>CAWUFW010000990.1:0-1200000 GCA_963921515.1 Calotriton arnoldi | reverse complement strand
CTGGGTCCTGGGAACCACCTCACAGTCTCCTAAAGAGACTAGGGACATCTCTACGGGACCCCACCCACCTAGGGCACCCAACTCTTCCCCTAGGGCTTCACTAGCGATCTGCCGGGGTGGTGCACCAGTGGGTGCTGTTTTCCCATACATGGGACATCTTGAATCATAGGAGCAATGGCCCACTTGACCACACTTGAAACAGGTCTTGGGCCCCCTGTGAACAGGCTTATCTGTCGGGGCCCCTGACTTCTTTTCAGGGGGAGGCTGGGAACCCTTCCCTTGGGGATTACTTTGGGGCCCTCTCTGGAACTCCCTCTGTTTACCCTTGTCCCCCCCCCATCTCTGCTGGGGACCCTGCCCACCTTTGGCAGAGTCTCCCACATGACCCTTGTGGACCCGGGTGCTCACCCAGCGGTCCACCTCCTCAGCAAGCTTCCTAGGGATAGTCAGCTTACTATCAATCAGGTGCTGGCGCAGCTCTGGAAAACAATTACTGGACAAGTGCTCCCATGCAATCAAATCATAGAGCGCCTGAAAATCATTATTCACTTTGCTAGCCTTCACCCAACCATCCAATGCTCTGCCAAAAAAGGACACATATTCTACCCAAGTGCTTGACTCCAGTTTCTTGCAGTTTCTAAACCTCTGTCTATACATTTCAGGAGTCAACCCATACCTACTCATCAAGGCTTCTTTCATGTGCTCATAAGAATTGTGGACTTCAGAGGGCAAGTCTAACAAGGTATCCCGCCCCTCACTGAGGAACCGCCCCCACAACCCTGCTCCCCAATCTTTCTCAGGGACCCGGTGGGAGGTCATAGCTACCTCATAGGCCTAGAACCACTGACCAATATCATCATTTCTGTCAAATACTTTGACCACCTCCTTGGGTATATATACTCGTGCCTCACTAGGCATGGACGGTGTGCTGCCACCAGAGGGAGTAATCTCTAAGCTTCTTGCTTTCAATTCCAACTCCCTCAAACTTCTCTCATACTCCAATTGCATCCTCTTTTCCTCTAGGGCCAATTTCTTATTCTCTAATTCTAACTGCCCACCCATTTTGAGCTTGGCTAGCTCCATCTCATGCACCCTACTTCTATCCCTGTCCTCCAGTTCTCCTGGGGACAGGCCTTTGGAAGAAACACTGCTGCCTGCCCTGGAAGGTACTTTCCCTCCCCCTGGACCCAAGGGCCCCCCTTGCTGCTCCTCTAAATCCTCCACCTGATCCTCAGGGTGCTCACTGGCACTCCTTGCTTCCAACCAGGCCCTCAGCGCCTTTTGGTATTCCTCTTTTCTCGTGAGGCCTTTCAGGGAGACTTTAAATTTCTTGCAAGCGGATTTGAGCTGGGGCACAGTGTATGCATCCAACATTTCTTCTTCAAATTCAAACTCTTCAGGTGCAATGAATGCTGGTCTACTCATGGTAACAACAACTGGCAGTTCTTAGCAAAAATAGAAATTCCAAGGAAAAAAATTCTACCAATAAGTATGTGGTTGCGTTTGATCTGCACTCACTAGTAGTGTACACCAATCACTGTATATGAATCACAAATGCAAGTCCAAATCCTCACCGCTGACCACCAATGTTAGATTTGGGGGTCTCTAGTTGGCAATGGTTTGCACCTTTGTCCAAATAGGGACCCTTGCGTCTAGTCAGGGTAAGGGGCTACACTCCTAAATAACCCCTGCTCACCCCATTGGGAGCTTGGCACGAGCAGGCAGGCTTATCTCAGAGGCAGTGTGTAAAGCATTTGTGAACACATACAGTAGTACAGTGAAAACACTACAAATGGACACTACACCAGTTTAGAAAAATAAGTCATCTTTACTAGACTTAACACAAGGTCAAACGACAAAAATCCACAATACTGTAATCAAAAATGAGTCTTTAAAATGGTAGAAATAGCTTAGTTCAATGTAGATGGTAAATGCGACACTTTACTCTCAAAGTACCTTAGATGCGTCACGCAATACAAACAAAAGGGTCGCAGGGAAGGTGATGCGTCGGTTCCTTACACTCAGGGGAGAGGATGCGTCGGTTCCTTACTGCTGTGCAGGGGAGTTGAGGCACGCTTCCTTACTGTGTGGGGAGTTGATGCGTCGGTTTCTTACTGTGATCCGGTGCGATGCAACAAGATGGCGCCTCGATGCGATGACGATCCGGTGCGATGCAACAAAATGGCGTCTTGGTTACGGTGCGACAACGTAGATGCGATGCGTGCACGCCCGACGGCTGTGCAGCGACTCGGTGAACTTCTGAGCCGCGACAGGCCCTGCGACACGCTTCTCTGGTGATGCAACGGCGATCTCTGCGGCGGCGGCCCGCTTCTCCGGTGATGCGACACGCTTCGTCGGTGGTGCGACGGCGAACGGCGGCGGCACGCTTCTTCGGCAATGCGACGGCAACTGCTGCGGCGGCGACACGCTTCTCCTTGTTGCGTCACGCTTTCAGCTCCCAGTGACACGCATCTTCTCAGAGGGCCCAACACAACAGCAGGCACCTCTTTGCAGGCAGAATTCCCAGCAAGGGAATTCAGGGGAGCTGGTGGGTGAAGTCTTGTATCCCTGAGACTTCAGACAGGAGTCAAGCTCAATCTTCAAGCCCTTGGAGATCTTCTTCAAGATGATGAAAGTACACACAAAATTCCTTTCTCCTTTCCTTGGCAATAAAGTAACCACTGCAGGCCAACCCCCAAACAGCACACAGCACAGGGGCAGTCTCCTCCTTCAGCTTCACGGTGCACTGTACTAGGGTCTGACAAGTAAATCAAATAATCCAATCATGGAATCACTACATAACAACAATTTATAATAGGGAGCCCTTGCACTTTGGCACTGAATAGCAGTGGCAAAGCGCCCAAAGCATCTAGACCAGCAAAAACATAGCAAAACACAGGAGGCAACAGCAAAAAAATGGAAGGGAGACCCACGCCAATGGTGCCAGGTCTAACACAAGCCTAGACTACTTGTCTATATGCAAAAATGGTTATTATTTCTCATTCTTAACCACCCATTGAGTCCCCTGGGAAGAATTGGAAGCTCATCTTAGGGGATCAAGTGGCAGACAGTCCATGTACATTAATACAAGCACAATAAATCATAGATCCATCTTCATTGCTTTAGGGCCTTAAAACACTGCTGGGAAACTTTTAACTTGGTCTCTAAATGTGAAACCCTTTGAGATTACAGAAGGGAGACGAGCCGTAGATTAAGATGAAGCCAGCAGGCAGGCAGGCTGCAGAGGTGGAAGCAATTCGTTTTGAGATGTAAGGATTTGCTGCACAGGTGAAGGCCAATACCTATAATTCCCAGCTCCATGCTGGACGTTTTTTGCATGCTATAGCCATAATGTCTGATGCAGTATGATCATTAGATTGTCTCCTTGCAACTGCCCATCCTGCCCCCCTCGTTGTCCCCTCAAATTGTGGTGCTCCGCCTGTAACCAATCAGCAAGAACTGTTCAGACTCAATCTAACAAAATAACTCCACTTACCTTCCTGGCGTGACATAATTTTCGCTACGGTGTTCTCCAGGCAGGCAGGCAGGCTCCAACAGGACCCAGGAAACACCACTAACCAATCCTGGCGCTAGTCTCATGCAGCGTGAAAGCAGCCCCAGGATTGGAGGGAGCAGCCTCCTTTGTTGCTCCCGAGGACACTGGAGCCCTATCTTTCTCTAACCCCACTGTCAGAGGGGCTTAAAATGCGCATGTCTGGCTGGCCGTTGCAAGACTGCCGGCCAAAGAGGCATGCACACTTTAAACTTAAAGTGCCCTGCCCATCACAGCTTTGTGCTGTTGCCTGACTGACAGCAGCAGAAACCAGAAAGCCCCGCCCCCTGTCTTAGTGCTCGGCTCGTGGGATTCAAAAATAAAATGGTAATAAATGGAATTTATTACCATTTTATTTTTCATCTCTGGGGGCAATTTGATTAGTGGAATGACGCTCCTTAACGAAGGAGCCGCCCCTGAATATAAGGTATTGTAACGTTTTACATAATGGAAATATAGTGCATTCGGCTCAGTGAGAAGGGCATGTGCCGTTATCCAGACCCATGTCCTCGAAGCCCTCGCCTTTATAAGCTGGAAGAAAGGGCCTGCCTTCTAAGAGGCCGATGGTGGCGTGTGCATTATTCTGTGCTATTTTCCTTTAATATTTCATATCATCCTACACTCCGTTTAATGGTAGTAGTCACAGCAGCTCTACCATCTATTACACTGCACTAAATCATTTTACTGCCCACGTCACTGCATAGTAGTTCATTTTAGTCTCTGCTTTGTGTGCATTCATTCATTGTGGCACTCGCATCCCTCTTCAGTAATCCAGTGAGCTGGCAGAACACAAAGAAATGAGGCGGTTCGACCATTAATAATAACCCTCATAACTAGTATTACTTATTCTGTTTCTACTGAGAACATTGTAGAGAATTTAGCTGTGAATAATTATTACTTCTAATATAGAGCAGTGTTTAAAGATAATTTGACCATGTTTCCATCTAGCAGGCAATGAGTATATCCTTCTTTTTCTAGAATGCCTTAATGCAAGAATTGGAAAATACTCAAAAGCAAATAGAGCTGTATCAGCATGACAAGGTAAGCTGGGGGGAAACAGTTCATGTGATGAAAACATTTACCGAAACAAAATTAGCTAAAATAATTTTTCCAAAACATATTTTACCATACTTTTCTATGTAGTTTATTACTTTGACCATTTTTTTTCAACATCGACCTCACTTATCATATTTTAAATTTTGATCTTTAATATATATTTTGCATTTAGGCCTCTCTCCCACTCCACACATCCTGAGGCGCACACACACACACGTTTTTGGTTCTGCAATGTTAAGCCTGATCTGAATCATAAGGGAGTGAGAGGTTGATGTGAAAGATATTTATGTAAAGTGATTCTGCAAATTATTTGTTTTTGAAAATGATGACGCTATAGTTTAAACATCCTTCAATGTAATACTTTCAAAATAATGTGATGTGTGCAAGGCAAGACACAAAATGCTTCCAATTAAATTATCGTTACAGTTCTGCCAGAGACGTTTTGAAAATTTGACACTTCATCAAGTTGGAAAGCTAATCACGTTCACATAGCTTTGCCTGTGAGGACATTTTGTGTGTGTTTTCTATTGCAAAGCCTACTTTTGTAAGAATTTCTCCTGTCTGAATTTTGTGTATTTAAACTTGATGGTGATGTTTTTAAAATTACTTCATAAAGATAGAAACAGCCAACTTCACAAATGTCTCACTTGCTAGTATCAGCTTTCGAAAGTAGAAATATACAGTTCATTTGATTTATTCTGTTTTTACATTTACTTTGTGTTATTTCTTACCCTCTTCACGGTACTTGCTGCATGCCGATTCTTTGCCACATTATGGATAGCATGTTTGCCCATGTAACTTGCTTTGTGTACAGTTTTACCTTCAAAGATCCTGTTGTGTTGATTTTTAGGGGAGGTTAACAGAGGAAATGGCAAAATTACGCTTAGAGGTGGAACAGCTGAAGGCAAGAAGCGGGACATTCATGGAAAGTGTTCACTCGAGGTAACTAGTGGTGTTTCCGATTACCAAGAGCAAACAGCAGCTATTGTCATTCTTGTGTTTGTGTGTGATGGTGGAAGAGTAGTCGCCATGCTGATGAGTGTCCAGTTGAACAGAGCTGATCGATGTTGCGTCCTGATAGGAAAAGGGTCAGGAAATGGATTTGTCTAATATGTTCATAGTTCTCAGTTTCACGATGGAGAAAGTGGCAATGCCTCGCGTGCCTCACCTTCATGTTATTAGTGACAGGGCTACTAACTTTCACAGACTACATCAAGTATGGCTTTTAGTAGCGGGCTCTACTTGCCATTAAGGACCCAATCCAGCGATAAAGGCCGAGCCGAAGGCTTCTAATGGCCGGTAGAGGTTGATGCTCTGGGCTTCTACCGACCATTAGAAGCCCTGAGCACTCCATTGTTTTCAAAGGAGCTCTCAACATTCCAATGTTCTAATGCAGACAAGAAATGTCTTAAATAGGACTGCCTTCAGTCTTCTGTCACACCATCCATTGTTCCCCATATCATGTGTCACGCTCGGTTCATTTGTCTGTGGGGATACCAGGTCATGTAATCAATAGTGCTAGTCTATTTCTCTTCAGTCAAGATCATCCAGTTGATTATTGTACTCTAGTAAAAACTCAATAGCATGAGAAATATGGAGAATCTGCACATGGGGAAACTCACAGTGAATAGGATGTAGGGCATGTCATGCACACAGTGTCTACTTTGCCTACTCCGAAGCCATCTGTTTGGCCTGTGGAGAAATGATCACTTAGTGCAAGGTGTGGCTGAAGGCCGCATCCTTCAACCAGAGTCGGCTGGCCATGGTTGTTTCATTCGGGTTCTTGAAAAAAAGAAACTGGGTGCAGAGCAAGGCTAATGGCAGTTGCCTGATCTTAGTGCCCGCTGGGCATGGCCAAGGGCTATTGATACTTCTGGGATGGATCAAAATACATCATCAATATTCTGCAAGGGCCTTAAAACCTGACACCTTGCAACTACTGTGTGCCCTCACTTATCACTGATCCTAGCAGTAGGACACCTTCTGAGGTAAAAGTGTGCTTTATAAATTAAAATTAATCACTCACTAACAAAAAAAGAAATCATTGATTAATACTTTGTTAAAGATGAGATACGTTCCTTTTTATGAACGTAAAATTGGATGTATGTGATGTCAACAGCGATGCAATGAATTTTACCATTTGTGATCTCATCCGTGACATCTTGTATAAAGACATCAGTAGTGCTCTGGAAGTATTTTGTACCTGTAGTTCAACTTAATTGGTGAAATTTAGTTACGTTCATTATTTCATAAGAAGGTGACGCATATAACGTACTTGTCAGGGGGGGACCACAGCGAGATCGGTCATATCTCGAAACCAGACATACATTACATACTCTTAAACATGTAGCTCATTCTGCAAAAAGACCCAATGCAAGCCAAATTTCTTGCTTTAGAGATTACACCATTGTCTGGTCGTATTTATTACACCTCATAAACACAACAAATTTTCAGTTTCCATATAAAGTTACAATATGTACACTACAGCATTGTGATTATCCCATGGACATAACAAATACATAAAAATGTTGTAGCAAATACTCCATAGCTAATACATGAATTTTCCTAGCAAATACTCCAAAGGAGTCATGGTTGACTTCCCCTCAGCCCCTGATTCAATTGACTTGGACCCAGGACAAAACCCTGCTGGTCCCTCCATAAGTTGTCCTCTACAAGGCAAACTCACCTGCTCTCTAAAGACAGAGGGAGCTTGGGCCAGCACAACAGCTGGTCCCCCAAACAACCATGCCAGACCCACCAAATACAGGGATTCCCCCTAGCTCCCACTGGGAGATAGGCCTTGGCAACCGGGCCATACCTTGATCACCTGGCGCAGCCACCATCCCCTAGTATCTCAAGAGCTGTGTAATGGAGTACCCTGGCCGGTTATAGACAATCACTGTAGTGGGTGTCCCCAGCCTTCCAGTAGAGACTGTAGTACCCTGCCCCTGGCTTTGCCTAAAGGCTTAAAATCCAATTCCATCTTGAATTCACCTGCACTTATATTCTTGATGCCAAGTGTTAGAATTTGGGTTTTTGGTTGGCAAAGGTATGCACTCCGTCCAAGCAGAAGCCACAGTCCTAGTCAGGGTAAGCTGGTTACTCACTAAAAGATAACCTGTGCTCACCCTCGGGTAGCTTGGCACAGAGCAGTCAGGCTTATCTAACGAGGCAATGTGAAAGTATGTGTGCAACACACACACACACACAGCAACACAATGAATACACCACAAAAAGACTCCACACAGGTTTACAAAAATTGACTATATTATAACCAAAACAAGACCAAAACGACAAAAATCCAATGCATAGAAGTTGAGATATTGAATTTTAAAAGAATAAATGCAGTAAAGCACTTAGAAGCAAGTAGCGATAAAAATGTTACTTTAGGTCGTGCTGGACTGGGGCAAAGTCAAATGTTAGGGGGGCCTTGTGGAAGCACAGGCCGGCTACAGGACCCACGCAGGGCCTGGTGAACAAAGTACCTCCCCTCCCCTGGTCGCAAACAGCTAGATGCATCAATTTTCTCCACGCAGTGAAAGCGATGCATCCGTTCCGAAGATGGGTGCCAGAATCGAGAGGTGTCGAGCGATGCGTCGGATTCTGCCATGCAGTCGAGGGGATGCGTCGATCTCACCAAGCTGCAGCAGCGACGATACGCTGTCCAATGCATCGATCTCTGGAGGGAAAGCGCTGGTCTGATGTGATGCGCCGATTTTACTCCTGCAGCCGGGTCGATCCGCCAGTTCTGTTACACACAGGAGATGCGTCAAAATACGCGTTGCAAGTATCTGGGTCACTTCCAGTGAGCCAGGCACAGGAGTAAGGGTAGAGACTTTGATTTCCCTGATGCTCAAGCAACAGGAGGCAAGCCAAAAAGCACTTGGAGATCATTTGGAATAAAGGCAGAATCCAGCTCTTCTTCAGCAGAGTCATAGAGCACCAGGGCAATACAAGAGAAAATCAGGCCTTTTCAAGTCTGCAGTCCAAAGATGAGTCCTTTAAGGAGCACAGCAGTCCTTCTGACAGAGGTTCAGTTCATGATCCAGAAGTGTCTGATTTTAGGGGGTCAGAGACCCAGTACTTATACCCAAAAGTGCCGTTGGGGGTCACTTCACAGCAGCTCTCTGAAGTGCACACGTTCCCCTTTCAGCCCAGTTCTGCCTGCCAGGCTATTCATCGGGGGGTAAATCAGCCCTTTGTGTGGGGACAGGACACTACCTATTCAAGTGACATGTCAGCCTCTCTCTTCCATCCTGCCCATGCAAGGCCATCAGAGTGCAAATGTATATAGATGGGGACTCAGACACACATATCCTTCTGGTGTTGTGGCTGTCTAGAGGGAATGCACAAAGTGTAGCTGTCACTCACCCCAGGCGTGTATTGGAGACAGGCTGTCAGGCACACAGAGCAGAAAGTGCAGAGAAATATGCCACTTTCTAAAAGTGGCATTTCTAAAAGAGTAACGATAAATGAAACTTCACCAGTAAGTAGGATATATCAATACCAGTTCAAACATATGAAACATGAAAAAGCTACTCCTCTCTGATCAGGAATTTTAGCATAACTGTATTAAGGAATTCCCAATGCTAACCTATGAGAGGGGTAGGCCTCACAGCAGTGAAAACCAAAAATAGTCTGTTTATCACTACCAGGACATGTAAAGCATAAAATTATATGTCCTACCTTTTACTTACATAGCACCCTGCCCTTAGGGCTACCTTGGGCGTACCTCACAGGTGACTTATATGTTAGAAAAGGGGAGGGCAAGTAGTTTTAACTGCCATGTCGAAGTGGCAGTAAACTGCACACACTGGCCCTGCAGTGGCAGGCCTGCAACAGGGTTGAAAGGCTACTTCTGTGGGTGGCACAATCAGTGCTGCAAGCCTACTAGTAGCATTTAGTTGACAGGCCTTGGGCATATGGTATACCACCACAAGGGACTTGCAAGTAAATTAAATTTGTCAATCATGTATACACCAATTAAACACATGTTTAGGGAGGAAGCACACACACTTTAGCACTGATTAGCAGTGATAAAGTGCTCAGAGTCCTAAGGTCAACAAAGAGATTCAGCAAAACGTGGGGGCAAAAAATAAAAAGGGGGGGGGCGTGGCCAGCCATCATGGCCGCTCGGACGTGAATCCGAGCGGCTCCGTCCCAGGCCCTGATAAAAACGAGGAATCCAGGGTATTAACGGCCCAGCTGCACCCGTCCAAAGCAGATCAGACAGGAGAGGGGTCCAGGAATGCGGAACTCTCCGCCACTCAAATCCAGCCCTACGCGGTCCGGGGAGAGCAGCGGACTCGGGCAGCCAAGGCACACAACAAAATGGCAGCGGGAAACTGAACGAACACACAGACGCAACGGAGCTGAGGTACCGTCTCAGAAGCGCTTATCAGGAGTTTGGGAGATAGCGTTAGGGGGCGCTCCAGGGACATCCCCCCCCTCCCCCCAAGGAGCAGAAACGCTCGGCCGAGCCCCGGGATGGTCCCGTGCCTGGTACCCTAACCCAGCTTCGCAAGGGTGGGGGGAGCGCGACCAGCGGGGGGGGCAGGAAAATAACATCTCCCGCTGTGAGTGCGAACTCCCCAAAACCGGGACAACTGTGGCGGATCTCCAATCGCGACGGCTGGGCCCCGGTGAGAGACTTCCTGACCTCAAAATGGCGCCTTTCCCCTACAGCGCCCCGTCAGACGACTACACCCAGCCTCGTGGCCACGGTCCCCGCCCGCTGTGACCCTCGGAAGCAGCAAGCGGGATCTCTTTTCAGGGGGGTCACATCACGAGGGACATTGCAGGAAGAAAGGAAGCAGGCCAAAGTTCCAGCTGTCCAGCAGAGAGCCCGGAGGGCTGGGGTGGACATTGGCTCAAGCTAACACGTGGCCGTGAGAGCCCTGAGCCCTGATACTCGAGCAGACAGCGCTGGTCCAACGGGGAGCCCACGGACGGAGAGGGCCCAGGGGGGTCGTCCCTCCAGCCCCCATATGCCGCCCAAAAAAATCGCGGCCAACAAAGTCTCTAATTATTTTGCCCAACCGGGCGCAAGCTCAGCCAAGGTGGGCGATACGCCACAGGGAGGCGCGCAACAGGGGGACACCATGGCCCTCACCCGTGAGGATTTATTGGCTTCCCTGAGGGATTTCAAGAGGGAGTTAAGGGAAGACATCAAGACTGACATAGACGCCTCCTTTGAATCCTTTAGAAAGGAGATGAGAGAGAAGATGGTGGCCCTGCAGGCGGACGTGGACTCGGTCGGAACACGCACCCTGGATGTGGAAGCGAAATGCCGAGAATTGGAGGACCGACTGGAGCCACTAGAGAAGAGCGCAACTGAACTACGCGAGCAGCTAAGGGCCTCTACCCTCAAATGTGAGGACTTAGAGAATCGCTCTCGGCGAGACAACATAAGGGTTCGAGGCCTAGAGGAAGGATGCGAGGGACCTGATCTGGAGGCGTTTCTAGTGGGCCTCTTCTCCACAGTCATCGGAGAGGGAGGCCCGGAGGTGAAGCTCGAGCGGGCTCACAGAGTGGGGCCGAAGCTGCCGGATCAAACAAGAGACCGCGAGACGTCCTGGCGAAGTTCAGCTCCTTCAAAATCAAAGAACTGGTGCTTCAAAAGGCGAGGGGCTCAGAGAAAATCTCCTTCCAAAACGTCACGTGTTCACTGTACCAAGATGTAGCCCAGGCCACCCTGGCGAGACAACAGCAGTTTTGGCCGATTACGGAAGCTCTACGAGAGAGGCACATAAAATATCGATGGACCTACCCCTTCGGTATTGTCTTTCACATGGACAACAAGCAGTTTCACTACACGGAGTTGGGGGAAGCGGCGGAACACTTGGGAATCAGTCTTCCCCCTTCCTCCGGTGGATCCACGTCACAGAGCGGTGAAGGGGCCCAAATGCAGGAACGGAGAGGAGCGGGGCAATGGAGATCCACTGGTCGTGGAAGCAGGAAAACACCAGACTGAGGTGGGAAATTTTTGGGCATCTCGATCGCGCTTTGGATGGGTAGTCCACCCAAACTCAGCCTGTCACTGGTGGATTGACAGCGGGGGGCTCGGGAGGGGGCACGGAGGGCTAGGGGTTCCCTAAAGACACTCTATGAACTGAGACTCTTGAAGTACGGTCGGATGTGCCCCCCAGGTGACTGGAACAATGTCAGAGAACTGCTTTACAGCAGAGAGACAGCAATAATGGCATTAATACCGTAGTTATTAGCGAAACGGGGTTCATGGGAGCGGAAATGGACACGCTCCTGGGGTTGATAGTATTGAGGCCCTCCTCTGGGATGGAGGACATCACAACTCACAGTTTTAGTTCACTGTTGTTAAAGATGTTTAGTATCGTGGTGGCTTTTATTTTTGGGGAAGGGGGCGTTGGGGGGGGGAGGGCGGAGGAAGCTGGGAGGGCAAAAGTCCACTGACAGGAATACTAAGAGGCGGGAGGGGCACAACTTGGATCATGGCAGTTAATTGCCTTTCCTGGAATGTAAGGCGGCTTAATTCCCCCAATAAAAGACACTCCCTATGGAAATATCTGAACGACCACCAAATCCAGTTAGCCGCTCTTCAGGAAACACACCTGAAAAGAAGCGAAGAATGTAGACTGAAACATAAGCGATACCCCCAGATTTTATGGTCTTCGGCCATCACGAAGCATAATGGGGTGGTGCTCCTATTTCACTCCTCGTTCCCTTTCAATCACCAAGCTACTAAATCTGACACCTCAGGGCACTTTTTAATGGTCCGGGGGGAGAGTAGGGGGAGAGCTTGCACCATAGCTACAGTTTATGCACCAAACACAGGACAACTGTACTTTTTAGACTCCTTTCTTACCACCTCGGAGGGGTTTGCGGAGGGAGATATCCTGCTGTTGGGGGACTTCAACCTCATATGGGACCCTGCACTAGACACAACCCACCCCCAGAGGGCTGCGGGGGGGACGTTCAGTAAAACTCTCAAAATGACGCTTCAGGGTTTAGGTCTCCTTCGCGTCTGGAGGGAAACCCACCCCACAACCAGGGACTTTTCTTTTTTCTCTCACTCCCACAAAATCCACACCAGAATAGATCACGCCTTCTTCAGCCAGGCCCTTCTAGGCGCGGTGGCGGATGCACGGTTCCACCCAATCTGCCTCTCAGAACATGCCCCGCTAGAGGTCCTACTAAATTGGCCAGCTCCGCGACCCAAACATAGGCGGTGGTTTTTCCCCAACATTCTCACCCAGGACAGGCTTATTAGAGATGACTTACGCAAGGCAATTGCTGAATATTTCAGGAACAATGACCCAGCCCATACCTCTTTTACAAACAACTGGGACGCATTCAAGGCGGTCATCAGGGGCAAGTGCATAGAATTAGCCACAACGCTTAGGAATCAACAGAAAGGGGAGAGTCTCCTCCTGGAAAAAGAATTACAGGCAGCGGAAAAAAGCCACCAAGAGTCCCCATTGAGCCAAACGCTTCGCACAGTTACCTCACTGAAGGGTAAATTAAAAGCCATATACACTAACAGAGCAGAGCACACAATACTCAGGCTGCAGGCGAGAGGGTACATTAGCGGCAATAAAATAGGCACACTACTGGCACGACAACTAAGGGCAAAACAAGAGAAAGAATACATTAAGCAGATAGTGGATGACGCGGGCGTCTCCCACTACACTGAGGAGGGTAAAGCAAATGCCTTCGGTCAATTTTATAGAGCCTTGTATTCCGCAGTCCCAGTCGAGGCTCGGGAACAGTACAGGTACCTGTCATCACTGTCGTTGCCCCAGGTTTCGTTCTGTACGAACGAGGAACTGACTCGGCCCATCAGTAGGGAGGAGGTTCAAAAGGCGATAGATGCCCTGAAGCTGCAGAAGTCCCCAGGACCGGACGGACTTAATGCCCACTTCTACCGCACGTTCCCTCCTGAACTGACACCACATCTGGTGCTTCTATTTAATGAAATAGCGACTGCTCGCAGGTTCACAGACACTATGGGGGAGGCGCTAATTTCAGTCATACCCAAACTGGGGAAAGACCCAACAGCATGCGCCTCCTATAGGCCCATCGCCCTACTGAACTTAGACGCCAAATTATACTCCAAAATTCTGGCCACTCGTTTAGAAGACTTTCTTCCAGCACTGATCGACCCCGATCAGTCGGGATTCATCAAGGGCCGGCAGACCCACGATAATCTTCGCAAAATAGTGCACATAATTGAAAAAGTGCAGAAAAAGAACATACCCGCAGCCCTCCTCTCGCTTGACGCGGAGAAGGCCTTTGACCGGGTAGACTGGGCCTTTCTAGCTCGTACTCTGAAGCGCTTTGGCTTTGACGACTCGTTCATTGGCATGGTGCAGGCCAACTACCACTTCCCCACGTCAAGGATCCTTGTAAACGGGGTGCCTTCGGACGCCTTCACACTTGCGAGGGGTACAAGGCAGGGCTGCCCTCTGTCCCCCATGCTGTTTGCGCTCAGTATCGAGCCCTTAGCTGTGAGGATAAGGGCAAACCAGGAGATTAAGGGGGTTACCTTCGGCACCGATGCCCACAAGATCTCCCTCTTCACGGACGACGTCCTCCTACCCATCACTGACCCACAGAGCTCGTTGCCAGCAATCTTGGGGGAGCTCGAGCGTTTTGAACGAGTCTCGGGATTTAAGGTAAATAGGGCAAAGTCGTTCCTGCTCAACCTTACCCTGCAGGCGAAGACTTGGGAACACACAAAAGAATCATCCCCCTTCTGTTGCACAAGCAAGGACATCACCTATCTCGGGGTTAAGCTCACTCCACACATCTCAGGGCTCTATAAAGCCAACTTTCCGCCCTTGTTGAGACAGATTAAGGCTGACATGTCTCGTTGGAAATCAGCCTATATCTCATGGATTCGGAGAATAAATGCGGTAAAGATGAATATCCTCCCTAGACTCCTATACCTATTCCAAGGCCTCCCGATCCCAGTGGACAGGGATTTATTTTCCGATTAAAGAAACGCAGTCACTAAATTCATCTGGCAGGGACAAAGAACACGACTCTCGCACCGGGTCCTGATCAGGCCTCGTTCTGAGGGTGGCCTAGCCCTCCCAGATTTTAGAGGCTACTACCAAGCGGCTCAGCTCCGAGTTATAACAGAGTGGTCTCTTAGGGAGTCCGAAAACCATTGGCTCCATATGGACCGCCAGATAACGGACAGGACCATATGGGACCTCCTATGGCTTAAAAAGCAACACAGGTCGCCGAACGCATACATTAGCACCCCCACGTCCACTACCCTGAAAGTGTGGGACCTGCTTACTAGAACGCTCGCCCTGTCGACCTTTCCCTCGCCCTACACCCCCATACATTTTAATCCGGACTTCCCCCCGGCTTTAAAGGAGGGGCCATTTACTCAATGGAAACAGGGGGGATGCCTAATGATTTCGCACCTATTTAGGAAAGGGGATTTCATGTCCTTCGCGGAATGCGCTAAAGCCTTCCATCTAGCGCCTTCCGAGGGCTTTCACTACGCACAACTCAAACACTGGGTGCAACAACCACAAGAGCGGCTGGCCGCTACTAGGGATTTACTCCCAATAGAGAAATTTGCACAATCAGGGGCTTCCACCAAGGGTACTATATCCTTTCTTTACTCTCTCATCCGGTCCCTGATCCCGCAGGAGCGCCCGAGACATAGGGTTTTCTGGGACTCTACCCTTTCAAACCCAGTGGAGGAGAAACAATGGAACTGCCTATACAAAGACATCACTAAACATAACCGATCTATGCACCTCCGCGAGGGTCATTACAAAATAATGTATGATTGGTATCTGCACCCCCAGAAACTGCATAAAATATTCCCTACCACTTCAGATAGATGCTGGCGTGGCTGTGGCTTGTTGGGTGACTTCAGACACATCTGGTGGGACTGTCCATCTATAAAGCCCTTCTGGAAAGAAATCCTGTTGCAAATAAAACTGATTTTAGGCTACCCTGTTCCGGAAACAATTGACCATACCCTCCTAGGGCTCCGGGATCCGACACTGAAAAGGCAAACAAGTAGCGACCGCGCCATCATGTGGTTATGCCTGGGGGCGGCCAAGATGGCGGTTGCAGCGGCCTGGAAAAAGACAGAGGCCCCATCCTTAACCCAGTGGCACGTGAGGCTCTGGCGAGCATTAGCCCTGGAACATCTGACGGACATTACAGAGGACACAAGGAAGGGTTTTGATTACATATGGTCGCCGTTGGTAGAATACCTGTCAGAGGGTCTTCCCCTGTTTGCATGTAGCCCCAGATTGAGGGCCCTCCACCTCTTCCACATCTAACCAAGTAGAGATTCCCCCCGGGACTAGCTGGACTGGGAGCAGCTGTGCTCCTGCCCACCGACACTCCCCACACAGCTCGCAACTCTAGTACACACCCACCATGATACACTCGTTAAGTTCGCGTTAGGGTTTTTTTTTTTTCTTTTTTATCTTTTGTCTTTTTTCTTCTACAAATCTTGAAGCGCTCACTAGGCCTCGAAGGGGGCGCACAGCTCAGACAGGACACATCGGTATTTTAGCTTACAGTCCCTACAGCAGAGGGGTTAAACACTGGGAAGGCGTTGAGGAGCTGAAGGCTTAAGATGGGACGTAGAAGCATCGGTACCCAAGTGGTCAAGTCCTCGTTAACAAGCTGTATCTACCTGGAAGCTACCTGTAACACTTGATCAGTATAACGCAATGGATGTAACTGTCTTGTTTTTATATTCTTCTGATGCTATAAATTTCAATAAAAAGTTTTTGAAACAAAAAAATAAAAAAGATTTGGGGAAGACCACACTAAGGCTGACAGGTCTAACACCAAGATTGTCAACATGTTTTGTGGCCATACATGGCTCCTTCCCTGCCCCTACCCACCACCACCAAGGATCAAAGGCACCCACCCAGTGGACTTAATTCAGGGATGGGAGGTTGGGCAAATGAAGAACTCTGGTGCTGACAGGGCAAGGACCTTGTCGGTAGTCGTCAGGGTCAACCAGGCTGTTATGTGTGAACATGTAACCTTGCCCATTATTAACCTGTCTGCCACCCTTGGCGACCACCTAGACGACCAGGGCGGTCATGTGGCAACCAATTGCTCGCTGTGGGAGAAGACGAAATTCAAAATGTGGCCACCGTTGACCATTGAACCTGATCCTTCCGATTCGGCCCAAACCCATCTCTGCTGCCTGCAGTTTAGCTCCTTGGCCCCTTGTCCACAGGTGGGTGACCTCAGCTAGACTGGTCATATCTCAAACCAGACAGACATTACACACTCATAAACATATAGCTGATTCTGCAAAAGGACAAAATGCAAGCCAAAATTCTTGCGTTAAAGAATATACTATTCTCTGGCCATATTTATTACTCCCGGGAGCTCCGACATTGTTTTCTGGCAATTTCAATTTTAATTGACCGGTGTGACCGGCCTGTCCTTGGGGTTACATCACCGTTTGTTGCGAGGTGGTCCTGGCAAGAATCCTTGCTTGAGCTCAATTCGCAGCGCCGGTTTTATTTGAGCAGAGGGACTGATTGACCCCCATGGTTTAATGGCCTCTTACTGGTAAACGGGCACGGCAGGAAAACCTTGCCTGAGCTCCTGACGACACCTCGGGTTCTGGTTCCCTTATGTGGGACGCTGCTGGCGTTTTGGGGTGGTTTGTCAGCGCATGAGGCGAGTTACAGCCACACTGTCTGACCTATCCAGGTTCTACGGACAAGGTCTTTCACTGGGTTGTGCTCGGTACCGTGACGCTCCGACGGACCGTGCCCACATTACATCAATGCAGATACCCCCACACCGGGGGCGGTCTAACTTAGAGTGAGCCCTCTTGTATAGCAGACTATAATAATACTAAATTATTTTCATATCTTTTTCATTTATTCGTGACCAGGGCACTGTACTATTCAGTGTTCTAGACTCTGCCGGTACACGATGAAGCAATAACTTGACCCAATTAGGGTGAGTGTTTACTTATACAAAATAAGTTGGAAATTTTGGTTGCTATTTACATATACATTTTCAATTAATGTTTTTTACTTGAATCATAGCCAACTAGCATGGTCACAAACAAGTCTGTGTGATGCATGCGTTAGTAGCACGAGTAAGTTTCACTCACTGAACACCACAGCAGCAATGTAATGATTATAATTGATGTTGAATTAACTTTTTATGTTATTTTTTCATAGGTTGAGACTCTAATCTAACAGGTACCACTTTTTTTTGGGTGCTGTACGAGTGGACACTTTATTATACCATTGGGGTCCACCACCAAAAAAGTGTAGTTAGATTTTGAATGGTCCTGAAGAATTGCCTTCTATTTGAATCAATGGCAAGAAACATGTTGACCTGTTCAGCGCACATCCCCAATACTTTATAAGAGGGGTGTGCACTAATCACGTTTTTAACTAAGAGAGCGACCACGTTCATTAAAATAATTCTGAGTGGATCGCTTCCTCTTATTTTTAACTTCACCTTTACACTTTCCACATCTACACTTTCCACAGAACCCCCACACACACTATATCTTACGGCATCAGGAATAAAGATCTCCGCTAAAAGGCCCCAATTCGGGCGCCGATCGGGTATTGCAGCGCCGACCCGATAAGGAGCAGACCCGATGATGAGGCAATACATCCTGTGACTTGGGTGTGTGAGGGTCTTTTTCCAAAAGGAGGAAATGTTCTCCTGCCTGTCGTGATTTAATAACTATGTATCACTGACTTGATATCAACCTACTGTATTCTTTAGGAACAGCATACCATTCGGTTTCTTCATATTTATTACTCCTCATAAACACGACAAAGTCTCAGTTTTCATAGAAAGTTACAGTATGTACTGTACAGCATTGTGATTATCACATGGACATAACTAATATATTAAATTTACTAGCAAATACTCCACAGCAAATACATAAAATGTCCTAGCAAATAATCCAAAGGAGTCATGGTTGACCACTCTCCAGGCCCTTGTGGCATCGACTGATTCAGTTAACTTGCACCCAGGATAAAACCCCTCTGGTCCTTCATAAGTTGTCCTCTAGAAGGCAAACTCACCTGCCCCCTCAAGACAGAGGGAGCTTGGGCTAGAATAACAGCTGGTCCCCCAAACAACCATTCCAGAGCCACCCAATGCAGAAATTCCCCCCCACCCATTGGAAGATGGGCCTCGGCAACCGGGCCATATCTTGGTTGCCTGGGGCAGCCCCATCCTCCAGTATCCCCTGGGCTGTGTTATGGAGTAAAACAAAATAACACAAATAAAGGCTACTGGGTCTGACACACAAGTGAAATGTGGGCATGTTCCTTTATTAGGGCAGTTCCCCTCACCCACCTGAAGGTGGCATGCTTCATCATAAGGGATCTCCTCTCTCTATGAACCTAGTCGTAGTGCGGGCTACAACCCCCTCTCTGAGAGGGGGGAGCTCAGGGATGTTTTGAAAGAGATGATGAGGTAGACTAAACCGCTAGATGAGCTGGGTCCGGGAGGGGTTGTGCAAGAAGGTGAAGTGAAGTTAAAACTAGCTCTATATTATGTTCCCTATTTAATAACACATAAATAGGCTAGGATTAAGAAAAGCAAACTTCGGCAGAGGGGAATTCAATCTGTCAGAAGGGTGGAGAGGTTGACATGTTTCAGCCTAATGCTCCCCTCAGGGATGCAACAGCCTTCATCAGGACCACAAAACTGTGAGTGAATAAAGTGACAATAACCACTTCTATAACCTTTCAAAAAGTGGTAAATGTTATATACAAAACCAGTAAGGCACCCAATTCCTGAGTATACTTGAAAATACTGGTCTTCACACTCCCTAAAAAGAAAAAACAGAAACAGTTGTATTTCAACAACAGTATAACCCTTCATATACATGTTTGTAATTGTGATATATACGATAATCTATTCTATACTGAACAGAATGAGAAACATCTACCCTACTTGTCAGGTGAGTGCATGAATACCTAACACCTCGGTAGTACAAACTCAAGGCGGCATTCAGTCCCTAAGGAGACAAAAAGGTGGTGATGTACTTGATTACAACATATGTAATTAAAAGAAAATACAGTGGATTAGTAATGTGTGTCAGGAGCTAACACAGATGAAAGTGAAGGAACTGCGAACGGTTTGTAATCATGTTACCAAATGCAACATGATCTGCTACATGACCGTAAACCTGAATTCAACAACCCTACCACTAGCAATCCATGTTAGCAGGGACTGCTGATTCCAGGATTATTTTGTTGGCCATGGGATTAGTAATGCATACTGAATAACTGTTGTACTTGCTCAATACTCGAAACCTGGGATAATACCCTTAAACAGCGTCACCTCTTAGAGTAGACCAAGTCTGTCGGTAACGTCAAGCGGTGGAATTCCAACATGGCGAGAGAACATCAGAAACAAGGGTAACCCAGGCAACAAGCAAAACCCTACCGGCATGGGCATGCAAAACAAAGGGGAAGTGTCCAATCGAGACACAAAATATCCGTACCTATTATCAGGAAGGATGGGTCCAAATGTGGCCCCGTCCGAGAACTCCGTCCAGTCCACAGGAAGTCCCAAATATACTTCTGTGTACGTGCCTTACGCCAACCCACTAACTGGTAGTGTAGCACGTATCACGTGAAGGAAGGCGTATCTACTCATGCACGGAGTAACCATGGGAACTGTAGTTTTGAACAGCAAGGAAGTACCTCCATGTATGTGCATTACACCGACCCACCTCCTGGTAGTATAGCGTGTGTCACGTAAAGATTGTCGTGTCTGCCCATGTAAAAAGCAACCATGGGAACTGTAGTATTTAACAACAAGGACGTGAAAATCGATCACGTCATCGTTGTGCAGAAATAAAAATAAAGCTAAAAAATAAAGCAAGAGCAAACACTCTCAAGTATAGATGTCAGACTTCGTCCAGACATAACTGTTAACTTATTATTCTCACTAGAAACTAATTGGTAACAATATCAGCCATAAAAGGTTATGTGAAGTAAAATGAAAGCTAGGCCTTTCAAACGCATAACCGCCCATGATAGGCTGGCCAAAAATGCGACAATAAATTGTCCACCCATAGAGCAGGTCGGAATGAAGATATCCTATGGAAATCATAGCATATTTGACGTCCATTAACACAAATCCCCAATACAGCTTGCAATTTATCAACATCACAGGATTATCCATAATAAAATACAAACAGGTAATCTTCCCCCACTTATGGAAGTTTAATGTAAAGATCATATATGGATGAGAACTTAGGCCACGTAGGGGTGGAAATTAAGAAGGCAAATAAGAATGGAAAAAGTATAATTATTCAATATTATGGATCCCCTTAACAGACAGCACAAATGACATGGACTAGTTATTAAATACGAACAAGAGCGGACTGTTACGTGGATCCTGCATTATGACATACGCGATACCAGGAAATAGGTGTGATAACAATAGAAATAGCCAGATGCAACACGCGCAAGAACACATGCATGTGCTGGAGAATAAAAATTAGGAAAAATGCTGCCTGTTGGCCTTTGATGAAGTAAGCTGGGCAAGGGGATGAAGATGGGCCATAGAAGGAGGTTCCTTCTTGATTCTAGATGATTTATCTCAGCATATAATTTTATCTCCCCTTTCACAGTTTGACAATAAGGACCGCCCACCTCCAACCACCTATGAAGCTAAATAAGTCTGGTTAGCTAATATGTGGAATATTTGTTTGTTGTGAACTGCATGATATATTACACAAGCTAAACCTGAGGTTAAGGACCCAATAATCGATGTGCATACACCCTATAGGGGATTTGCAAACATCTCTATTATACTTACAGTCGTGTCACCAAATAGCAGACTTTTGCATGCATGGATTTTAAAGTGTGCGATACAAGTTTCACAAAGGTCCCCGGATATTCCCTAACAGTTTTTAGGAATGGATTGATGAATAGGCATAAGTTTGAATCGCAGTTTGGACACAATTTTGAATTCGAGTCATTTAGCTGTTGGTGTGCAGTGATCACAACATATTACATGGCATAATATCTAAGCTGTGTGTGAATATAACAATGCAGTCTGTTCTTTAGTATGCAGATACTGACCAGAGGGAAATACCCAGAATCATTTGTAAATGTAGTATGCGTGCAACTGAATGAGTGCAGACAAAACATACAAAACTCCAAATAGGGCAACATTCTTGAAACAATGAGGGAATAAAAGAGGATTCATACATTTTATTCGTAGAGAAAGCCAACTGACTTGTCTAGGCAACACCTTGGCTGAAACTTAGACCTGGAGATGGTGGAGATAATAATTTCGCTCAAGAGCATCACTAAGTGTTTTAAACCTATCAGGGAACCCTTTCAAATAAAACGTGTAAGTCGTTACAAAGGATGCTATTAGGTAATTTTAACTTTAGATTTAGATCCCTCTGAAAAACTAAAAAGTGCTCCCTTGGAGTTAAACGTTGAGCTGAACCAGTTACACTTGGTAGTGTGGTCTCAATGATGAAGCATGCCACCACACATCCTAGTAGATGAGAGTCCTTAAGAAACCTAGGACGGATTCCACAGTATGTTTATGGAGAGCTGAAAATCTTTGTGTTGTCTTCCCCTTTATTGATATATTGATAATATGGGAAGTAGAGCGACCACACTGGATCTCTTCTAACTCCCCTCTTGATTTCCCACTTTTCAAAACAATCAGGGACTGCATCATCCCCTTGCTAGACCCATTTATTCCTCACTTTACAGAAAAGTGCAATGCCATCAACCTCTTTCTCAGTGAAAAATTCCAGATGATCTGACAGCACATTGACACTACAAAACCTGCTTCATCTCATATGCGCATCCCCTTCTCATAAATTCTCGCAATAGCCAGCCTTCAAAGCCCTATCTCTTGCAGTCCTCATTGTTATACTCAACTCCTTCAAAGCCACTTCTTATAAAAGTGATGTCTTACCCTTGTCCTTCTTTAAAACTCTCTCTGGGGAGACACTCTCTCACCCCTAATCACCTTTATCAATGCCTCCTTCACTCAATACATTTTCCCCAAAGTTCTCACGACAGGCTAGATCCTCCCACTTCTAAGGAAACCCACATTAGACCCATATGACCTTGCTAACTACCAGCCCATTACTCCTCTACCATTCATCGACAAGATCATGGAAAAAGAGGTCTGTGTTTATCTCCAAGATCACTTTAATACTAACCATCTCCTGCATGACTACCAGTCTGGCTTCAGATTAAGCTGCAGCATGGAAACCACTTAGTTAACATATACATCGTAGACAATGCTCACCAAAAGAAGAGAAAAAGATGCCCTCTGCATCCTGACATTGCTTGACCTTTTATATGCATTTGAGTCAGCCGACCATATTCCCCTCATACACACCCTTGAGTGTCGAATGGGATTCATGGGAATGTCCTTTTCTCCTCTCTTCCTACTTTTCCAACCAACATCAGTTTGTTCACATGGGCACTACCTGGTCCCAAAAGATCCTTGTTTCAGGCGGAGTTCTCCAGGGTTCCATACCGTCCCCTGTCATCGTCAACCTCTACATGGAACCACTAGCTGCTCTACACACAGATAAAAATATCAAGATTCACCAATATGCGGATGATACACCACTCTACGTGAAAGCCCGTCCATGCTTCAAACATCAGATGCCTCAAGCACTGCCAGGAACGTCATCAAGACCTAGATGTCCTGCACCCACCTGAAGCTCATCCCAATCAAAAGAGAATGCATGTCATTTACCAAGAACAAGATACATTACAAACTTGGCTCAATGACATGACAGCCTCAAAAAATATGTTCACACCATCCCCAGCCTGATGGAACTCCATTGGCTGCCCTTGCCAGCCCAAGACAGGTGTAACAGGAAGCTATGTCTCCTCGAAATCCCAAGCAGGGAAAAGAAGAGAGAGAGACAGACAGAGAGAGAGAGAGATAGAGAGAGGGAAATAGAGAGGGACTCTGCATCTGCTGAAACACGACAACCGGGGTAAACTCATCCAGCAAGGATTCACATAACACATCATAGGTTAGTGGAACAAAAACGTTGTTCCCTTAATTCATCCATGGGGAGCGTAGTGAACAACCTGAATCCAGGAGAAGCAGGCTAAAGAGGATATGATAGAAACACGGCAAGAAGTTATAGCTGATAATGAGGGCATTAAAAAAGAGAAAAATAAAGGGGCAAAGCGAAACTCCTGTCTCAAGCTGACGCCTTCGCCTCAGGGTTAAGGACTGGGATGAGGATGTAGGATGAGGCAGTAATGGTATAAGGTGTGAGGGAAGAGGAGATAAGGTGAATGGGAATTAGCCTCTTCGTGCAGTTACTTTAGTGGTTTTTCTTAACATTTATACTGCATTAATCCTAGAACTTTCTTTAACTTTGATTATCTTTCCTGATTTCCTTTTCAGTAGAATTGACTGAGGAAGAGAAACTCTCCTCGATTCCACCTAGACGTACTCTCTCTCTTTGAACCAATCCGTATGTGTCCTTTTTCACCAATTGGAGATTTTGCACTCTTGCGATTTCTAATTCCACTTATTGTTGCCACCACTTTGGGGCTGTGTCTATGTAGGTCTGCTCACATAAACGATTAGTAGGTTTATATGGACACTGATTTGATCGCTGTATTTTTTGGCCCTGAATGTGTGCCTTCCCCGTCTTAAGTCACTCCATGGCGCCGTCATGTTGCAGTCAGCAGCACACTTCAGAGGTCTCTGGGCAGTGGCTGCTCCTGGCGCCTCAGCAAATACAAAAGAAATGCTGTGAAATCTCCGGGTTCGAATTTGAGATGTCAGGCACTGTGTTGCTATACGCACAGCAGGTCTCTCCTTTAAGTGAGCAAAGGCCAGTCACAATCATGTCTTGAAAGCCCCTGCAAAGCGTATGTGTGAAACGTGGCCTGTGTCCTGGAAGATGCAGTATCCATGCACTGTAAGAACAGCTCACTTCGACAGTGTTCCCGGCACCCCTGCTCTTGTCCTAGATAAGACTGTTACCTTATTACTTAAATCGAATGCTCTGGAACTTGCTGTGCTCTTAAGTTTGAGCAAACATCTTTTTTAGTTTACTTATTAATTTCAGGGTCTCTCCCACTCATGCATAAATGTATGTGCATCCGCCTTTGGCTCAATTGTAAGCTACCAATTACTCAACCGGTCAATCCATGAGTTGTTCTTTTGCCTTGCACTGCTGAGTCACAATCTACGATCCGAGTCTGTGCACCACAGCAGCAGTGTCTGTTCATGAAGAGGGTCTATGAGGGTTACTGTACTCGGCCACAGTAGAACTGCTTTGAAACTTTCGTCACAGGCTGCTTTATTATGTGTTCCTCAGATATTCTTAGAAGCATATTTTTGTTATGATGTGTAAGATCTTGGTACACGGTCGTTACTTTAGCCCTGATGAAGTTCCAGGAAATATTTTTAGGAACGAAACACTGTTGACTGCAAGGTATTTTATGTATCTTGCTTTTGGAACCTTCAACAATAGATGGAGTAAACCAAGGCGGTTTTTGTAGAAGCCAAGGAAAAGACTCTGTGTTATTCTTTGGTGGAGTGAAGATTGACTAAGTTATATTTAGAGCTTGATTCTATGTTGACATTTTGGATACTGAACAATCCAATATCCACTCTATCCGTGTACCCATTAACTACTAAAGGCTTACTCGATGAAACGTACTTTTTTTGTACACTTTTTGTATTAGTGGATCCTGCGAGGTGTGCAATTTGTTACCTGGATTGCTGATTGTTGATCTGAACATCTGTCACAGAACAAAATGAAGGTGAGGTTGGAAAGCAGCGTGCAAATAACTGTTTTGCGACTCACCTTTGTTTATCAGGCTCTATATTTCGGATATGCCGAAAAACCTACCAGCCACAAGAATGAAAAAAGCTGATTAAAAGCTGGTGATGGCTCACAGACGAATAAATGCATTAGCAAGTTTGTTTTGGGATTTATAACTAATTATTTTGATATTGTCTGTTTAGGATGAGCCAGATTCGAAACGGATATGTTTCTAAAAAACTGCTTCAGTAATATACACTGTAGTATAATTTAGGATCATTAGAGAAAAAAATGAAATTCAAGACTTACGACATTAAGATTTCGATTACCCCTCGCCTGTCTACCCTCATCGCTCCGCATGTGTCAAACACTACACAAGCATTGATGCAAAGGACACCATTTCTCTCAATGCAAGGATTGCAGCAATCTCAAAAGGTAGCAGCAGATGGCAGTAGCAGCTCTCTCACAGTTCTCTAGATGACTTCGAATATGCTACAAAACGCGGTAAACAATAGCCTAGCCTAGTAGAATATTTTAATATAATTACTTGGGCTTTGCTTCATGCTTTCTGCCAAAGACTGTGATTTCCTGGTTCGGTTAAAAAAAAAAAAAGGCATTTCAATCCCCATGTTTATTTTACCGACCTCCGAAAAATGAGATGCTGAGCAAATCAGGTGAAATGCATGCGTGGGGATTGTGAGATTTTCTTTCGAAACCGCCCCCTAAAAATGTCGATGGCATAGGTGATTTCACGGTGTTATAACAAAAAATTCCATTCTGGTGACACAAGTGAAATCCGTAGTAGGTGGCGCTTTGCCGCATTTTTGATTAATACACATTATTTTCGTTGACGTTAGGTGGCTCCCGATTACATTTCAAAACTGCCCGCGGCCTCCTATAGCTAAACCTTTCTCAAAGATGTCCCTTAAATAGCAGTCTGTCTCGGTGGGGTTATAGTTCACGCACTCTGCCTTCACTAGTGAAGTATCCAGTGATCTGCAATGGTTTGATCTGGCGGCCGCCTGTCTGGCCTGAAGTTGTGGAAGAAGCGTGCGACGAGGAGAGCAGGTGGGCGTTTTGGACAGCTGTCTCTTGAGGGATTCATGCAGTTATTGTTAGCCAGTTATAACCATTTTTATTTCCATGCCTTACCTGCTTGTGCTTTACAACATTTTTGTCTTCTCTCTCACAAAACTTGAATTGTCCGCAGGAGAGCAGGAGCCTATCAGGGGAGTGGGAGGTGTGTTTGGTTGTGTTTGTGGCTCAGGAGAACTCTGGTGATGATTTTGATCCAGGGACGTCAGTTAGAAGATAGTTTGTGGCAGGCTGTGTAGTTTGCTGGATGAACAGCTCCACTAACTGACTACTTGATTACTCTTTCTCATTTGTGGAGTTAAATACAGTGTGTGATTAGTTGGTGTTGGACTGCTGTATTGGTACAAACTGGTTAGTTTTGGTGGGTGTTTGGGTGGGTTCTGATGCCCTGTGATAATTGGAATGAGGGACTTGAGCTCAGAGGGTCCACTGATGGGTATTATTTTAGCAGCACCCTTTCATCATTTTGATTCATGCTTGCTAATTTACAGCAGCATGGGGCCGGCTGTGGAGGTTGGCAGCCACACGCAGGGCCTGATCTAGAGTCTGACAGATGAAGGACATCGACCAGAAAGAGAGTTGTGACGTTTACACATCCCGAGTAGGGTAGACAGGACATCTGCTGCGTTTTGTCGGATGCCCTGCATCTGCCAATCTCTGAATCAGAGTTCGACCAAGAGAGTGAAAAACAGAGAAGGGGAAAAGGAGGAGGAAGTTAAAGATGGAAAATGTGCCAAAGGGGGAACTTGCAGGAGTGGCATTCACATGCAGGGAGTGTCTGCTGCTGGATTATAGAGGCACGAGGTCGAATCAAGACTCTGGAGCCTCAGCAGTTGCCAAGCTGACATGCAGTACCACCGGCCTGCGGTCTTCTCAGCAAAACTTTGGATCCTGGGCCAGGGCCAGGGCCGGCTCTAGGGCGGTGCGATCAGTGCCACCGAATGTTCTTCCTGGAAAGAGACCGGAGCTTTGTCTGGTAGTGGAAGTTTTGACTCATAGCGCAGATGGTTAATATGCCTGCTGCAAAGAACGTGTCCCATTCAGATCACAAAGTGCATAGTCTATAAATAAGTCAATGGGTTATCGCTTTTGGCAGAGCGATCCTTTTGTTACTTGCAGTTTAAAAGTTAAAATCCTAATATAGAGCAGTGAGCTATTAACTGTCCTCAAAGAGCTGCATGCAAACTGCAAGAAATATATTACACCTACATGTTTTTTTGCCCAGTTTTTCCTTATCCTAGTATTGCTAAATGGGTTCATTTGGGTAGAAATCAATTCTTATTATTAAAGAAAACCCCTAACAATGGTGTTGCATTTTAAATTCTGAATTTGTGCTTTTCCAGACTAAGGACTCTTAAACTTTACTACCTACCAGTATGGATGACATGTGAGTCCTACACCTTGTAGGCTTCTGTCTTATGTAACATTTCCTATACACTGATTTACACACGTATGATTGCCTTTGTGCAACGTATGTGTGATGTAAAGTGCTCTGACACCTTAAACTGGTATGAGTGGTGCTATACAACTAAATCAATCTAAGAGACACTGGTTATGGAGACTTGGGGGGTATTGGCAAATGGTGGTAGTGAGGGATACCGTGGCGAGGTGGTCATTGGGGGGGGTCGCCAACAAACATTGTCGCACAGGGCGCCACCAGTACTAAAGCCGGCCCTGATCCTGGCACTAGTCTGTAACAAATTAAGCAGTGCGCTCATTATGAGTGCTTGCTTTCCCCGTCATCGTTGGACCAACGCATGTACAAGAAGCGACTTAGAAGACTGTGCCCCACCCTGCAAACCAGAAATCAGAGCCACCTAATAATCACAGCAAAAGAGTGATGAGTTATTCAGCACTTCCAGATGAAGCACCGCCCATTGCCAAGAGCAGTGCAGAAGTACGCAATGCTCGGATGGAGGTTAAAGAGGATGCTGTTGGTGGGCTGGAGATGAGGGTGGACTGACAAAGAAGACAACGCACTCCTTCAGCCATTGCTTTCTGCACCATCCTACTTACTGACATTTATCAACTAGCACTGATGTGGATGATGCACACATAACACCAGGTGCTTATGGAAACTGTGTTTATCTTACATGAGTTGAAAACAGATGTAGGTCCTGTGGCAGCCCATCCTGTGACTTCTTGAGCCTCCACCCTGGCCAGGTGGGGCTCTCTGCATATCCTTAGTGCAACTGCCCTTCTTCTTCTTGTATGTCCGAAACTGAAACTTGAAAGAATAACTATACTTAAGAGACATTTTAATGCTCAAGGAATACGGAGTTGTAGACAAGCATTGATAAGATGTCTTCATACTGATGATATAATATTAACCTCAGCTTTTGTAAAGTTTTTAATGATATCAAGAACAAAGTTAGACTACCAAAATCAAATTGAATGTAATGTATGATGAATATATGTAAATAGTATTATCAAAGTAGTATAATTAAGTCTAACTTATTTTATAATACGCAAGAGTATTACATCTTATCATGGTTTTAATTATCTTTTTTCTCCCTTTTTAAAACTGGATTTTATAATAGGAACTATTGTTTACCTATGGTAAGATTTTAATTAATCAAACAATAAAGTATAAATGAAACTGCCCTTCTTCAGTCGAAGACCTAGTATGGGAATACTTCAACCCTTTACACAAAAAGGTACACACCGTCTAAACAAATGATCATATTAAATCGGTCTCAAAAGGAGTTGTCTCTGTGTTGTTGACAAGTTCCTTTGTTCAGGACGGAAGCACTCACCCACCCTTAGGTGGCATGCTTCATCTAAGGGTCCCTCCTCACACCGGCCCCAAAGGTTGCTGCTGTGGGCTACAACTCCCTTCAACGAGGGAGGACCTCTTGGAGTGTTGTTTGTGATGTTTATAGCCCCAATGGGAGTTGTTAGAATGGATGAGGTACACAGAGTGCATTGTAAGTGCTTTAGGTTGAATAAAATTACCTCTTGGTGGACTGAACAGTTACTTTATTCTGATGTTCCCAAGGGACAGGTTCTAGAATCTGCTCTGTTTGAGTGCATGAAGTTCCAGCAACAAGCACCAGGGTATTTTTGGTCTGAGGTTGTGTCTCGCGAGACAAGACTTGCTTGCCTGGCAACGCATTTAAAAAGGAAGGGCAGCTTTAGAACGTCTTCCATGATAATGGAGCCAATTCCCAGTACTTCGGCAGAAGGCCAGAACGCTGAGGAAGAAATACTGTCTGTCGCCTGTTCAGGTATACAGACAATGAGCAATGAAGCTGTTTCTGCAGCTTTAGCTCAATCACCTGCAAAGAACCAAAACCATATTCCAGAGGACTGCAAATTCACGACATGTTGAAACATATAAGGTTTATCTGGATTTACAGGAAAAAACAAGTTCGGGAGGATGAATTCCTTTCTCAATGTAAATCCCCTGCAGATGACAATTTACCCATTCCTGAAGTCATTTAAATGTCCACCTGAAAGAATGGAAAGAAATTGATACTGGCAATTTTCCACACTTTTTGGCAAAAAGATATGGTTTGTAGACTTTGGAAGGGAAATGTCCACAACTTTCAAAGGTAAAATGATACTGGCGAGCATGGTTTCTTTGTCCTCTTTGGCTTCTGAGGAAGCATCTTTGTGAAAGTGCTTGTGCCCTTTCCCTAACACCTTGTAACATCGGCTATACCAAATTAGCATATTTAATTTACCCTTTAAGTCTCTAGTAAAGTGGCAATACATGCGTCCAGGGCCTACCTTGGGGGTGACATATATATGTATTAAAAAGGAAGGTTTGGGCCTGGCAAAAGGTTATTTTGGCAGGTCGAAATGCAAGTTTAAAACTGTACACACAGGCTCTGCGATGGCAGGCCTGAGACATGGTTATGTTATGTTATGTTAAGAGATTTTGTATAGCGCTCGTATACCGGAAGGTGTCTTGGTGCTGTGCCCGATATGGGGGATCAGTGAGGCAGGATGAGTCCCTAATGACCTGGGTTTTAGAAGAGCCACATCTTTAATGCTTTTCTGAACTGTAGAAGTGTCTGGGAATTTTTCAATTAAAACAGGAGGGAGTTCCACAATTTAGCGGTAAAGGCCACAAAGCTTTTACCGCCCCAATGGGCAAGTCTGAAATTGGGCACCACCATATTTTTCGAGCCCGAGGAACGTAGGAGTCTAGGAGTTGTATACCAATAAAGCGTTGCCTAAGGGCAACTGGGCCAATATTGTGTAGTGCCTTGAAAGCAATTCTTTTTTCACAGATAGCCAATTCAGTTGATTCAGTGCCATAGATGCTGAATGAAATTTGGGGAGATGAAAAATGAGACAGGCTGCTGCATTTTGTAATGTCTGAAGTTTTGATATCATTTTTTGCTTTAGGCCGATATACAATAGTCCAGTTTGGACAAAATTAATGCTGACATGATCAGTTTTTGGAGCTTGGAGGGGATGAATGGTACAATTTTCCTCAGAATCTTCAAACAAAAAAAGACTGAGGAGGCTATTTGGTTGATCTGGTTCTCAATGGAGAGCTTTCTGTCAAAAATGACCCCCAGGTTTCTAACCTTTTAAGCTGGTGATGGGGGAGGTCCCATGTCTGGTGGCCACCAGTCTGGGTTCCAAAAATTGGTATTATTTCCAAAGAGCAAAACCTTGGTCTTACCCGAGTTTAGGCTGATGTAATTTTCCACCATCCAAATACTGATGTTTTCCACCCAGAGACAGAATTTGGAGGCTGTGTGGACCGTATTTCCTGAGGCAGACACCACAATTTGTGTGTCTGCATAGGAGACCACTGAGAAGCCAAAGGTTCTGATAAGTTTAACCAGGGGACTAATGTACAAATTGAATGGGATGGGACTTAATGACGCCCCTTGGGGGACACCATAGGGGAGATTCTATGTTTTAGAAAAGCATTTTCTAGGGTGGTATACTGTTCCCTGTCTGCCAGAAAGGGTGTTAATAAGGCTAGAGCTTTGCCTCTAATTCATGCAAGCGATCAATCAGAATGCCGTGATTGACAGTATTGAACGCCACAGAGAGATCCAGAAGTATCAAGGCAGCACTGTCTCCTTTGTCTACAATGGACCTTACGCTCTCTGCGGCTATTATGAGGGCTGATTCGGTGCTATGCTGGTTCCGAAACCCGAACTGTGAATCATTTAGCAAGCTGTTGTCATTTATGAAGGCAGAGAGTTGCTGATTGAGGGCTTTATGGCAGAGGCAGACGTGATATGGGTCGAAAAATTTGTAAGGTCGGATACTGGAAAGGTGGGCTTTTTTATAAGTGGGAGAATTGCTGCATCTGTTCCCTAATTTTGGAAAAATGCCAGTATTAATGACTTCATTAAAGTGTAAGGTGTGCAGAAACGGACTCTGTTACAGGATGTAAAACTTTGGGAGGGCATGGGTCATATGGAGGACCCGATTTGGTAATTAATAGGAGGTTCTTCACTTGTTCTTGGGATAAAAGAGTACATTTAGAAAAGTGACATTGTGAGTCAGTTTCTAATTGGGGGTTATATTTATTAACTGTTCTAGGAGCGTTTGAGGAAAAAGTTGAGTAAACGCTGAGTACTTTAGTCTGGCAGGTTTTTGCTAAGGCATCGCAGAAATCTTGGTTGGTTTTGGTGATCTTATTTTGAACTATATTTGACAGTGCCTAGACTGTTTAAAAGCTTCTTAAGTGGGTGGCACAACCAGTGCTGCTGGCCCACTAGTAACATTTAATTTACAGGCTCTGGGTACATGTAGTGCCACTTTACTAGGGACTTACGAGTAAATTCAAAATGCCAGTTGGGTATAGCCAATGTTACCATATTTTAGGGAAAGAGCACAAGCACCTTAGCACTGGTACAGTGTGCAGAGTCCTAATGCCAGCAAAAAAGAAGTAAGCACAAACAGGACATCTGAAGGCAAAATGTTATGGGGAAACCATTTTAGGATGCCAGGTCTAACACCAATGATAAAAAGATAGAAACTTCTCTGAAAAGGGAGTATGTGGCTTTAAATTTCTCCCTTAGTGCTGCAACCTATGCAGCATACTCTTTTCAGCCATTATCATAAGATTTCCAGCTTTTGTTTGATGCACTCCCAGAGCAGAAGGACATCACCGAAATTCTGGTTAATATGAAAATATTAGCTTAATTACTTTATGATATCTCTCTTGACTTCCTCTGGTCTTCAGCAACAGAAGCAGGTTCCTCGATTGCTGGATGTTATAATTTGTGACATTAAAGCAGACCCACAAAGCGCTGATCCTCGTCTTACCTTCACAAGGAAACATTATTTTTTGTTCAATTAGAGGACCTGGTTAAAAAGGCTGATGAGGAGAAGGTCTTCCAACCGTTCCAACCATATAATGCAAAGAAGTCTTTACTTAAAAGAAATACAGCCAAGCCCTGCATAATCAACAGCCTTTTCGTGGCTGGTGTCATGGTCGGGGATCCGCTGCAGGAGGAAAATCCCTATTACAGTTGGAATCCCAGCAGCAGCTTCAAGCAAATGAATGACAATCAAAACGATATGGTGGGAGGAAAAATAGCTTCTTTTTTCCAAACTGGCAAACCCTGACATCATACAATTGAGTGCTGCAGGTTGTCCGTCGACCATATTAGATTGTTTTTCATACTTCCCCACAAGAGCCATCATTTGTACAAACTCTATTCCCAAGGATTCACTGAAGTTACAAGCAATTCGATAAAGTGTTCAGATCTTACTATGGAAACAAGCAATAGTTCCAGTTCCACAACACCAACATCGGCAGGGTTTCTTCAGTGCTTAATTTGAGCTGGTGGTTTCTGGTGCTTGGGACCAGCACTTACATGTCCACACTGGCCTTGTAATAGTCTGCCACAAGGGTGGGCTGTCTGGCTATTTTAGAGATGACCACAACAGTTAATTGCTAATTCAATATACATTAAAATTACTATTACCTGTCGCCCAAGTCATTGTTATAGCTTGGGGGCGTGAAGTAGTCCGAATCATCACAATTGTAGTTGTGTGATGGTCAGTAGTTGTGTTGTTACTATAACTGGCAGCATGGCAGGGGCAATGTGTGGTGAAAGCTGCAGTGGCCTCCTGACAAGAGCCCTGGCACTTATCTTTTTACAAATTCTGCACAGTTTTCTACTCTATTCTCTTTTGGGTTCCTAGGCTAGACAGAAGGTTCCACCCAGTTTTGGACTCAAAAAACCTCAACAAATTTGTGAAACATCTTTCATTCAAAATGGTTACACTGCAACAAATAATCCTTGCAGTCTTACACGGAGACTGGAAGGCTACAAAACACTTGCAGGATGCTTATTTTCATGTCTCAATTCATTAGAATTCTCCAAAAATCCTTTGCTTCACTGTTGGAAATGAACATTTCCAGTTTAAAGTCTTGTCCTTCGAACTGTCCTCCTCCTCGAGAATCTTCACAAAGGTACTTGCACCATTCGTGGCACATTTGCATTTACATGCGGTGCAGATACTCCCTTATCTGGACATATGGATAATTGTTGCATCTTTTTTTCCCAAGATGTACAATGGACCATTCAAATGCTCTCTTCTCTGGGGCTGATCTTGTACAAAGATAAGTCTCACCTACTCCCGGCTTGTCAACTACAATTCATTGGAGAAGGCTAAAGTATTCCTACCAGAGGATAGGATGAGGAACCTCAAAATCCAACTTCATCCGTTTCTTCAGTGACTGACAGCTTCAGCCATTCAATGGTTGAAGATTCAGGGTCTCATGTCCTCTTTCCTCTTGTAAGGCAGTGGTCCATGGTCATGTTTTCAGCCACTGGCCCAGCATGTACTGACGGACTGGTCTCCATCAACGACAACATACAGGTTCCTGTGACAGCAAACATAGTTTAAGGCTGTCACCTCAGAATCTAGAGGCGGGTGTTCACATGGCAGACCCTCTTTCCCTAGTCCTAACAACAAATTCTAGTAGGTGGGGTTGGGGGGCAGCTCTTGAGAATCAGGAAGTGCAAGGGAGGGGGTCAGACTTTGAAGTCCTCAACTCCTCGAATTGGAGAGAATTAGCAGCAGTGGGAAGACCACTGATTGCCTTTGTGACATCAGTGATGAGAAAACCAGTCTTAATCAGAACAGACAACCAGGTTGCAAAGGCTTATATAAACAGGCAAGGTAGGACAAGTTCTGCGACTGTAGCATCACTAGTCAAAGAAATTTTCATAAGGCCAGAAGTGAACCTTTACCCGATCCAGGCAGTGAACATTCCAGCGTCAGCCAATGTTAGGCCAGACAGCCTGGGCTAGAATATTTCATTGTTCACAGACTTCCACCTGACTCTTCAAGCCTTTCAGTTAGTGACAAATCAGTTTGGTCTCCAAGTGATAGACCTATTTGTGTCACCATCAAATGCACTTTTAATATTGTTCTGCACAGAGGTGCCATGTCTAGAAGCTTGGAGTATCGATGCATGGCCAGAGCAAGTACTGTATGGCTTGCCTCTGTTTCTCCTCCTCCAGAAGGTGCTTCAGTGGATTTGGAGGGAGAGCATGATAGTAGCTCTCATAGCCCCGTAATGGCCATGACATCAGTTGTTTTGCTATCAACACAACTTGGAATAGAACCATGTCTCCCTCTCTCTTTTTATCTGAGCCCCTTTCAGTATCCTGCTCTGATATTGACACACATCTGTCAATAACATTTGACGACCTAGAAGTTGAAAGGTCTGGGTTGTAATGGGGCAGGGTTCCCTTTTACCAATATACTCTGGAACCCGCGGTCGATGGACCGTTTGTACCTGCTTAGAAGTGTAGAGGGGAGAAATTGTTTGTCATATCAGGTATGCAGACACAATAGCTCATGACTCCGAAGTATCACAGACTCCAGGTTTTAGGTTAGCTGGTTTATTACAAAGCCAAAAATAACTGGACGTACAAGCACCTCAAGATGAGGTTGTAAAAGTTTGTAAAAGTACATCAGTACTTATACAAAGCCAAACCTACGGACGAAATTCAATCTCTGGAGCATGAAAAGAATGACGAATTTCAAAACCAGAACACAGGCATTGAGTGCCCCCAAGTCAAGATCAGTCTTCATTGGGGGTATGTAAGTAAGACGCATTAGTCTGTCCCTACACTACTACTAACGTGACATCCCTACTTAGCATTCCCCAGGCAAGTTCAGGAAAAGGTGTCAGTGCGTGAAGACTTCCTAAGAAGTGCACTCACGTTGTATGGGTCAAGTAGCATAAAGCTACAGAGCTCGTTCTAAGATGCTCTTTCTCTCTCCATCGATCTCCTTTCCTACCCTAACTCAACTCCGTGGCACTGTCCCTAACTCCAACACCAAAATCCTAAGACACGCCCATTACACATCATGCAATCGTCTCATCCAGCTAGACACCTCCTCGTAGGTGATTTTCCAATTAGTTTCGATACTCCCAGCTTTTGGCTCAATGACCTTGATTCCCAGGGCTTCTCCAGTGAAAAAGAACACCGTCTCACATTATCAGCACTCCTTGTACAAATGTATCCTCTCCTCCCTGAGCCTAACTCCTAAAACAAAAGCGTTATTTTAACTAACAAGGATGAATTACTCCACCTGCAACTGTAACTTGAGAAAGAAAAGGATTCAACATGCACATAAACATTACGAACAAACCCCTTCTAAGAGAGCCAGGGAAATGCACATGAGGCCTACTGAAAATTGGCTAACATAAGAATCACCATGGAACTTCATTAAACACGCATATACGCAAACATCAATATGGTGCACATTTAAATCAATGCATTACATTTCAGTAAATGAACTACATTAGTCGGTTATAAACAAATACTAGGATTTACATCATTTAGAATGCGATTGCCATGTAAATCTCTTCACATAGCACAAAATTTCTATCATTTCACCTTTACATGTTATTACATTTCACATTCTAAGGACCAAATTTTAACAAGACAAAAGAATAAATGCAGGTGCAAACTACTCGTGATTATGATGCACCCCTACAAATGAAAGAAACAATTGTGCTCTATCAGTTGCAAAGTCTAGGTGCTCGAGAGAAATGGCATGTGATAAACAGTCAGCAAAAAAAAGATTCCACATTAAAAGCATATGCATAACTTTGGAAACAGTTCTGTTCCTGCGGTGCAATTATGGAAATTGATCTAGTGTTGCGGGATACATATAACATTTTTATTTTCTCAGAGATAGTTTTGGTAAAGGTCTGTCCCCTTCTACACTGGGTTCTCAGTGGTCAGACATAAAATCATGCGCAGAATCAAGAGGGAGCTTTCATCCATTTTATCTTTGGTTAAGATACAATTTCAAAAAGTTTCAGAATAAAGAAACCCATCATGTCCACTCCAATACCTTCCTGAGATCTTTCCTCTGTTTAGGAAGGTTTACAGAATGAACTATTTAAACCATTAGAACGAGATGGCACAGCATTGTTGTCAGCCAAAGTGGCATTTTTACTGCCCATCACCTCTGTCGAAAGGTTGAATGAATTAATCTCTCTATTAAACACATTTCATCATAGAAATTTTTCCCTAACTGAGTGATGTTGAGGCCAGATCCAAAGTTCAAACCGAAAATACATTCTTCTTTCCACACAAACCAAGAAATCATTCTTCCAGTCCTACACTCAGGTCATTCCATCTTCTTTAGATGTAAGAAGAGATTTATTGATATTCTTAGAGAAAACAAAACCATTCAGATCTTCCCAGCCTTCATTTGTGTCATATGGTTTGGCATTAAAAGGGAAAAAAAACCTCTGCTACCACCATCAGAAGATGGGTACGGAAAGTAATCTCCAAAGCTTATGATCCAGTGGGTTTAGAGCTAGAAGGAAAAGTCTTAGGGATATCAACGAGAGCACTAGCAGCTTCATGGTCTGAAGTGGGAGGAGTTTCTATACAAGAGATTTGTAGAGCGGCCACATGGGCTACAACCAATACGTTCCTGTCTCATGAATTGGGCATGCTTTCTTCTGATACTGACAATTTTGGTTTTTCTGTTTTAAAAACAGCAATGAGGTAATTGCCAAGCTATATCTTTATGCATCATATCATATCTTATCTCATATTATATCATATCTTATCATATTACATCCTGTCATTGTTCAATGCTTTCATAAATCTTCATGAGTAATGGCTATGACGAGGAGGACAGACATAGGGGAAATTAACAAATTACTTATCAATAATCTACATTACGCTTAGGATAGCAATCTTTGTCATAGCACCAACCTACCCTATCCCACTTCATGAGACACAGTTATATGTAGTTTTGATACAGGAAGAGTGATGGGGGAGGGAACTTTTAGCTTGTTGGTGTTTGACTGTTTCATAAGAATAGAAGAAAAGCTTGGTTAGCGTCTTCTGTCAGGGGGCGTGGTGGCCTCTTCCGTAATGGCTATGAAAAGGAGGACTATCCTAAGGGTAATTAACATTATCAGTAAGTAATTTGTTCATTTTAGGCAATGTAGCATTAAGTAGTTCTCTCTCCTGAGGCTTGAGCCGGGAGATTAGCATTGCTGCAGAGTTGTTTTTAACCCTGGGCGGAGCTGGCGGAGCGGGACAACGCGGAGGTCCACGGAGTTGGGGACAAACTCAGCTCCGCTCCGCCACCCGGAACCCACCCCCCCTATTAAGAATTAATTAAAACTACATTAAAGGTAAAAGAATAAAGACTTACCTTGACTGCGGCGTCCCCGGGCTGCCGTCCTCCTCTTCATCGCCGTCTCAGGGTGATCTGCGCATGTGCACGCGCCCGCGCATTCCTTGCGAGAAATGCGCATGCGCGGGCCCTCAGGCATGCGCAGATCACCCTGAGACGGCGATGAAGAGGAGGACAGCAGCCCGGGGACGCCGCAGTCAAGGTAAGTCTTTATTATTTTACCTTTAATGTAGTTTTAATTACTTCTTAATAGGAGGGGTGGAGGCGGGGGCTGGTCAACTCTGCTCCGCTGCGGAGTGTGCGGGATTTGCCTACTCCGCGTTCTCCGCGGAACACGGAGTAGGCAAATCTCCTCACACTCCACGGGCGGTGCGGACCTCTCCGCCCACGGTTAGTTGTTTTAAGCATTTTTAAAATACTGCTGCTATATTTTATGCTTTGTTTTAAAAACGGAATCTGTTTTGCACTGACCGCTTGCACTGATCGCGCTGAGTCTGCTGCACGGCGCAGGAGGGCGGGGCACAGTCTCGGAACAAGCGGCTCCTGCGAGTTAGAGCAGGGCAGCATCACAAGGTTAGCGGGCTAGTCTTCTAGTCTTCTGGCACACTATAAAAGTAAGCGCTGACGCGGATGCGAAGCGTTCTCTCTCCGAAGGCATGAGCCGGGAGATTAGCATTGCTGGGGAATTGTTTTAAGCATTTTTAAAATACTGCTGCTATATTTTATGCTTTGTTTTAAAAACGGAATCTGTTTTGTACTGACCGCTTGCACTGATCGCGCTGAGTCTGCTGCCCGGTGCAGGAGGGCAGGGCACAGTCTCGGAACAAGCGGCTCCCGCGAGTTATAGCGGGCCGCATCACAAGGTTAGCGGGTTAGTCTTCTAGTCTTCTGGCACACTATAAAAGTAAGTGCTGACGCGGACGTGCAGCATTCTCTCTCCGGAGGCTTGAGCCGGGAGATTAGCATTGCAGGGGAATTGTTTTAAGCATTTTTAAAATACTGCTGCTATATTTTATGCTTTGTTTTAAAAACGGAATCTGTTTTGCACTGACCGCTTGCACTGATCGCGCTGAGTCTGCTGCACGGCGCAGGAGGGCGGGGCACAGTCTTGGAGCAAGCGGCTCCCGCGAGTTCGAGCGGGGCCGCATCACAAGGTTAGCGGGCTGGTCTTCTAGTCTTCTGGCACACTATAAATGTGCACGCAGACGGACGCAGCGGGCGCGCCGAAGGCAAGCCCGTCTGCACCCGTCCGCGCTCAGACCGCGCTCAGCGCCAGCCACCCTGTCCGTTCCAAGTCAGATGATGACCCATGTTTGAGGTACTCCAGAGTCCAATTGCTTGCCTTGAATCCGGAGTAAGGGCATTACATTTCATTCCAAACCTCTCACCATTCCAGACATCTCTCCCAACTGCCATAGCCCCCTTCCCCTGGTTCTCTACCAGGGAGTTAAACCCATTAAGCCATCAACTGGGACTGCTAATGCAAAGCCCAATGAACACGTGTTAAAGTGCTTACTGGTTAATACCAGATCTTTGGTAAAGCACAGTTTTGAGTGTGCCAGGCTCCTGGTGGAACAAGATATAAAACTGGCGTTCATTACAGAAACATGAACGGATGAGGCCTGAGGGCCTGACCTATTCAACGCCACTCCACCTGGTTTTCTTTGTCACACCCTAAACAGGCCAACCGGGAGAGGAGGGGGGTTAGCGATAATATACCACAATACCCTCAAAATAGCTTTTCAGACAGCCGATAACATGGCCTGTGAAGCGCTCTCCTTTAATGTTGGCCTATCTCCCCATCACTCCTTTAAGGGCATTCTATTGTATAGACCACCTGGGTCTAGAACTTCCTTTCTAACTTCGATCGGGTCTCTGCTAGAAGAAGGGCTCTGTTCTGATTCATTCACCATTTTGAGGGCTTCAATTTCCATTTGGAAGCCCTCATGGATCCAGACACCAGAGCCCTGTTAGATATGATGGGTAGTGCCGATCTGGTCCAACAAGTGAACGAGCCCACCCACACAGCAGGACACACTCTGGATGGGATTTTTTCCAACCATCCACATCTAACCTGCTCGGGAACGATGCCCCTGGTTTGGACAGACCATGCAGGAATTCAATTCGAAGTGATCACCCCCGCTGATCACTACAAACCTGGGGGTGTTATAAATCAGATAGAGACTAGGACCTGGAATAGAGTGAAGGGGACCGAACTAAAAAATTTGCTTAGTACCACCCTATGTACACTGCCTGCGGGAGTGGAGGATGCCACCAGATGGTACACTCAGTGGGTTGAGGCAGCTTGCAAAAAGTTAGCCCCGGTAAAACTCCTGCACCCCAAACGATCTCTACCGACTGCACCCTGGTACACAGAGGAACTTAGAAAGCAAAAACGAACTTGCAAACGGTTAGAACGAAACTGGAGGAAAAAATACACAGAAGCTGAGAAAGAAATCTATAAACAAAGCCTTACTGTTTATAAACAATCTGTATTCAATGCAAAAAAGCTTTTTTTTATAAACCAAATCAACTTAGCAAAAAATTCCTCAAAAGAACTCTTTAAAACTGTCTCCAAGTTGGCTTCCCCAAGTCCACCTAAGATCGAGTCGAGCCAAGAATTAAGCGAGGAAATTGCTAGGTACTTTCAGAACAAGGTGGAAGCCATTTTCTCAGTCTTCAACCAACTCCCGTAGGGAGGCACAGGAAACCCGACGATGGGAGTCAATCAAGTAATAGGCGCCCGTCCCGCTTTCGATAAATTTGCCCCACTTTCCACAATTGACACCATAATGCTTCTTGGCTCAATCAGATCAGGGTCTCCCTACGACCCTTGTCCGGTACCAGTGGTCAATTTAGCCCTTGAACCCATTGCCACCACACTCACAACCGTATTCAACACCATGTTCGAATCAGGAGACTTCCCTAATATGTGGAAGATAGCCTCAATACTTCCACTATTGAAAAAACACAACCTGGATCCGATGGACCCAAATAATTTTAGGCCAATCTCTCGCCTTCCACTGCCGGCAAAGGTGGTTGAGAAACTAATGAACTCCCAGCTGAGTGCCTTTCTTTATGAGAATCAGCTATTGGATCCAACTCAATATGGGTTTAGAGAAGGGCACAGTACAGAGTCCGCCCTCATAAAATCAACGGAAGAAATCAGGGAAGCCCTGGATGAGGGAGGTGAGGCTGCTCTTATCATGCCTGATCTCTCCGCGGCCTTCGACACGGTCCACCATGATCTCCTGATGGATCGTTTGTCGGAGTGTGGAGTCCAGGGCAAGGTATGGAAGTTATTAAAATCCTTTCTAACTGACAGAACACAAATAGTGTCTCTAGGGAAATTTTACTCCAAACCTTTTTCTCTGCCATGTGGAGTACCGCGGGGGTCATCCCTCAGCCCTACCCTTTTTAATGTATATGTGGCACCCTTAGCCCCCCTGATAAGATCCTTTGGCTTCAGCCTTACCTCATACGCAGATGACACACAAATTGTAGTGTCACTGTTACCAGGACAAGAATCAGGGATGAGCAAGAAGTTTCATGACTGTATGGAAGCAGTTAAAACCTGGATGACACAGAACTGCCTGAAACTAAATTCAGGCAAAACTGAGATCCTTATTGTGAGAAGTTGGCCTGGCATATGCTGTCCACTAATTATAGTGGGCACCTTGCACCAGTCCAAACAACCCCTTATTGGAGATAGGTTAAAGACAACCTTATTGAAAGCTATCCTAGTGGTAGCTATGGAGAGCAGCCTTCAGGCTAAGTCTTGAAGGAATGTAAAGCAGCTTGTTTTACCAGTCTATAATCTCTTGAGTGATCAAATGAAAGAGCACCACACCAGGTATATATTCAAAATATATGTATTTATTGCTAAACACACCCCTCTAGTCTCTTTATGAGGCTAGAGTTCGAAGTACATAAGTTATAAGTTATTAAATCACAGTAATAGCACAAATACACGTTTGGGCCCTAGGGGCGTACCAAACCATATACCAATAAAGTGGTATGCGAACCAGGACTGAACTAGACACTAGGCCTAGAGCCTCTAGAAGTGCTTGGACCACCAGGAACCACCCAAGGTAGGGACACAGGGGACCTGCGGGAGACGCGTGCAGTGTAAATACACAACCGCGATACGCCGTTGACTTCTATGGAGAAAGTCGGGATCGGGAAAATAGAGAAAAGGGACACTTTAAAGAGGACTAGGACAAAACCCTTTGAGATCTAGGACTTTGAAGAGTCTCTACCCACGGGAGCACCGGAGTACTCGTGTTACCTCACCCAGGGAAGCCGGGTGCATAGGTGCCTTTCGGGGTCGGGTTTCGTCGTCGATTCGAATGGCGATCTGCTGCAAAGTGCTGCTGGCGGCCAAGAGAAAAGTGTCCGGGTGGATCCAAGAGTGGATCGGAGTTCTGAAGAACCTGAAAGCAGAGGGGACAGAGTCTGGGTCACTAGCCAGTGACCAGGAAGGCGATGGACAGATGCCCACCGATGTCGAGTGCTTCAGGTGCATTGACGGTCGTCTTAACTCTTCAGCCACGAGGTCCAGTAGGCGTTGTCGGCAACCAGGAGCAGGATTCGGGCTGGTACACGATGTCTGTCGAGTGCTGAGGTGTCGGCGACCGGATTGGACCCAACAAGCCTTGGCAACGGCAAGTCTCGGTGAAGATGTAGATCGTCGATGGTGCAGACCAGCAAGGTCTGTGGAACTCACCCAGCGAGGGTAAGTGAGGGCAGGCCTGGAGCAACCAGGATGCCAAGTAAGAAAAGGATTGGCCTTCGTTAAGGGCTTCTAGCCAACGGGCTAGCGACCGCGAAGGAGCCTCGTGACGCCGCACGTGGATCTGGCTTACAGGACACTCGTGGAGTGGGGGCCAGTGATCTTCGGTGCAGGTGGTGCTGGAGGCTAGGGCTACTCGGAGCCCAAAGCACGACTTCTTGGGAGACCCAGAAGAGGATGCACTTGCAAATGTGCTTGGTGTCCAGGGGTCACGGTCTCAAGTCACCCACGATAGCCACGGGCCTCAGCTTTGCTGGGGACTCAGGGTTGCCTCGGGGAAGTCTGAGAATCCACCTCTGGTGATGCGATGACTTCGGCGTCCGACGGGAGCTTCAGAAATGCGAACCGGACAGATGCTTCTTTGGTGCCTGCCAAGCAGGGGAGTCACTCCTTGACCCCAAGGGAGATTCTTCAGTCCTCTAATCGTGAGTAGAGTGTCGAAGGTCCAGGATTCAGTTTCAGAGTTTCGTCCAGGGATAATCTAAAGTCCTAAGGACTGGGTTCCTACCTTTATTCTAAAGATAGGGGTTGGACTACTCTGTGGCCCCACCTATGGGTGGGTCAGGGCAGAGGGGTGGCTACACCCCTTTCCCTTTGTCCAGTTCGCGCCAAAGCAGGGGCTGCAAGCCCTTGATCCGGTTTGAACTGGGGTATGCACAGGGACACCAAATGTGCCCCCAGTGCAGGACTTCAAAGCACCCGAAAGTGCTCCCGCCCAGGCCCAATACACATTATCCTGTCTGGGGAGGTGGTCACACCTCCCTGGGACAGGAAACCTATTGTCCAGGCCTCCCCTGCCGGAGTTTCGTCCAGCAGCAGGAGGCCAGACTCGTGTCTGTGGCAGCAGCATCCATTTTGTGATGCCAGGGTTCTGGAAAGAAGTTACCGGACTAGTCAGAGTTAACATGTCTTTCCCTCTAGAAGGGTGGAATGCTACCCCCGCCGCCAGGATTGGCGGGGGTAGTATTCCAAGATGTTTGACACCAAACACGACATGTTTAGGCGCAGCCATTCCAAAGTTAGCATTTTACCGCGAGGATATAATGCGCTTAAGAGTATATGGTCAGGCTGCACTGCAAACAGCATCAGAGATGGTCTCCGAACGCTGCAGAGGGGCCCTGCTCATGCAGGGGCACCCTCTCACATAGGAACCACGCACTCTGCCTTTAGGATTGATAAGGCCTGCCTTAGGAGTGACTTATAGGTTTATATGTGTGTATGTATTTCGTGATATAGGTAACCTATATCACAGTAAGAGGTGCATGCACCACCTTACCCAGGCTGCAGTAGCAGACCTGTGGTGTCAGTTTGGATGGCCTTCCAGGGGTGGCATAATACATGCTGCAGCCCCTGGCAGGCCTCTGAGGTACCTATGCCCTTGGTACATAGTATACCATATACTAGGGACTTATAAGGGCACTCAAGATCCCAATCAGTGATGTGCCTAAGGCACATGGAAACCATTTTAGAGAGGAAGCAGCTAGGCTGGGGTTCTGATTAGCAGGGCCCCAGCCAGACTAATGTCGAAAAACAGTGAAGCATCAGCAAAAAGTGGGGGTACCCATGTGAAGCAGATCCTACTCTCCTACACAACCCCCCAAACGTAGGGACATTAAACTAACCTTGCCCAGTTAAGTCTTCATGTTCTAAGTGGAAATACCTAGAGAGTCCATCTGCATTCGCATGGTTACTCCCAGGCCTATGTTCCACTGTAAAGTCCATCCCCTGTAGGGAAATGGACCACCTAAGCAGTTTGGGGTTTTCACCCTTCATTTGTTTTAGCCATAAGAGGGGCTTATGGTCTGTCTGAACCAGGAAGTGTGTACCAAACAAGTATGGCCTCAACTTCTTCAGAGCCCAGACCACAGCAAAGGCCTCCCTCTCTATGGCTGACCAACGTTTCTCTCTAGGGGTCAGCCTTCTGCTAATAAAAGCTACTGGCTGATCCTGACCTTCTTCATTCAATTGTGACAGTACAGCCCCTACCCCCAATTCAGATGCATCAGTTTGAACAATGAACTTCTTAGAGTAATCAGGACTCTGCAGAATTGGAGCAGTGCACATGGCCTGCTTGAGGTCATCAAATGCCTTTTGACAGCTAACTGTCCACTGAACCTTTTTGGGCATTTTCTTAGAAGTTAAGTCATTCAGGGGTGTCACTATTGATCCATACCCCTTGACAAATCTCCTATAGTACCCAGTCAGGCCTAAGAAGGCTCTCACCTGAGTCTGGGTAGTGGGAGCAGTCCAGTCCATGATGGTCTGGATCTTGCTCTGCAAAGGTTGAACCTGGCCTCCACCCACAAGGTGGCCCAGGTACACAACCTGACTCTGCCCTATCTGGCACTTAGTGGCCTTGATAGTCAGGCCTGCCTTTTGCAGGGCCTGTAAAACATTCCTGAGGTGGACCAGGTGATCCTCCCAGGTGGAGCTAAAGACAGCAATATCATCTAGATAAGCTGCACTATAGGCTTCCAGTCCTGTGAGAACTGTATTCACCAACCTCTGGAAAGTGGCAGGTGCATTCTTCAGACCAAAGGGCATTACCACAAATTGATAATGTCCACTAGGGGTCGAGAATGCTGTTTTGGGCTTTGCAGTATCAGCTAGTCTGATCTGCCAGTAGCCAGCTGTTAGGTCAAATGTGCTGAGATATTTGGCAGAGGCCAAAGTATCTATGAGCTCATCTGCCCTGGGTATTGGATGGGCATCAGTCCTAGTGACTGCATTGAGACCCCTGTAGTCCACACAAAACCTCATCTCTCTTTTTCCACCACTGGTGTGAGGTTTCGGTACAAGGACTACTGGACTAGCCCAAGGGCTATCTGAGGGTTCAATAACTCCCAATTCCAACATTTTCTGGACTTCAGTCCTGATACAGTCCCTGACATGGTCAGGTTGCCTATAAATCTTGTTTTTAATAGGCAGACTGTCCCCAGTGTCCACTTCATGAGTGCACCAGGTGGTCTGACTGGGTGTCAGTGAAAACATATGTCTAAACTGATTGAGGACTTGCCTGCAATCAGTTTGTTGCTGGGTAGTGAGGCTGCCTGCCAAGGCTACACCATCAACTGACCCATCGTCAGGGTTCTGTGAGAGCAGGTCAGGGAGTGGGTCACTCTCTTCCTCCTGCCCTTCATCAGTAGCCATGAGCAAGCCCATGTCTGCCCTGTCCACATATGGTTTTAACCTGTTGACATGGAGAACCCGGTGGGGACTCCTGGGTGTTCCTAGGTCCACTAAGTAAGTGACCTCACCCTTCTGCTCAACAATAGTGTGGGGTCCACTCCATTTATCTTGGAGAGCTGCTGGGGCCACTGGCTCCAACACCCACACCTTCAGTCCTGGCTGGTAAACAGTCAGAACAGCCTTTTGGTCATTCCAGGCCTTCTGAAGTTCCTGGCTAGCCTCAAGGTTTTTGGTTGCCTTTTTCATGTACTCAGCCATCCTGGAGCGGAGACCAAGTACATAGTCCACTATATCTTGCTTTGGGGGCTTGAGAGGTAACTCCCATCCTTCCTTCACCAAGCACAGTGGACCCCTCACAGGGTGGCCAAACAGAAGTTCAAAAGGGCTGTAACCAACCCCTTCTGAGGCACCTCCCTATATGCGAATAAAAGGCAGGGCAAGAGTATGTCCCATCTACGCCTAAGCTTTTCTGGGAGCCCTTTAATCATGCCCTTCAAGGTTTTGTTGAATCTCTCAACTAAACCATTGCATTGTGGGTGATAGGGTGTGGTGAACTTATAAGTCACTCCACACTCCTTCCACATTGCTTTTAAGTACCCAGACATGAAGTTAGCACCCCTGTCTGATACTACCTCCTTAGGAAAGCCCACTTTTGAGAAGATTCCCAGGAGGGCCCTTGCCACCACAGGTGCTGTAGTGGTCCTGAGGGGAATAGCTTCTGGGTACCTGGTGGCATGATCCACTACCACCAGGATAAACCTGTGCCCAGAGGCTGTTTGGGGATCCATGGGACCAACAATGTCAATCCCTACCCGTTCAAAGGGCACCCCCACCACAGGTAGTGGTATCAGGGGGGCCTTTGTAGTGCCACCTGCTTTGCCACTGGCTTGGCAGGTTACACAGGAGCGACAAAACTCCTTACTGTCCTCAGACATGTGGGGCCAGTGAAAGTGAGGGACAATTCTGTCCCAAGTCTTGTTCTGGCCCAGGTGACCTGCTAAGGGAATATCATGGGCTAGGGTCAATAGGAAGCCCCTGAACTTCAAAGGTATTACCAACCTCCTGGTAGCACCAGGCTTGGGGTCTCTACTCTCTGAGTACAGGAGTCCATCATCCCAATACACTGTATGGGGACCACTAGCTTTCCCAGCAGCCTCAGCAGCAGCTTGCTGTCTGAGGGGTTCAAGGGAGGGGCAGCTCTGCTGCTCCTGGCTCAGATCTGCCCTAGAAGGTCCCCCTGCACCCAAGAACTCAACCTGGTCAGGTTCAAGTTCCTCTGGGACAGTTCCTTCTTCAGGGCTGAGATCATCCCCCTCAAGGGACTGATCTTCCTCCTGAGCCAAGGGGGAAGGCACTGCCTTAACCCTACTACTCCTCCTCTTGGAAGGCACTTGGTCCATTCTTCCAGAATCCAAGGCCTGTTCAGTGCTAGACATTTTGGCTTGTGACCTGGTCACAGCAAACACATCTGCAGGGATCCCCAGCATTTCTGCATGGGTCCTGAGCTCCACTTCTGCCCAAGCAGAAGTCTCTAAGTCATTGCCAAGCAAGCATTCGACTGGTAGGTTTGCACTTACCACAACCTTCTTAAGGCCAGTTACCCCTCCCCAGGAGAAGTTAACGACTGACAGAGTATGGTCTGTTCTGACATTGCTAGCATTGGTCACTTGGTACATCTCACCAAGCATAACTTGCCCAGGAAGCACAAGGTCTTGTGTCACCATTGTGACACTTGCCCCTGTGTCCCTAAATGCCAAAGCCTCACGTCCATTGATTAAAGGCTGTTGTCTGTACTTGCCCAGATTACTGGGACTCACAGTGGAGGTCACATCCATGCCTCCATCACAGACTAACACAGCCTGAGTCAGTTCTCTGACTAAGTCAGAGCCCAACTCAGTTCCCAGGGTGAACCCTACTAAACCCTTTGCTGGAGCACTTCCACCAACTGTACTAGGGGGAACAGGTGCCTTAGGGGCATTGGTGGGTGCTGGACTGGAGTCTTTGGACTTGGTGCAATAACTGGTCCAGTGGGTCTTTTGCTTACAGACCTTGCACCATGGTTTTCTTTGGCCTTTCCCTTTGGTAGACTGTGAATCCCCACCAGAAGAAGATTTTTGGGGGCCTGATGAAGACTTTTGATCTTTACCCTTCTCCCCACCCTTGTCAGAGTTCTTAGCATCTTGCTTCTTGGTTTCCCCACCTTGGTTCTGTACCTTCTGCTTCACCCTGGTTCTGACCCATTTGTCTGCCTTCTTTCCCAATTCTTGGGGAGAGGTCAGATCAGAGTCTACCAGGTATTGATGCAACAGCTGATTTTGACAGTTATTAAGAATCTGCTCCCTCATTATCAGATTGTACAATCCTGAGAAGTCACACACCTTACTGCCCATCAACCAGCCTTCCAGAGCCTTGGCAGAACAATCCACATAGTCTACCCAGTCTTGAGTCTGTGCTTTTGGGTGTCTCTGAACTTCAACCTGTACTGTTCAGTGGTTAGGCCAAACCCATCAATAAGAGCACTCTTCAAGACCTTGTAATTATCAGCATCCTCCTCTCTAACAGTGAGGAGCTTATCTCTACCTTTGTCAGCAAAGGAGAGCCACAAGATTGCTGCCCACTGCTCCTGAGGGACCTTCTGTAATTTACAGGCCCTCTCTAATGCAGTTATCCATTTGTGGATATCATCCCCACTCTGGTAGGGAGGGACAATCTTGCTCAGGTTCCTATGGTCATAGGACCTTTCCCTGTCTCTAGGGACATGGCTGCCACCATGGGACTCTAGTCCCAACTTTCTTCTCTCTCTAAGGAGATCTAGGGATTCCCTATCTAAAGCCAATTGCTTTTTTCTGATTTCCAGCTGAGTTTCCTCATACTGGACCAGTCTGGTTCTCCTCTCATGAGAGGATTCCCTCCTGTGAGAGGAGACAGAGCTCCCTATAGAGGTGCCAGAGTGGTTAGACTCCTGAGAAGGAGATCTAGACTTCCTGGGCACACTCTTAATCCTTCCTGGGGGACAAAGAGGGTGTCATCTTGATCATCCTCATCATCATCCACAGGAGGGATTGGGTTTTCCAGGTCAGGGTCATTGTCACCCTCCTGGCCAGTTTCAGAGGGGGGCTGGGGGTATTGGTACCCCTGGCCTCGTCCTCTTCTTCTGCCCCACCCTCAGCTCCTACCCCTTCAGTCCCTACAGGCTTACTAAGGTCATAAGCCACCAACAACTCCTTGAGGTGTTGGGTGGTGGGGCTTTGGCCTGTCCTTATTTTTCTCAAGTTACATAAAGCTCTCAATTCCAGGAATGGGAGTGTATCATACTTGGAGGGTGGAATCTCAATGGCTTCCTGCAAGGATTCTTTGGATCCTGCCCTTAAAGACATTACTAGTGTGGTGTGGTGTATGCACTACCTACTCTAGTGTGGCCTACTAAACTCTCTTGAGTTGTAGAAAGGGTTGTGCTATCCCTTAACACACAACTCTAAGTTCAGTAGAACTTACTGTATTCTAAGCTTAAATTATATGTACCTTAGGTACCTTTAGTGGTTTTCAGTTGATCAATTCAATTGAGATTATCTGGTAAAACAATAGCAAGCTGGAATCCCACACGCTGCACACCAATGTGAGAAGTTGGCCTGGCATATGCTGTCCACTAATTATAGTGGGCACCTTGCACCAGTCCAAACAACCCCTTATTGGAGATAGGTTAAAGACAACCTTATTGAAAGCTATCCTAGTGGTAGCTATGGAGAGCAGCCTTCAGGCTAAGTCTTGAAGGAATGTAAAGCAGCTTGTTTTACCAGTCTATAATCTCTTGAGTGATCAAATGAAAGAGCACCACACCAGGTATATATTCAAAATATATGTATTTATTGCTAAACACACCCCTCTAGTCTCTTTATGAGGCTAGAGTTCGAAGTACATAAGTTATAAGTTATTAAATCACAGTAATAGCACAAATACTCATTTGGGCCCTAGGGGCGTACCAAACCATATACCAATAAAGTGGTATGCGAACCACGACTGAACTAGACACTAGGCCTAGAGCCTCTAGAAGTGCTTGGACCACCAGGAACCACCCAAGGTAGGGACACAGGGGACCTACGGGAGACGCGTGCAGTGTAAATACACAACCGCGATACGCCGTTGACTTCTATGGAGAAAGTCGGGATCGGGAAAATAGAGAAAAGGGACACTTTAAAGAGGACTAGGACAAAACCCTTTGAGATCTAGGACTTTGAAGAGTCTCTACCCACGGGAGCACCGGAGTACTCGTGTTACCTCACCCAGGGAAGCCGGGTGCATAGGTGCCTTTCGGGGTCGGGTTTCGTCGTCGATTCGAATGGCGATCTGCTGCAAAGTGCTGCTGGCGGCCAAGAGAAAAGTGTCCGGGTGTATCCAAGAGTGGATCGGAGTTCTGAAGAACCTGAAAGCAGAGGGGACAGAGTCTGGGTCACTAGCCAGTGACCAGGAAGGCGATGGACAGATGCCCACCGATGTCGAGTGCTTCAGGTGCGTTGACGGTCGTCTTGACTCTTCAGCCACGAGGTCCAGGAGGCGTTGTCGGTGACCAGGAGCAGGATTCGGGCTGGTACACGATGTCTGTCGAGTGCTGAGGTGTCGGCGACCGGATTGGACCCAACAAGCCTTGGCAACGGCAAGTCTTGGTGAAGATGTAGATCGTCGATGGTGCAGACCAGCAAGGTCTGTGGAACTCACCCAGTGAGGGTAAGTGAGGACAGGCCTGGAGCAACCAGGATGCCAATTAAGAAAAGGATTGGCCTTCGTTAAGGGCTACTAGCCAATGGGCTAGCGACCGCGAAGGAGCCTCGTGACGCCGCACGTGGATCTGGCTTACAGGACACTCGTGGAGTGGGGGCCAGTGATCTTCGGTGCAGGTGGTGCTGGAGGCTAGGGCTACTCGGAGCCCAAAGCACGACTTCTTGGGAGACCCAGAAGAGGATGCACTTGCAAATGTGCTCGGTGTCCAGGGGTCACGGTCTCAAGTCACCCACGATAGCCACGGGCCTCAGCTTTGCTGGGGACTCAGGGTAGCCTCGGGAAGTCTGAGAATCCACCTCTGGTGATGCGATGACTTCGGCGTCCGACGGGAGCTTCAGAAATGCGAACCGGACAGATGCTTCTTTGGTGCCTGCCAAGCAGGGGAGTCACTCCTTGACCCCAAGGGAGATTCTTCAGTCCTCTAATCGTGAGTAGAGCGTCGAAGGTCCAGGATTCAGTTTCAGAGTTTCGTCCAGGGATAATCTAAAGTCCTAAGGACTGGGTTCCTACCTTTATTCTAAAGATAGGGGTTGGACTACTCTGTGGCCCCACCTATGGGTGGGTCAGGGCAGAGGGGTGGCTACACCCCTTTCCCTTTGTCCAGTTCGCGCCAAAGCAGGGGCTGCAAGCCCCTGATCCGGTTTGAACTGGGGTATGCACAGGGACACCAAATGTGCCCCCAGTGCAGGACTTCAAAGCACCCGAAAGTGCTCCCGCCCAGCCCCAATACACATTATCCTGTCTGGGGAGGTGGTCACACCTCCCTGGGACAGGAAACCTATTGTCCAGGCCTCCCCTGCCGGAGTTTCGTCCAGCAGCAGGAGGCCAGACTCGTGTCTGTGGCAGCAGCATCCATTTTGTGATGCCAGGATTCTGGAAAGAAGTTACCGGACTAGTCAGAGTTAACATGTCTTTCCCTCTAGAAGGGTGGAATGCTACCCCCGCCGCCAGGATTGGCGGGGGGTAGTATTCCAAGATGTTTGACACCAAACACGACATGTTTAGGCGCAGCCATTCCAAAGTTAGCATTTTACCGCGAGGATATAATGCGCTTAAGAGTATATGGTCAGGCTGCACTACAAACAGCATCAGAGATGGTCTCCGAACGCTGCAGAGGGGCCCTGCTCATGCAGGGGCATCCTCTCACATAGGAACCACGCACTCTGCCTTTAGGATTGATAAGGCCTGCCTTAGGAGTGACTTATAGGTTTATATGTGTGTATGTATTTCGTGATATAGGTAACCTATATCACAGTAAGGAGTGCATGCACCACCTTACCCAGGCTGCAGTAGCAGACCTGTGGTGTCAGTTTGGATGGCCTTCCAGGGGTGGCATAATACATGCTGCAGCCCCTGGCAGGCCTCTGAGGTACCTATGCCCTTGGTACATAGTATACCATATACTAGGGACTTATAAGGGCACTCCAGATCCCAATCAGTGATGTGCCTAAGGCACATGGAAACCATTTTAGAGAGGAAGCAGCTAGGCTGGGGTTCTGATTAGCAGGGCCCCAGCCAGACTAATGTCGAAAAACAGTGAAGCATCAGCAAAAAGTGGGGGTACCCATGTGAAGCAGATCCTACTCTCCTACACTTATGTTCGGAAATAAGGCCAATTTCTGGACCCCGGACTGGTGGCCGGTAGAACTGGGTACCCTCTCTAAACTCACGAGGAAGGCAAAAAACCTGGGTGTTATAGTGGATGATAGACTGAACTTCGGGGATCAGATAAATGCCACGACCTCAACCACTTTTCACTCTCTTAAACTGATAAAAAATGTTAAACCATTCCTTCCAGAAGACAGTTTACGAACTGTCGTCTCATCCCTCATTTTATCAAGGCTGGATTACTGCAATGGGCTCTACTTGAATATTCAAGAGCGGCACCTAAATAAACTGCAGATCCTGCAAAACGCAGCAGCAAGACTTGTGACAGGTACTTCCAAATTTGTCTTGGTCGCCAAGGAAATTAAAAGACTACACTGGCTGCCTATCAGGAAACCGGTGTGTTTCAAGTTTTTATGCACAGTCTTCAAGGCTCTACAAGGCCTGGGTCCTGAATATTTGAAACGCCGGCTTCAATGGTACACTCCTAAAAGAACTTTGCGCTCACTAGGAGCCAAACTAGTGAGCGTACCACCCACTAAGAAAGCTACTTGGGGGGGTGTGGGGGGGAGAAGTTTCATCACATGCGCGGCCAAGGCCTGGAATGACCTCCCTTGGAATCTGAGGAACTCCACTGACATCGTTGTATTCAGTAAAAGAACTGAAAACTTGGCTTTTTAACCTATAGAATCTCCCACGGACAATTTCCCCAAATCCTGATCTCAGAGGAGTTAACTATCAGCGCCAGGACACCCCCGGGTAACCGTTGCGCTTTAAAAATGTAAATAACATAACATAGTTAGCACATACACAGAAAGCTGCATGATTACTTTTACAAGTGTGCAACCTTATTGATGCCTGTGCGCAATATTCATATGTTCATGTAAGCATGGGTGTACCATGTGTTTATTACTTCTCAGAGCTCAAGTTGAATGGAAATTAGATTTTTTTTTAGAAATGCATCTGAAATATTTTTAACTTTTGTTAATCGGACCAGTTCATTTTCAAATAGAAGCTCCCATATCTTTAACTTCTGGTCCGATCTTCCTGTTTCTTCTTTTGACAGCGTACCTCTGGTGAAAGTGGGTGGAAAATGGTAGTGATGAACTTATATCCCCACCTTTCTGTTTTGTATTCTCTCCTCTGCTTCACTTAACCTGCCTTCAATTCTCTTGAGAAGCACTTGTGTGCCTGAAATGATTCTTATGAACGTCATTGATTTTGTGACTTAAAGCATAGTCAGGTTTAGTTAATGACGTAATTACAGAATTACCTATAATTCAAACATAGCAATATTGCAGCTGAAGTATGCTGACTTGCACTTTTGTAGCACTTTGAAAGTTAACATTAAAGTCTGTTGTACTGTGTCTCAAAAGAAACCTTCATAATTTGGCATGAAAATACTGCTATGCATATGGCAAGTTATTTATTCTGCGGCAGCTATAGATTCTGGCTTCCCACTGTCACGTGCAGCCGCCGTACGTGCAAACCGCTGGGCACAAAAAGTACTTTACACTTTGTGCTTGAATTTGGTGAAAGTAACATGTACTGCTTCTTCCTCAGAGGTCGGGTGATGTCTGAACACTACATGGTACATCCTCAATGACAAAGGACTGTGAAAAGGAAGGTTGATATGGCAATGTCTGCATTTCTTACCAGTCACCCATTTCACTCCAAGTGATGGTCTTCCTTTCGTAAGGGCTTTGATTTCCCCTCCCTCCAAAGCTCTGAACCAGTTTCCACCATGAGGGCTACTGCTTGATAATGTGTGTGACTTCTTGTGGTTTTTATAAAAACATGTATGGGGGGAGATTTACTCTCAGGACTTTGGCAAATGGGTTGCCTGTCTTCAGGGTGTGGACTGATTCCAGTAAGTAACAATTGTGAAGAAGAAGATCTGGACTCAGAGTAATGAAGAGTACCACTAAATTATCACAACATTACTCATCTTCTCAAAAAGCACATAATGACCAGGAAAGCAATCCGAGGTGGAGATATTGCCGGGAGAAGCCGGGCACACTGCATTTTTAAGCTTTGAATAGTGTACATAAGGGATCAAGGCCGGAAGGTTCAACAGGCGGCAAGGGACTGGATCACATAAAGTGAGCACTTGAAGTGTTACTTTAAGACGAGTCTCTGCCACAGTTTTTATGTGAGAGGTGTTTTATATAGTTAAAAGCCAGTGGATGGTGTATCACCGATTTCGTTTTAAATGGAAATTTAAAAGAATGTGCTGTTTGGAGGAAATGTAGCAGCATTAGTTGTCATCCTCAAAGTAACCAACAGAACATACCACAGAGAAACATAATTCCCCTCCTAAGGCATAAATGGCGCAGAACAACTAAATAGACAACACGGAATTAAACAACTGCTGTCCTCCCAAACAGCAACACAATGGAATAATGCAGTACAAATACTTAACAGCACAAGCAACAGCATAACATCGCCACCACAACAACAGACAACACAATACATGTGTACACACATTCCTACCGCACATTGCCACCTCCTGAAATCTGTTTCTGTAGTACAGCAGTGAAGCTGCTTACAACAAGCACTACCTTACATTTCACCAAGGACATCTTATAGCATCAGTCACAAATGTATTGTAAACCGGTTCAAAGCATACTAACCGTAGAAAAACCTTCTGTCTCTCGGCTGTAAAAGTGGGCAAAAGGAGTTTCTACTTTCCAGAAAAAACTATAATCTGTTTGCGCTGTGGGCTCAATACTTGTTTCTTTGTTTGATGCCTGGTAGCGCTCTGAGGCAACTTTTGAAGCACTACAAAATCTATACTCTCCAGCACACATACATGCATGCTTCACCTGCCCGCTTCCCTTTAGAGAATATGCAAGACAAACAGGTGCAAACATCGGTGGACACACTTATGAACCTGGTGAGTGTGCCAATCCACTGCTGAGTCCTCTGCAACAAATTACCACTGCCCCAAACACACTGTGAGCATCATTGATTTACCATGCATCATAAAACAGATGGTGCATTTCAACCCAAAGGGCGGTCTGTAAGGATTTTGGCAGGAGGTGAAGAGGGGTTTGTAATGTGCAGAGCTCTGACTCATCCGGCTAAGTTTCATCAGCATGTGTTGCACGTGTGAACAACTTGTGTCAGTGGTTTCCTTGCAAAGTGGCGAGGGTAAGAGCATTAAACCTGACTCACTCTAGTTAAAGACCGGCACGCTCTGCGGTCAGCCTTGACCCCGGGTGAAGGAGCCGTAAAAGAAAACTCTGCATGGTCGCAGCTGAATTGTCTGCTGACTTCCCAATGTGGGTCTGTTATTGTCAGGGCCCCTGAATTTATGCAGCAATGGGGGACCAAATTATGTGGCAGAAACGAGTAAAATATGCTGCAAGGATGCAGCATTAAGTAGCACATTCTGTTTCATTATTATACCACCATTTTGTAATTTCAACACACGTTAATAACAAAGGGATCCAAGTAGTATAGAAAATATTGAAAAAAGAAAGGTTTGTCAAGAAAGAAAACTATATATACACAAATGTCTGATTTTCTAGTAAGGCGTTTAAGCATAGGATTGTCACAGTGCCATCCACACCGAGCTAGAAAGGGGCAAAGTATTTTGGCATTTCTACAGCAGAGTCGTTAAGCATAGGATTAGCACAGTGCCATCCATGCAGAGCTGTAAAATGATAAAAGCTTTTTACCACTCCAGGCACAGTATAAGAGCTTTGGTAAAACACCATCAAAGCCAACCTGGAATGAATAAGAGCAACCCTTGGTATATGTTTTCACTTTTTTCATGCTTCAGACTAAAACCTTTCTCCAATTCATCAGTTCGGGCATTGACTGGGCTTGGGCAACATGTTTAACTCAATCTTCAGTGTTTAATACGTGGAAACAGCAATGAACAATTAAAACGTGACCAGGTAAGCAACACGTGCTGTGTTTATTTACTAACTTTAGCTTGATTAGAGCAGTAAACTTTTTTGTGAAATCTAGAAATTAAGGATAGGATTTTGGATTTTGTACTCAGTGCACAAATCCATATTTATGCAGAAAATGCCTTAGTGACAGAATCACAGAATTCCTTTGCCATGTTTAGTTAATGGTTATGGGCCATGTGACCACATGGAATATAAATGACACTCACCTGTGATCAAGGCGGAAATGCTGAAACGCGTAAGGAGGAATAGGTGTTCTTTTGTTTGCCACGCATTGACGAATAAAGCTCAGTTGGAATTAAGCCAGAGTTGGGCTCTGTATGTTTTTTATGGTACCTCCAGAGTAACAGGATTCTCCGTTCCTGCCCACAGAGCCCGCCCTGCAGGGTCGGGGGCCCCCGGTAAAATGGAGCCCTTGTAAAAACATTCGATGGAGGGGGCATGAGCCGCTTAATTGACGTACCAGCCACTGGATCTCCGAGGATATTTGGGAAACGTCAATGAGAAAGGGAGATGAGGGAGGCGAACCTCTCTCTGGTAACTCGGCATTTCAACCACTATTACAGCGTGGCAACAGAACTATGCACTTGGCAGCTTGTAATATGCACTTGGCAGCTTGAAACTAGCACAGTTTGCACTTTAAAATATGGCATCTATTTTCGTGACATTTGGTGTTTGAATCACGCAATTAAGCAAAATGAAATATTGCACCATGCCACGTCTTGAAAGTTTTATTATGGTGCATCCTGGGGCCTGTAGTTAATGGTTATGGGCCATGTGACCACATGGAATATAAATGACACTCACCTGTGATCAAGGCGGAAACGCTGAAACGCGTAAGGAGGAATAGGTGTTCTTTTGTTTGCCACGCATTGACGAATAAAGGTCAGTTGGAATTAAGCCAGAGTTGGGCTGTGTATGTTTTTTATGGTACCTCCAGAGTAACAGGATTCTCCGTTCCTGCCCACAGGGCCTGCCCTGCAGGGTCGGGGGCCCCCGGTAAAATGGAGCCCTTGTACAAACATATATATATATATATATATATATATATATATATATAGATATATATATTCTCTGAAAAAACCATAGGTTTTAGGGACAGTTCTAGTTAGTTGGACATTTCACTCGTACAAAACCAGTGAAATTCCCCCGTTATAGTTAGTTCAGGTAACTATAACTCGCGCCCCCGCAATGCACTGCTGATGACGTCACATATTACATCACTCATGACATGGTCAGTGACATCACTGATGACATCACTGATGACATCTCAAATGACATCACTGATGACATCACTGATGACATCATCCAGTGACTGTGTGTTTCTGTAAAGTTTAAATATGTTTAATATATATAGGGAAAGGCGTATTGAAGAATGAGTGGGTGTATAAGTGTCTAAATGGATGATTTAGTAGGTGTGTGACTGACTCTATAAGTGAGTGATTAAACGTATGTTACTGAATGCATGGGTTAGTGATTAAACTGAGTGAATGTCTGTATCCGTCTGTCTGTTGGTGTATAAGCGGCCGCATGGGTTTGTGAATAGCTACATGAATGTGTATATGGGTTATGGATTGGTTGTCTGAGTATCTGTATGTGTGCCTGAGTGTTTGTGTGGGTGGGGTCTGTGTTTGACTCTGTGCATAGATGTGTGAGTGGGTGATTCACTAGGTGCATGGTTTCAAGAGTGCATCTGTGATGGACTGTATGGGTGGGTGAGTGTGTGTATGGGTGTGTTAGTGAGTGAATGTATATCTCAGTGGTACATGTGTGAGTAACTACATATGTGAAAGGCAGTATATATGTGTGTTGGAGTATATAAATGGCTATAAGTGAGAGTGTGTGATTGTGAGAGTGGCTATATGGATGAGTGTGTGCTTGTATCAGTGATTGTATAAGAGGGTAAGAATGTGCTAGTATTTGTATGAGTAAGTGAGCTGGTGTGTGTATAACTGTATAGGTGATTAATGGCAGTGTGAATAATTATTTGCATGACTGACTAGGTGTGTGAGTACCTCTATGGATGAGTGGCGGTGTGTGAGTCTCTATATAGGAGTATGAGTGCATATGATAGTCCTGTACTGAGTGACAATAAGTATGAGTGACTGTACAGGTGAGTGAGTGGATGTGTGTGTAAACCTAAGAATCAGTGAGTGGGTATGTAGTTATTGGTGTTGGAGTGTCTATGGTTTTGAGAATAGCAGTCTGTAATTTAGAGTGGGTGTATCAAAGGTTATATTAGGGTGTGAGAAGATGCATCAAATTATCACATGGATGATGTCATCAGTGATGTCATTTGAGATGTCATCAGTGATGTCACTGACCATGTCATGAGTGATGTAATATGTGACGTCATCAGCAGTGCATTGTGGGGCGCGAGTTATAGTTACCTGAACTAACTATAACGGGGAATTTCACTGGTTTTGTACGAGTGAAATGTCCAAGTAACTATAACTGTCCCTAAAACCTATGGTTTTTTCAGTGAATTTCTAAGGTTTTTTAAATGCTAATTTCTAACTATAACGTGCCTGAAACCTATGGTTTTTTCAGTGAATTTCAAAGGTTTTTTAAATGCAATTTTTTAACTATGCCTACAGAGGTAGGACATGTTGAGAAAGAAGAAAAAACGCACAGAAAGAAGCAAAAGAAATGCAGAAACAAGCAACAGAAGTCCACAAAGACGAAGAAAAGTGCAGGAAGAAGCAAGACATGTGCAGAAAGAACCAACAGAGGAGCAGAAAGAAGCCTTGTTGCAAAATCATCCTGTGCCCACAACTTTTTCAGACGGGTACTGGTGTAAACTGGCTCTGACTAACCAGGCCTAGAGCCAGTGCTATGCTAAAAGACACTTAGAATACAGTGAAAACACCTACATACACTAGGGAACACTATGCGTTGGGGTACCCCTGTGATTAGCATGACCTCCTCTGTAAGTCCCTAGTACATAATAGGGCAGGGGGATTAAAACTAACTAACTAACTTGTCACATCAGGCCCTACCCCCTCTCTTCACCACTGTGCAAACACGCCCGGTGGTGTGTTTTAAGTTTGGGATTAATTCCCCTTCAATCCTGAGGGCCCCTGGGGTCCAACTAGCCCACCAGGTACCTCCAGTAAGCACCACAGAGCTGCGTTGCAGAGAGGTGGTCCGATGCCACGCCCCTTTTTACACCTCTCTGCAACGCAGCTCTGTTGCGCTTACTGGAGGTACCTGGTGGGCTAGTTGGACCCCAGGGGCCCTCAGGATTGAAGGGGAATTAATTCCCCAACTTAAAACATGCCACAGGCGTGTTTGCACACATATCTCCTCAGGCCCTGCCCCCTCCCTTCACCACTGTGCAAACGCGCCCTGTGGCGCGTTTTAAGTTGGGGGATTAAGTCCCCTTGAATCCTGAGGGTCCCTGGGGTACCACTAGCCCACCATGTACCTCCAGTATGCGCCAGGGAGCTGCGTTGCAGAGAGGTGTTCAGAGGCCATGCCCCTTTTTACACCTCTCTGCAACGCAGCTCTGTGGCGCTTACTGGACATACCTGGTGGGCTACTTGGCCCCCAGGGACCCTCAGGATTGAAGAGGAATTAATTCCCCAACTTCAAACGCGCCACAGGGCATGTTTGCACACATATCACCTCAGGCCGCCCCCTCCCTTCACCACTGTGCAAACGCGCCACGTGGTGCGTTTTAAGTTGGGGGATTAAGTCCCCTTGAATCATGAGGGTCCCTAGCCCACCAGGTACCTCCAGTAAGCCCCACAGAGCTGCGTTGCAGAGAGGTGTAAAAAGGGGCGTGGCCTCTGAACACCTCTCTGCAACGCTGCTCCCTGGCGCATACTGGAGGTTCCTGGTGGGCTACTTAGCCCCCAGGGACCCCCAGTATTCAAGGGGAATTAATCCCCCAACTTGAAACGCGCCACAGGGCGCGTTTGCACAGTGGTGAAGGGAGGGGGCAGGGCATGAGGAGATATGTGTGTAAACACGCCCGTGGCGCGTTTTAAGTTGAGGAATTAATTCCCCTTCAATCCTGAGGGCCCCTGGGGTCCAACTAGCCCATCTTACAATGCGCCAGGGGGCGCGTTTGCAGAGTGCTGCAGGGAGGGGGCGGGGCCTCTGGCACGATGCCGGTCTTTTTTTTTCTTTTCATTTGTTTGTTTTTTTATGGGAGGGGGGGCTGCGTGGCCCCACTTCCCTCGGCCACTTTTTGCCCCGGGGACCCCGTCCCCCGGTGCCTGAGCATTTTTTTTGTTTTGTTTGAACGGGAAGGGGGCCGCGTGGCCCCCCTTCCCTGGGCCCCTATTGGCCCCGGGGACCCCATCCCCCGGGGCATGCCCACTGTTTTTTTTTTTTTTAAATTTATTTGGAGGGGGGCTGCGTGGCCCCCCTCCTCAGGCCATTTAAGGCCCCGGGGACTCCATCCCCCGGGGCCGGCCTTACTGTCCTTTTTTTAAAAAAAAAACATTTTTGGGGAGGGGGGCTGCGTGGCCCCCCTCCCGGGCCACTAATGGCCCCGGGGACCCCATCCCCTGGGGCCTGGCCACTCGTTGGGGACCGTGGGGGGGTCCCCAATCCCCCCACCATCCCGCCGGCTCCCCGCGTCCTGCGGGAGCCGGCATTGCTTTTCCATAAGGGGAGCTGCTGACATGCAGCTCCCCTTATAGAAAAGCAATCTGCTTTGCTTCATTGAAGCGAGAGCAAATTTCCCTGCTCTCGCTTCAATGAATCAAAGCAAGTTTGCAATGACAGGGCGGGAGCAGCGCGGCTCCCGCCCTGCCATTGCAAACAGCAGTGTCCCGGGGTAGGCACCCCGGGACACTGTAGGAACCGGCCCTGGGGGGTGGCGGTCCCCAGGGCCATGGAGGGCTCCAGGAGGGGGGCCACGATGCCCCCCTCCCTTCATTAACAAAGCCCCGGGGAGGTGGTGGTCCCCGGGGCTTCGGAGTCCGAAACGGACCTTCACATTTCTTTTGTTAGTGCCCCGGGGAGGTGGCGGTCCCGGGCGTGTGGGGGGCTGGAGCCCCCACACAGCTAATTTCCACGCACCCTGCACGCATCCCGCCGATTTTTTTAAAAAAAAAGAATTTTTTTTTGGGCACTGGGGGTCCTTGTGGGACCCCCTGAGCAGGCCTAGGGGGTCAGGGTGTTTCTACCCTGCCCCCTTTTTGCATTTTGCGCACTTGTTTCTGTGCCTCGGTTCTACTGAGGAACAAGATGGCTGCCAACACTTCCTGGTTTGGAGTGTTGACAGCCAATTAGCATACAGCTCGTGATCGGGAGGGTGCGCTCAGGGTGCGCGGATCCACCGCGGCCATAGATATATATGTGATTTTACTTTTGATTTTCTCAGGACCTACTGAACGGATTTACACCATTTAACCAAAAGGCACGACTCTGAACCAAGGGCTACATTTTTGCCAAATTTGGTGTAATTCCGTTCAGCAGTTCGTGCTGTAGCTGCGACTAAAGGTTCCTATGGAAAATTGCATGGGGAAAACACGTTTTGGGACCCCCTTTTTTCTCGGCCCCCGCTTGCCGAATCACCCCGAAACTTTCAGGATAGGAGCAGACCGGAGCGGGCCATAAGTTTTGAAAATTTCGCGAAGATTCGTCAACCGGCGCCAAAGTTATTGGGAATAGAATGTTGCGGATTTCCTATGGAAAATAGGTCCTAACTATAACTATCTACTGGCGACCGCCAGTAGATAATATATATATATATATATATATATATATATATATATGCAAAAATATCCTCCTCCTTCGAAAAAGACAAGGGGACACGGCAGGGCTTCAAGGAATCACTTGTTCGAATTCTCTGGCATGACGCGTTTCGGCGGTAGCCTCTTCAGATGCCTCCGGTGTTACAAATTTCAAAGTTCCTTTTATTTATTAAGCCCCTCCTTCTATATATATATATACATTTTAAACAAATAGTTTTTTAAATACATTTAAATATATATATTATATTTTACTGATCTTTCTCTCTCTATATATCTATATATATATCTATCTATATCTATATCTACTGGCAGTCGCCAGTAGGTAGTTATAGTTAGAACCTAGTTTCCACAGGAAAAGCGTTTTTTGATTTGCCAATAACTTTGGCGCTGTTTGACAAATCTTCACGAAATTTTCAAAACTAATTGTTCACTCAGGTCAGCTCCTGTCTTGAAAGTTTCGGGGTGATTCGTCAAGGGGGGGCCGAGAAAAAAGGGGGTCCCAAAACGTGTTTTCTCAATGTTAATTTCCATAGGAAACTTTAGACACGGCTACAGCCTGAACTGCTGAACAGAATTACACCAAATTTGGCAGAGAGATAGCTCTTGGTCCAGAAAGCACGCTTTTTTACAATGGTGTAATTCCGTTCAGTAGTTTTTGAGATATTTAAAGATTTACAGATATCGATATTTGAGAATTGTGAGATCTGATTGGCTGAGCCCTCCCGAGACGAGCTTGCCTCTGATTGGCTGCCAACACTTCAAACCAGGAAGTGTTGGCAGCCATTGTGTGCCTCGGACCGAGGGAGAGGGAAAAAGGTGACAGTAATATTAAAAAACAAAAAAAAGGGGGCAGGGTAGGAACACCCTGACCCCCCAGGCCTGCTCAGGGGGTCCCACTGGGACCCCCAGGCCTAAAAAAAAGCATTTTAAAAAAAACATTTTTGGCCGGGTCGCGCTGGGTGCGCAAACCCCGTCGAAAATGAAAAAAAAAAACAAAGCGCGGGCTCTCGCGCTTTGTTTTTTAAAGCCCCCGGGTGGGCCAGGTCCCGGGGGCAATCCTTAATTCTGTAGCGGGGGCCCACGGGGGCCCCCACAGCCCCGGGGACCGCCACCTCCCGGGGCTTTAATAAATAAGGGTGGGGGGGCCTCGCGGGCCCCCCCAAGCCCTGGGGACCACCACCTGCCCAGGGCTTTATTAAAATATGATGGGGGGACCTTGTGGGCCCCCCCAAGCCCCGGGGACCGCCACCTCCCCGAGGCTAAAATAAATAATGTGTGTTGGGGGGCTTGAGCCCCCCCACACTGCCCCGGGGACCACCACCTCCCCGGGGCTTTAAACACTTGGGAGGGGGGCTGCGCGGCCCCCCTCCTGGAGCCCTAGATGGCTCTGGGGACCGCCAGGACCGGCTCCTGCAATGTCCCGGGATGCCCACCCCCGTGACATTGCCGTTTGCTATGACAGGGCGGGAGCACGCCTCCCGCCCTGCCATAGCAAACCCTGCTTTGGTTTTTGGACGCGAGAGCAGGAAACCTGCTCTCGCTTCCAAAACCAAAGCAGAGTACTTTTGCACAAGGGGAGCTGCATGTTAGCAGCTCCCTTGTCAAAGCAATGCCGGCTCCCGCAGGAGGCGGGGAGCCGGCGGGATCTTGGGGGCATTGGGGCTCCCCCCACGGTCCCCAACAATGAGGCCAGGCCCCAGGGGATGGGGTCCCCAGGGCCAGAAGTGGCCCAGGAGGGGGGCCAAGCGGCCCCCCTCCCCTGCAATAAAAAAAATCAGAAAGGTTGGCCCCGGGGGATGGGGTCCCCGGGGCCATAATTGGCCTGAGGAGGGGGGCCACGCGCCCCCCTCCAAATAATTAAATACATTTTTTTAAAAAGTCTGGCCATGCCCCGGGATGGGGTCCCCGGGGCCGAAATTGGCCCAGGGAGGGGGCCACGCAGCCACCTTCCCGTTTTCTTTAAAAAAAAAAATTATAAAAAGGGGTCAGGCCCAGGGGGATGGGGTCCCCAGGGCCCCAAAAATATAAAAGAAGGGGGGCCACACAGCCCCCCTTCTAAAAAACAAATATAAAAAAAAGCCGGCATCTTGCCAGAGGCCCCGCCCCCTCCCTGCACCACTCTGCAAACGCGCCCCCTGGCGCGTTGTAAGTTGGGGAATTAATTCCCCTTGAATACTGAGGGTCCCTGGGGGCCAACTAGCCGACCAGGTACCTCCAGTAAGCGCCACAGAGCTGGATTGCAGAGAGGTGGTCCGAGGCCATCGCACTTTTTACACCACTCTGCAAACGCACCTCTTGGCGCACTGCTGGTGGGGCGATGAGGTCCTCTTGTGTCCTGAGGGCCTCAGAACACAAGCGGACTTCATCCTCAGAGCAGCAGTGCGCCAGGAGCCGTGTTTGCAGAGTGGTGTAAAAAGGGGCGTGGCCTCGGACCACCTCTCTGCAATCCAGCTCTGTGGCGCTTACTGGAGGTACCTGTTGGGCTAGTTGCCCCCAGGGACCCTCAGTATTCAAGGGGAATTAATTCCCCAACTTACAACGAGCCAGGGGGCACGTTTGCAGAGTGGTGGAGAAAGGGGGCGTGGCCTTGTATGAGACGTTAGCAATCCTGCTGTGTGGGACTTACTGGAGGTAATAGGAGGGGTAGTTGGCCCCCAAGGTTGACGTTGGGGGCTAACTATCCCTCCTGTTACCTCCAGTAAATCCCACACAGTGGTATTGCTAAGAGGTGTTCGGAGGCCACGCTCACCTTTCTCCACCACTTTGCAAACGTGACTGCTATGTTATAGTTAGAAATAAGCATTTAAAAAACCTTAAAAATTCACTGAAAAAACCATAGGTTTCAGGGACGTTATAGTTAAAAATTAGCATTTAACAAACCTTAGAAATTCACTGAAAAAACCATAGGTTTCAGGGACGTTATAGTTAGTTGGACATTTCACTCGTATAAAACCAGAGAAATTCAGCATTAGTAGAGCTAACTATAACTCGCGCCCCCACACTGCACTGCTGATGACGTCACATATTACATCACTCATGACATGCTCAGTGACATCACTGATGACATCTCAAATGACATCACTGATGACATCACTGATGACATCATCCATGTGATCATCTGATGCACCTCCTCACACACTAATAAAACCTTTCATACATCCACTCTAAAATACAGACTACCAATATCGAAACCATAGCCACACCAATAGCAGTTAGTACATACCCGCTCAGTGATTCATACGTCTACACACACATCCACCCACTAACCCATACAGTCACTCATACACGCAGTCATTCATCAATACAGCCACTGATATATCCACTCATACACCCATATAAACACTCACACACTGCCACTCACCCAAAGAGTTACTCAAAAACCTAGTCAGTCACCCAAAGAATTAATTACACTGCCATTTACTCACCTATACAGTTATACACACACCACGTCACTTATTCATACAGATACGTACTGTCTTCAACAACCACTGACATAAGCACACACTTATCCATGCAGCCACTGTCACAATCACTCACTGTCCCATATACTCACTTATATACTCCAACACTCACAAATACTGCCTTTCACATATGTAGTTACTTACACATATACCACTAACATATCCATTCACTCACCAACACAGCTATATGTACACTCACTCACCCATACACTCCCTAACACACGCACTCATAAACGCATACACCCAGTGAATCACCCACTCACACATCCATGCAGGGAGTCACACACCCCCCACCCACACAGACACTCAGGCACCCATACAGGTTCTCAGACAACCAATCATTCTTCAATATACCTTGGTATATATAGATATAACATTCTTGAAATTGTTAGAAACACTCAGTCACTGGATGATGTCATCAGTGATGTAATTTGAGATGTCATCAGTGATGTCATCAGTGATGTCACTGAGTATGTCATGAGTGATGTAATATGTGACGTCATCAGCAGTGCATTGCAGGGGCATGAGTTATAGTTAGCTCTACTAACTATAACAGCTGAATTTCTCTGGTTTTATACGAGTGAAATGTCCAACTAACTATAACGTCCCTGAAACCTATGGTTTTTTCAGTGAATTTCTAAGGTTTTTTAAATGCTACTTTCTAACTATAACGTCCCTGAAACCTATGGTTTTTTCAGTGAATATATATATATATATTACCTACTGGTGGTCGCCAGTAGGTAGTTATAGTTAGGACCTCGTTTCTATAGGAAAAGCATTTTTTCATTTGCCAATATCTTTGGCGTCGTTTGACGAATCTTCAGGAAATTTTCAAAACTAATACACCACTCACTTCTGCGTTAAAAGTTTTGAGGTGATTCCTCAAGCGGGGGCCGAGAAAAAGGGGGGGTTCCAAAACGCTTTTTCTCCATGTTAATTTCCATAGGAAAATTTAGACACGGCTACAGCCCGAACTGCTGAACGGAATTACACTAAATCTGGCAAAAAAGTAGCTCTTGGTTCAGAAAGCACTCTTTTTGTTAAATGGTGTAAATCCGTTCAGTAGTTCCTGAGAAATGTAAAGATTTGTCAGATATAAAACTGTGGCCGCGGTGGATCCTCAAACCTTCCCGATCTTGTGCCTGAGATCTGATTGGTTGCCAACACTTCAAACCAGGAAGTGTTGGAAGCCATCTTGTGACTCGGTTGAACCATGTCGCTGACCATGTCATGAGTGATGTAATATGTGAGGTTATAAGCAGTGCATTGCGGGGGCGCAAGTTATAGTTAACTCAGGTAACTATAACAGCTGAATTTCTCTGGTTTTGTACGAGTGAAATGTCAGTCTAACTATAACGTCCCTGTAACCTTTGTTTTATTTTGTGAATATATATATATATATGTAACCTCACTAACCCACAACATTTGAACCTTAAGAAATTCCTTGCCACCCTAAAAAATTCCCTTGCCACCTAAAAACCCATACCCGGACTAAACCCTAAAATTACCCTTAGCACCCAAAAACCCATACACACCCTAAACCCTAAAGATTCTGTTACCACCCAAAAACCCATATCCACCCAAAACCCTAAAAATTCTCTTGCCCTCCAAAAACCCATACCCACCCAAAACCCTAAAATTACTCTTGCCACCCAAAAACCCATACCCAACCTAAACCCTAAAATTACCCTTGCCACCCAAAAAATAGACCCACCCTAAACCCTAAAATTATCCTTACCACCCAAAAAACCAATACCCACCCTAAACCCTAAAATAACACCACCCAAAAACCCATACCCACCCTAAAAAATACCATTGCCGCCCTCTATATACATCTATATACAGATAAATAGTGGGGATAGGAGTCACCGTGTGGAAGGACATGATTTGTTATACAACGTAATGATAGGAAGGCACCAAGGGGCACATGCATCATTGCAAATTGCGGTCACAAAGGGGCAGATTCTGCGAATCTGCCCCTTTGCGACCGCAATTTTTGCATTTGGGATGCATCATGCCAAATGCAAAAATCGCTATTTGAGTAATCGCTAAATTTGCGATTACTCAAATTGCGATTGCATTTAGGGAATCGCAAATTGAATTCCCTAAATGCAAAGCAAAAAAAAAAAAAAATAGCGATTTTGCATTTAAGAAATGCAAATTACCATCAACACAAAGTTGATGGTAATTTGTGAGAACTTTGAAAAATGCACAAAAGTGCATTTTTCAAAGTTCTATGTTGCACACATACATGCCCTTGGGGCATGTGTGTGTGCAACATGTTTTTAAATTGCAAATTCAGGGGTGCATCAGGGTGTCCTTTTGGCACCCTTGCACCCTTGAAATTGCATGCGCAATTTGCGAGTACCTATTTGGTAGTCGCAAATTGCGCATGCAATGGGCCCATAGGAATGAATGGGAAGCAATTCCTTATTTGCGATTCGCAATTTGCAAGTCGCAAATAAGAAATGTGTAGGAATCGCAAATTGTTTTGCGATTCCTACATGCATAAGGAATTGCGATTCCTAAATTGCGATTTCTTAAAAATCGCAATTTAGGAATCGCAATTCCTAACTTTGATGCATGTGGCCCTAAGCCACTAATGATTTAGGAACTATGCTGTGTAGCTTTAGTACTGATATACACCACAAAGAGAATGAATGAAAGGCATCCACTGTAGGTCAGACCTTATGACAAGGACATTTGACCGACTACACGTGAGACCATACCCCCCCAAAATTCTGCAACAATCATATAATATGGTTAGACATTGTCCACTAACTGACGCATATTTCAAACAGCACAACATAAAATATTGAAATGATTCCAGATATGCCATAAGGAATTAGATCTAGATATAAGCATTTACATGAGGTTCCCGACATTCTTAGCTACAACACACTGAGTGGCTTTGAGTATGGTAATGGCAGCGTTGTAAATGAATTTACCGCCATCCAAACGGCTAAGTATAAATTAAGTATTAAGGGGCCTATTACGATCTCACTCGGAAAGCCTCCGTCCTTAGGTTGGAGGCTTTCAAACCGAGATCGTTGGTTTCAATTCCGACCGGCTGATTACAATACAGCCGGCCGGGATTGAAACCGGCTGGTCATTCCGGCTGGCCAGTCGGAACCGGCCCGTAACCCATATGGACGGCATTTTATGCCGTCCGAATTATGATGCACGGTTTCCGGCAGGCTTTCCATGCCGGGCTTTCCGACATGGAAATCCTGTCGGAAAGTGTGTTTGGGGGCTCCTAACAGGGGCCCCCTTCTGTTTTTGGCCTCTGGTTGGGGGCCAAGGGGGCACCAGTTGATCCCTGTATCTTATGGCAGGCACCTTGAGGTGCCTGCCACGGGGTGCAGGGATTAACAGAATCTCCCATTTCTCGGCCGTAACACAAGCTCCCATAGAGAAATGTGGGAATTCGACCGCACCATTTGCAGTCACATTGTTATTAGGCGGTCGGGAGCGCCGACCGGAGGTCGGTCGGTCCCGTTTTCGCCATGGTGTTGGTCGGAGGAATCTCCGACCGACATTGTAAAAAGCCCCTAAGTATGAACTACAGCAGAATGAAGTTTAACAATAATGCTTTCATATAGACAATATGATTTGTTAATTGCAACTCGAATTACATCACTATGCATCTTTATAATTTTGTATTTCTGAATTTTGGTGAAATTAGATGTAATTGTTACTGTTTATTATAATTCCAACAATGCCTCTTAATGTGCACATTGGGCGGATGTATATAAATTGCAACTGAAAACAGTCTCACATACTGTGAGCAAGACTTGTAGTCTAAATGCGTCAGTGTGGGACTGAGACACAGCTGTTTGTTGGATAATAAATGACTGGATTTTGAAAGTCCCTTGAGTGCTAGGTGTTATTTTTGCTGATAAATTTATATATATATATATATATATTCACTGAAAAAACCATAGGTTTCAGGGACGTTATAGTTAGAAATTAGCATTTAAAAAACCTTAGAAATTCACAGAAAAAACCATAGGTTTCAGGGACATTATAGTTAGTTGGAGATTTCACTCGTACAAAACCAGAGCAATTCGGCCGTTATAGTTAGTAGAGCTAACTATAACTCGCGCCCCCGCAATGCACTGCTGATGACGTCACATATTACATCACTCATGACATGCTCAGTGACATCACTGATGACATCACTGATGACATCTCAAATGACATCACTGATTACATCACTGATGACAGCATCCAGTGAATCTGTGTTCCTGAAAAGTTTAAATATGTTTTATATATATATGCCAAGGTGTATTGAAGAATGAGTGGGTGTATAAGTGTGTGAATGGATGATTTAGTAGGTGCGTGACTGATTGTATAAGTGACTGATTAAGTGTATCTTACTGAATGCATAGGTTAGTGAGTAAACTGTGTAAATGTCTGTATCAGTCTGTCTATTGGTGTATAAGCGGCTGCATGGGTTGGTGAGTAGCTACATGACTGTCTGTATGGGTTATTGATTGGTTGTCTGAGTATCTGTATGGGTGCCTGAGTGTCTTTGTGGGTGGGTGGGGGGTGTGTGACTCTGTGCATAGATATGTGAGTGGTTGATTCACTGGGTGTATGGGTTCAAGAGTGCAGGTGGAAACAGCTGTATGGGTGGGTGAGTGTGTGTATGGGTGTGTTGGTGAATGAATGGATGTCTCAGTGGTGCATGTGTGAGTAACTACATATGTTTTAAAGCAGTATATGTGAGTGTTGGAGTATATAAATGACTATATGTGAGAGTGAGTGATTGCAAGAGTAGCTGTATGGATGAGTGTGTGTTTCTATGAGTGATTGTTTAAGAGAGTAAGTATGTGTTAGTATCTGTATAAATAAGTGCGGTGGTGTGTGTATGACTGTATAGGCAAGTAAATGGGTGTGTGATAGTTTATTTGCATGACTGACTAGGTTTGTGAGTAACTCTTTGGGTGAGTGGCAGTGTGTGAGTGTCTATATGGGTGTATGAGTGGATATATCAGTGGCTGTATTGATGAATGACTTGGTGTATGAGTGACTGTATGGGTTAGTGGGTGGATGTGTGTGTAGACGTATGAATCACTGAGCGGTTATGTACTAACTGCTATTGGTCTGTCTATGGTTTCGATATTGGTGGTCTGTATTTTAGAGTGGGTGTATGAAAGGTTTTTTAGGGTGTGAGGAGGTGCATCAGATGATCACGTGGATGATGTCATCAGTGATGTCATCAGTGATGTCATTTGAGATGTCATCAGTGATGTCATCAGTGATGTCACTGAGCATGTCATGAGTGATGTAATATGTGACGTCATCAGCAGTGCATTGCGGGGGCGCGAGTTATAGTTAGCTCTACTAACTATAACGGCCGAATTTCTCTGGTTTTGTACGAGTGAAATCTCCAACTAACTATAATGTCCCTGAAACCTATGGTTTTTTCAGTGAATTTCTAAGGTTATTTAAAAGCTAATTTCTAACTATAACGTCCCTGAAACCTATGGTTTTTTCAGTGAATTTGAAAGGTTTTTTAAATGCTAATTTCTAACTATAACGTCCCTAAAACCTATGGTTTTTTCAGTGAATTTCAAAGGTTTTTTAAATGCTAATTTCTAACTATAACGTCCTTAAAACCTATGTTTTTTTCAGTGAATTTAAAGGTTTTTTAAATGCTAATTTCTAACTATAACGTAGCAGTCGCATTTGCAGAGTGGTGGAGAAAGGTGAGCGTGGCCTCCAAACACCTTTGTTCCTGTTCTAGGTGAAGGAAGCTTGCACTGCTGCCAGGCTATACCTGTTCTAGGTGAAGGAAGCTTGCACTGTTGCAGCCAGGAATAAAAAAAAACAGACATTGTTTTTAGCTACCACAACAGCAAGAAGACGACTCGTTGGAACCAACCTTTTATCCTCAATCTAGACGCCATATTTTTGGACTAATGAACACACGTTGAATGCCTGCCTCTCCTCCTCCACCAACCCAAACGTTATCTCCTTAGCTCGTTCACATGCATACCTCCCGTTTATCAAGCGGGCCATCCCATATTGAAGTCACGAGCCATCTTTTCCCAGTAAGGGTTACGGTGACAGGCAGGAGGGAGGCCTCACATTTATCTAATGTAAAACATGCGGGAATACACAGATGACCAGGTGGCTGCGGTGTTCCCGAACCCCACGCTTGAAGGGGCTCGGGTAAGAGATAGGAGTGAGGCCTCCTTGATTATTTAATGTAAAAACGCGGGAATGCACTGATGACCACGTGGCTGCTGTCGTCCTGCACCCCACGCTTCAAGGGGGCTCTCGTAAGAGACAGGAGTGAGGCCTCAGTGGTCCTTTAATGTAAAAACGCGGGAATGTAAAATGTAAATCCGTATTTGTAAAGCGCGAACTAATCACCCTTACGGGTCTCAAGGCGCTGGGGGCCGTCGTGGAGATTAAGTGAGCTATTGCCCAGAGTCACATGGTGCTGAGCTGAGCTGCAGCCGGAGCCGGGATCGAACCGTGAACCCTGTGCTCCGAAGTCAGCTGCCCTGGCCGCTGCACCACACCTCTCCACATGCTCTCCAAATGCACAGATGACCAGCCTGACCTTATTCCACGTTCATCCCACACTCACACTCACGTGGCACCCGCAAATTCGCCCCCCATTTTTAAAGAAATAAAAACGTCAATGTCTGAAAGAGGAGCCACTTGGGTTTGTATAGTTATGCGGAACACGAATACATTGTAATACAGCATACTACCTTATATACTAATTCATATCGTTATTGCTGTTACATGATTTAATAGCGCACATTCGACTTTAATGCGATTAAGTTGGTTCTGCTAGGTTTCTACGCAGTGGCTTGCAGGTAGCTGGTAGGTCTGAGCAGGTCACAGGTTTCGAATTCGGACAGGGCTATCTTATGTCTAGAAAGTGGATAACATGAGGATCATTGTGTTGAATAACTGTGTCACCTGTGATAAGAGACGGATAAAAAAAAAATCTAATAATAATATCTTTTTACATATTAATACAACATTAAATGCTACATTTCCCAGCGTGCACCTTGACATGTCCAGACGTCGCCACATGTGATGTGGGCACCACGGTGGCATCTGTATTTCTCCTGCTAACGGTGTGCTCCTCTGCATTATATCAGTGCCCATTATTAGCTCGATGCCACCAATCAATAACAGATAACGAGTCTCACAGCAGAGGGCGCCCTGCTAGGCCCTGGGTGGTGGGGGTAGGTATGCATACCCCTGCAGCTCCCCTGCGGACAGGGAGGCCTCACCAGGAGGTCTCCACAATAAACACGCGCCTTACAAGACCCCAAGCACAGGGCACTCTGAGCCCCAGAACTGCCCATATTTCAGATTCAAAATGTGCCCCTCTGGGGCAAACCAGCCCACAACTAAAAACTCTGTCAAAAGCACCCAGTGCCTGTCCCGTGCCAGCCAGCGCTGTAGTGCCGAGGGAGGGGCACCATGAGAAGTGGAGTGCATATTTGGCTCATGTCTCGCTTGCACTTTATTTTCCTCACCTGTGTAAAGCTTGGAGCTCTTAGAAACAGCAAGCACGCGTTTTGGCACTTTACAGAGCACATTTCGGCCACCCTGTTTAGCGTGGAAGCGTTCAGTGGCTTAAGTTCGGGGAAGTGCACCACGACGCGGCGCCCCTCACTCAGGGGTCTGTGCGATATAGCCCAGAGTTTTAAATGAAAATACCGAAGTGCAGGTACTCAATGTTTAGAGTACCTGTTTGGCTGTGAGAAGTGTGGTTACTATCCCAATAAATCCATTGCAGGAATGCTGAAACGAGCAGGTACTCTCCCTTTCAAATTAAAGAAGTGCAGGTACGCAGTACCGGACAGCACCTGCCCATTTAAAGCACCGGATAAAGGTATGTTGCTAACCAAGGTATTAACGGCCAGTGCAGGGAGCTAACGCCTGGCGCTAACTGCGACCCGGGTCTTCAAAAACACATATAAACGCGGACAACCAGTACAGGATTTAGATGAAAATAGCACGCCTCTCACTAGGACTCTCTGCTAGGCTGTGGTTGACACAGCGCCCCACAGTGTATTCTCTTCCTCCTACGGGATGTTCAAGTCTGGGATTACCATAGCGGCCCCACAGTCCCTCCTCTCCCTGTCACTCGATGTTCAAGTGTGGGATTACCACAGCGCCCCCGCAGTCTCTCCTCTCCCTGTCACTCGATGTTCAAGTGTGGGATTACCACAGCGCCCCCACAGTCCCTTCTCTTCCTGTCACTCGATGTTCAAGTCTGGTATTACCACAGCGCCCCAACAGTCCCTTCTCTTCCTGTCACTGGATGTTCAAGTCTGGGATTACCACAGCGCCCCACAGTCTCTTCTCTTCCTGTCACTGGATGTTCAAGTCTGGGATTACCACAGCGCCCCCAAGTCTGGGATTACCACAGCGCCCCCACAGTCTCTTCTCTTCCTCCTACGGGATGTTCAAGTCTGGGATTACCACAGCGCCCCCAAGTCTGGGATTACCACAGTGCCCCCCACAGTCCCTTCTCTTCCTTCTACGGGATGTTCAAGTCTGGGATTACCACAGCGCCCCCCCAGTCCCTTCTCTCCCTGTCACTCGATGTTAAAGTCTGGGATTACCACAGCGCCCCCACAGTCCCTTCTCTTCCTGTCACTGGATGTTCAAGTCTGGGATTACCACAGCGCCCCACAGTCCCTTCTCTTCCTCCTACGGGATGTTCAAGTTTGGGATTACCACAGCGCCCCCACAGTCTCTTCTATTCCTCCTACGGGATGTTGAAGTCTGGGATTACCACAGCGCCCCCAAATCTGGGATTACCACAGCGCTCCCCAAGGTCCCTTCTCTTCCTCGTACGGGATGTTCAAGTCTGGGATTAACAGAGCGCCCCCAAAGTCCCTCCTCTCCCTGTCACTCGATGTTCAATTCTGGGATTACCATAGCGCCCTCACAGTTCCTTTTCTTCCTGTCACTGTATGTTCAAGTCTGGGATTACCACAGCGCCCCACAGTCCCTTCTCTTCCTCCTACGGGATGTTCAAGTCTGGGATTACCACAGCGCCCCCAATTCTGGGATTACCACAGCGCCCCACAGTCTCTTCTATTCCTCCTACGGGATGTTCAAGTCTGGGATTACCACAGCGCCCCCACAGTCCCTCCTCTCCCTGTCACTCGATGTTGAAGTCTGGGATTACCACAGTGCCCCCATTGTCCCTTCTCTTCCTGTTACTGGATGTTCAAGTCTGGGATTACCACAGCGCCCCCACAGTTTTGCCGCCTTCTTTAGTTTTTACCGGATGTTCACAAACTCGCATGTTGGCCTATTATAAACTGCAGACAAAACCACTCTGTACCTGTGAGCACCCCAGGGAAGAGCAGAGTGCATCACTGACTCAAACACCGCTCCGAGGGTCCCTGGACAGGGCACACCCTCTGCAGCCGCAGCGCAACCCACTCCTCTAACTCAGCGAACCCTCTCCCCCCCCATATTACTAACTATCCCAGAGGGTCATAAGCTTTCCGCACAGCGTCTTTCCCCGTTTCCCTGGGTGTTATCAAGACATTAAATTGAATGCACAGCCCTGAATAATATGTTCCGTTGTCAGGGACTGTGCTTTTTATTGAATACCTCCTTGTCTTATGCTATATATTATGTTACATTGTTAGGCTGTGTGAAGGGGGCACCATACTTGTATAAATGCATGCATTTTTTCACAACTGGTGGTGGGGTACAAAGAACAATACTTAACTCCGTAAAAGTTATAATATGCTCGTTAAGTTGTTATTAAAACGATAGGATATTGTAAATACTTTATTTCCAACACCTATTCATGCAGATGGTGTTCGTATACACCAACATGCTGTTGGCAATATGTTAAAGAGAACAGGAAGAGACCTTCGCTCACTGAGGCGTGATGGGGAATAGTTTGGGGCGTCCTTATGATATGGATGAAGGGCGCACATGCGCTTCGCCTGGCAAACATAATGTGTCAAACTGATGAGGTTCGTCGCTTTGAGAGGCATTGGAAGTGTGGCGTGGGGTGGGGGGAGGGGTGAAAGAATGTTTTAGAGAAAGACATGGAGTGCGCCAATTATGGGGAACCTTGAAGGCCCTGACCGACCCGCGGGAAGGATGCAAATAAACAAGCATTGGAGGCGATAACCGCCACTAGAGGAACAACAACTACAATATAGCGCCAGGCCACCTCATTCATAGCGCTGGTAACTTTGCCTGCATCTTTGGTCCTTTAGCTGAGATGTCCCTCCCTACCCTCCTGCAGCATTTACGCCCCGCCCTTATTAAATCCCTATATTATAACTAGATGGAAATGGCAGGAAGGTGAACACAAGGCTTTGCTGCAGCTCAGTGGGTTGTGCGGCAGTACAGAGCAAAGCTTTTAGAGGTGAAATGCCTCCCTGCTTGCCCCTATCTATTTTTCGCCGATATTTCTATTTTGCAGAACATCTCGTGTGCCTGTGTGTCGGTGAGCACATTGTAACAACAATTTTTAAAGAAAGGTTGCCATAATAGAGTTATTTAAATAATACAATAACCCAGATCCGTGAGGTGTATTGTAAACTATGCTGATTCGAACGATAGCGCCCCTGGTAATTTTATCGGTGCCACGGGGCAACGCTATCCATAGAGCACCAGGTGCAGTGGCACTGGGCCCAGGGGGTATGAGGAGCCAATATACCTAAATTATGGCTGTGTTTTATTGCCCAACCAAGGTGTGGGGGGGGGCATTTCCATTGCTTGCATTTAGTTTCACTGAACCCGTGCTGCGTCACTGGTGCCACTCTGGAGCCTATTCCCAGAGTCTCATCTTTTAGCCAGGGTCAGACTGGTCCAGGACCACCTGGCAGTGCCGGACAGGCTGGTCTTATATGTTAGTGTGTGGGCCGCGTTTTTTAGCTGCCTATTGCCTGTTTGAAGGCTGAAAGGCCGGTTTATACTGTTGGTGGTCCGCCTGAAGCAAGCATAAATAAGTACAGTCTCCCATACTTAGCATAACATGTGTACAGTGCGACTTTAGAAGTTCAAAACGCTCCCAATTGGCAAATGTGGAACACTTGTTTTTAGCTATTTGATTCACTCATGAGGCACTTTAATTTTGGTGCTGGGGCCTATTTTCTGACCTATCCGACCTTGTTGTCAGCTATGCCTACCCTGGGTCCTACTTGTATAATATGCCCCTCCCCCGACTGTCCAGAATTGCCCCCTCTCGCCTGTGCTCAGTGGACCCGTCGGAGTGGTGCCTCAGTCTTGTGTAGCGCTCTTCTTCACAAAACGGTGCCCACTGCCCACCAGGGTATAATGGTCCTATTCCCAAGAGCGATGCCCCTCCACATCTGTAGATGTAGCTAATATCCCAAGACTATGATCCCTTCCAGGAGTTCGCTGTGCTTTGCCCACCTGTGCCCCCTCCAACAGCGTGCCCAGTAATGCACTCAAGGGTTGTGTCCTGTATCTTCCCCCCTGCTGTGACCCTCCAGGAGGCCCCTGCTGGCTCCCAGTGTGCTTTTGTTTACTCTGCTGTGCCTACGTCTTCTTCCTCTCTGTATGTACCCCAGGCTTTTTGCCCCCTGCCCTCTGCGCCCCCCCACAAGATACTCCAGCGTTGCTTACCTGCTGGTGGAGCTTTGGGAGGGGAGGTCTTGGCGGGTCCCCCCCAGCACCAGGGCCCGAGTTTGGGGTGTGGGCCCCTGGGGGACAGCAGGCTGTCCTCTCTCTCCTGTGTCCTGGCCCCCTTTTTAGGTGAACTGCTTCTGCCCTATGCTCTTCTAGCGCTGCCTGCCTGTGCGGGAGGTACTGGTGCCGGCTGCCTCCTCCTGCCTTGATGCCGCCTGTGCTTTAATCCCTATTGGCTAATCCGCTCCTACCTGCCTCTTCTGTCTGTGCCCCCTTGCTTCTTGCTTTGCCAACTTGACCTGCTATGTCTTTCCCCCTCCCGTTACTGTCCTCCCCTTTTCCCCTCCCCTGTTCAGGCTGCAGGCTTTGTGTGTGCTGCCCTCTGACATCCCGCACACCCAGCTTTTTTTGCTTTAGATCTGTTTGTTAACCCTTGTTTGGTTGGCCCCTTCCTTGAGAAACAACCTGAGATCGGCCCCCCCACACACCTTCTGTGCTCCCTTACCTCGCGCCAGAGCATGTGCCCTCTCAGCTCGCCGCCCTTGATGCAATAAATGAATATATTACACCCAGACAGGCCAGAGCGCTGGACTGTTTAGCCCTTGTTTGCAAATAGAGGTCCCCACCCCTGACGCCTGGAGCGGGCTCTCCTTGTGCCCTAGTGCATGTGTATAGAGCCTCGAACTGGTCTGCACTCTGAAAGGAGCCTCCTGTTTATACAGTACCCTCTATTCAGAGGCTGTAAGTGAAGGGGGCGAGGAAAGAGGCGGCTCGCGAGGAGAATTAATTGATCCCTCCATCCGTGTGTTTAATTAGTTATATCTACACAATCACATCTTAATGTGCATACCCTGAACGGCAGCGCTCACCGCAGACATTTTATATTTTTATTATAGCTATAGAAACTGCCTTCACATCTGGATCTGAGAGTTTCCTGAAATGCTTCTTTTCACACGATCGCCTCAGCGCCACACCAAGTTGGTAAAAACGGCAGGCAGAGCGCCGCAACGAAAGTCCGAGCCAGGCTGCTTTAATCCCTATTGGCTAATCCGCTCCTACCTGCCTCTTCTGTCTGTGCCCCCTTGCTTTTTGCTTTGCCAACCTGACCTGCTATGTCTGCCCCCCTCCTGTTACTGCCCTCCCCTTTTCCCCTCCCCTTTTCAGGCTGTAGGCTTTGTGTGTGCTGCCCTGTGACATCCCGCACACCCGGCTTTTTTTGCTTCAGATCCGTTTGTTAACCCTTGTTTGGTTGGCCCCTTCCTTGAGAAACAACCTGAGATTGCCCCCCCCACACACCTTCTGTGCTCCCTTACCTTGCGCCAGAGCATATGCCCTCTCAGCTCGCCGTCCTAGATGCAATACATGAATATATTACACCTAGACAGGCCAGAGCGCTGGACTCTTCAGCCCCTGTTTGCAAACAGAGGTCCCCACCCCTGACGCCCGAGCGGGCTCTCCTTGTGCCCTAGTGCATGTGTATAGATCCTCGAACTGGTCTGCACTCCGAAAGGCACCTCCTGTTTATATAGTACCCCCTATTCAGAGGCTGTAAGTGAAGGGGGCGAGGAAAGAGGCGACTCGCGAGGAAGAATTCATTCATCCCTCCATCCATGTGTGTCTAATTAGTTATATGTACACAATCATGTCTTAACGTGCATACTTCGAGCGGCAGCGCTCACCGCAGACGTTTTATATTTATATTATAGCTATAGAAACTGCCTTCACATCCGGATCTGAGAGTTTCCTGAAATGCTTATTTTCACAGGATCGCCTCAGCGCCTCACATCCGGATCTGAGAGTTTCCTGAAATGCTTATTTTCACACGATCGCCTCAGTGCCACATGAAGTCGGTAAAAACGGCAGGCAGAGCGCCGCAACGAAAGTCCGCGCCAGGCTACTTGTACCTTTAGCCTGAAATGATTATTTTCACACGATCGCCTCAGCGCCACACAAAGTCAGTAAAAACGGCAGGCCGAGTGCTGCAAGGAAAGTCCGCGCCAGGCTACCTGCACCTTTAGCTTCACAAACCGGCACATTGATTTTTACTTGATGCGAGGCACAAGATGGCTGCCAACACTTCCTGGTTTGAAGTGTTGGCAGCCAAATAGAGCCAAGCTCGTGCTTGTGTGAAGTGTTGGCAGCCAATTAGAGCCAAGCTCGTGCTTGTGTGGTTAGGTCCCGCCCAGATATATAAAATTTTTATTTTTTTAATTTCTCAGGAACTATTGAACAGATTTACACCATTTTAAAAAAAAGGTCTCTTTCTGAACCAAGGGCTACCTTTTTGACAAATTTGGTGTAATTCCGTTCAGCAGTTCAGGCTGTAGCTTTGTCTAAAGTTTCCTATGGAAAATTACATGGGGAAAACGCGTTTTGGGACCCCACTTTTTTCTCGGCCCCTGCTTGACGAATCACCCCGAAACTTTCAAGACAGGAGCTGACCGGATCGCCCCACTAGTTTTGAAACTTGCGCGAACATTCGTCAAACGACGCCAAAGTTATTGGGAAAACAAAAAACGCTTTTCCTATGGAAACTAGGTCCTAACTATAACTACCTACTGGCGACCGCCAGTAGGTAATATATATATATATATATATATATATATATATATATATATATATATATATATATATGTGTGTGTGTGTGTGTATGTATATATAAAAAAGTAATACTTCCATTTAATATTTACCTTACCTTATTTTTTTTATTATGACTACGCCTTTACCATTCATGCGTTAATAACGAAATTTGTTGTGAAGGCATCAGTGGTAAAGGCATACTTGTGGTAAAAACCTTTGTTGTAAAGGCAGACGTTGTAAAGGCATTTATCCTTTCATTGTAAAGGCTTCTCGTTGTTCAGCCTTCATTGTAAAGTCTGTTTCCCAGATTTAGCAGCCTCCTTTGACTGAATCTTTAGCTCACAAAAGCTATTCAAGAGAATTATCTATTGGTTGGTTTTAAAATCTACACCCAACACGAGTTTTTCCATTGACTGTTCCATTCTTTTTATCTGCCACTTTCCAGAAGTTAACCAGCATCTGCACTTCTGTTTCATTTTCTTTATTGCACTATGAGCGCATATCTTTCTCATAGATATTAGGAACATCCGTAGTAATCCTGGGATTATCTTCTGTTGAAATTGCTGGTTTTGCTGGTCAGTGTTTGTTTTGGGACTGCCAGCTCTACGGATTTATTGTGTATTCCTTAATTGAAGAAATAAATCATTTATAATCCACCTGCTCCAATTTTCTCTACATTTGAAGAATGTAACATAAAATCTAATCTGTAATGCTCGTTATGCAAACATCAAATAACATACCTGCTGTAAGTATACTTACTTCACTATAAGCCTCTTCAGGTGTGCTGATATACAAATAGTTGCAGTGATTATTGTAATTGTATTTATATATTGCTTACTACCCTGACGAGACATTGAAGCGCTTTTCAGAGAGTAGCTCACTACTCCGGAGCCCAAAAAGGATTAGTGGTGGCTTCTTATAGAGAAATATGTGTTAATTTGAATAGTGAACAGCGATTCTGTTAGTTGGATTGAATAGGATAGTGGAGGGATAGAAGAGGGAAGATTCTAGAAAGTATTATTTGGGAGATCATAGTAGTAAGATGAGGCTTGGGATGAGTGAAAGGAGAAATGGAGGAGGAAAGAGTCTCTAGAAAGGGATTAGGGAAATCTTAGTAGTAAAATGAGGTTTGGGATGAGTCAAAGGAGAGATGCATGAGGGAAGAATTTAGAAATGGTTACTTAGGAGATCAAAGTAGTAAAATTAGGTTTTGGGTATGCCAAGGAGATATAGAGGGGGGAGTCTAGAAAGGTTTATTTTGGAGATCATAGTAGTAGAATGAGCTTTGGGATGAGTCGGAGAGTAGAGGTAGAGGATATATTGAGAGGGGTATAGGGTGAGACAGAGTAGTGCATTGGAGAGAGTTTTGTGCTTTCTTCTACAGTAGAAGTAAAGTAATAAACATATAGATACATAACCACATAGAAAGGGTATACATGGTAATGGAAGATAGCATGTCGAGATTAGGGGCCAGATGTACGACCATGTCATTTAGCCACTCGCAAATTGCGCTCAATTGCGAGTCGCAATTTGTAAGTCGCAAAATGACATGTACAACAGTGTCTGAGACACTGTTAGCGATTCCTAATGGGGTCGCAAATTGCATGCCTCATGCATATTAATGAGGCACTCGCAATTTGTGACCCCATTAGGAATGGCTGGCCCTCCCAGGTATGGTGGCCTGCTGGGTTCAGCAGACCTCCATGTCTGGGACTGCTTTTAAATAAAGCAGTATTTATTTAAAATGCAGCTCGTTTTCCTTATAGGAAAATGGGATGCATTTAATAAAAGAAAAATGAAATGTTTTCGTTTAATTTTTTAAGGGCAGGTAGTGGTCCCTGGGATCACTCCCTGCACCTAAAAAATATTTTCCCCTGCATTCGCAGAGGGAAATGGGTCCCCTGGGGACCCCTTCCCATTTGCGAGTGCTGTAACACCCTCTTGAAGAGTCTCCCTCAGGGGCCTATGTAAGGATGTTTTGCGGTCGCAAAACATTCTTACATAGGCCTCTGACTCGCTATTAGGAAGGGACGCCCGTGGAACGCCCCTTCCTAATAGCGACTCTCAATTCCTATTTAGGGTCGTACATCTGGCCTTTAAAGTTGTATTGTACAAACTCAGACTTTCAAGTGGTGCTGTACTTTATTATTATTTTTAACATATCTTTTATTTTTTATTTAATCTTCTCCACAATATTTCAATAGTAAAGCACTTGTATATAAAATAGTTAAAATTATATTTACATATTGTGATAGATGAATAAGAATCTAATCAAATAACTTTTAGGAAAACTATGCAGTGACCTAAAAGCATGTTAACATAGATATATATATATATATATATATATATATATATATATATATATATATATATATATATATATATATATATATATATATATATATATATTTATTCGCAACTATAAGTAATATATACATTTCAGTGCAGTCCTAAAGAATATATATTTAAAAACCATAGTAATTATACATAATTCTACGAAGAAATAAACACATCTGGAGACATACATATAATCAAATTATAAATGTTCACAAGCACAGGTATATGCTGTAAATTAAGTTTGAGTATGGTGGTTATGTAGGAAAGAGCTGACTCTTAAGTAGTCTTCTGAAGGTAAGATTATTGTCCATGGAGCTTATGTTTGGGGGTACTGAATTCCAAAGTTTGGCTGCTTGAACAGAGAAAGTTGTACCACCTATGTTTTTTTTTTCTTGTATGGTTGGGTTTTGAGGCGAGGTGCCAATCTTGAGAGGAGGTTCCTTTGTTGAATATATTTTGTGATTTTATTCCTCAGGAAAAGCAGTCCTGTTCCATGTATTGCTTTGTCGGTGATACAAAGCAGCTTGAAGGTGGATCTTCTGGCAACCAGTAACCAATGTAGGGCCCTCAAGGCAGGGGAGATGTGGGATTGTGCTTTTACATGTAAGAGTAGTCTGACAGCAGAGTTCTGAATTTGTTGTAGTCTTTCATAATTGATAAAGATGAACTGAGGTAAAGGCCATCGACTTAATCAGTTTTAGACAGTACAAGAGAAATAGTAGCTGGATCTAGTGTCAAAATCCAGGTGGGGGAAGATGCGTCACAGAGTTTCATGGTAATGAATCTTGATCTTGCTAATTTGACCACTTGGCCATTCATTGATAACTTGGAGTCCATGGTAATTCCAAGGTTTCTTACTTCCTTAGATACTTTAGGAGGTGGTCCCAGATTGTCAGGCCAGGCGCATAGTGGGTTATAATTTTTTCAATTGCCACATGTGAGCATTTCAGTTTTGGAAGCATTCAATTTGAGATGGCTCCATGTCATCCACTGATCAACAGCTCTGATGCCACTGAAGATTTGAGAGTTTCCAATGTCTTTGGGGCGTTCCAGTTTAAGGAGTGTTTGTGTGTCATCTGCATAATTACAGCATGTGAGCTGAAATTCATTGATCATTGCTGGTAATGACTTCATGTAGATGCTGAAAAGCATGGGTGAGATGGCAGAGTCTTGAGGGACTCCTGCTTTTGTGAAGTATGGTTTGGATGAGAAAGCAACATTTGTTCTGTCTTGAAGGTAGGATGTGATCCAGTTGAGAGCAGTCCCCTGTATGTCAGCTTCGTAGGTCTTGTGTCATGGTCTACTGTGTCGAAGGCAGCTGAAAGGTCAAAGAGGAGTAGTGCAGCAACCCCGTTCCGGTCGACTGTGTTTTTAAGGTCATCCCAGATGGCGATGAGGGCAGATTCTGTGGTATGAGATGATCTGCACTTCTAGTGTCAAACTTTGGCCTTTGAATAATTTTAGTTTGTGGGTTTAATCTCACATAGTACCTGAATCTTACATTATTTGAAATGTGAAAAATGGTTGGCGTTTTGCATAACCAGACCTTTTTTTCCAACTTTATTTATAATTTTCAAGTAAGTTACATTTCGTGCTGTTGGCATATTTAACAATGTAATCATATATCAAACATATACATATCGTATTTGGGAAGCTCGCACCTGAACAGGATCTTGCACAGTTACCCATACAAGGTCATTTATTGGGTTACATTCAGCGACCCCTGACCTTGACTGGTAGGTCGCTCCCCCACCACACAGCTCCGTCTGTGTGCCCTGCTGCTGCCCCTGATTGTGCTCGTTTTTTTCCTTTCTGTGCCCCCTTGCTGCCCCTGATTGTGCTCGTTTTTCCTTTCTGTGCCCCCTTGCTGCCCCTGATTGTGATCGTTTTTTCCTTTCTGTGCCCCCTTGCTGCCCCTGATTGTGCTCGTTTTTTTCCTTTCTGTGCCCCCTTGCTGCCCCTGATTGTGCTCGTTTTTTCCTTTCTGTGCCCCCTTGCTGCCCCTGATTGTGCTCGTTTTTTCCTTTCTGTGCCCCCTTGCTGCCCCTGATTGTGCTCGTTTTTTCCTTTCTGTGCCCCCTTGCTGCCCCTGATTGTGCTCGTTTATTCCTTTCTGTGCCCCCTTGCTGCCCCTGATTGTGATCGTTTTTTCCTTTCTGTGCCCCCTTGCTGCCCCTGATTGTGATCGTTTTTCCTTTCTGTGCCCCCTTGCTGCCCCTGATTGTGATCGTTTTTTTCCCTTTCTGTGCCCCTTTGCTGCCCCTGATTGTGCTCGTTTTTTTCCTTTCTGTGCCCCCTTGCTGCACCTGATTGTGATCGTTTTTTCCTTTCTGTGCCCCTTGCTGCCCCTGATTGTGATCGTTTTTCCTTTCTGTGCCCCCTTGCTGCCCCTGATTGTGATCGTTTTTTCCTTTCTGTGCCTGTTTCCGCCGCTGCGCCTGCGGCCCCGCCCCTCACTGCCCATTCGCTGCCCCATTCCCTGCTCCTCCCTCCCACCTCCCCATTTATGGCGGCTGCTGCGCGGCCGCGCCGCTGAAGCGCGCCGACGCGCCTAAGGCAAGCCCGTCTGCGCCCGTCTGCGCCGTGACCGCGCCCAGCGCCAGACCCCCTGGTCCGGGCATCCCCGCGCCCGCCACATCAACAGACGCCGATACGACGCCAGCACCCTCCACGCACTCAACCCCGGAAAAGATCACGCCTGCTACCAGGCCACCCCGAAAGCGCACCCAAGGGCCCTTCACCTGCCGGAACTGCAGCTTCGCCAGCACCCGCCCCGCCAAACCACCGCCCAGGAAAGAACCCAACTACCTCAGATGCATCCTCCTCAACACCCGCTCCGCCCGCAAACACGCCATCGAACTCTGGGACCTTCTCGACTCAACCTCCCCAGACGTCGCATTCCTGACGGAGACCTGGCTGAATCCCGCTTCAGCCCCCGACATCGCCATTGCCATCCCGGACGGATACAAGATCACCCGCAGGGACCGCACCAACGGAGTCGGAGGAGAGCATCGCCATCGTCCACAGGAACACCCTCAGAGTCTCAACCAACACCGACGACACCCTCAGCACCGCCGAACACATGCACTTCCAGATCCACACCGATCCCAACACCACCCTCAGAGGAACCCTCATCTACAGACCCCCGGACCCCGACCACAGTTCTGCGATTCCATCGCTGACTTCGTCAGCACACACGCCATCGCCTCCACGGACTACATCCTCCTCGGGGACCTGAACTTCCACCTCGAGAACAACAAGGACACCAACTCCACCACCCTGATCGACAACCTCGCCACCCTCGGACTCAGACAGCTCGTGACTACACCCACCCACGCCGCCGGCCACACGCTAGACTCCATCTTTTCACGCAAGCCCACACGTCTCCTTCAACCACACCTCCGAACCCCACTGGACTGACCACCACTGCATCCACTTCACCTACAGGAAGCCCACCACGCACCACCGCACCGAACAAATGCCTCGCCGCTGCTGGAGCAGAGTCACGGAAGACCAGCTAACCACAACCTCGCCCTGAGCCCACCCGCCGAACCCTCCGACCCCGACACCGCCGCCCGCAACCTCAGACAGTGGATCGACGACTGCGCCAACACCCTCGCCCCGCTCAAGAATCCGCCCAACAGCCACACCAGCAAGAAAGCCACCTGGTTCACCAAAGACCTCCAGGCCTCCAAGCGAACATGCCGAAAACTGGAGAAGATCTGGCTCCACGAACGGACAGCGGACAGCTACGCCGCCCACAAGAGCGCCACCCGCAATCACCATCACCTCATCAGATCCGCCAAAAGGGCCTCACTCAAAGACCACCTAGACAACAACGCACACAACAGCAAAGAGCTCTTCAACATCGTGAAGGAACTCTCCAACCCCAGCTCCAACACCAACGACATCCAGCCGTCGCAAGACCTAGTGCGACTCACTGGCCACCTCCTTCCACCGCAAAATCGCCGACATCACGACAGCTTCAACACCACGACCGCCCCGGCAACCACCGAGACCACTGCCCCACAACCACCAACCGCCTGCTCTCCTGGACCAACATCACGGCGAGGACACCAGCGAGATCATGAACACCATCCACTCCGGTTCACCGCTAGACCCGTGCCCTCACCACATCTTCAACAAAGCCAGTACAGCCATCGCGCCCCATCTCCGGAAAATAATCAACATCTCCTTCGAGACAGCAACCTTCCCGGAAAGCTGGAAGCACGCCGAGATCACCGCCTTACTCAAGAAACCCAAGGCAGACCCCAAGGACCTCAAGAACTTCCGACCCATCTCTCTGCTCCCGTTCCCCGCGAAGGTCACCGAGAAAATCGTCAACAAACAACTGACCCGCTACCTCGAGGAGAACAACATCCTGGACCCTTCCCAGTCCGGCTTCCGCAGCAACCACAGCACCGAAACCGCCCTCATCGCCGCCACCGATGACATCAGGACCCCTGCTAGACAACGGAGAAACAGCAGCCCTCATCCTCCTGGACCTATCAGCCGCCTTCGACACGGTCTGCCACCACACACTACGAACACGCCTTCACGACGCCGGGATCCAAGAGAAGGCCCTGGACTGGACCACATCCTTCCTTTCCGGCAGAACACAAAGCGTCCGCCTCGCCCCTTCCGATCCAAGGCCACCAAGATCATCTGCGGCGTACCCCAAGGCTCCTCCCTCAGCCCAACGCTGTTCAACATCTACATGGCACCCCTCGCCCACGTCGCCCGACAGCACTAGCCTCAACATCATCTCCTACGCCGACGACACCCAGCTGATCCTCTCCTCACCAAAGACCCTCACACCGCCAAAGCCCACCTCCACGAAGGACTGAAGGCCGTCGCCGAATGGATGAGGACCAGCCGCCTGAAGCTGAACTCGGACAAGACGGAGGTCCTCATCCTTGGTTCCAACCCTTCAGCCTGGGACGACTCCTGGTGGCCAACATCACTGGGAACAGCCCCGCCACCCACCGACCACGTACGCAACCTAGGGGTCATCCTCGACCCCACCCTCTCCATGACTAAGCAGGTCAACGCCGTTTCCTCATCCTGCTTCAACATCCTCCGATTGCTCCGCAGAGTCTTCAAAGTGGATCCCCACCGAAACAAGAAAAACAGTCACCCAGGCCCTCGTCACCAGCAGGCTGGACTACGGAAACGCCCTCTACGCAGGAACGGCGGCTAAGCTCCTGAGGCGGCTGCAACGCATCCAGAACGCCTCTGCACGTCTTATCCTCGACATCCCCGACGCAGCCACATCACACCCCACCTGAGAGACCTGCACTGGCTCCCTGTCAACAAGAGGATAACCTTCAAGCTCCTCACCCACGCACACAAAGCACTCCACAACTCCGGACCAGCCTACCTCAACAGACGACTCAGCTTCTACACCCCACCCGCCAGCTCCGCTCGACCAGCCTCGCCCTCGCCACAGTCCCCCGCATCCGGGAAAACGACCGCCGGCGGCAGATCCTTCTCCCACCTCGCCGCCAAGACCTGGAACACCCTCCCCACCAACCTCCGACAGACCCAAGACCTACTGGCCTTCAGAAGACTCCTCAAGACCTGGCTCTTCGATCAGTAGCAGCACCACCCCCCTCTTCCCCCAGCGCCTTGAGACCCTCGCGGGTATGTAGTGCGCTTTATAAGTGACATGATTGATTGATTGATTGAATGACGCTACCCCTCCACATGGCTATACTTTTCATCTTATTATCATTTGACTATATCCCAAAGACATTCACCCAAACAGATCAAGTCAATCGGCGTGCTCAGTATTGTGGTCCTGGACTTGCAGCATGCGTGCACCCCCGCGCTCCCCAAGTCCTGAGTGTCAACTCCCGCTTTACTATGTAAGTGAGCTTTAAAAGGTCCCCATATATCACGGGGTCTGCTACGAGTTGGCATCAAGGCATTAAACGTGTCTGTGTGGGTGTTGCAATAAGTCATGTCGGCATACCGCTCCGAAATTGTCGGTGTCGGGCACTTCATCCAGCGCCTCGCTATTTGTCTCTTGGCCAGCAGCATGTCCATTGTCACTAATTGTCTACGCGGTTTTGGTATCTCAGAGTCTAGTCCCAATAGTGCCAGTGTTGGGGAGTCTGGTATTGCCTGACCTACCATTCCCTGTAATTCTGCCATTACTTCCAACCAGAATGCATGTTTCCCAGGTCAGAACCAAGCGAGATGACCAAACCCAGCATTCCTAGCTCCGCATCTTACGCATTTGTCCTCCTCTCGCAGTCAGTATCGACATAGTCGGGCTGGGGTGTAGTATACTCTGTTGAGGTATTTGAAGTGCACTAGTCAATGCCAGCCGTTTTGTGATATGATCTTAATCGCTGAGCAGCAGTATGTCCATTGTTTGTCAGTTATTGTTACGCCCAAGTCTTCCTGCCATTCCAGTTTTGCCTTCCTACTAGCTGAGTCATCATTTTGTAGCAATAATTTGTACAGTATAGAGATCCCACAGGCTGGGGAAGTCCCCTGCAACAGGCATGTCAGGGGAGTGTTTCAGGTGGTTCTGTCTTGTCCGCACTCAATAGCGTGTGCAGCAATTGGTTTGCTCTGTGGGAGTTATATGTGACGCTTAATGGTGCACTAGATACTAATTCTAGAATTTCTCCACAGGATCACAGGGTTCCATCCTTAAAAAAGTCCCCCATATTATATATTTTCTCCTGCTTTAGTGCTTGCTTTACCTCTCCGTCTGCACTCAATGGGAACCAGGTGCACCATGCTATAGGGAGTTTTGGTGAATACAGTAGCAGGCCTGGTTTTCATTTGCCGCTTTCTGAATTAGATAACTCGTAGTGCCTATGGGGTCAATTACTCGAAACCTGCACCACGCCGTAGTTAGCAGGTAGCGTGGGAGCGATATTAGGGCAGCGGCTTCTCTTTCCAAATACAAATGTGGCAACTCTTAGGGTCCGTGAAACCAATAATACGTGTGCATGTTCTGCGCAGCGCTATAATATTTTTCTAAGTCTAGAGCGTCTAGCCTGCCCATATTGTAGGGGAGGGTCAGTGTGGTCCATCCTATGCGTGGTTGTTTCCCTGCCCAAGCTAAGCGGATCATAAGTGTGCGTAATGTACAGAACACTGCTTTTGGAAGCAGTATTGGTATGTTAACAAATAGGAAGAGAAATCTAGGTAGAACAATCATCTTCATAAGCGCTACACGGCCCAATAGTGAGAGAGGCAGTCGTATCCAGCGTTCTACCACTTCAGTCAGTTGCTGTGCTGCTTTCCCATAGTTCTCCTTAATTACCGTATTAGGATTTGAGTGTATCTGTATCCCTAAGTATCGCACTGGTTCATTAGTCCAAACAAGGGGCAATTCAGGTTGGGTGGGTATAGTAGAGGTTGTGAGCGGAAATATCAATGATTTTCTCCAGTTGACTTTCAGTCCAGAGTGTCTGCCAAAACGTACCACTTCCCGCAGCACTGGCGCTAAATTCTGCTCTGGGTTTCTAACGTACAGCAGGGTATCATCTGCATATGCTGAAATGATTAATTTATAATTGGGGAATTGGGGGGCTCGGTGTGAATGATATTCACGTAAAGCGCATGCTAAAGGTTCCGCCACCAGCGCATATATCAGGGGGGAGAGTGGACAACCCTGTCGGCTCCCACGCGAGATCGCTGTAGGGGCAGACAGTTTTCCGTTCATGTATAGTCGCACCGTGGGATTCATGTACAAGATTTGTATTAGTTTAATGTAGACTTCTTCTACACCCACCCGACGCAGCACCGCCAGTATGAAAGGCCATTCTACAGACTCAAATACCTTTTCAGCGTCTAAAAACACCACTGCAGCCTGAACCGCCGGGTCAATTAGAGTGACAGCACCAAACAGAGTTCTGAGGTTATTGGTCAGGCTTCGTCCAGGAACAAACCCAGATTGTTCAGGTATGATAATACTTGGGAGCAGAGGTTCTAATCTATTCACTAGAATCTTAGCGAATAATTTCGCTTCAGTGTTTAGTAGTGACAAGGGTCAGTAAGAAGAGCAGTGTTCCGCAGTTTTCCTGGTTTTTGTATAGCTATCAGCATCGCTTCGCGCTTTGTTACAGGCATGGTGCCATCGCTAGCCATCTCTTCAAAGAGATTCACTAGATGAGGACTCCGCTTGTCCTGATAGGCCTTGTAGAAGGCCACAGTAAGGCAGTCAGTTCCAGGTGCTTTCTCGCTAGACATCGCTCTCAGTGCCGCGGTTATCTCTGTGGGGTAGAGAAGAGCTATCAGTCGTTCCCTATCCTCGTTCGTAAGCCACTGGGGTTTATAGTGGCTTTTCCCGGTGTTCTTTCCAAGGGACGTCGCCCTCTTCGAGGATTTCAGCTACTTCTAGTGTGGAAAGGGTAATCTCCCCAGTCACCTCAGACATCAGTGACCCCCCTGAATTATCCTTTTTTCCTCCAGTGGCTACTGATGAGGTCACTAATCTCCTTTTGTCGACTAAATCTGGCTCCCCACTGGATCCATGTCCCCCTAAAATCTTCCACCCTCTACCAGAAGTATTCGCTTCTCATCTGTCTCCTATTTTCAAACAAATGTTTTCCTCTGGTATATTCCCTACCAACTGGAAACTCGCGTCTGTTCTCCCCCTCCTAAAGAAAGCAAACCTAGATGGGGCGGATCCTAATAATTACCGCCCAATCTCCAGACTCCCTCTGCCCGCAAAAATGGTGGAAAAAGCCATGAATGGTGTTATATCAGACTACATTGAGAAGCATGCCTTTCTGGACGCCACTCAGTTTGGCTTTAGGAAGCACCACAGTACCGAATTGGCACTGATTTCAGCGTCCGAACTGATTAGGCAGACAGTCGATGCAGGAGGCAACGCAACACTTGTGCTGCTTGACCTCTCTGCCGCATTCGATACTGTGAATCATCAAAAATGATTGGAAGTCCTGGAGGGGATTGGCATTAAAGGGAAAGCTTTTGCTTTACTTAAGTCATTCCTGTCTGGCCGGGAACAGTTTGTGGCTCTTTCAGATTTCAAGTCGCCAGACTTTACACTGCCATGCGGAGTACCACCGGGCTCGTCGTTGAGCCCCACTCTTTTTAATATTTATGTTGTCCAGTTGGCAAGGCTAATCAGGTCGCTGGGTTTCGCTGCAGTTTCCTATGCCGATGATACCCAGATTGTGGTTTCAGTGACAGGTTCACCGGCAGACACAGCGGCACAGTTCCATACCTGTCTCCACCAGGTGAGGGACTGGATGGCTACTAATTGTCTGAAATTGAATTCTAGTAAGACCGAAGTCTTACTCTTTGGCAACCACACTCATTTTGGTCCCCTGCTTTGTGGCCTTCGGAGTTGGGCTCGTTACCTAATCCTACGAATAAGGTAAAGAATTTGGGAGTGACGTTTGACTCCATGCTTTCCTTTGAAGGCCACGTAAACCAGGTCACATCCATATCCTTCTATACACTAAAATTACTTAGAAGGATTCTTCTATTTATTACGGCTGATCTGCGGAAGTTAGTGGTCTCGGCTCTTGTTTTATCTAGAGCCGACTACTGTAACAGTCTATTTATTAACCTTCGGAAGAAATGTTTGCCCAACTTGCAGATTGTGCAAAATGCTGCAGCACGGTTATTGCTGAACATTCCAAAGCATAAATCGGTTTCCTCGGTGCTCAAAGAGTTACACTGGTTACCAGTGAAGAGACGGATCGAGTTTAAGGCTCTCTGTATAGCTTTTAAAGCTGTTCATGACACAGGGCCTGCCTTTTTCAAACAGAATTTGCAACCATATATTCCTGTCCGCCATCTTCGCTCAGCTCACACGCATAATTTGGTAGTCCCCAGGTTCAAAAAGTGTTCCTGGGGTGAAAGGAGCTTTCTGGTCGGTACGACCAGACTTTGGAATTCGCTTCAATTGAGGTTAAAAGAAGAAACACACTTGTTGGCCTTCATGAAGGCGTTAAAGGCGTGGCTTTTTAATCTTTGATGTGGTTCTAAAATTGTCCGGTATGTCCTGTCTGATGAGCTAGTGCCTTGACACCTTCGGGTGAATGTTTCGTGCTTTATAAATTTCTTTTTCATTTCATTTCATTTTAATGTGGGCCAAGTAGTCCGAGTCGTTGTCCCCTGTCGAAGTTGGGCAAGAAGTATAAAGGTCAGAATAATATTCACAGAATCTATCAACAACTTGCAGCGCTCCGACAATAGGCTCGCCTTTACCACCCTGCACTTTGAGCACTTCGTTTTCAGTTCTACTTGGTCAGTCAGGGCTGCCAGCATGGCCCCAAGTCTCTCACCCTCCCCGTACACCCTAGCAGTGGTGTACTTCCCCAAGTGCGTGATCTCAGCTTGGGCTATCTCATTGCATTCTTCAAGCGCAGATTTAATCTGGGCCTGCAATTCTGGAACTGGCCCCTGTGTCAGTTTTAGTTCCAATACTTTTAGCTCCCCTTCTAGTTTCCGCAGTTGACCCAGAATTAAGCGCAGCACTCCTGCATGCTTCGAAATCATAATACCCCAAATATACGCCTTGAAGGCCTCCCAGAGCTCAGACATTTTAGTGACACTGCCCGTAATAGTGTGGAAGTATTCGTCAATTGCTTGTGCAAGGTTGTCACGAAACACTGGGTCTAGTAGTGAGTACTGTGGGAACCGCCATGGCACCACCCTAGGCTGCATATCCTTAACACGCAGGGTGAGCTGCACTGGGGAGTGATCAGAGTAGGTTCTGGGGAGGTGCTCGCAAGCCTCTAGGTGTGGCAGTAGGGAGCGGGATATTAGCCAATAATCAATGCACGTGTGAATGTCGTAAACAGTAGAATAATGTGTGTACTCTCTACCTTGGGGATTTGTTTGTCGCCAGGCATTCACCAGTCCACTAGTCTCCGCTATATAGCCATGATGGCTCGCGCTGCCGCCGCAGATCTATGTGTTGGGCCTATGGACCTGTCCAGTTTAGGGGCCAGCACGCAGTTAAAATCACCTCCCCATATATGTGGTATATGGATGTATGCTACGTTTTGTTGTATAATGCATGGTAAAATTGCGTGTTGTCATAGTTAGGGCCATATACACCTATTAATAATGCCTCAAGCCAGCCCTGTGTGCAGTGCTCGACCACAAATCTGCCATCTGTGTCAGAGTGTACCCCTGTAAGTGTAATGCCAGAGTTACGTTGGACCCATATCAGCACCCCACGTACATGCGAGGTGAACCCAGCGGCCAAGCACTCTCCCCTCATTCTACGCTGCGTTAAGAGAATGGTCTGGGGTGCCAGGTGAGTTTCTTGCAGTATGGCCACATCTATATTGTGTCCTTGGAGATATGAGACTATTTTGCGTATTTTACAGTGATCATATAAACCCCTTATATGCACTATGGGTAGTGCCTCACTTCGGCACTGAGTTAATAGTGTCAAGTAAGTCCCCTATTGGTCCTGTCCTTTATCTGTTTGTCAGAGCATGCCTCCCATCCTTCCAATCGATTATACCAACAGTCATGATGCAATCGCATAAGAAGCCTGTACCCCCCACCTACTCTCGCCCACGCTGTTTCTCTAAACATGAGGCACAGGTTACAAGTATCCCCCCATTCCAACCCCCGTATGAAGATTAAAGAAAAGGGCAAAGAAAAAGAGGAAAAAGTAGGTCCTAAACATTCTATTCAAACAGTCAGTGTGGTTAACACTCAAAGGCGAGAAGTGCCGTAGTTTCCATGTTTACATAATTATGAATATGCTTATCCTTGCTGTATGATCCTTATCGCTGCTTCATCATATCTAAACATAACCATCATTGCCCCTCCAGTGATATCCAGTCGAGTCCCGCCGCCCATTGCTGCATCCAGGGTCCACTGATATGCACCAGTTCTAGCACAGTAGCGCAGGCCCCCAGGTGGCCAGTCTTTGGGAGCCCACCTCCCCGCACACAATGAACAGGCTTACCGAGTCGTCAGCATTTCAGGTGCAAATAAAGCAGTTCAGCGCATATTGTATACAGGCGACTAACCGTTTCGGATGCAGTGTGCAGTTTCAACAAAGGTTCATTTAGGTAGCTGAGCACCCAGTCTGTTAATTACTCATCTTGTTGGTCGAGTCTACCGGAGGTCTCTCCACGTTTCCTGGTTGCTTCCATCTTCTTGATCATTTGCTGAAGGCTTTTTAGGTCGGTGAAGAATTTGGGCTTCCCCTCAACTATCACTCGCAATCTCGCTGGGTATAACATAGCGTACTCCAAGCTGAGCTCACAAAGCTTCCTCTTCGCCGGGGCAAATTGACGCCATGCTTCCTGCACTTGCAGGGTGAAGTCCGGGTAAAGAGAGATATCACAGCCCTCATAGTTGAGTGTCTTGAGTTTCCTAGCATGGCGCAGTGCAGCGTCCCTGTCCTGGTAGTTGAGCAGTCTCGCTATGATGGGGTGAGGTGGAGTGCTCGGGACCGGTTTTGGGGCAAGCAATCGGTGGGCGCACTCTACTATAAACATTGCTGAAAAGGTATCTCGGCCCAGGAGCATAACCAACACGGTCTCAATGAAGGTGTCCATATTGCCAGTGGTAGCGGACTCTGTTAGGCCAAATATACGTAAGGTATTCCATCTGGAGCACGCTTCTAAATCTTCGGTCTGGCTCTGCAATGCTGCCAGCATCTTATCAGCTTTTTTGTGCGCTTCCAGGGTCTGTGCTTGCGAGTCCTCGACTTCCGAAAAGCGTCACTCTACCATGTCCAGTCTTTTGAGATGCTATCTATTCTTTTGGACATTCGGTCAATGCGGTAGGAGAGAAAGCCAATCTTGCCATCGATAGTAGCTAGGCTTTGCTGCATAGTTATCAGTAGTTGTTTATGTCGCTTTCTTGTCTGCCCCCCGTTTCCCCCTCCTCCTGGTCCTGTGCAGTGGCATCCTCTTCGTGCATTCTTGACGATTTTCACTGATCAAAGCTCAACTTGGGTTGACTTCTGTCTAACTTCTCCATCCTGCTCAAGCTTCAGATGTGGCTGCAGCCCCGCACCACTCCCCAGGATCCAGAGCCAGTTCCACAAGCCTAGGGCTCAAACTCTAATATCAGGGACACAGTAAGTGTCTCAATGCGATCGCGCTCCCCCTCTCAGGCCAAGAGTGTAGGTGTAAGTGTCCCAGCAGGTCTCTTACAGCGTCGCAGTAGGAACCCTAGTGGAGCCCAGCACTCTCACCAAATAGAGATTTTTTTAAAAGACAGTGATCTTGAGGCAGTGGGCTTGCCCTCGTACAGCGGAAGCCTAAGCCAGACCAGAGCAGTACCAGGTGAGGGCAGCGGGCGCACCGTATCATCACACGCACTCCTCTTTTACCGGGCAGTCCAGTCCCACCTTTGCAGCAATCCAGGCCTTCAGGCGTGCGCGTCTCATCTACGCCGTAATATGGTGGAGGTGTGCAGGGCCGCCACTAGTCTTCCGGATTCGGCATGCCCAGCAGGCCGCCGCAAGGGCCTCCCGGGGAGCCAGGAACTTCAGGCAGACCGGCACAGAGTTGCGCGCTCGCGCCGGTTGAACAGTAAAAAAGTTTTGGGTAGACTGAAGTGTCTCCCAGGTTCCCTCTGCTATTCATTCAGTATGAGAACACACATCAAAGGGTTCCGCAACTATCTCAAATATTGCCTTTAGTCTATACTTTTCCCAGAGAGATCTCTGGGAAAAGTAGGGCCCTCATCCACATCGAGAAGTGGCATGCTTCATCATCGGGCTTTCCACACCCTGGACCCAAATGAGTCCAAGGTGGGCACTACCAAACAAGGTGTGGGAGTGAGGGTTTTTTTAGGTTTTTAAAAAAAATTCTTTAAGAGTAGAGTGTATACTCTACGTCAACCAGAGATGTGAAGAAAATTGTTTGAAACTACCTAGAGCTATCCTAACCTATTAATTATATTTGTGGAAACCCTGGTAGGATTAAAAGCATAAATGGGGATGAAACCAGGGAAATTATTAACCGTCATCCCTTCATGGTCAACATGTTTTGGTCGTCCTGCATATGCCTAACAAAGTCAGCAGCCTTCTTCAGGACCTAAAGTCTCTGGTCAGTCAATAGACAAAACTCCCTGCTAGGTGATAATGCACCATCCGTTCTACTGTCCTATATATAACCCTATGGGATTGACTACTACACCCTGAACGTTGTGAAAGAACATTAAATGTGTAAGATAATTACTCTTTAATCAGTGTACTCCGAAGATCAATGCTCCGGGTAAAAAAGGAAACTTGCCTAACCCAGGGAACCCAAGGGAGCATTGCTCTGTTGTCAAACTTACTCCAAGAGTCTGAAGCCACCGGTATTTACCAAGGTGTTCCCACCGCTGCCCACTTTTTATGTTCTTTCACATATATGTAGTTTTTTTCTCCCGGTAGCATGAAAGAAGGCGAGCCACTCCAAGGTTGCAGCAAATCCTAATTCACATATTGCCAAAAATCAATAATGCTCGGAGCCATGACACGTTTTGACCAAATCTGGTCTTGATCACATGATTAAATCTGTCATAGGTCCAACCACTATAAATAGTAAACAGTGAAAAAGACCCATCCTCACCAAAGTGTTTCAACCAAAAAACACAAAATACCATGGGACAGTTACAAAAAATCAGACCATTCATGTCAACAAAGCGATTAATTAGCCATGTATAGTAGATTTATTCCCAGGCTTTAGTAGCCTATTCGCAGTTGACATATTCTTCAATATAAATCTAAAAGGATGGTGTAAAAAAAACGTTATTCAAATAAGATTATTCCCGTTATTTAACGAACTGTGAATACAAATTTTGGCTCAAGTGGCCTTACATAAATCATAGTATGTTTACATTGGGTTTGATATTATCAACAAAGGTGACACAGTACCAACAGAAGGACACAAAGTTCTTATTTTGATTAAAATTATAAGCCTTTCTTTCTTTCTCAGCTGTCTTAAGCCAATCTTCATAATGATGTAGCATCTACTTCCTACAATTAACACACAATCTGGTGGTTCTTGTTCCCACAATCAAATTTCCTTTAAGATTGTAGCTGAAAAAAATGAAAAAGAAAATGGTGTCACTTCCCTGGAGAAGTTTAAAAGGTATGTGTTGAGAAAAACGAATGCGAGTTGTATATATACTTATTAATAAAGTCATTTAAATTCAAAAATAACAACATCTAGTCCTATGAAGGAACTCTTTATACAATTTTCTAATAAATGTACTCTTAATTCCTCATCACACTTCACCCCAAATGTTATGCTGGTGTTAACATCAATAATATATGGGGACTCCTTTCTTCTTAATTTCAGTATTCTATTGCCTCTTCTTGTATTTTTGGTATATGTTCTATCCCAAAAAGTCATTTTTCTCTGTTCTCCATTGTGATGTTCACTAAAATGTTTTGCTGTCCTATACTTGAGATCCTGATTATTTACAGCTTGAACATGTTCTTAAATTAGTTTTTAGGAAGGAAATATTGTGCTGCCTATATATAGTTTTGGACATGGGCATGTGATGCTGTAGATTGCATAAACCATATGGCAAGTAATGTGTTATTTAAAATGGAATTTCCGACCCCAATTGGGGACCGGAATCTCAGTTACAGGCCCAAAATATCTGCAAGCCTTGCATTGTCCACAAGGATTGAAACTTGGGTTGGGCAATAGCAATTGTGCGGGGTCAGAGTCTGCTTATGACTGGGTACCACTTTGTCCTTCAAAGAACGACATTTCTGATATGTGATCTTAGGTGTGGTGCCAATTGGATCCTGTAATGTTATCTCATTTCTCAAAATACCCCAATGCTTCCTACATATCTTGGTCACCTCATATGAGTGCACGCTATACGTGGTAATAAAACGTATTGTTGACTTTGATTCAGTAGTATTTGATCTCTTTACCACTAGGTTCTCTGTTCATGCTTTTTTGTCAATTTCTTTTTTGCTGTTGTCAAGGTCTTACCTGAATGCCTCCTTGTTTTGAATCTTCGAATCATGTTCATTTGTCTTTTTTTTAATACTCAAATTGTTTTGGGTTTTACACAGACATTATAAAGACATGACCACATTAGTGCCATAATTACGGATAAATAGTACAGATCATGGTTCGACTGCCCCCACACACCCGTATACAGGTCATTGATGCAAATGTGTGTAGCTTGGTGATGATTCATGGTCAAGGATCCCCTCAGTTCCGCCCTCCCATTCAACCCAGCAGTCCCAGCCATTTGTTATGTTCTGTTATGTTAAAAATGTTTATAAAGCGCACATACACCGGATTGGTTTCATGGCGCTACTCTAAGAGGTACCGGAGCCCTGGGCACTTACTCGTAGGCTTGTCTAAACAACCAAGTCTTGAGGAGCTTCCTGAAACTCAGGAGGTCTGTGCAGGATCGGATTTCAAAGGGGAGGGAATTCCAATATCTTGGAGCTAGAACGGCAAACCTAACGCCGCCCAGATGCGGGCTCCTTCCGTTCAGAGATTTGAAGATGAGACAGCATACCTTGAAGGCGCATCGCTGTGTGATAGGGAGCCAGTGCAGCTTCCTCATGAGGGGGGTGACATGTTGTTGCCTAGGTAGCTGAAAAATCAGTCTCGCTGCCTGGTTCTGTACCAGTTGCAGACTTTTGATTAAGTATAGTGGGATGCCAAAGTATAGGGAATTAGCGTAATCAATATGGGACATAATCATGGCAAGAACCACCTGGATCAGGGCTTCGTGGGTGAGAAATCTTCTGATCTTTCTTATTTTCCTCAACTGGTAGAAGCAAGTTGATATCACTGACCCAATTTGGAACTTCATGGTAAGGTCACGGTTTATTGTTTCCCCAAGACTTTTGGCTGAGGCAGATGGGGAGGGGGATTGGCCCAATTCCTTTGGCCAGAAGTGTGAGCTCCAAGGGTTGTGGGTACCCCCTGTTAGGACTAGCTCAGTCTTGTCCGGATTGAGTTTCAAGTGATTGATGTTCATCCATCCACTAATGAATAGCATGGTGGTCTGAAAATCACGGACCGAATCGGGGGAGTTGCTGATGGAGAATATTAGTTGGAAGTCATCCGCGTAGTTGAAAGTGCAGACTTTCCTCTCTTTCAAGGCTCGAATCAGTGGGAGGAGATAGAGGTTAAACAGAAGGGGGGATAGTGAGGAGCCCTGCGGGACTCCAAATGTAGTCCTCATCTTAGGAGTTGTAAACTGAGCAATGCGAACCGACTGGGAGCGGTTTTCCAAGAAGGAGCTGATCCAGTCGAGGGCTAGTCCCTGGATCCTCGCGTCTCTGACACAATCGACCAATATACCATTGTCAACCGTGTCAAAAGCCGCGGAGAGATCAAGCAGTATCAGGGCCTGCGGGGAGCCTCTATCGGCCTCCTTCCGGAGAGTGTCCAATACCGTCAGTATTACGGCCTCGGTGGAATGTGCTGGGCGGAACCCTGCTTGATGTGGGTCGAGATATTCAGACTGTTCCAAGAATATGGAGAGGCATCTGGTCGCATAAGCTTCCAAAACCTTAGCCAGGAATGGAAGTAGAGAGATCGGGCGATAATTCGTCAGAGTTTGAGGGTCAGCTCCTAATTTCTTCAGGAGAGGGACGACAATTGCCTCCTTGAAGGCTTGGGGGACAAGACCCTGGGACAGTGACTCATTCAGAAGGGATAGAGCTGGTCCAGGGAGGACGGTAAATACTTCTTTTAAGATGCCGGTCCCTGGGTGAGCCCGATTTTACTTTGGATAGGAGATCCAAGAATGTCTGGTTGCTTATTGTTGGGAATTGATTGAAGGTGCAAGGATTTTTAGGTGCAATGGAGCTAGCCTCGAGGTTTGGGCATGCCGGAATGCTGGCCTTAATTTTCGTAATCTTGTCAATGAAGAAGGTATTCAGGAAGTTACATAGGGTTTGAGAGGGAGTGGGTTTTATAGTAACTCTGTCAGGATTGGACAGCTCGTTAACAATCGAAAAAATTTCTTTGGACCTATTAGTGGCGGTCAGGATTTCAGAGGAAAAGTAGGCGGCTTTGGTGGTCAGAATAGCTTTTTTATAGTTTTTCAAAGCATCTAAATAGGTCCATTTGTCCTCAGACAGGTAATTGCGTCTCCACTTCCCTTCAGCTTGCCGAAGAGCTAATTTTTGGGCTTTAAGGTCGGTGGAGAACCATCTCTGAGCTTCATGACGTCGGGCAAGGTTTGTTTTCCTGAGAGGTGCATGTTTGTTGCTAGCTGCTAATAGCTATGCTGTTAAGTTTCCAATGCTAAGATTGATAGATGGTTGATTGGGCGGGACTGTGTTAGCCAGTTTATTGAGGAATAGAGTTTTGTCGGTTTTGTTTCAGTTCCTTGCTGTTCCCCCTTCAGTGGTGGGGGTTTTGGCCATGGTGATGTTATTGATGGTAAATTTAATTAGATAGTGATCAGACCATGTGCAGGGTGCAACCGACAAAGTGGATGTGACGAGGTTGGCTGTCCAAACCTAATCAAGTGTGTGCCCTTTAATGTGTGTGGCAGAGGACACCTGCTGAGTGAGATTTAACCCTGTGAGTAGATCGGATAGTTCGGTGGATTGAGGACCATCCGATGTGTCATTAACCCAGTAGTTAAAATCACCAATCAGCGGGATTTTTGCGTGATTGGTTATCAGGTGAGCTACCTGTTCGCCCAGGGATTGTGGAAATAAAGGCATGCTATGAGGGGGCCTGTAGAGCAAAACACAAATCAGGGGGGCTGCGTCAGATTCTAGTTTGACAACAAGGTTATCTACTCACGGTAGGTCTAGCGGCGTTAATGTGGTGAATTTCTGGTCGTGGTGTATTATGGGGGCTACTCCTCTGCCCACTTTCCCCTGGGGGCGGTTAGCCCCACACTCGTTTGTATTTCTTTGGACATCCCCAAGCCAGGTATACCGGTTGTTCCTGCGAGGCACACCAGTCTACGCCCCTCCTCCATTGGGCTAGTGAGGGGGGGTGGAGTTCTTCCATCTGGCAGCAATGTCTCTTTTGGCCACCACCAGGGCCATACCCAAGAATGTCCGATCTGCCCTAAACCTCCTATACCTTCCAGGATCCCCAAAAGCACAACCTGGGGTGTACAGGGGACCTCCCACCCCAATGTGTTATTCAGCTCCCCGACCACTGCCGCCCAGTAATTTGCTAGGGGGGTGCAGGACCAGGTCATATGTTAAAAGTCTGAGGTTTCTTCTACACAGCGGGGGCACCTCGGGGCAGGCAAACATCCAGCTCGGTGTAACTTGACAGGGGTGAGATAAGCACAATGAAGGTAGTAAAGTTGGATAAGTCTCATCCTGGCCAAAATGGTGATCACTGGGGGGGGCCATGACAACATCCCTCCAATCGTCATCTTCTATAGGGCCTAGCCAACCTTCCCATTTGGTTCGTAAGCGAACAAGCGAGGTGGGGGAGTTTATGATGAGGCATTTGTAAATCCAGGAGACTTCTCCTTGACCCAATTCCCCCATAAGTATCTTCGCTTCAAGGGGGCTGAACTCGGGGAGCTTGGTGCCCTTGGGTATATGTGTCGCTAGTGCATGTCATAGCTGCAGGTATTTGTGAAATTGCATAGTGTTAAGCGAGTGAGAGAGTTGGAGGTCCTGAAATGTGCGAATTTGCCCTCCCCGACAAACGTCCCCGATCAGGGAGATACCGATAAGGTCCCATTTCTGGAAACCTTCGAGCCGTGCCACCGCCCCCACCCCTGTGCCCTTCCATAAGGGTGTCTGCATTGTCAATGTATGGTCCCATCGGGTGTGACGACGCGCCGATCGCCATGCCAGGAGGACAGATCTGGTGACAGCGGGAATAGTCTGGGGGATTGGAGAGCCGTAAAGCATTGCTTGGATCCGTGGAAGGCCCAATTTGTCCAGTTCCAACTCGTAGGTGGGGTCTGCCCACCCTCCTGACATCCAGTCATTGATCACCAGTATGCGTGTGGCTATATAATACAGGTGAAGATTTACCATTCCCATACCCCCGTTGTATGGGGCCAATTGGCAGTAGGTCAGCGCCATGCATTGCCTCGAGCTGCCCCAAAGAAACGAGGTGGACATTCTGTCTATGGTATGGAACCAGTGTTTTGGGAGGTGCAGAGGGATAATTTGTAGGATGTAGAGGAAACGGGGAAGGATCATCATTTTATACAGTGCAATCTTTCCCATAGGATTTAGAGGAAGAATTTGCCAGTTCCGCAGCTCATCTTTAGTCCTCTTAAGCAATGGTGTGAGGTTCAGGGACCACGTGAGTTCCGGGTGTAAAGCTACCCATATCCCTAGGTACCGGAAGCTCAGTCGCTGGATTGGAATATTTGTTTGCCAGCCAAGCATTCTCAGGAAGGGTGCAGCGGGACCAGTATGGATTTAGCAGGGTTGATTTTCTGTCCAGAGGCTTCTCCTCAAAGCTTGAGGAGCTGTAGGGATCGGGGGCCTGAGCGTGCCGGGTCTGCCATGTAAAGGAGCACTTATAAGGCTATAAGTTCTTCATGGGATGAGCTCCAACACCATCCCTGAATTTGGGCGTCCGTTCTGAGGTGGCGGGCCAGGGGTTCAATGGCTAGGGCAAAGAGTAAGGGGGAGAGGGGACAACCCTGTCTCGTGCCACGGCCTATGTGGAACTCTTCTGATAAAATACCGTTAGTCATGACCCAGTGGGGTTGGAGTACAGCACCTTAACAAGCCCTCTGAAGTATGGACCGAAGCCCACGCAGATCAATACAGCTTCCAGGTAACCCCAGTCCACTGTATCAAAGGCCTTCTCAAAGTCTATTAATAGGAGAGCCAAGTACGGGGGAAGAGGTGACGGTGGGCCAGGGCCAACTGCAAACGTCTCAGACAGTGTCTCGTGCTCCTACGGGGCACGAACCCACATTGATCGGGGTGTATAAGGGTTGTGATTACCCCATTGAGCCGTTTTGCTAGGATTGAGGCGATTAATTTAACCTCGGTGTTGATGAGTGAGATTGGGCGGTACGCTGTGCACTCGGTGGAGGAAGGGTCAGTTTTGGGAATTACCACTATCGTCGCACATCAATATCTTGCGTGAAGCCTCCCATCTCCACCACCTCCCTGTACAGAAAATGAAGGTGAGGGGTCAGAAGCTCCCTAAAGGCCAGATAATATTCTACTGGTTACCCGTCAGGGCCCGGGGTTTTGTTCGTGGCCAGTGACGAGATGGCCTGGTCTATCTCGTTTGTCGTAAGGGGCTGATCTAGAGATCAGGACTCCGATTCGAATAGTCTGGCAAGTGGAACGTCCTGTGAAAAGCTTGAACTGAGGTTTGCGACTGGGGTCTGAGTTCTAGTGTAGAGCTGCTTGTAGTAGGATGCAAAGGCCTGGGCAATCGCCTCCTGCGCCCCGTAAACATTGCCGTCTATGTCAACTATTTCGGGGATAATCCTATTGGCAAGGGGACGGGTTGCTAGCCAGTAAAGGAGCTTCCCATTTTTGTCTCCCCATCCGTATACCTGTGCCATGGAGGATCTCCACATTTGCTTGGCCGATTCTAGAGAAATGTGGCGGATTTCTTCGCGAATGAGGTCGAGCTGGCTGGCCTGGGTGTCTCCTGCTGCGACAAACCCGGTTCCCTCCAGGAGTAATGCACGGGCTTCCAGCTGAGCGAGAGAATCGTCTCCGGCTTGGTATTTCTTTTTAACATATCCCTTGGCGACACCTCTAATTGTCGCCTTACTGGCAGCCCTAAGTGTGCCCGCGGAGGCCACGGACCCCTCATTCCGCAGAAAGTATTGGTGCAGCTCTCCTTTGATCGCTAGTTTGAAATCCCTATCCTGTAAAAAACAGACATTTAGGCGCCAAATGGGGCGAAGGGTGCCAACGGGACATCCTATGTCTAGCAGTAGCGGGGCATGGTCAGAGAGACCTCGGGCAAGCGTGTGGACATCTGTAATCTGTCGGCAATCGGGGCGGGCATAAACAGCATATCAATTGGTGAGTGATTGTGATGGGTAGCAGAGGTATGTGTGTATTGGTGGAGGCAGGGGTGCCACGTTCTCCAGACGTCACAGAGTCCCAGACGTGAGGCCCAGGCCGTGAGGTTCTTAGCGGATCCAATCCTTTGAGGGGAGTGGATGCCTGAGGCATCCCATTCAGGGTTCATGACTGCATTAAAATCTCATCCCACTACGGTGACACCCTGGAGTAGAGGAGATATCAGATTTCCGAGGTCGTGGAGAGAGGGATCAAGGACCGCTGGAGGAAAGTAGGCTGTGACCAGGTTGAGAGTGCGCTCCCCCACTGCACCTGAAAGGGCCAGAAAACGTTGATGGGGATCACGGATTATCTGGCTGGGGACAAGGGGGAGGGAGCGGTGGAGGAGGACCACTATACCCCGGGATCCCTGTGTGAAGCCTGCATGGTATACTCTGTTGTATCCCTGTCTGGCGAGGAATGGGCAGTGATCACCCAGCAAACGGGTCTCCTGCAGCATGAACACACTGGGTCTGGAGCAAGTGGAGGCTTTCAGGACTGCAGCTCATTTCACCTTATCCAGGAGCCCATTAACGTTCCAGGAAAGGATACGCAGGGACTGTAGGTCATAGTGGGCGGTTGCCATGGGTGGGATCTCCAAATGGGCAGCTGCACGTAGTCCGGGGCATGTCGGGGCCCTCGTGGGAAGTGCCTATGAGGGTGTGGTGTGGGAGTAGTGTGCAAAGGGGCGCAGCGTGTGAGCGGTGCAGGTCAGTCGTGTCGAGTGTCTCAAAAATCCAAGGCGGAAGAACCCAAAACAAGTAACAAAAACCCCGAGAGAACCCGCCAACCATCCCCCCTCCCCATACTTCAACCCCAGAAGCATCTGTCGCCCTATGAAAGAGAACTAAAACAGAAACAAACATGATAAATCAGGTATGGATGTTGAACCCCTCCAGAATGTCAGATGTTCTCGAGTTCAGGAGTCCGGAACTGCCTGCATTCAGCCAGGCCGCTCCACGAAGGCTGCGGCCACCCGTGGGGACCTTAGTTCAGATTGTTGGGCTGCGTGAGAGTTCTGAATCTGTAATCTTGGACAACGTCGTCGTCAGAGATCGGGTCAGGGACCGCTCCACCTGAGGCTCTCGTTTGACCGAGGGGGCACGCATCTTCTCTCTAGCCAGGGAAACAGAGGTGCTTCTTGTGGTTGCATCAGGTGACGAGGATTTCTTCCCACTTGCTGTGCGTCCCCTGCGGGACCGGGTGCGACGCCTCGGCGGCCTAGGAGCATGCCTCATTTCCTTGTTGGATGGCCCCCTCACCGGGACGGGGGGCTCCTGACACTTCTGTTCAGGGGTCTCTCCTCTGTGACCCAGCTCCATGCCGCCTCCGGGGTGTCGAAGAAGCTTTTGTTGTCGTGTATGACCCTTAGGCGGGCCGGGAACAGGAGTCGATGCGAGAGGTCGAGTGCTCGCAGCTTTTGTTTGACCGCGGTATATGATCTTCGTTGCGCCTGTACCTCCTTGGTGTAGTCCGGGAAGATCATAACCTTACTTCCTTGGTAGGGGAGGTCGGGATGGGAGCGCGCTTCCTGCAGAATGGCGTCTCGGTCCTTGAAACTGAGAATCCGTGCTATAATGGGTCTGTGCGAGGCTCCAGGGGGAGGCCGAAGGGCAAGCGCGGGGTGAGCCCTATCCACTACAAACCATGCGGATAGGCGGTCCGTGGGCATCCAGGATTTAATCCAGGCTTCTATGAAGGGCCCACTTGCACAGGTTCCGTGCCTTCTGGGAGGCCCACCAGACGAAGGTTGTTTCGACGGGAATGATTTTCTGCATCTTCAGCTCGTCTGTGGAGCTCTGAGGTTTGGGAGAGGAGTTTTGATACCTGGCTCTTCATAGTTACCAGATTGTCCTCTACGGAGGACAACAGAGATTCTGCCTCCATAATTCTTGCCATGGCATTGCGGAGATCTTGACGAATGAGTGCCATGTCGACCCGCACTTCGCCTATCTTAGTTTCTACTGAATCTTGTGATGCGCGGATCGCTTGGAGAATGATGGCCAAGTCCCCTCCGGGTAGCGGGGCGGAGTTGGTGGTAACAGCTTTGGGGACCACAGCCAATGTTGTGAATTGCTCCATACGTATCTGGGAGGAGGGAGGTTTCGCTGTTCTGTCTTTGCCCATGACTGTCACTAGATTAGGGAGCTGAGTGTGCCTTTTCAGAGGGCCGAGGAGAATCAGGTAGGTCCATCCACGGGCGGATGGGGCCTGGATCCAGCCAGTTCTAGCGGGGTCCCCTTGGCGAAGCCACCAGTCACCTCCTCTTCCAGGGGGGCCAATTCGCTGCTCGGAACGTGAAGGTGTCAATCAGGTTCCTGAGCGAGGCACCAGGACCGGGAGAAACCAGAGCCTGAGCTTGGTACTGTTGTGAGCTGAGTGGAGCCTAATCAGTTGTGGTTCCCGGTGTCACCACAGCACATCGCCCTCCGCTTGCTTCGCAGTTCAGAGGCCGCCCGTGTCATCCGGCGTCCGCTTCGCAGCACCCCGCCAGGTCCACGAGCGGCAGACGTCTGTCGGGCCGCAACCGTGGACAGCCCTCGAAGTCGGCCCTCAGGGCCTGGGTATGTCCTTGTCTAAGTGTAGGCAGGGCAAGTTTTTCCTTTAGCAGCACTCGGAGGCCCCCCAGGCCGACGTGACCTCCTTTGATCAGGGCCCAAGCGCGGCTCCTCCACCGTCACAGGTGCAGGACTGGCCGCCCTGGGGCCGAGAGGAGAGTCTGCGGCAGGCCCGAGGCCTGGGAAGGCCCAGAAGTGGCCGCTCAGTGGGGGCTCCTTCGTCGTAGGAGAACAACGCTAAAGGTAAGGCCCTGGGTGTCTCGCCGCCGTATCAAAGCACCCGCCCCATTGAACAGTGATCGCGGCTGGAGTCAGCACGGGGCAGGTGTCAGGTGTCTCCGGCCTCCAGGACGCTCCCAGGCCTCCAGGGCAGCCTCAGTCCACCAGCAGCACTCCAAGTATCTGCCTTCAGTTTGGAACCTCGCCCTCGGGGGGTCTGGCGGGCCTCGCACTCTCGGGGCGACAACCGGAGGGGGCCCTGGAATCCACTCCGCGGTCCCACCGGGCACCGCAGCATCAAACTGAATGCACGCAGGCCAGGCCCCATCAGTGCCTCGGAGCCGCCATCTTGTGCATGGGTGGTGGCGGGCCATCCGCAGCCCCGGCAGCGCCCGAGACCACCGCCCTTAGGACAGACGGAGTCTCTCCATGGTAGGCAGGAGCCCTCAGGAGCAGTTCAAGGCAGGTCCGGCTCCGTGGTTCGGCATAGGCGATAAGTGGATGCCAGAGGGGTCTGGAGCCCTCTCAGAGTGCGACCGCCATCTTGACGCTCGTGGTCACACCCATCATTTGTGTTTTAAGGAAGGAGTGTTGAGTACTGCAATTTCTCTTGGCTCTAATAAATTCACCATATGGAATAGATGGCTTTAATTCTGGAGGATGGCAACTTGAAGCGTTTAAAATCAAGTTTCCTGTAGTATCCTTCCTGAAGAGACAGGTTTCATCCTGTCACCCTCCACATGCAACTCTAGATCCAAAAAGGCAAATGTAGGACTGTGATCCATGGTGAACCTTAGGTTCAAATCATTCTGATTCAAGATATTTATGAAGGATCTCAGTTTTAATGATGATCCCATCCATAACATGAAGAGATCATCAATATATCTCAGCTATACAGCTATATTACAATCTCACTGGTGTAGAGTTCCATGGTATCTGTCAAGACCACCTGCTCCTGCCACCAATAAATTTGCATTGCTTGGGGAAAAGCAGGTGCCGCTAGCTGTTCCCTGTATCTGTCTATAAGGTTGGTTATTAAAGACAAATATATTCTCAGTGAGACAGATTTCAATCATCCTGAGTAGCGTGTGTGTATTGTAAAAGATTGATGCCCCTCGCTTGTAAATAATGTCTGCATGTTTTAAGCCTTGATGGTGTTGAATATTCATGTATAGTGCAGTGACATCCATTACTACCAAAATATAATTGGGTTCCCAATGGATGTCTTGTAGTCGCATTGGAAAGTCCTTTGTCTCCCTAGGTAGGCAGGAAGCGCCTTCACAAAGGGATAAAGAAAAGTGATAGTCTCTTAGGGTCTTTATGTACTTTAGGTAACAAACAGAATGTTGGTGTAGCTGGTGTATCATTTTCTAAGAAACTGTACTCATCCCAGAATAAAAGATTATCGTTTTGCCATTCATTCAATGGATCTGAGATCCATACATGTAAATCCAAGTAATATTGTTTAGAAATGTTTTGATAGCATTTAATATCATTTCATTGTCTCAATGCCTCATCTAGATATTTTTGTCTTGGTAGAATTACCATATTACCCCCTTATAGTTTGATTGTGATGATGTTATTTTGAAGGGCATATAAATCCTTCCTGTGTTGTGGTTTCAAGTTTCGTGATTTATATTTGAATTTAGATCTCATATTCCCTATTGACCAAATTGCAAAAGACATCTATGTTGTCCCTAGCTGCCTGTGGGACAAACCTTGATTTCGGTTTTAAATTAGATTCAGTAATTAAAACTGTAAAAATACTAAACCTTTCTAGCAAATCTACATTTTCAAATGGGTTCAATGGGTCTCCCCAGTCACACATATTATCAAAGTTACACTGCAAGTCATATAATGTATTCAAAAGTTCAATGTCAGAAATTAATAAATCTGAGGTCTTATTGTTCTTAATGTTTTTCACTGCATATTTCCTTTAAAGAATGCAGTTTATGTAATTTCATCTTTCTCCTAAATTTAAAAACAGCAATTCTACTATTGGTATAGTTCAATGGGGTATCTGGACAAAAAGATGAGCGTAACAAAAGTATCTGAGTTTCATGATCAGTTAAGGTCCTCTCAGATAAGTTGATCACCATTTGCTTTTCTGCTGTATATCCCATTATTTTCTCTGGCCACACCCCCTTGCTCCCATGAGGCTTAAATCTCTTACTCCTGTGAAACATAGATGTATTTTATGAAAAATGCCTCTATGAGACCAGGGCTGATGTCTGCATTACAGCCAGTCTTCCAGAGGTGAGAGGGGAGTCACCTGAAATCTGCACAGCTTGTTGGACATGGGGGATCTGCCTAGCACCTAGAAGCCTGTCCGACTGCTCAGAGAGGAAAGGTGAGTGCCTAGCCCTGCACAGAGGAGATTGTCCAGGGGTAGAAGCCCAGCTGCGCTTCTAAGCACCCAAAAGAAGCTGACTGCACTTTAGTGTGCAAACAGCACCAACTAAGGTGTGATGGGTCACCCAATCTCCCTGTGCAGTACGTGTCAAACTGTGTAACGAAAACTTGCAATACAAACCAGTAGCACCCTCCCCCCCCCATTGTATCCAGAAAGTCTGGTGCTGTTGCTGCTGATGTGTGGAGTATCTTGAGAGGATCCGTGTCATCACCATAGCGGAGAACTTGCCCAGGGCCTAGAGGCTGCATTTTCCAATGACAAAGCACCAATTGACCAGTCCTGCCTCAAAGTTCCATCAAACAACTCCAACACAGAGTGACACCACCATTGGCTGTCCTGCGCCACTTCCAATGACACCTGTTGGCACAAAACTGACAAACGCGCTGACTTAAGCTGCAACAGACATGCTGTGGTGGCGGGTGAACTTTGAAAGTGATGGGGGAAAAATATGTCTTTGTATAGTATCAAGGGAGAAAGAGAAAGGAGCAAGCCTGACACTCGGGGGGAATTGCCAGGGGGTTCTATTGAGAATTTATTTTTATCTTTTAAATAGTCTGAAATTATTAATTTTGCAGCACAATTTTCACATAAAGTATATATAAATAGAATTACCTTATCCAACACCTTTGTTGTGTGCCAGGCAAAGCTTACCCTTACAAGTAAACTTTGAAAATGTGGTGGCAAAATATTTGATCTTATAGCAATGTCACAAAATTTTTCCAAAGTACTGTATGTATTTTAGACAGTCCAACCAATCTTGTTAAGCGATGTCCCATGGTACATAGTTTAAGTTTGGGTTTTCACAGTGAAACTGTCAAACACACCTATTTTACTAATTAATATTGAGTGGACTCTGGGTACACCCCGTTAAGCTATTGGGATTCTTAAACTAGCTTCTTTCAACCACTGGCTAAAGCCTGTCAATCGCATCTTGGCTCAGCCCAGTAGAGTAGTCATCTATCTGTCACAAAATACTATTGGTCATTTTGGCGTGTCATTTCGCTTCCACTCCAATTCTTGCATTGAACTACAAGTAGGACTACTTTACAATTACAGCCCTTTCAGTCTGCCCCTGCTGTCCCTCTCATGTCTGTTTTGCTCTAGTGTGCTAATGCTAAATGTGTTGGCACATTAGACCTATCGGCCCTAGTGAGCAGGTCTTGCTAGTTCCCCTTTGCTGCCAGTCGCTGCCTCAGCTGACTGCCGGACTGCTCCTGCCTTAGGGAGCCAGCCCCACCCGCCAGCAAACTTCTCCTCAGGTTTCTAGTGCCCCAGGCCGCTTCACCGTTTTCCCCACTCCATTTTTTCTTCTTAGCCCGCTTTTCACCTCCTGCCTCCCCAGTGCTCCTCCCTAAGACCAATTTACTAAAGGCTGCAGTGCGGCTGCACAAGCGTGCCAAATGCACCAAAGGCAAGCCAGTCTGCGCTCGCCTGTGCCTGGACTGCAGGTTGCAACCTTGGTCCTCCTGACTCCCACATGTACCCCACCTATGAACTCCGTGCCATGGACCCAGACGCAACAACAACTGTTGGCTCACATCTCCTCGCTCCACTGTGTTACCATTTACCTGCCTCCGCTGTCGGTTCACCTCCATCCCTGGACCGACCGCCCCTGCCAAAGCCCACGTCATGCCCTCCCCGCCGGCCACCACTTCCACAGAACCACTCCAGTGCCTCCTGAGCAATGTCAGATCACTCTGCAAACACGCCACCGAAGTCTGAGACACCATCTCCACCCTCGCCACCGACGTGACATTCAACACAGAGACCTGGGTCATTGACCCCTGACATTGCCACCACCACACCAACCGGCTACAAGGTGAAACACCGGGACCACACAAACAGACACGAAGGCGGCATCACCATTATACACAAGGAATCAATCATCTGCACCACCACCGAAGAAAAAACCATGCCAATCATGGAACACCTCAACTTCCAACTCCACACCGACGACAATACCACCATCAAAGGCACCCTCGCATACAGGCCCCCAGGACCTCGAACCGGCCTCAGCAATGCCATTACAGAATTCAACACCCCACTCGCCATGGAATTCCAACACTACGTCTTCCTGGGAGACCTCAATTTCCACCTGGATGACCCCACAGGCACCAACTCCACTGATCTCCTGGAACAAATGGACAACATTGTCCTCATGCAGCTGGTCTCAGACCCCATGCACAGAGCAGTACACACGCTAGACCCCATCTTCATGTCCAGCAACAGAGTCAGATACAGCAACACCACGGAACTCACCTGGTCCGATCACTCCATTGTCCACTTGATCATCTCTGGACCACCCTGCAGCACCCCCAACCACCATAGCGCCCCCTTCCGCAGCTGGGCCAAAGTCACTCAGCACCAATGGGCTGTCGCCCTCAGCATCGTCCAGCCTGACATCTCCACCAACCCGAATCAAGCAGTAGAGAACTTCACCGACTGGATCTCCTGTGCCACCAACCGAGTCACCCCCACCAAACCTGCCAAAATGCACAGGCCCACCAAAAGAGCCAGCTGCTACCCCCCAGAACTCAGCACATTGAAATGTAGATGCAGACACTTAGAAAGAAGATGGTGCACAAGCAGAAGCGACACCGATCAATCCACCTTCAAGTCGGCCCTCAACACCTACCACCACCAACTCAGAGACACAAAAAGGGAGGCCCTGGCAAACCGCATCAAGGCCAGTGCCAACCAGACCAAGGAATTCTTCACCATCGTCGGAGAGTTCATCTGCCCATCAGCCACCGATAACTCGATCCCTGCCTCACAGGAACTCTGCAACACTGCAGCAGACCAATTCCACAACAAGATAGCCGCCATATACCAAAACTTCAATCCCCAACCCACCGACCTCCTCTTCCTCCCACCCTCGATGAAGACTGCCAGCAACCACCCACTCACCACATGGGAACAGCTCAGTACACCAAACACTACTGCCTTAATGAGCTCCATCCATTCAGGAGCACTCTCCCACCCATGCCCCCACTGCTCAAGATGTTCTACTCGAGCGGCAGCTTCCTCAATATGAACGGAAGGTTTCTCAATTCGAGCAGTAGCGACCATCCGCTACTACCCGCGTTCAGAAATCTCGCCAGGAGGTGGTTTGGAGCAAGATTTTCCTCGCTCGCTCTCGCCAACTTAATCTTGGAGTGCGTGAGAGAGGGAAAAACCTCCGATCTGTGGAGTTTTTTAGGTCGAGCATTCGAGACCTCTTGTATATACTTTAGTATATATACTTTAGTATATACTTATATGTGTATGTACGCTGTGGGCTCTGAAGATCAGCCCTAGGACTTGTCTGCTTCCGCTTAGGGACTTTTTTTCTGTTCAACTACCTCTATTTAACTGTCTTGATAGAAAACGACCAGCAGAGGTCAGTAAAATACCAGAATTGCTTTCTGCTGAGGGACTTTCTTTTCTTTATTTTTCTGGCAGCTGCCTCTATTTAACTTTCTTGATAGAAAACGACCAGCAGAGGTCAGTAAAATACCAGAATCACTTTAGCATTCTCTAGATTCCAGTCCATAGAAATTGTCTTCCACAAGTACCCGTAGACAATAATATTTTTTTCAAATCTTGTATTTTCAGTATTATGACCACCGAAGGCCCTGCTTTTATATTAAAAACAGAGCTTTGTACTACACCATTTCCCGCTGAAAGGCAATATTTCTCTCCATGTGTTCCCATACCTGCGTGTCACGCAGTTTGGTGCTTACTTTGCCTCCATGTTAAAGAACAGTAGATGTTTCAGCACCCAGGCTAATGTGCTGCATAGCTAAATACATATAAGTTCTCAAAGGCGAGACCGATTGCATTGCAAATGCTTGTTGGAATTCCATGCGCTCGTGAAGTGGGAAAAACTCCATTTGCGGAGCGGAATTTCACGCCCAGGCTTAGTTTCTGCATGGCTCAGCTGTTATCTTCAGGTTGGCTCAATTCAGCTTTTCATTACCGCGCCACGAACCTGCTGCTGACAGGCTGAACAGAAGTCAAGATAGAGCTGAAGGTTACTACTTTTTCACTACTGCTCCATCCTGACTCCTAAGAGGATTTTGGGTGACTGCCTCACAGCTGTACCGGCATTGATTCCCAGACATGCTGCGCTGCAAAGGGCATGCACAGCATATCTATGGACAGTAGCGGCCGGTGACATTTGAAAGTGGTGGCGTAAAAAATTATTGTCGTACTGCACTGCGGCTAGCGAGCGAGCCTGAACAAGCTACGGGGTGTTCGGGGGTTCTCCCCCCAAGAAAATTTTGAAAAAAAGAGTCGACAAATGGTGCATTTTCAAGCAAATTTGAGAAAGCAGGAAGGTTAATAAAGCAATACGATTGAATTATTTATCATTTAAGAAATTGACAATTTTTATGAGTTCTAGAGGACAATCTTTGCGTATGCTGGTGTTATCATTTGCCCATATTAACTTTTGAACACACTAATACACTTGAAATGGTTTTAACTATACAATAAATACATTCATTGACTGTGCAGTGCTGTACATCAATATGATGACACTATTTCCTATTTCAAGAAACACCATTTAAAAAAAAGTGCAGAAAATATGAATGCATTTCAAGTAGTACTCTGTGTAAAAAATGCCTGCATGTAACAGCAAAGGCTTCCCATGTTATTGTTTCTACTGGTGGAGTTGCCACACACGGAAACAACACACGTCCTCATGCAGTCACTGCACCCTAATAAACTTTACATCTACTGACCTCCCTCTAAACTCGGGCATTGCTGCTGCATTCACCAGTTAGCACACGCTGACCACTCGCACACCAGCCACTCCTCTGGCCACACACACACCGCGTACAAAGAGCACTGAAAATGCTGTAGGTGACGGAGAACATGTCAGTGCACTCAGTGACGTGTTCTGCAAGAAAGCGCTGCTAAGCGCGGATATTCAGATTTATTTAAGGGAGTTTTGGCCTGGGGTGCAATCGGACTTAAATCAGTAATCACCAGCGGTGACGCATGTTCCTGCCAAGGTATATAAATTGTACAGCATACAAGGCACGTATGAACATTTGGAACCGAAACCCCGCTCTGGCTAACTGCCAAAAATCACTTGGTTTCCCCTGCCTGGCTTTACTTAACTGCCAAACCAGACTGACACTCGCCTAGGTCCCTCCCTTGTAACAAGCAATGCTTGAGGAAGCTCACACTGCTGAAGATCTATAGTGCTGCAAGGGCATTGCTGGAGGAAGCTCACACTGATCTATAGAGCTGCAAGGGCACTGCTGGAGGAAGCTCACACTGCTGTAGGAAGCTCACACTGCTGGAGATCTATAGCGCTGCATGGACAATGCTGGAGGAAGCTCACACTGCTGAAGATCTATAGCGCTGCAAAGGCACTGCTGGAGGAAGCTCACACTGATCTATAGAGCTGCAAGGGCACTGCTGGAGGAAGCTCACACTGCTGGAGATCTATAGCGCTGCATGGGCACTGCTGGAGGAAGCTCACACTGCTGAAGATCTATAGCGCTGCAAGGGCACTGCAGGAGGAAGCTCACACTGATCTATAGCGCTGCAAGGGCACTGCTGGAGGAAGCTCACACTGCTGGAGATCTATCATTCACCAGTTAGCACACGCTGACCACTCGCACACCAGCCACTCCTCTGGCCACACACACACCGCATACATAGCGTACTGAAGATGCTGTAGATGACGGAGAACATGTCAGTGCACTCAGCGCCGTGTTCTGCAAGAAAGCGCTGCTAAGCGCGGATATTCAGATTTATTTAAAGGAGTTTTGGCCTGGGGTGCAATCGGACTTAAATCAATAATCACCAGCGGTGACGCATGTTCCTGCCAAGGTATATAAATTGTACAGCATACAAGGCACGTATGAACATTTGGAACCGAAACCCCGCTCCGGCTAACTGCCAAAAATCACTTAGTTTCCCCTGCCTGGCTTTACTTAACTGCCAAACCAGACTGACACTCGCCTAGGTCCCTCCCTTGTAACAAGCAATGCTTGAGGAAGCTCACACTGCTGAAGATCTATAGTGCTGCAAGGGCACTGCTGGAGGAAGCTCACACTGATCTATAGAGCTGCAAGGGCACTGCTGGAGGAAGCTCACACTGCTGTAGGAAGCTCACACTGCTGGAGATCTATAGCGCTGCATGGACACTGCTGGAGGAAGCTCACACTGCTGAAGATCTATAGTGCTGCAAGGGCACTGCTGGAGGAAGCTCACACTGATCTATAGCGCTTCAAGGGCACTGCTGGAGGAAGCTCACACTGCTGGAGATCTATAGCGCTGCAAGGGCACTGCTGGAGAAATCTCACACTGCTGAAGATCTATAGCGCTGCAAGGACACTGCTGGAGGAGGCTCACACTGCTGGAGATCTACAGCACTGTAAGCGCACTGCTGGATAAAGCTCACACTGCTGAAGATCTATAGCGCTGCAAAGGAACTGCTGGAGGAAGCTCACACCGATCTATAAAGCTGCAAGGGCACTGCTGGAGGAAGCTCACACTGCTGGAGATCTATAGCGCTGCATGGGCACTGCTGGAGGAAGCTCACACTGCTGAAGATCTATAGCGCTGCAAGGGCACTGCAGGAGGAAGCTCACACTGATCTATAGCGCTGCAAGGGCACTGCTGGAGGAAGCTCACACTGCTGGAGATCTATCATTCACCAGTTAGCACACGCTGACCACTCGCACACCAGCCACTCCTCTGGCCACACACACACCGCGTACATAGCGCACTGAAGATGCTGTAGGTGACGGAGAACATGTCAGTGCACTCAGCGCCGTGTTCTGCAAGAAAGCGCTGCTAGCGCGGATATTCAGATTTATTTAAGGGAGTTTTGGCCTGGGGTGCAATCGGACTTAAATCAATAATCACCAGCGGTGACGCATGTTCCTGCCAAGGTATATAAATTGTACAGCATACAAGGCACGTATGAACATTTGGAACCGAAACCCCGCTCCGGCTAACTGCCAAAAATCACTTGGTTTCCCCTGCCTGGCTTTACTTAACTGCCAAACCAGACTGACACTCGCCTAGGTCCCTCCCTTGTAACAAGCAATGCTTGAGGAAGCTCACACTGCTGAAGATCTATAGTGCTGCAAGGGCACTGCTGGAGGAAGCTCACACTGATCTATAGAGCTGCAAGGGCACTGCTGGAGGAAGCTCACACTGCTGTAGGAAGCTCACACTGCTGGAGATCTATAACGCTGCATGGACACTGCTGGAGGAAGCTCACACTGCTGAAGATCTATAGCGCTGCAAGGGCACTGCTGGAGGAAGCTCACACTGCTGGAGATCTATAGCGCTGCAAGGGCACTGCTGGAGAAATCTCACACTGCTGAAGATCTATAGCGCTGCAAGGACACTGCTGGAGGAAGCTCACACTGCTGGAGATCTACAGCACTGTAAGCGCACTGCTGGATAAAGCTCACACTGCTGAAGATCTATAGCGCTGCAAAGGCACTGCTGGAGGAAGCTCACACTGATCTATAGAGCTGCAAGGGCACTGCTGGAGGAAGCTCACACTGCTGGAGATCTATAGCGCTGCATGGGCACTGCTGGAGGAAGCTCACACTGCTGAAGATCTATAGCGCTTCAAGGGCACTGCAGGAGGAAGCTCACACTGATCTATAGCGCTGCAAGGGCACTGCTGGAGGAAGCTCACACTGCTGGAGATCTATAGCGCTGCAAGGGCACTGCTGGAGGAAGCTCCCACTGCTGGAGATCTATATCACTGCAAGGGCACTGCTGGAGAAAAGCTCACATTGCTGAAGACCTATAGCGCTGCAAGGGCACTGCTGGAGGAAGCTCATCCGGGCACTGACATTTCATATACCGAGGGCTCTCAAAGGGAACTGAGCCATTGGTGATAAATGTACGACCTCGTCATGTGAGTCAGGGCGCTTTCGTGTTAGGTCATGTGTAAAACGAAGGCCTTGTTAGCCTGACACGCACGCTCTACATCCCACCTCGCTTCAGGTTTCCAGATTCTGCTCATATGCAATCAATGTGCTCTACCACAATCGCATCGAGCGGGACTGAGTTTTGACATATTAATAATTGAACAATTAACTTAATTATAATGTGCGAGTATCAGACATGTGTTGATGTCAGGTATTTCGAATTATAGTACATATTACTACATGTATTCTAGATGTGCAGAAATATATGTTACATTTGTTTTTACTGGCATCGTTTAGCATATATCAGATTACTATGTCAAATGTTTTATCCTAAATTAAACTATTAGACAGTCATTGGTAAAATGACATTTCTAAAATATTGTGGCTTGGGAAACATTGGAAAGTGTAAAATCCTGCTGCAGAAGGTGAGACTCACTGCACTCACTCTGGGGCTGGTCTGAGCACGCGTGAGCGAGGTGCTCTTGCCTCTTAGCTCCCAGTGACCGCTGACCTGCACCCACTGACAGCCCTGTGTTACTGCACCCGTCCCAGCCTCACGTACCGACAGCTCCGTACATCCCACGCCGCGAACAAGAAAACCAGTAGGGGCTCACCACAGCCTCTCCAGGGCGCACATAGTAAGGGAGGAGGGTAGATTTTTATGGTGTGGGGCTCTTACTGTAGTGCGAGGTTTGCTCGACGGCCACAGACCTGTCTTCCTTTCTCTTGCTTATCCGGAAAAATGTCACTAAGGAGGCTGCCTCCTTTAAGTGCTCTGCAAGGGCTCTTAAGAAGCGCCGGGCCGCCTCGCACAGGTGTGCCTGAGCCACAGTTTGATTGTGAAATGTCAGGACAGAGCCATGTGCAACCCTCACCAGCCATGTAAGTAGCATCAAGAAGAACCGGGTGGCCTCAGACTTTTCACCCTGGCCCGCAGTACTTTATGTCTGCAGAGACTGCTCCGCTGCTGCCAAGACCTCTGTACCTCCTGTCGAGAGGCAATTGATGGTCACAGACGGGCCACCCTTACCCGCGGTTTCTCCTCCCTGCCCCAGTGTTAGATGGTACTGTGTGAGTGCGTCGTCTCCTTCCTCCGAGAGCTGTGACAATTCTCTCAAGAGGACCTCGAGGACCTCACATGCCTCCCCCCTGTACTGTCCGGCTGGACACGTTCTAGTGTTTCACCCTGTTAAAACACACACTAACACCCACCCATCACAGGCGTCAGCAGTCAGGTGACCTTGTTAATAAAAGGGGCCGGGCACACGTGCCCTGGGCCAGTTACCAGTACACTAACCATGACTCCGTGTGCCTTATTTATGTAGCATGTGGGCCCTGGGCCCACAACACCACAATGGCGACGAAGGGGCCGATTCCCGCGCAGACGACAGCAGTCCTCCAGTGCGTCGTGAGGGGAGAAGCGTAGCAGTATCTAATACACTCCCGGACCTGCTGCTGAAGTAACCAGGGCACCGTGGCCGTGGGATGCCTGGACACGTGTCCACAGAGTTGCCACTGCATCCGCCTGCCCGCGTGCTGAGCTGCCGATAGATAAGCCGAGGTGAAGTGCCCTCACACCAATGAGTGACCCCCCCGCCCCCCTGCCAACGCCCATGTGGGGCGAGAAAACTGCATCCAGCAACAGGTACGAGGCATTTACGGGGGAGGTGTGATGTGAAGCAGCACACTGTGAAGGCCCTTCAAAGAGCGGGACGTATGATCACAAGCAGCTGGATTAACCCATGCCCTGAGGCGCCTGCAAGCTGCCCCGCCTGCCGACATGCGTTCCAGTAAGGAGGGCACGAGGGTGAGTACATGCCCTTGCAGCAGCCTGCCACCCTGATTGGCCCTACAAGCGGAGAGAAGAGGCTGGTCGTCTCCCTCAGGCCGGTGCTGCCGTTGCCGCCCACCTGGTGAGTCGCGGCATGAACAGAACAGCGTGACAAGGAGAACTACACGCCAACGAAGGAACGAGCCTCGACCGCCCCTCGAGGTACGACAAGGCCTAGGCCTGCCTATGCCTTCATACACTGAGGCGCCCGCAAGTTACCCCGGCCGGCCCCCGTTCTGTCCAGTGGAGGAGGGGAGTGGATCGCCTCACTAACAAGGCGCGTATTAGACACTGGTGAGCTCAGCAAGTAATGAATAGTGCACCGGTACTCGATGCCCGTGGGGGATATAAGACTGTGCCCGTGTCAGCCCCGAGGTAAGCCCTCCACCGGCCTTTCCTGCCCTGGCCGTTTTGCCCCAGAGAAGAGGGAAGAGCTGCAGAGGGAGAGGAGCGCGTCCCCGATGCCTCCCGTGGCCACTGCGGCCCGTATATGGAGAACCGGTCTCTTTTCGACAGTGCCCCAAGGAGAGACGCGTTGAGCTAGCACCAGAGTAAAAGTGCCAGGCATAAGCCTCCATCCACAAATAAGCCGACCGGCATCATTAAAGCAGCCGCAACACTTACTTGGCTAACTCCTCGCACCGGCCTCCCCGTGTCCCGTGGTGCTCCCAACGTGACGGAAGGCAGCCGAGACCTTGCAAGCGCTGCAGTGTCACCTGGTGGTGGTTCGAAGCACCGCGCGCAGCCACGTGAGCAGCCCTGGGTGACCTAAACACTGCAGTCCAACTGAGCGACATTCAAAAGCCCTGCCATACAGCGCGAAGTCTGCAGTGTGCGCACATACCTCTGCAACAGCCCACTGCAGCAACGATGGCCTCCCGCTCTGCCTGCGAAGTCTGCGACCTGTAGTTTCACGAAGCTGGGAATGGTAGCTGCAGCGCCACCTGGTGGTGTCTCGCGGCATCGCATCTTAAGTGGAAACAGCCAGCTGTCGCCTAAAGCAAATTCCCTGTGCCACAGTGAAGGCACACGAGGCACCACAGAGACTACCCAGGAGAAGGACCACAAGCCTCCTCCATGCAAAAAGGGTATGCTGTAAATGAAGGATGGGGAGGTTACCCCGTGGGAGACACATCTGCAAACCAGTATGGCAAGACTTGGAAAGTCAGCATTGCCAACAGGACCACTGATCTGCCTGAGGAGGATGTCAGTCACACGAGCCCTACACTGGGATTGAAAGAGAACAAGCAATGCCCCAACACATAGCCACAAACAGTTAAGCACAGACTAGGAAAGAGGGGCATACCAATCACATTGCCAGCGCAAACAGAACTGTATATAAGCTGGACTAGACAGCTATTCTGCCACACATAACCTGGAGAGTACGCCCCCCCTCCCCACTCCCAGCGGAACCCTGGCAGGACTGACAAAACATGTGCGTCCTGACACACTGGCCGTACTCGGCCGTGGAGGAGTCCAGAGAGAGACTGAGCAAAAGTACCATTCACACTCAAGCGAGTTACCTAGTCGTTGCAGGTCAAGAGATTGTAACTCCGCGCACAAGGGAAAGCTCAAAGAAGAAAAGGAGCAGCATAGCCCACAATAGCAGCAAAGTTGCCCCGCCCCCAGAGGGAGTAATAGTGGTTCACCAGAGACTGTAAAAGCCAGCAAATTCCGCTGCCACTGCTGGCAGCCAGAGATCTGTTTTCCCTGTGAAGGTGCACTACGCGCTGGCCAGAGAGAAGAGGCCACACAACAAGGAAGAACCACACCCGAGGAGAGTCAGAGAAAAGCAATGCTGAAGACCGCAGGGAGATCCTCTACATCTCCACCATGCCAGCAAAGCCCCGCAGTGGGCCGAAGACAGCAGAGTGTCCTCCCTCACACTGCCTCAGGACGGAGTCGCTAGAAGCCCAAGACAGGGAAGAGGAGAGTCGCACACCCCACGTGGCAAGCCGCCACCACAACGTGCGTTCCGACGGACCCCACAGTCGCATCGCAAGCATGGAGCACGTCACTCGAAGTGACCAACCCGGCCAAGCATCCCCGAACGGAGGCAGGATCAAGTGCCACGACGGCACAGCCTCGAGGCGCAAGCACGACACCCTCGAGTGAAGAGAAGAGGAGCACTGTGAAATCCCTGAGGAGGGGATGGTGCCCGGGAAAGGTCCTCAAGAGGAAGAAGCAAGTCCTACCGACAGGACAGACCTGCGACAGGTCCGCAGAAAAGGAAAGATCGTCCCAAGAACCAGACACGACCAGCGAGATGTCCATGTGGCGCAAACATGAGACGTGGCAGGACGCCACATCCAAGTGAGGACCTGGTCCGAAGGAGGAAAAGAGAGTGGCAGGACGCCACTCCGCAATGGAAGAAAGAACAGTGGCACAACGCCATAGGGCAGACAACCACCACAGGCGCGCAAGATGGAACGGAGAAGAGCGACAGGACAGAGGACTTGTGCCAGCACTGGAGTAGGTGTTCATCAGCACAAGCCAGCCACCGGGGTGCAGAGACGTCACTGGACACAGCTTCGCGGAAGGACCAACCGTAAGCCGTTAGCAAGCGCGATTTGCGTCCAGGCCCCACGCTTTGCAGTTCGACCGTCCTCTCACCTGTCACCGGCTGCTTGGTATTGAAAGCACCACGCCTAGCAAGTGCACCTGCTGGAAGACAACTGCAAGTGGCCACGAAGTCCCTCTAGCCCTCCTCACTCCACAAGGTCAACCAAGGCAAGAGATTGCCGCCTGTTGCCCAACTGAAGGAAAATCACTGTGTTTGTCATCGTCATCCAGGTGCATCATTCACCAAGGACGTCAAAGGGGCATCGCACCACCAGAGTGGATCCCATCACTCCAGACAACCGGAGTTCAATGGGGCTAGCCACCAGGAACCTTCTGTGTGCCCCCGTCAACCTGAAGCCTGCCGAAGTAGAGCATACCCGACCATTGGAATATCCACCTTTGTGGTTACACAAGGCTTGGCCGTGGCCCTGTTGGGAATTCTGCAGCGACCCCTTAGCGCGGCCTACGAAAGCCCGCACAGCCCACGCGGTCACGTGGCAATCCAGGGGCAAGGGCCTCACGGGAGTTCCTGTGAGAGGGGAGTCCGAATAGGAGAGATGCGTTGGCAGCAGCTACACAATAGGCACGGGAAGCATGGAGGTCACAGTCGAAGACTGGTCACCCAAAGACCATCAGAGGAAGGCACAGAACCTAAGTCCTGATGGCGAGAACATCTAGACTGCGACACCACCCTCTGCGGCTACATGAGCGACTTGGCTGTGGGTCCTGTTGGCAGTTCCTCAGCGACGCCTTCGCGCGGCCTACATGAAGCCCGCACAGTCCACAAGGTCCCATGGCAGCCCGGCAGGAAGGCCCTCCAGGAGGCTCCAGTGAGAGCGGAGTCCAGGCAAGAGAGGCAAGTCTGAAGTTGCTCGGCTGTCAGGAGCTAGAAAGACCATCAAGCACGTCGCCTCCAAGGAAAGGCCTCATACACCGAGATCACCCCCAACAGCTGTAGGTTTGTCGTCCACCGGAACCTGAGCGCCTGCAAGATCTCCAGAGTGGACTCCACCACCGCTCCAGATGCACCGATACTTGAACTTTGTAAATATACTCCAACACCGCGAGACCAGGCCGGTCTGAAGTACATCGCCAAGGCGGACTAAAGCATCCTGACCATGCGGTCCAAAGCTCCAGCGCTGCCTGGCTGACGGCCTGAAGAGACTCATTTGGTGCTATGTGTTGTTTATTTGTTTTCTTGCAGGTTAGACTTTTGTGTGTTTCTTTTCATTAAAGTTTGGGAGGGATGTAGTGTCTGGCTGGACACGTTCTAGTGTTTCACCCTGTTAAAACACACACTAACACCTACCCATCACAGGCGTCAGCAGTCAGGTGACCCTGTTAATAAAAGGGGCCGGGCGCACGGACCCTGGGCCAGTTATCAGTACACTAAGCATGACTCCGTGTGCCTTTTTTAAGTAGCATGTGGGCCCTGGGCCCACGACACCACACCCCCGGTCAAAGGGGCCTTCTCGCTGCTTAAAGATTGAAATGTAAGAGTCCTGGACAGACTGTAGTGCATGGCTCAAGAGCTCTGCAAGTAGTTTCATAAGACACTGGACGGCCTCAGACATGTCACCTTGACCCGAGGTGCCGCCTCCCTGCCCCAGGGACATAGAGTTAGAATTAGATCTCAGGAGAGGGTCTGCTTATGTCTCCGGAGTCTCTTCACAGTCACTCAAGAGCCGCTGGACTGGCCAATCTTGTCCTCAGGACACACATCATTTCAATCAAGAGGGCCGCAAGATGCCCCAAAACCAAAAGTGTCTTGGCGGCCTCGCCAGTGTCACAATGTTCCGTGAAGCCTCTTCTCCACTACATGAGGTCACCTTCCTGCCCGTGGGGTCTATTCCCTGCACCATGATTAGACGGTGAGGGAGCAGGAGGGTCCCATCCACACTCTACAGCGGCCCTCCGCACAGCGCCTAAAGACGAGCGCGCGCGCGCACCGCAACTGACAAGCAGGGTCATTTTTTTTGCCCTGAAAAGCACCCGGAGCGGCTAACAGCTAGTAAGTAGCCTCTCACTGGTTGCTCCTAAAAATCAGAGCAGCCGTGAGCACACACCCGTCACTTCTCTCACTGGACCCCTTGTGCAGCCACTGATGTTCAGAAAGATTTCACTTTCTAGCATTCGGAGGCTCGAAAATAACATTAGATTGAACCATTGGAGGCTGGTTGAGAGAAATATCGAAATTTTCATGTCAAATAAACAAAGAAAGGGAGCCCTGGAACTCAGTCATGGCCGGCATGACAGGCGGGTGGGGGTGGGCGTCGCACGGGTTTGAAGGGGGGCGGGTCGGGTTTAATTACAATTTTTTAAAAACGTACCTTCCCCCGGGTCACGCGCCACCTCAGCTCCTGGCCGGGTCTGCTTTTCCAAAGGCAGCCTCCCTCCCCTCCCCAAAGCCAATCACACCTTTGCAATGGCAGCGTTGTGATTGGTGGGGACGGCGCCCAGTCGGGCGCCTATAGGGGGGGCCATTTTCTCTATGTAGGCTGCATGCAGCCTACATAGAGAAAAGAGAGAGTGCGCATTGACTGGTTTGGTTGGCTCCAGAGGGCCGACCAAACAGTCAGGGCCCACAGCATTGGGCTAGCCATGCCTCCCCTGCTTTCCAGCAGACCCGCCCACCCTCAACTAGGCACTTCTGCTTTCTCGCAGTGCGAGAAACAGAAACATAAAATGGTAGTTTTACCATTTTATGTTTCTGCTTCTCGCACTTTGAGAAAGCAGCGGGGAGATGGCCCTCCGCCCTAATGGAGGAGCCGCCCCTGATGGATTACATATGTGTGAAAGGGGCTACAATGGAAAGCTCTGCTCACACATGCACAATCAATGGAGCCGATGCGCCTCGCTGCTAGGTTGCTGCTCTATGCACTTCTGTAACTGCTGCCTCCAGCAAAGGCCACAGAAATAAAAGCAAAATGAAGTGACAAATTATTCAGTTTGTCTGTTTACATTTCGGTACCTTGGTGCTGTGAAAAGCAGCTTTCTCTCTTTGTGCGTGCCGGTGATGGTGGGTCGTGGGCCTAGTGCCCCCTATGCAGCACTTGCGACTGCAGCCATGTCATCTGCAAACAGGTAACATGGGATTTGGGAATAAAAGACTACAACTATATATTGAACTGTAAAGAGAAGCCTTCCGCTAAGTAAATAATGTTGCCAGCATGAACTCTTTTTTCTCAAGATCGCACAAACTATTTTACGGGTTGACGAAACTTGGTGACTGCTTGTTGAACTCACACCTGTGCTTGTTGTTACCCACTTCCTGTTATCCCTATTAAATGCCACAGACCTCAGGGCCATTCCATTGGAGATGGCAAGAGTAATTTAGAGGTGGTGAGACTTCTGTTTTCTTAAGACAAGCAATGGGCTGGACAGTAAAATGTTGTGTCTGACTGTTAAGTGCTGACTGTGTGCCCTCCATGCTACCTCACAGAGAAACCTCTGACTGGTCGCCCTCACTGCCCTTAAAGTCAAGTGCAGAAAGAGCGTACTTGGCCCTGTTTGCAGAGCCATAGTAGGTGGGCCTCCGGACACCAGAGGCAAAGGACCCCAACCACCACAATTGTGGCCCATTAGCCCCTGCCTGCCCTCTGCTCACCCCCGAACGAGCTCTGACAGCTGTTTCCAATTATGCCTTTCTGTATCATTAGATCCTTACAGTGCAATCCTCATCTAAGTAGCACCCTAGAGCCAAGCCACTTTTAGCCAGCGCGACAGTATAATGTCCCTGCCAGCAGCTGTGCCCTGTTTCAGGGTGAGCTTGCTTCTGCAGTGACCTATCAGCGTACGTGTGCTTCCACCAGCGTCCCTCCTATATGAGACTTTTCATGGCAAGTCCTTTAGACTTCCCTCATTGCAAGCTTCGTTCACTAGTGGCCTGTTGGTGGAGGAAGCCTCTCAGAAAGAAAGGCTCCTCCAGTACTGCCCTGATAGGGATGCAAGAGTCAACAAAGTGAGATGCGTCCAGCGTGTATTTACATATCAAGGGTACAAGTATTGTCCTGGCGCTGCTCGTGGACTCCACCAAAGTGAACAACTTCCATCAATATCATGTTACTGATATGTGAGTCCGCAATGGAAGCTTCTTCCAGAGGTGCCCTGCAAGCAGCGCGCGCTCCCTCCCAACACTATCCTGTCAAGTCTTGATGACTTTAGCAGCATGAGCTTCCGCCGCAGTGCACTGTCCTTCTTACAGGGCTCACAGTGTGTATCGCCACATATAGACCTCCAGCAGTGGGAATGTTATGCATCAGACCCTCCTATCTATTTTTATTTTATTATTTTAGTTGCTGTTATTTTCTAGTACTGGGGTGACCCGAAAGGCATTTCAGACTGCCGTCATGGGAGGATGATGGTGAAGGATAATTTGCTGAGAAGATAAATTCAGGAAGAATACAGGCATATATGATAGGTCTGATTATCAGCAAGGCAGCCTGCCCAAACTTTTTCAGAACAGGTGAGTCTTCAGGTGTTCTGAAGTTTTAAGACTGGCTCCTAATCACAGGAATGAGGGAAGCAGGTCCCATTAGAAAGGACCTTGAGATGGAATGAGAGGTTCCCTCAGGAATGTCCTACCACTGCTTTGTCACTCCCTCACTGCAAGTGTTTCCCCTAGAACTGCCCATAACTGTTGTGGTGTAGGTCTCCAGCACTGTGGGCATCCTCCATCTGCTCCTTGGCGACTTTTTCCTCCTAAATGGGACCCTCTTAAGGAGACACTTTCACGTGTACCATTAATTGTAGGTTGGCCCTGCGGCTACGGGGAGGACTCTCTATTTCTTCGGGCAGTCAAGAAGGAAACTTGACAACCTTCACAGCATCTGGTCCTTGAGAGAAGATGACAGTCCCATTTCCCCTAGCAATGACCAGGTGCTTCTTCAGAAGGCCTTTACACTTGGGGTTTCATAGCAGGGGTAGGTCTGCCCTGGCTGAGGTTTACACTGTTGAATATCAGTATCACTGACCCAGCACTGGTGGAGGAAGCTCACACTGCTGGCGCCTCATAGCAGGACAACACAATCCTGAAGGAGGTTCATAGAGCGGAGTACCTACACCACTGACCGAAAACTGCTGGAGCAAACTCACGCTGCTGGAGTCCAGTAGCAGGAATATTGCACTATGCTGCTGAATAACTGTAGTAGTGACAGGGAACTGCCCTTAGCAGACCCATATTCCTGATACTGCTGAAGGAATCTCATATTGCTCAGTGGCGGCCGGCACAGGTAAGAGCAGTGAGGCGGGGCAGGCAGCGAGCACAAGGTATGTGGTCTTATTTTTTTTAAATTTAATTTGACCTATTCCGTCATCTGTGGACTTACCCCTCTCCCCGCATACCTGTGCCAGCCAACACTGATATTGCTGAACAGCCATAGCACTGACATCTGGAGGATTCCTGCACTGATGAATGCCTATACCACTGACCAGGCACTGCTGGAGGAAGCTCACACTGCTGAGGATCTATAGCACTGCAAGGGCACTGCTGGAGGAAGCTCACACTGCTGGAGATCTATAGCGGTGCAAGGGCACTGCTGGAGGAAGCTCACACTGCTGGAGATCTATATCACTGCAAGGGCAATGCTGGATAAAGCTCACACTGCTGAAGATCTATAGTGCTGTAAGGGCACTGCTGTAGGAAACTCACACTGATCTATAGCGCTGCAAGGGCACTGCTGGAGGAAGCTCACACTGCTGGAGATCTATAGCGCTGCAAGGGCAATGCTGGATAAAGCTCACACTGCTGAAGATCTATAGTGCTGTAAGCGCACTGCTGTAGGAAGCTCACACTGATCTATAGAGCTGCAAGGGCACTGCTGGAGGAAACTCACATTGCTGGAGATCTATAGCGCTGCAAGGGCACTGCAGGATAAAGCTCACACTGCTGAAGATCTATAGCGCTGCAAGGGCACTGCTGGAGGAAGCTCACACTGATCTATAGCGCTGCAAGGCACTGCTGGAGGAAACTCACACTGCTGAAGATCTATAGCGCTGCAAGGGCACTGCTGGAGGAAGCTCACACTGATCTATAGCGCTGCAAGGGCACTGCTGGAGGAAGCTCACACTGCTGGATATCTATAGCGCTGCAAGGGCACTGCAGGATAAAGCTCACACTGCTGAAGATCTATAGCGCTGCAAGGGCACTGCTGGAGGAAGCTCACACTGATCTATAGCGCTGCAAGGCACTGCTGGAGGGAGCTCACACTGCTGAAGATCTATAGCGCTGCAAGGGCACTACTGGAGGAAGCTCACACTGATCTATAGCGCTGCAAGAACACTGCTGGAGGAAGCTCACACTGATCTATAGAGCTGCAAGGGCACTGCTGGAGGAAACTCACACTGCTGTAGATCTATAGCGCTGCAAGGGCACTGCAGGATAAAGCTCACACTGCTGAAGATCTATAGCGCTGCAAGGGCACTGCTGGAGGAAGCTCACACTGATCTATAGCGCTGCAAGGCACTGCTGGAGGAAACTCACACTGCTGAAGATCTATAGCGCCGCAAGGGCACTGCTGGAGGAAGCTCACACTGATCTATAGCGCTGCAAGGGCACTGCAGGATAAAGCTCACACTGCTGAAGATCTATAGCGCTGCAAGGGCACTGCTGGAGAAAGCTCACACAGATCTATAGCGCTGCAAGGGCACTGCTGGAGGAAGCTCACACTGCTGGAGATCTATAGCGCTGCAAGGATACTGCTGGAGGAAGCTCACACTGATCTATAGCGCTGCAAGGCACTGCTGGAGGAAACTCACACTGCTGAAGATCTATAGCGCTGCAAGGGCACTGCTGGAGGAAGCTCACACTGATCTATAGCGCTGCAAGGGAACTGCTGGAGGAAGCTCACACTGCTGGATATCTATAGCGCTGCAAGGGCACTGCTGGAGAAAGCTCACACTGCTGAAGATCTATAGCACTGCAAGGGAACTGCTGGAGGAAGCTCACACTGATCTATAGCACTGCAAGAGCACTGCTGGACGAAGCTCACACTGCTGGATATCTATAGCGCTGCAAGGGCACTGCTGGAGAAAGCTCACACAGATCTATAGCGCTGCAAGGGCACTGCTGAAGGAAGCTCACACTGCTGGAGATCTATAGCGCTGCAAGGATACTGCTGGAGGAAGCTCACACTGATCTATAGCGCTGCAAGGGCACTGCTGGAGGAAGCTCACACTGGTGGATATCTATAGCGCTGCAAGGGCACTGCTGGAGGAAGCTCACACTGATCTATAGCGCTGCAAGGGCACTGCTGGAGGAAGCTCACACTGGTGGATATCTATAGCGCTGCAAGGGCACTGCTGGAGAAAGCTTGCTCTTATGAAGTCCAGGGACAGGATACTCTAAGAGGAGTCATATACTTGTGAATACATGTAGCAATGGCCTCGTGCTGCTACAGATATTCGTACTGGTGAATATCTATATCATTGACAGGGCAGTGATGGGGGAAGTGTGCACCTCTGGAGAGCCCTGCAGAGACAGGACATTCTTCACTTAACAATATATTTAGCTCTGACCGGGCACAGCTGGAAAACTGCTTCATGCAGAAAGTGGTATTTTTTGTTCGGACCAGTCTCCTACAAAATTAAATGAAAATGCTTGATATGCAATCGTCAGAACTCTCACAAAATTCAGGGATTTAGTAGATTTCACTGGTGTAATTTGAAGCTCACTCAGTCCGATTAATAGGGAGGTGCTATTCAAGCTTATATATTGTATAAAAAATGTATGTATGATCTGTTCATTCTTAAAAATGTCTGATGCTTTGGTTGTTTGCCTTGCAGATCGCACATAGGTAGTGCCTCAGAACTGAGGTATTCTCTGACCTCTTTGGTAGATCCTAAGGCGGAGTCCCTTGGAACGTCACCTGTATTGCGTCGAGCACAGAAGGGGCGATTAACCGCTCTGCAGGAGCAACCTGTGAAGGTGAAATGCATGTTTTATTATCCGTCCAAACATTGCTTGCAAGGCAAATGCAGCTTATGAGGGTATCCTTAAAAAATTTGTAATACATACTTTGGTTGGTAAAAATGGATTCTTAGTTGTAAAATGCACAGCGTATCTGATACCTGTAAAGGTAAACTTTGTGCTGCTAGGTTTTGATTTGAGAATTATAGGACACTGTCAGTACTTTCGGCTTTTGTGTACTGATGAGGTTTTCTTACGCATCCCTCCCAGAAAAGGGACGGTGAAGGCAGTCTCCATCACCGTAAAAGTACGTTTACTCTTTCTCTCTTTCTTTCTCTTTCATTCACATGGCATTGCAAATTAATGTGGTCGAACAACACTTTTTATTTACAGCAACTGTAGTAATAATTAAGCACACATTCACATATTTATTATTACAGTTCAAAGGTCAAAATACAGTTCATTACCACAGTAGTATGAAATTCACATGAAAATGATTGTATAGCGCCTCACAGATTTGTGTGTAGCAATTACTATCCACGTGGAAGCAACTCTTTTTGGTCATGAGGCCTTTTCTGTGTGATTATACCTTAATGCACAGATTTAAACCCTTGTATCCTGTTTTTATTGGAATATTTTTTGTTAAAAACGTGAAAAAGTGCAATGCTATAAATCATATGTGCAGTTGCGCAGAGCATAATGAGCTATTTCTTACCATTCTTTAAGGAGGGCAGCGGCATCGTGACCCACTGGAGGCATTGCCCCTCATGAGTCAGGACCTCTCCATGCACGTAACAAAAGTAATAGACAGTAAATCGCCATCTTTAACAATGGTTAAAGTGATATCATATTACGAGGGTCTAAACAGCACTCTAAGATTGGGACTCACACCAGGAAAGAGGAATACCTCTGAAAACTGGAGGCAACGGGCCCCTTCTAGTGTTCTGAAGTGGAGTCGAGGAATGGATAGGTGCTGCTTCCTCGAGATTCCCATATAAAGCCAGATGATGCCCTTGACACCATCACTGTATATGGGATGTATATGGAAGATACGGCTGGAATATTTTGACAACTCCATTGATGTTGAATAACTGATATAGATTCGGATCATTTCCTGTGTATTGTGTTACATTCCTACATGTCTGCCTACACACATGGTATACTATCACCACATATTGTAAACTTATCACAGATTGATCTGTACATGATCCTTGGATTGAGAATCATGCTTATTATGTTTTCATGTTTTCTCATTAAAATAAAAACAATAAAAACATTTATTTAAAAAAAGATTTTCTAGTTAGGTGTTGGAATGAGACATGAGCTAACTTTAAAGCACTACAAAACACTGGAATATGCCAATTATATTGTAGTGAACTAACTCTAATTTGTGCCCTCAACCCTGCACTGCTTATGCCCTCATACAGTACGCCACTCATTACATCTCATTAAATATTACAAAGTGATGCTTCAGTTGCAGGAAGACTGGTGGAGCTTTCAGTAATTACATATAGGACAGCAAAATGTCTGAGACACAAATTAACACACAATCTCTTTATGAACAAGGAAAGGGTGGGTGTCACAAAACGGACTTTGGAAATGAAAACAACGTAAGGAATGTACAAAACCCGTAATCCAAAAAGAATTCAAAATAGCAACAAAAAAGAAATTAACATACAAAAAAGAAGATTGTGATATACGCTCTGACATGTCCATGTGGGCTACAATCTTGTTTACTAACGAAAAGGATTTTGGAACATATGAGAACAGTGAAGAATAATGATACATTTTACACAATAGCCAAGCACATGGAAAGATATCCCTAAAGTAGGTGGGAAGACCTGAAAAACGACACCATAGACTAAATTAAAAATCCAAACGAGGCGGAGATAGAGAAAAAAACCTCTAGCAATTGCAGTCAAGATACATAATTTTGCTCAAAACCATCTCCACATGGTAGGAACCAGAATGAAGAACTTCATGTACACTTAGAGTAAAGAAATCACCAAATGAATAGAATCAAATTCATCTAATGACCGAGTGAAAAGACAAAAATAATTACATCATATATGCCATGAACTCCAAGTCTACTGGAGTTCATTGCCAGCCCCTGTAAATGACAAACGAAAATTAGCTTGTTTTTTAAACCAATTGACTATCTTTACCCCAGAACAATAACCAAAACAAACACCCACCAGAGGGCTGGGCTAAGGGCCAAACCAGAGTGTGTGATAGCAATTACAATAAAGGACTAATCAAGAACAAATGCAATCAGCACAGACATGAACATGCTACAATAAATATTGTTAAGTTGAAATGACCTGTATATAAAAAGCCAGTCATATTAAGAAAGCAAAAATTCCTTTCCCATGGATACTCAGACCTAACTATAACTACACTGGTGCTATTGCTGCCAGTGTAATATGTGTGTGTATATATGTACATATATATATTGAATGTTTGCCAGTGGTTTCAAAGCTCATATTATCACACAGAAGAGGTCTTAACTGCAATTTATTTTTCGTAATTAACATGGCTATATTCATTTGCAGGATATTTAGCTTCCCTATACAAATAATAAAGTTAAATGGATTGTTAAAATAGCATTTCCTCATTTTTCAGTGCTGTTAAAAAGAAGAAAATAACTTTCACAATGAGAGTGCTGGGCTCACAGCATTAAATCAGCATATCTGACAAGTTCACTCTTGCAGGCCCATCCTTGATCTAAACATCTACCAATGAATCCTCCCCAGTGTGTGAAAATAAATACACATTATAAATGCAAAACCCTCTAAGCAAAAAGTTACACGGTCCCACATTTACGTTTCCTTACAATGCACTTTGCATTTAAAATCTCACTTCTATAATACACATTGTTGCATAAAACACGTCATCCACAACTAAAACAAACATTTGCAGTCCCAGGCAAGCAATGAATACTAACTGATGATGCTCAAATGTTCCAGAAGTTCCTAAAGAAAATCAGTTAATAATCATGTAATCTGAAAATTACATAATGAGTAACATGTGTAATATGGTCCTATATTGCCCTCTTGGGGTTCAGATGACATTTATAAGCCACTCTGCCTTTGGCCTCATGGTTTTTAAATGTCATCAAAACCTGTTGATGGCAATATAGGCCTATATTACACAATAACCCATGCTGTGCACTGCAGGTCTTGGCCACTTTTGGGGTTCGGGACACGACCTGTCCGAATGCCAGGTGCTGCAGCCATCCCCCACTTCACACAGACAAAGGCAGGAGCTGCCGTTACCTAATTTTCACGGCCTTCTTGTTGGGTATCTCGTGGCAGGTAGGGCCAACCTCTGCTGCACACGGCCCAACCCAGATACATAAAAGGCTCCAAGCAAGGCATGGCAAAAAACCAGCAGGAAAATCTGCTGGCAGTTGCCTCAATTTAAACCAGGTTTAAAGATTGTCCCTATGGCCTGGTGAGCTTGTTGTGGAGGGGCTACCAAGTGAAAGGCTTCTCACGGTGGAGCCAGCAGAGGTATATATTGCTCTTTATAAGATAGGGGATTTAGCTTGTTCTCTTCTCTAGCACCCTCTTCACAGCATGTTCATGAGTGGCCTTTGTGAGAGCAACAATCCTGCATTCTGACTGGTCCTTGGTGCCATTTTCTGAATTTGTACTTGTGTTTTCTACAAGCCTAGCTTTTGCTATGGATGCAGAAAACTGTGAGCTGTCACAGCCCTGTGGGTTGTTTCTGTTACTATTGTGAATTTGGTAGTTGTGGTTCATATGGAGAAGGCTAGCACCTCAAGTAAAAGATGTTGTACCAGCATTTTTTCATCACTTTTGCGAGGTTACACATATTGGCTATTGCCAACGTCAAATTCAGTAGCCAGTCGAGGATTGTTCTGCCTTGCAACATCTGAAGCAGATCGGTCCTCTCGGGATTGGAGCTGCCCCTAGCCATCACATCAGCCATTGTAGTCAGGCAACCACAAAATACATTTCATAATTTGGGACCTTCAGGCCACACTTCATCAATGGGAGTTGTAGCTTATGAAGTGCCACCCTTTTCCTACTCCCAAATTATATTTGAAAGAACACCATGCGGTTGTGTAAAGAATATCCTCTTTAAAATAAATCACTGGTAATGTGCAAAGAAATATAATAGCCATGGTAGAAGCAGCATTTGGCTATTGCCACTGGGCCCTTAGGAAAGGAAAGTGACTGGTGCTTAATAAATGTGTAACCCCAGATATTTAAACATATATCTAGTCTCCATTTCAACTTTTTTATTTTTTTTTATTCTGTTTATTGGCATTTCAGGTAATAAATGCGATTTCTCTGCCTTGAAGGCAGTATAACAATAACAAACCATACAACCATTCTGTGAGTGACCTTTGCACAAATAAAGAGCACAGTACCAGCGATCTGCACATCAACAGTATCCATTGCATTTGTGGCAATACACCATTTTGATTACAGTAATACCTTCTTTACACATTCTGTGAGTCATTGGCAGTCAGTTGCTGCATATATTGACGTAACGGTTCCCATATATCTCTAGGCCTAGATGCTGCGGGTAGTTCTTCTGCATATAACCCAAGGTTTTCGTTACAATACACCATGTCCTTAACCCAGTTCTTAGTGCTCGGGGCCATCACACTCTCCCAGTGTAGTGCGACTCGACGTTTGGCCAGCAGGAGTGCGATGCGCACAAATTTACCCATTGCCCCTTTCAATTGAGGTACATGGCACAATAGACAAATCGACGGCGTACATTGCAATGTGATCCCCGTCATTTCGTGTATGTGGTCCATTACACCTTCCCAGAAAAGCAGCACCCGTCTACACCCCAATGCCAGATGCAAAAAGTCAGCGTCAGGCTGGCCACACCTTTTACAGTTACTTGTTTCTCTAAGGCCGCATCTGTGAAGCTTAACAGGAGTGTGGTAAGTCTGATGAATGCACTTAAAATGTATAATGCGCAAATTGCCATTAGGCGTGAGGGCACTGGTCAGCTTGCAAATATGTTCCCATTCCGCTGCTAGTAGTGGAGGGTCTAATCTAGTGTTCCAGCGGGCCAGGCTTCTATCTTGTGTGAGGACCCTTTCATCTCGCACTTCTCTGTACAGTTTCGTTATCAATTTACGTCTGGAAGGTGCGACTAGTATTGTTTGCAACGCTCGCAGCATTGGGGGTTCAATCAATCAATCAATCAATCAATCATGTCACTTATAAAGCGCACTACATACCCGCGAGGGTCTCAAGGCGCTGGGGGAAGAGGGGGTGGTGCTGCTACTGATCGAAGAGCCAGGTCTTGAGGAGTCTTCTGAAGGCCAGTAGGTCTTGGGTCTGTCGGAGGTTGGTGGGGAGGGTGTTCCAGGTCTTGGCGGCGAGGTGGGAGAAGGATCTGCCGCCGGCGGTCGTTTTCCGGATGCGGGGGACTGTGGCGAGGGCGAGGCTGGTCGAGCGGAGCTGGCGGTGGGGGTGTAGAAGCTGAGTCGTCTGTTGAGGTAGGCTGGTCCGGAGTTGTGGAGTGCTTTGTGTGCGTGGGTGAGGAGCTTGAAGGTTATCCTCTTGTTGACAGGGAGCCAGTGCAGGTCTCTCAGGTGGGGTGTGATGTGGCTGCGTCGGGGGATGTCGAGGATAAGACGTGCAGAGGCGTTCTGGATGCGTTGCAGCCGTCTCAGGAGCTTAGCCGTCGTTCCTGCGTAGAGGGCGTTTCCGTAGTCCAGCCTGCTGGTGACGAGGGCCTGGGTGACTGTTTTTCTTGTTTCGGTGGGGATCCACTTGAAGATCCTGCGGAGCATTCGGAGGATGTTGAAGCAGGATGAGGAAACGGCGTTGACCTGCTTAGTCATGGAGAGGGTGGGGTCGAGGATGACCCCTAGGTTGCGTACGTGGTCGGTGGGTGGCGGGGCTGTTCCCAGTGATGTTGGCCACCAGGAGTCGTCCCAGGCTGAAGGGTTGGAACCAAGGATGAGGACCTCCGTCTTGTCCGAGTTCAGCTTCAGGCGGCTGGTCCTCATCCATTCGGCGACGGCCTTCATTCCTTCGTGGAGGTGGGCTTTGGCGGTGTGAGGGTCTTTGGTGAGGGAGAGGATCAGCTGGGTGTCATCGGCGTAGGAGATGATGTTGAGGTTGTGCTGTCGGGCGACGTGGGCGAGGGGTGCCATGTAGATGTTGAACAGCGTTGGGCTGAGGGAGGAGCCTTGGGGTACACCGCAGATGATCTTGGTGGCCTTGGATCGGAAGGGGCGAGGCGGACGCTTTGTGTTCTGCCGGAAAGGAAGGATGTGGTCCAGTCCAGGGCCTTCTCTTGGATCCCGGCGTCGTGAAGGCGTGTTCGTAGTGTGTGGTGGCAGACCGTGTCGAAGGCGGCTGATAGGTCCAGGAGGATGAGGGCTGCTGTTTCTCCGTTGTCTGGGTTCAGCTGGGTATGTGTGGTAATGGGCTTTAACCGCGTGCTTCAGCCTGTGTATAGTGAAATTAAACAATAGCGAGGAATTAGTTATATAACTTAGGTCTTCTACTGTTAGAAAGTGTCCATCCGGGTAGATATCTTGCATGGTTACCATGCCCACTTCTTTCAGCGCTCTAAGTGGGCCCTCTTCTCGTGTCACCGACAATGCCGCGTGATGTGCGAGGGGCAGGGCCGGAGCATAAATAGGGAGCTTGTTAGCCATTTTGCCTATAGCCTGCCATGCTGCAATAGTTGTGTCCAGCGTGTTAATTTCTGTACTTGGCGTGCCTCTGTGTGTGTGATGACACCGGACAGCGGAATTGGGTGCGCATCACCGTCTTCCACTGCGACTTGTGGAGTGAAAGCATGTGGCCTGAACCAGTAGTAGGCATATTGTGCTTGTGCGCATAAATAATATATAAAGGGGTCTGGAGCGCTGAAACCTCCTCTGGCATAATCTAGTGTGAGTGTGGTCCAGCTCACCCTGGCCTGCTTCCCTCCCCATATTAAGCGAATGAAAGAAGATCGTAATTCCCTGAAAAACTGTTGTCAGCTTAATTGGGATATTGCAGAATAAATATAGAAAGCGTGGAAGTATAACCATTTTGATGACCGCTATACGGTCAGCCAGGGAGAGTGGCAACCTGTTCCATCTGTCTACCTGTTGTTCCAGGGAGGCACACGCCCTACCATAATTTTCTCGAACCACTATGTCAGGATCGCGGTGTATCCAGACCCCCAGGTACTTCACCGGGTCTGTGGTCCACACCAAGGGGTAGTCCACACTCGGGGGAGGCGTATTAGATGTTAGTGGTATAACTATTGATTTATCCCAGTTGATTTGCAATCCTGAGAATAATCCAAATCGGATGTATTCCCGCAGCACTTTTGCTTGGTACCGACTCGGTTCTCTTATAAATAACACCATGTCGTCGGCATAGAGTGATATGCCGACCGGGCGATGTAAGAAATTAAGTGCTGAGTCTCTATGTCGCTGACCTATGATACAAGCCAGAGGCTCAAGTGTCAGCGCAAATAGCAAGGGTGATAACGGGCACCCCTGCCGGGTGCCTCTATAAATCCGAAATGGTTGTGATGTCAGGCCCCCCACTCGCACTAGCGCTGAGGGGTCGGTATATAAGAGTCGTACCCAACCGAGGAACAATGGCGGAAATCCCATGCGTTCCAGTATGTGAAACATATAACTCCATTCTATGGAGTCAAATGCTTTTGCCGCGTCCAGGAGGACCGCGGCGGCTTGCAACTCGGGGTCTAAAACATGGCAAAAACGGTTCCGTGGTTATGAGATGTAGACCGCTCCGGGATGAAGCCCGATTGGTCCGGAAGGACCAAGCTAGGCATTAGGGGCTGTAACCTAGTAGCCAATATTTTCGCCAAAATCTTGGCATCCAGATTTATTAGGGAGAGCGGCCAGTAATATTCGCAGTTATCCGGAGCCTTATCTTTTTTTAACAATGTGATGATCAGGGCTTGGCATAATGATGGCGCAGTGCACCGGTTTCATGTGCCTCTGCATACATTTCAAGCATGTGGGGCGTGAGTAGGTCGATATATTCTTTATAAAACTCGGCTGTGAGCCCATCTGGCCCTGGCGCTTTTTGGTTTGGTAGTGCGCGTATTGCCGCTTTGATATCCGCCTCCTCTATTGGTTGACTTAAATATTGGCGATGCCCATCCGCCAGCCATGCGCATGCTATGTCAGATAAGTAGGCTTCCAAGTCTGCGGCTGCTGGAGTCCCCCGCGATCTGTATAGATCACAGTAGAATCCGCGGAACTGTTCCACTATCGCCATAGGGGCATAATGCTCCGTCCCCTGTTGGTCTGTGATCTTAGTTATGTGATGGTTGTCCTCTCGTGCCTTAATTTTGGTGGCCAGACTACGGCCTGGGCGTCCTCCCTCCCCATACGCCCGCGCCACCTGCCTGCGTGCTATATAGCGGATCTCAGATTCCGCCAGAGAGTCATATTCCAAGAGTAATTCAAATATGCGGGCTAAGGTTGCGGGACAGGGCGTGATTGTGTATTGATGTTCTAATTCTGTTAGTTTTAATTCAGTCTGTGCAAGCTGTCCCCGAATATCTTTTAGAATGCCAGCCGCGGTGCTGATGCAGACTCCCCTCACCGTCACTTTAAAAGCCTCCCACAGTGTGGATGCGCTGTCTACTGTACCCATGTTTAGAGCAAAGTATTGTTCTATGGCTTTTCGTATAGTGTCTTTATAGATAGGATCTAAAAGTGCCTGCGCACGAAATCGCCATACATATGGGCGATGTACATTAGCCATAATCCTAAAAGTGAGCAGCACCGGATTATGATCCGACAGTGTGCGAGGGAGGATCGGTACATCTGTGATCCAGTCATTCGCCCCCTCGCTAAGAAGCCAATAGTCCAGACGGGACCAGCTGTTATGTGCAGGTGTAGTGTGTGTACCCTTTTTAGCCGTGCCGTTACGCAGCCTCCATACATCTACAAGACCAAATTCAAGTATAGCATCGTTAATACTCTGTGCAATTTTGGGTGTGCAAAGCCCTTGCGGACTTGATTTATCTAATTGAGGGTCTAAATATGTGTTGAGATCCCCCCCACATAGTGGCCGCTTCCGGCCACTCTCGCATAGTACTGTACAGTCGTGTAAAAGTTTCTGGTTCATCTGCTATGGGGCCATAGACGTTGATAATAGTGATCAGGGAGACTCCCAGCTTACCGTGTACCATGACGCAGCGCCCCTCCTTGTCCATGTATGTTTTGATAGGCGTAAAGTTAAGGCCTCGCTTCACTAGAATAATCACCCCTCTAGCATATGAGGAATACGAGGAAGCCAATTTGTACCCGGCCCAACGAAGGGCGATTTTAGTCTCCGAAGCCATGGTCAGATGCGTCTCCTGGAAGAGAGCGATCTGGATACCATGACGGTCTAAGTAGGCGAACACCTGCCTAATTTTTTGGGGTGTATTGAGCCCTCGAACATTCCAAGTCACACATTTGTAGTTCTCACCCATAGTCATACCAACATTTGAATCCTGCCAATATCAGTGTCTTGCCACAGTAATCCAAAAGCACAGTCAATGTGAATCTCGGCTGAGCAATTGGTGCAATCACATTAACAAACCCCAACTCTGAACAATGCCATCCCCCCCACCCACTTCAGCAGACCCAAATTGCTAAAGCCATCCCTTATTAACTCTAAAGACCCCCCATTCCCACCCCCCAAACAGTCCCATAAAGAAACAATAATGTGTTGTGGTGCACACACGGAGGCAGGAGCCGCCCGCCGGGAACCCCAGTGACAACATCACACGGGGGTCGCTTTGCATAGATAATACTGACTACACAACCTTCTAATCTCAGTGAAGAAACAACGTGCTGTCCGTGACATAGAACTCAGCGCTATTAGTACCGCTGCACCGTGTGTGTATAAGCCGCCCCCACAAGTTCTGTTTTTAACTATAAGTCTGACCATGAGTTCGTGGTGAGCACTTATCTGTAACCATGCAGATCGCTGCTGGAGCCATCCAGCGGGCGGTGACCCATTACTGTTCATAGTTCAGTCGAGGCTGGTATTATTCAACATCGGAGGTGTGCCCTTGTTCTTCCTGTTCACCTCTTAGCGATTTTCTGCGCGGTGCTTGGGTGCCTCTCTAACGCAGAAACTTGAGCACCTCTTTGGGATCGTTATAGAGCTTACTTTTCCCTCCATCCGTGACGCGCAACCGGGCTGGATAAATCATTGTGCACAGAATGTTCTGATCCCGCAGCGTTTTTTTGACTGCCACAAACTTTTTTCACGCCTCCTGGACTTGTTGTGTGAAGTCCGGATAAATGGAAATGTTCATCCCTTCGTGTGTCAAGTTTCCCATTTTTCTGGCTTTTCGGAGTGCCGCGTCACGATCTCTATAATTCAGTAATTTTGCTATGATCGGACGCGGTCTCGCCCCCGGTGGAGGCAGCGGAGCAAGCGATCTGTGCGCCCTCTCAACGATGAAAACAGCCGAAAAAGTGTCTTTGCCAAATAGGGTCACCAGCAGATTCTCGATGTAGCTTTCCATATTGCCCGTGTTCGTCGATTCTGCTATGCCCATAAAGCGTAGGTTATTCAGGCGGGAACGCGCCTCCAAATACTCTGACTTTGCCATTAGAGCTGCAAGTGTTTTTTCGGTCTTCTCCTGTTTTGTTTCTATTTGGCGTTGAGCATCTTCTGAATCTGAAATCCGCCTCTCCGCCATGTCTATTCGCTCCATGTGTCTATCCAAGCGTTCAGACATACGGTCTACTCTATAAGTCAGAGTGTCGATTTTCCCATCTATATTAGTCAACGTTGCTTGAATCGTCGTGAACATGGACTGGAAATCCACCGTGGTAGCGGAGTTTGCATCCACCGCGGGCATTTGAGTTGTAGACTGTTCTGCCACAGCGTTGTCTGCTATTTTCTTTGCTTGCTCAAAAGTGAGTCTGGGCTGAGTCCTGTCCGTTTTCCCCATTATAGTGGCGCTGTGGTCAGCTATGCGCTGTATTGAAGCGACGCACCCCGCAGGACGGAGCCCCGTACCCTGTAGATTGGCGTGGGCATTGTCGCCCGCAGCAACTCTCGGGACGCCGCAGTTGACCTTTGCGTTGGTTAATGTTAGAGCCCAGTGAGCAATCCTCCAGTTCTTGTGCACTAGGCAGTTCGTTGCTATCCTATACCGCCAGGGCACAGCCGATGAACTGCTGGGTTTTATGTTCAATCAGCGGGACCTTCAGATCCCAGGGCGCTGGTGTGCCCACGCCTCGCGGTCCCCGCAAGCCCCAGGCAGTGCACGCGGTCACAAGTACTCCTCCTGGTGGACGCAGTGTGAGCGCCAACGCGGAGAGATCAGGAAGCAGGCAAATAGGGGGGGCACTACCGGCACCCTCACGTTTCTTACCTCGGCCCTCTTGCCATCTGTGCCCCAGTCGCAGAGCCCGTGCTGCCCAATGTAGGTCCCACTCGGCGTGCGCCCACCAGCCACTCCAGTATATATGCAGTGCCAGCCCGGGGGGTTTCTTACACACGCTGCACAGTTTGGTTTAAACACGCCACTTTCGACACCCCGCGTGGAGGCACCGCCAGGGGGGATCTTCTGGTGTAGTGGCCCGCTGCGCCTCTTTTCGGCATTCCAGGAAGTCGCATTTAAATGGGGCCTCGCAGTGCAGTCTGTATGCGCTTCGGATGTCTCTCTTGGGCAGTCCCTGCAGCTGTTGGACACGGGTCGCGGGCCTCACCGGGCTTACCCCCCACATCCATGATGCAGGGAAATTGCGCCCGGGAGCCCGAGCCCGCGTGTCAGGCAGCTCTCACCTTCGCCCTTGTGAGCAGCCGGATCTTCGCGGTCACCGCCGCGTTGTCAGCGATCTCTCCGCTTCCCTGTGTCTCAGCGCTGATCGGTCCCGCGGGCTCGTCAGCAGCGGTCAGACCCCACCATGCAGTCCCGGGAGAAAGAAGCACTCTCGCGGTCTTCGCACCTCGGCTTCACCAGTAGCGTCACTGCGGCGCTACAGGCCCTCGCACATGCGCACCTCCCAGGCCATGTTCCCACTCCGATTCAAAAGCTGATTTCAGGCATTTCGGGAGCGATTTTGTCCGCATTTGTTGGTGTATCTGGATGTCGTTGTCTTCCGATGCACGTATCTGGTTGTCTCAGCACATGAGACAGGCTGTGAGTACAGGATAATTTAAGGATTATAAAGCGACCGCAGGAGCTCGCTTACAAAGCGGCCATTTGCAGGCGTGGCTAGCTCCGCCCCCCTCCATTTCAACTTTGTATGCAATATATCATTTCTATGTTCCTCCATATTCATCAAAGGGGGAACAGACAGGACTTGGTACAGTTAGTTTTCAAGTCAGATATCTTCCCAAACTCATCTAGCATTTCCATCAAGCCTGGATGGGACTCCTGTGCATTGTGGAGATACATGACTGTGTCGTCCGCATCACATGCCATCTTCCAAATATTTCAGTCCCCCATTCTGGGGCTCTTATGAGCAGCAGATATACCAGTGGCACCATGGCCAGTGTAAAAATAATCGGAGAGTGTGGTCACCCTTATCTGGTGTCCCTATCTATGTTAGAACAGTCCAAAATAACATAGCCCTTCCGGACTCTGACCACCGGGTTAACACCAGACCCAACCCTACTCTCCTGAGAACAGGCATGAGGTACAGCCAGCTGAGAGTGTCAAAAGCCTTCGCAATGTCAAGATACACTGGAAGGCACATATAATCACTCCCATCATCCACATCCATCAATCCTAGTGAGAGCGAGATGTTGAAAAAGGTATTTCTTCCTGGGATAAGCCCGTTTTGGTCAGCATGTACTACTGATGCAATAATGGAAAGCAACCTATTTGCCAATATTTTCTCTTGAATCTTATAGTCCAAGTTTAGGAGGGATAGCGGAGAGTAGGAATGCACATCAAAGCGATACCACCCCTGTTTGGGAAGGACCGCTATCAATGCTTCCATTATGGACTCCAGTAGCGTTCCTGAATCTCTCACTTAGCAATACATTGTTAGTAGTATCTGCACAACATGAGCTCTGTAGGAAGCATAAAACTCAATAAGAAGTCCATCCATCCTTAGGGTTTTTCTCTTGCTATTTGATCTATGGCACTATATATTTCCTCTGTTGTAAGAGGCACTTCTAGCTCTTGGTGGTGCAATGGATCAATCTGTGAGACAGGGGCTGCATGGACATATGCCTGTATTTGTTGTGCTAAATCGGTACTGGTGGGCTTGGTATACAAACTTTGATAATATTCAGCAGCAGCTTCATTAATGCCTCCTTGTGTATTGATCATTTCCCTACAGCTAGATCTAATAGCACAGTCGGGATCCATGGAATGTTGTTTTTCAGCAACCAGGACAACAATGGGCCCGCTCTGTCTCTCTCCCCATGTTGGCGTGCTAGGTGTTCCCTATAGTCAAGTTTCCCCAGCCTGTCACTTAGTTCCAAATGACGTTACCTAAGGTCTCTGAGTTGACCCACCAAGATTACAGCTGCTGAATTTCCCATCAGCCACATATTGCATTCTACTTAAAAACTATCCCTGGTCAATGTCAATTTGATTCCCTATTTGGTATTAATACAATGTACGTGGACAACCACCTCAAAGGCCTTTCATTCTACAAATCTATTTGAGCCCGATCTCTCATTTTCTGTAAAGTATTGCACAATGTGGATGCCTATTGAGTCACGGAATGAGGTGTCCAGTAACGCCTCTGTATGTAACCTCCGTTTTGGAATCTGGGCTCGCCCCCTACTCCAGGCTACCACCATCTTCAGAGGGTACTGGCCTATTTGTATTCCATTGTTTAAAATATTGTGTTGTTTTGAGGCAGGAGACAGCAGGCAGTGGGGGGTTGATGTGTCCACTCTATCAGGGACGCAGTAAAAGCCCCCTCCTCTGACAGCGGCACCAACAGGTCCTGTATGAGGGTGGGAAAGGCTGAGTGAATGATGTTTGGAGCAAATATTGCTACTAAGGTCAAGTGCTCAAGTGTCCAGTGTCCCCTCAACCAGCAAGATCCTGCCCACTGGGTCAGTTTTATTACCTTGAGCTACAAATAGGACTATTGGAGAAATCCATATAAATGCACCTCTTAACCATGCTAAATAAGACATACCATATTCATGCCCCTTCCATCTCTTTGTTAACTTCTAATGTTCAGCCCTTCCTAAGTGTTTTTCCTGTAAGCAGACTATATGCGTGTGTCTGCACCTGAGGTATGTGTAAATCTTGTGTTGCTTCATAGAGGTGACCGGTTCCCCGTATGTTACATGACAGAATGTTATATTTGGTGGATGAAGCCTTACTGGAGTCCACCCTGTTTGCTACTCAATGTCTCTATTACTCATAATCTGTGCTGGACCAGGAAATGTGAATCCCTCCATCCTTGTCGATCCGTGGCTGCACTCCATGCAATGTTGGACCAACAACAGCAACAGCAACAGTAACATTGACCGCAACTCCCACTCCTAGGCTAAAAGCAGAACATGTTCTTTGCCACAATAAAAACCTGAGTTGCAATTAAAATCCGATTTGCATATAGACAATTGTTTCCTCTATGCATGTTGGAGACCTGACCCACACATTGTGTTTTTCCATTGTGGTCCTTTTTGTACTCCCCTAAAATTAACATTGGACCCTCACTTAAATGAGGTTCTTGCACGCAGCAGGTTAGTTTCAGTGATCCCTTCCCCTCACTAAACTCAACACCTGCATGGCACACTAAACAATGGCATCCACAGTTCTAGGTGTCAAATTGGGACTGTGAGAAACGTCTGGGTGAGGGTCTGATTCACTCAAGCCGGCGTTCTGGGGTCCCAAATCTACTGCATGTTCAAGTGTCATTGCACCTATTGGGGAGGAGGTTACCAGATAAATATCCGCCACTGCTTCTGCTCACTTAGCAGCAGCTGATCATCCGTGGGCCTTCCACATGACCCACCAGGGTCTTCCTTCTGGGGAGCCGTCATACCCATTGTAGTTCAGGAGTGACTCTCTCTGGTAGAATAGATACTCCTTTCAATTGGATCCAGGACCAGGCCTTGTTTGGGTTTTGGAAAAAAGGTTTCGGAGTTGTCCAGCACTCTGTGTATGCTAGATACATAATGGCATACTTTTGCACGAGTTAGTTTCTGCACTTTAAATGTATTGTCAGGATAAATGTTAATGGTATTACCGTTTAGAGACCAATGGCCTTTTGCTCTGGATAATTAAGGAATTAAATCTCTGTCACTGTAATTGAGTAATCTGACCATTATTGGGCATGGCGTCACCCTCGGTGGTGGTGAGCACTGCAGCACTTGGTGCGCCTGTTTAATTGAGAAGAATTTGAGAATCCTGCCTAAGAGCATTCTGTTGACCAACCTCTCCTCTAGAAATAGCTCCTTGTTCTGGCCCCTTGAGCACCCAGGCACCCCATTGATCCTAATACTATTGCACCTAAAGCATGCCTCAGCATCTTAAGTTCTTAGTTTAAGCACCTTTACCTCTCTCTTAAAGGTCTGCAACTGAGTTTGCTCTTCCTTGACCATGGGGTGCAGGGCTGTGAGCACGGATTCACTGTTTTCAACCAGTTCAGCAAGGTTTCTATGGGTTGCCCGAAGCAGGCCCACATCAATAGATACTGCATCTATTTTTACATCGAGTGCTCTTGGTATTAAGAATGGCCTGTAGGATCTTACTGAATTTGTCTGTATGCTTTGCAAGAGTGGATTCCATTTGCCATAACGGGTCAGCGTGGGCAGAGGTAGTTGTTAACATTTTCATAATGCCTTTTGAGAAGGCAACCTGAGATCTTGGGTTTGATCGTTCTCATGCATACAGTTTCTGAAGGTGTCACCCTCGCTGATGACCACCAGAGGAGGAGGAGAAGGCATAGGAATGGTGAGTCCCCATTGTGCTCGGGCAGGCTTAATGTGCACAATCGCAGCTCACGAGGTTCACTCTTTCCACAGTCTCTGCCAGCAAGCCTCAGTTCCTGCCATTGAGTAAAGGTTCAGTTATGAGAATTCCAATCCCTTATAATGCAGTGGCTGTGGGTGCTATGTATGAGCTTTACTCCCATCAATGTAGAAAGGGCTATTTTCGGCATATTGTCCAGCCTGGTGATTGGTCATCCATGCACCCCAGTATAAATATTGAAGGTGGGACGCTCAAGTCCAGTGTCCACAGCACCCACTTTTCTCAGGCTCCAGTTGACACCTGCCTCTCAGGCCTGTGCGCAGGCCCATGGGCCTGTCAGCTTGAAGTTTTATGGGGATCACACTTGACTCATTCGCTATCACTACTTACAGTCCCGCACCGAGGCACACCTTATAATCCGCCAGGTGGTGGAACAAACACACCATGCAACAGGGGAGACATGAGCAGTGCCCTCAGCCAAGCACACACTTTGCCTGCTCGTGGTTACCTTGCACTTTGCTTCTTTAGGTCACTCAGTTGGCCTCACTAGGCAGTAATCGATTTTTCGCAGGGCACACACAATGCCATGGGAGGGCAGTCTGACGCACTGCCAACCTCCTCTTACCAGCTTGTGTGGCTGACCTGTCCTGCTTATTTGATTTAGGGCTGTTCTGGGCACAGTCAGGCATGGCACACTGCTTTCACATCCTCCAGAGTCTGCTTACCTGTCATGGGCTTCTTCGTGGCTCTAGCCACCGACCACTGCTCCCCATCCACTCATGGGGTGTTCACAGTTGCATAGAAGGCCTATGCCGAATGGAAGAACTGGATTATTGAGGGGAATCAGAGGGGTCGTGTACAGAGCTGGTGAATTCATGTTCTACGTGGTCGCCATCTTGGCCATGCCCTATCCTGCATCTAGCCATAACAATGAAAAGTATTTACATTAGCAGTATCTCTGCATAATCAACTCCCTGTGTTGAGATATGAAACTTACTGTCTCTGAAACTGAAGCATAATGAGATGAATACTTCTCTATATGTTCACCAGCAGTTTTTTGCTGTTGGTAACATAAATACTTTGAACTTCTCAGCTATTCGTTGTCCCTGCAAAACATGAGAAAAGCTTTACCCGATAAAACAAGATAGCCATCTCCAAGCAATGTGAGAGTTCAGGGCTGATGGGAAATATAGTTAATCATTGGGACACTGAAACAGAATGCATCCTCTACACACCGAAAGCCTCACACCAGATGGCACCAACTCTGTGAAAATCGCCAGCTTTTCCTTGTCTGAAATAGACTTGGTGTGAGTGGATTTTTTGTTTTGCACCCCTGTGCCCGCTGAGTAATGAGCTGTAAGCCATGCCCCCTGACTCATGCACATTCCTGCATCATCATTGAAATAGAATACTAATATGATAGCTTCCAGTGCTCCTCTCATCTGTTTGTATTTAGTGATGGATGCTGTGGAGTACTTCTGAGAATGAGGATCTCTGATGCACACACTCATAACCTTTCATACACCCTTCAGCAAATGGCGCCAAAGATATAGGTAAGTTAAAAACACTTTTCCTATGGAAACATGGTCCTAACTATAACTACCTACTGTTGACCGCCAGTAGGTAATATATATATATACACACACACACACACACACACACATATATATATATATATATATGTATATATATATATATATATATATATATATACACACACATATATATACATATATATATCTACATTCCCATAGCCAGTAGGTAGTTATAGTTAGGATCAACTTTTCCAATAGACAATGGTTTTTTGTTTTGCTATATTTTTACCTACTGGCGGCTGCCAGTAGGTAGTTATAGTCAGGACCATGTTTCCATGGAAAAAACATTTTTTTACTTGCCTATATCTTTGGCGCCATTTGACAAATCTTCACAAACTTTTCCTAATAAAATGTCATAGTGAGTATTGTTGTGCATGGAAACGTTTGACGTGATCCATTAAGCAGGGGACGAAAAAAGGGGGGGTCAAGAAAAGTGCGTTTCCCATGTTAATTCCAGTAGGAGATTTGAACACGACTACAGCCCGAACCGCTGGACGGAATTACACCGAATTTGGCAGAAGGGTAGTTTTGGTTACGCAGATTATGTTTTCACTTATTTAATGTAAATCCGTTAAGTAGTTGTTGAGAAATATAAGGAAATCCAAATTTGTATGTCTAGGATTGCGGATAATTTGCAAATAATAACAAACTCATGCAGAGAACTGCAGAGCATTGATTGGCTGCCCACACTTCAACCAGGAAGTTTTGGGAGCCATCTTGGGACTCAGCTTCAAATGAGTTAAAAAAAAATGTGAAAAAAGAAAAGGGGGCAGGGTAGGAGTACCCTGACCCCCAAGAATACCCTGACTCCCAGAGGGACCCATACAAGGCAAAAAAGCATTTTGAAAAAAAAAATATTCACTGTGAATTCATGAAATTCGTGGCAATTAAAAAAAAAAAAAAAAAACACGGGCTCCCACGCTTGTTTTGAAAAGGTCCCCCTCAAATGAGCCCCTGGGACCAACACCTCCCTGGGGCTTTATTTAGTGAATGGAGGGGGGCCGCACGGACCTCCATCCTGGACTGTTACAAGCCTCGGGGACCACCACCTCCCTGGGGCTACTTAAACAATTTTGTGGGGGGCCACATAGATCCTCGCGCCCCGGAAAAATAAAGGTCAGCAGCATGCAGAAAGAGGCAAAATAAAGGGGAGAACCGAGCCGAAAGATGCAGAATAAAGGTCAGAAGGGAGCAGAAAGAGAGAATAGAGGTCAGAAACAAGCAGAAGGAGGCAGAATAAAGGTCAGCAACGAGTGGAAAGAGGCAAAATAAAGGTGAGAAAGGAGCAGAAAGAGGCAGCAAAAAGATAAGAAATGACCACAAAACTACAAAATAAAGGTCATAAACGATCAGGAAGTGACAAAATAGAGCTCAGAAACAAGCCGCAAGTAGCATAATAAAGGTCAGAAATGAGCAGAAAGAGGCAAAATAAAGGTCAAGTGCGAGCAGAAAGAGGCAAAATAATGAGCAGAATGAGCAGAAAGATGCAAAATAGAGGGTAGAAACGAGCAGTAAGAGGCAAAGCAGAGGTCAGAAACGAACAGCTAGAGACAGAATAAAGGTCAGGAGCAAGCAGAAAGGCAAAATAACGAGCAGAAATGGACAACATACAGGGCAGAAGCGAGTAGAGAAGAGGCAGAAAAATGAGCAGAGGCGGCACAAAACTGAAGGCAGCAGAGCGGACTGCAGGCAAGCTGGACATGAGGACCTGATCCCTTGTGCCCCCTGCTTTTTTTACAGGGCACCCACTGACAGACCCACTCATACAATCATGCACCCACTCACAGATCCATTCAAGCACTCATTCACCTACTCATAAATCCACTGAGAGACTCACACACACTTTCACAGACCCACTCTGACATGTATGTACCCGCTCACTGATTCACTCAGTCATCCACCCACTCGCACTCATGTTCCTATTCATAGACCCACTTAGAGACTCATGCACCCACTCACAGACTCATGCACCCACTGACTGTGGTGTCACTGACCATGTCATGAGTGATGTAGTGAAATAAAGGTCATAAGTGAGTAGAAAAAAGGCAGAAAATAAGCAGAACCCACTCAGACACTCACATACCCACTCAGACATTGGTTTTGTACGAGTGAAATCTGAGCCTAACTATAAAGTCCATGTAATCTTTGTTTTTTTCAGTGAAATTCTAAGAATTTTTGTAATTATATTTCCTAACTATAACTTCCCTGTAATCTTGTTTTTTTTCAGTGAATTTCTAAGGTGTTTTTAATTCTACTTCCTAATTATAACGTCCCCGTAAACTTTGTTTTTTTCAGTGAATTTCTGTGGTTTTTTATGTTATTGCCTTACTGTAACCTGTAACCTTTGAGAGTGAGTGAGTTTGTGAATGAGTGTATGAGTGTCTCAGTGAGTGTTTGAATGAGTGTGTGAGTGTCTGAGTGGGTCTGTGAGTGGGTGCATGAGTGTTTGAGTGGGTGTGTGAGTGTCTGAGTCACATGAGTGCCTGAGTGGGTTCTGATCGTTTTCTGCTTGTTTTCTGCCTTTTTTCTAACTTATGACCTTTATTTTGCTTCTTTCAACTCGTTGCTGACTTTTATTTTTCCTCTTTCTATTAGGCCTGGGTGGAGCTTGCGGAGTTTCACTTTGTGGAATTCCGCGGATGTACCGTAAAACTCCGCTAAATTCCACGGAGTTCCATGAGCGCACGGAGTATTGCTCTGCCACCCCAAATTACGTCCCCTTGGATGCTAAAAGTAGTTAGGGGCCAAGAACCCATCTTGTTACCATCAGTAAGTCCCCCACAGTGGGATTGCTGAGACTTCATTGGAGGCCCCACCCCCCTTCTCAACTATTCTGCAAACGCACCTCCAGGCTCACTACTGGTTGGGGGATGAAGTGCCCTTGGCTGCTGATGGTCCTGGAGGCCAAGAACCCCCATTGTTGCCACTAGTAAGTCCCCCACGGTGGGATTGCTGAAACCTCGTCAGAGGCCCCGCCCCCTTTCACAGCCACTCTGCAAATGTGCCTCCTGTCATACTACTGGTTGGGGGATGAAGTCCCCCTGTCTTCTGAGGGTCCTTGGGTGCAAAATAAAAACCATTTTGCCACCAGTAAGTCCCCCACAGTGGGATTGCTGAGACCTCATCGGAGGCTCCGCCCCCTTTCTCAGCCACTCTGCAAACGCGACTCCTATCATACTATTGGTTGGGGGATGAAGTCCCCTTGTCTGCTGAGGGTCCTTGGGGCCAATAACTCCCATTGTTGCCACCAGTAGGTCCCCAAAGCAGGATTGCTGAGACCTCGTCAGAGGCCCCGCCTCCTTTCTCTTCAATGAAGCCCAGGAGGGGGTGTTCGCGTGGCCCCCTCAATTTATAAAGATAAAGTCCCGGGGAGGTGGTGGTCCCCGGGGCTCAAAAAGCCTTAGGAGTGTGCGCCTGTAAGCCCCTGTCCTTTATTTTTTTTAAATGCCGCCAGGCCCTGGCTCACCCGGGGGCTCATTTCAAAACAAGCGCTGGACACTACGCTGCTTTTGTTTTTTACTTTGCCATGAATCTGCGGATCAACCTGCAAATTTGCAGCAAAATTAAACAAAACAAATTGTTTAATCCCCGCTGGGTCCCTCTGGGACCCCACCACAACATCTAGGAGGTCAGGGAATTCCAATTCTGCCACCTTTTCTTTATTTTAAATGTTTTTTGTGGAATTCAGCTGATGCTGAGATGGCTGCCAAATCTTTCTGGTTGAAGTGTTGGCAGCCAATCAGATTACAGCACAGTGACTGTGGTATCCGCGGTGGATCTGTGTCCCTATATATCTATATTGTTTTACCTTTAATACCTCTGACACTACTGAACCGATTTACACCAAATAACAAAAAGCATGATCTCCCGAACAAAATCTACCTTTCTGCCAAATTTGGTGTAATTCCATTCTGCAGTTCGGGCTGTAGTCGTGTTCAAAGCCCCTACGGGTTAATGCATGGGTAAAACACGTTTTGGGACACCTCCTTTTTCTCAGCAGCCTCTTGATGGATCACCCCAAAACTTTCAACACAGCAGCTGAACCAACGAAAGTATACGTTTTGAAAGTTTTGTGAAGATTTGTCAAGCGGCGCAAAACTTATTGGCAAAACAAAAAACGCTCTTCCTATGAAAACTAGGTCCTAACTATAACTACCTACTGGCCACCGCCAATAGGATATATATATATATATATATATATATATATATATATATATATATGAACCAACAAATGCCGAAAGCTTTTTAGAAGCGCACACAACAGCAGATGAAACCCAGAGGTTTATTAACAATGCAGGAAACTCGCATCAGCATTCCTTGGTGAAATTAACTTAGACGTGACGCGTTTCGAGTGTTCTCCTCTTTTTCGAAGGTCATCAGCAAATATGCATTTGGCGCAGGGAGTTTGAATCACACTTTATGTACCGCCCTTTGTGGGCTGAGCTTAGTGCTGGTAATGACTCCTGGGATCTGTAGTTTTTGTCCCACAAAACTCACTTCCTTTAGTAGGTCCTGCGTTACAATCCATATATTTAAAAGCATTGTAAAACCCTCAGTGGGCCCCTGAATGCATTTAGCGAGTTCTAAGTGTTCCCATCTGCTGTGCTGCATGACGAGTGAAGACACAGTTCTCACCTCGCAGCCTCCTTTCATCTTGTGGATGGTGCAGCCTCCCACGGCAGGGCTGCCGTGTAATTAAATGAACCAACAAATGCCCGAAAGCTTTTTAGAAGCGCACACAACAGCAGATGAAACCCAGAGGTTTATTAACAATGCAGGAAACTCGCATCAGCATTCCTTGGTGAAATTAACTTAGACCTGACGCGTTTCGAGTGTTCTCCTCTTTTTCGAAGGTCATCAGCAAATATGCATTTGGCGCAGGGAGTTTGAATCACACTTTTACCAAGGCTGCCCGGGGGGCCCCGTAGGGGACCCTCCATCAGGGCGGCCGCCTTAGTGCCACAGGAAGGCACAAGCAAGTAATTTGGCGACCAAGCCCTCCACAGGGCTTGGTCGCCCCACTCACTGCTGCCGCTCCTGCCTGCCTTGCCGCCTCCTGCCTGGAGATTCCTTCGCTCGCTGCCCGCTGCTCCTGGGACTTTCCCGCTGCTCCTGGGACTTTCCCGCTGCCCGCTGCTCCTGGGACTTTCCCGCTGCTCCTGGGACTTTCCCGCTGCCCGCTGCTCCTGGGACTTCCCGCCACTGCCTCCCTGCGGCCCCGCCCCCCGTGATTCCATTCGCCGCCCCGCTCCCGCCACCCAGCTGCTCCTCCCTCCCGGCTCCTTACTTAAGGGGACCGTAGGGGACCACAGAGTGTGACCGCTCAGCCCTCCACAGGGCTTGGTCGCCCCACTCACTGCTGCCGCTCCTGCCTGCTTTGCCGCCTCCTGCCTGGAGATTCCTTCGCTCGCTGCCCGCTGCTCCTGGGACTTTCCCGCTGCTCCTGGGACTTTCCCGCTGCCCGCTGCTCCTGGGACTTTCCCGCTGCTCCTGGGACTTTCCCGCTGCCCGCTGCTCCTGGGACTTCCCGCCACTGCCTCCCTGCGGCCCCGCCCCCCGTGATTCCATTCGCCGCCCCGCTCCCGCCACCCAGCTGCTCCTCCCTCCAGGCTCCTTACTTATGACGCCCCCTGAGCGACCGCGCAGCGGCTCGCGCGCAGCGGGAGCACCGACGGAGCGCCGAAGGTGCGCCAAAGGTAAGCCCGTCTGCGCCCGTCCGCGCCTGGCCCGCGCCCAGCGCCAGGACCCCTGGATCCCACCGATGCAACACTACTCGACGGACCTACGACGCCGCCACCCTCACCGCACTCAATGCCGGCCGGAACCCTGCCTGCTACCGAGCCTCACCGAGACGCACCCACGGACCCTTCACCTGCCAAGCCTGCCGATTCACCTGCCCCCGGACGTGCACCACCTCCGCCAAGTCGAGCACCAGCAGCAACCACCTGAAATGCATCCTGATGAACACCCGCTCCGTCCACAGGCACGCCGTGGAACTCTGGGACCTGCTCGACGCAACAGCACCGGACGTCGCCTTCCTCACCGAAACCTGGATGAACGCCTCCTCAGCGCCCGACATCGCCATAGCCATCCCGGACGGATACAAGATCACCCGGAAGGACCGCGTCAACCAGACGGGAGGAGGCATCGCCATCGTACACAAGAACACCATCCGCATCTCGACTAACTCCGACGAGACCTTCACCGCCGCCGAACACCTACACTTCCAGATACACACTGACCCCAAGACCACCCTCCGAGGCACCCTCATCTACAGACCCCGGGACCACGCACACTATTCAGCGAAGACATCGCAGACTTCATCAGCCCGCACGCCATGCCCTCCGCCGACTACATCCTCCTAGGGGACCTCAACTTCCACCTGGAGAACAACAACGACAGAAACACCACCGCCCTGCTGGACAACCTCGCCAACCTCGGACTCAAGCAACTGGTGAACACGCCCACCCACTACGCCGGCCACACGCTTGACCCCGTCTTCTCTTCCAGCAAGCACATCTCCTTCAGCCACGCCACCGGACTCCACTGGACCGACCACAGCTGCGTCCACTTCAGCTTCAGAAAGACTGCGACCCACCACCACCCGCAACAGGCTCCCCGCCGGAGCTGGAGCAAGATCACCGCCGAGCAGCTCACCGCCTCCCTCAGCCAGAACACACCCACCAACACAACGGACCCAAACGAAGCAGCCAGCAACCTCGCCAAGTGGCTGACCGCCTGCGCCGACGACCTCGCACCACTAAAAAACCCTCCCAGCAGACCCGGAAGCAAGAAAACCCCTTGGTTCACCAACGAACTCAAGGAATCCAAGAAGAACTGCCGCACTCTCGAGAAAGCCTGGCGACTCGACCAGACCACAGACAACAGGACCGCCCTCAAGCACGCCACCCGCAAACACCACCAGCTGATCCGTGCCACCAAGAAGTCGGCACTCAAAGAACGACTGGACAACAACGCCCACGACAGCAAGGAACTTTTCAGCATCGTCAAAGAGTTCTCCAACCCCAGCGCCGGAAACAACGACATCACCCCCTCGCAAGACCTCTGCAACTCACTCGCTGCGTTCTTCCACCGCAAGATCACCGACATACATAACAGCTTCGACGCACATCCCACGCACCCTACCGCCGAACCAACGCCCGCCACCACCACCCTCTGCAACTGGACCCCGATCAGCACCGAAGACACCACCCGCACGATGAACTCCATCCACTCCGGATCACCAACCGACCCCTGCCCACACCACGTCTTCAACAAAGCCGACGCCACCATCGCACCCCATCTCCGGGACATCATCAACTCCTCCTTCCACACCGCCACCTTCCCGGAGAGCTGGAAGCACGCCGAGCTTACCGCCCTCCTGAAGAAACCAACGGCGGACCCCACCGACCTCAAGAACTACCGTCCCATCTCGCTCCTTCCGTTTCCGGCCAAAGTCATCGAGAAGACCGTCAACAGACAGCTTGCCGCCTTCCTCGAGACGAATGGATCCCTCGACCCCTCGCAGTCCGGGTTTCGGGCCAACCACAGCACCGAGACCGCCCTTATCGCAGCCACCGACGACATCAGAACCCTAACCGACAACGGGGAAACAGCAGCCCTCATCCTCTTGGACCTCTCCGCGGCGTTCGACACCATCTGCCAGCGCACCCTAGTGAAGCGCCTCAGCAACATCGGAATCCGAGAGAAAGCACTGGAATGGATCATCTCGTTCCTCGCCGGAAGAACCCAGAGAGTCCGCCTCCCCCCGTTCAGATCCGAGGCCACCGAAGTCATCTGCGGCGTTCCACAAGGATCTTCACTCAGTCCAACCCTCTTCAACGTCTACATGAGCCCCCTCGCAGCCATCGCACGCCAACACAACCTCAACATCATCTCCTACGCCGACGACACCCAGCTGATCCTCTCCCTCACCAACGACCCCACCACCGCCAGAGTCAACCTACACGACGGGATGAGAGACGTCGCCGACTGGATGAGGAACAGCCGCCTTAAACTGAACTCAGACAAGACGGAAGTCCTCATCCTGGGCTCATCACCCTCCGCCTGGGACGACTCTTGGTGGCCCCCGGCCCTGGGCACCGCGCCCAAGCCAACGGACCACGCACGCAACCTGGGCTTCATCCTGGACTCCTCCCTGTCGATGACCAGACAAGTCAACGCCGTCTCATCTTCGTGCTTCAACACCCTGCGCATGCTCCGCAAGATCTTCAGATGGATCCCCACTGAAACCAGGAAGACCGTCACCCAGGCACTCGTCACCAGCCGACTGGACTATGGGAACACCCTCTACGCCGGAACCACAGCCAAACTTCAAAAAAGACTCCAGCGCATCCAGAACGCCTCCGCACGACTCATCCTGGACATCCCCCGACACAGCCACATCACCGGACACCTGAAAGACCTGCACTGGCTCCCCGTCAGCAAGAGAATCACGTTCAGACTCCTCACCCACGCACACAAGGCCCTCCACGACCTGGGCCCCAAGTACCTCAACGACCGCATGACCTTCTACACGCCCACCCGCCAGCTACGATCAACCAGCCACGCCCTCGCCACCGTACCACGCATCCGCAGAGCCACCGCCGGAGGAAGATCCTTCTCCTACCTGGCAGCCAAGACCTGGAACTCCCTCCCCACTCACCTTCGGCGAACCCAGGACCATCTCTCCTTCAGGAAGCAGCTCAAGACCTGGCTGTTCGAGCAGTAACTTACCCCCTCCCCCAACGCCTTGAGACCCTCCCGGGTGAGTAGCGCGCTCTATAAATGCCGTGATTGATTGATTGATTGACTCCCTGGGCAAGGACCAAGGGAGGGGTCGGCGGGCCGCGTCACTTCCGGCCGAGGGAAGGGGATAGGGTACATAAGCCTTCCCCCGCCCACGGGAGGGTCTCTTGACCGCTGCCCGTCTCGCTGTTTGGTTCTGCGTCGGCGTCGTGCAGGTTTATCTCCTGTCTCGGGGGTGATGGCCGGCCTCTTATGGATTGCGGTGAGTCGGGCCCCTCCTTGTCGTAGTGCCCCCAACCCCCCCCCCCTGTCTGGCGACGGGGAGTGTCGTGGCAACGTGGGGTGTTCTGGTTTCCACGGGGTCCGGGCACGCCGCATGCGGGGTTTTTGGCCCGTGTTGTTTCGCTAGGTTTTGAGGCGGATCTTGGTTCCTCGTCTCCAGGGGTGAGAGGCGTTGGATAGACAGAGGCAGGCGGGTTGCCCGGGGTCTAGCTCGGAGCAAGTTGGGATTGTTTTAGCGAGACGGGATCACGGTTCCAGCACTAATGGGTGCTGGTGGCGAGCGGCTCTCTATTGGTATTTGTACACGCGGCGCCAGGGTCGTGGCATACTTGTATGAAGGCGAGCTGCAGGGGTTAAGGGCCCTATCCGCAGCAGTCTGGACAGCGAGATTTGAGCGGTGAGGTGACGTGCAGAGGGTGCCTAAGTTGGTGCGAAGTGGCCAGGAGGGGCCTTTGGCATGGCAGCTGTGCTTGCGGGGTTGGGGGACTGGAGTCCGATGGTGCGGGTCCCTGGTGCTCCACGTGTGTTGGCGGGACACGAGGTGTGCACGTCGCCTCCGGGCCGGAGCGGAGTGGCGTTCATCCTTGGGGGGGCTCGGGCGAGTGTGTTCGCGGGGCTGCGCCATTCAGTCCGAGACCATCTCTGCTTTTAGATGTGCAGGGTCCTGGCGCCCGGACGGCATGCGATGCCTGCCAGACCAAACGGGCGGTGTTTTGTGTTCCACAAGAGTATTTGGAAGAGTTGGTTGACCTGTCCCGCAGCGGTATTATTGTGTATACGCCGCCTTATTTGTTGCCGACACGTTCTTATGATTGGCACGTTCGGTGTCCACTGGGTGCAGGGTGCTCCCTAGTGTGTTAAGTAGCAGAGTGCCTTTGTTTTTGTGTGCAGGCAGAAATCGGAGAAGTTGAAGTCTTTGCTAAGCGTTGACGGTCTTCCATGTGTGCCTGAGTATTAGGCATACCATTCTTCTGACATACAGAGAGCATGAAGTGGATGGGCAGTGTTTCGGGTTGGCGTTCGACGCCTCGGCAGTGTTGGCAAGCGCGGTATTATGGAATTCTGAGGCGAGCTGTACTGCCACCAATGGAACATGCTTTACATCCTGGCATGGCTCGGGGAGGGGGCGGTCGCGGAGCGAAATCGATTTGGCCGGCGTGATAGTGCTCCGAAGAACAGGCGGCAGTAACAATTGAGGCATGCCGGTATTCCAGTGATTGAACTCTCTCCGATCTCAAAGTAATGTGTGAGATTTTACAATTTATTGGTTTTATACTTTTAATTTTGAAAGGTACTATCATATCCAGGGATGTAGTGATCCATTGATTACAGACGCTGTCGCAGCATGTGTCTTTACTTAGCAGTGAATTAAGTTGGGACAGAGATGATATAAAAGCATCTTAAGTGATCGAGCGGAAAGACGGACCGTTTGGTGTGTTTTAAGTTGCGAGGGGTTGTGTAAGTTTGATGGAGCTTGAGGGTGAATGTGACCCCTAGATGGTCAGACCAGATCAACGGGAGTGATGGTAGGATTTGAAGGGTCATTTCCCCCCCCCAAAAAAAAACAGCAGATAGCCTGCAGAGTGAGTAGCTCCCATAACATTTTGGGAAAAGCTTAAACTATCCATTACATCTGTCTTGGGCGTCTTCCAAATAAAGATTAAAATCGTACATGATTGTAAAGTCAGAGGACTGAACTGCTATGTACAGAAGCTGATTTAATGCAAGCATGAAGCTGCCCTTGGGCCTGGAGGGCGATAAATAAGCAGGCCATTAAAAGAATAATGATGTGTTGTTTGAATATTTCAGTGTTTTTCCCGGCTGTGGGGGGAACTGGCAGGGTGCCTGGCGCTAAGCGTGGGCTGAGTACTAACAGACAGACTTTTGGGTATGTATAGCTAAGGAGTCAGGACTGGAATGCGGATTAGCAAAAACCGAGACGTCATGACGAGGGTCAATCGGAGTAGCCTGACCAGGGACACATGCTGCGATCGCCTTTGGTTACTTTAAGCATGAGTACGAGTGCTCAGGTACAGTTTTCTTTGCTGCCGGCCACAAGTGGAGTGTTGGAGAATTGCACAGTTTCACTTATTGCTGGACGTAGAGGCCGAGTTGCTGCCCCAGATCTATGGTGTATTGGGAGATGGTATGTGGTTGAGTGCCATTTTCGGGGATCCTGGCCCCCACTCTAACGGGGATGGGCTGCTTGGTAGAAGTAGGCCACTTGGGCAGCTAGTGTGCACAGCAAGCGCAGTTCACGGGCAGTGGAGAGCAGTGCACCCGGTGCAGGGGCTACAGACTTGCTCAATCAGCCTTCCTCCCTCTGAGGCCAGCAGTTGAGTACCAGGGAGCTCGGTTATAGAACCTCCGGTTATTAAGCGCACTTTCCGTTTGACCTGGGCCGCGGCATTAGAAAAACATTGATTATGTGTGCAATATACGTCCTTGTTCTCGGGAGAGACGCCAATCAGGAACATGGCTTGGCATGAGCTCGGGGAGTATCTGCTGTAGAGGAGGGCCCTGGTAACATGGACGGGGAGTTTGTACGAGCAGGCCTGTTCTGTTTTCCGAGGGGCCCACAACCTGTTGCATTTTTGCGGATGGGCCTCCGGGTTTTGCTTCGTATTTACCCTGGTTGGTCATGTGTAGCAGTGCAGGAGGAGTTGTTTTACCGCCAAAGTTTCTTTGTGCATAGCCATTCTGTGGTACATAGGCAGCTCTGCACCCAGGCAGGCATAGTGGACACGTAGCGTCAGCAATGCTGGCGCTGAGCAGATAGTAACGCTTCTCCTGGGCCTGGCAAGTTATACACAGGAAGAATAGTTAGCCCCTGCCCATAGGAGCCGCTCGGTGGGACACTGGAAATACTATACCGGAGGGAGGTGGGGACAGCGGCGCACTTGTGCTCCGTCCCGTGGGGTTCACCTCCGATGGTGCCCGTAGTCAGACCTTGGTCTGTATTTGTAGCAAGTTGGTACCACACCGTGTTCATAGCCCCCTTCACCTGAGTTGAGCGGGGACGCAATTCAGAGTACAGCCAAGTTGGGGCTATTGGGGCACTGGCCCTCAGTAACTTTCTCCCAGGGCTTCGCGTCTTACCTCTACTTGTGACGGCGCAGGACGGTCCTTTGCTTGTTATTTCTCTGACTCGAAGCGTCCGAAGGCAGAGTTGCATGGGGCTGGCCCAGAGGCTTCTGTGCTCCACGTGGCGAAGATCTTACCAGAGATTAGCCAACAGGAGGGTGTAGTAGCTGCACCATAGCACCTGTGTCAAGCCAATCGTATGCAACGCTATGGTGATCTGTGATGCCTAGGTCGGACATGAGGTGCTTTTGATATGCGCCCGGCTAGAAGAGTTAGTAGGGTACACTGCTGATTGAGTTGATACATACCGTGTCATGTTAAGTACAGTTCCACCAGTAGCTACTGGGTTGCGCAAATGATCTGGACAGTGACCCAATTGAGCTAGTGATCTATGTAATCCCTATGAAGTCATGACGAGATTTGGTAGCACAGTGCAATACAGGCAGTGGGAACTAAGTTTTTTCTTTTATGGAGTATACGAAGGATAATTTAATAACCTTGTATGGAGTCTCTGCTGTGGTGTGCCTAGTTGGCTACTGTGGATGTGCGATTGGCACAAAAAATGTTACACTGCCTCTGGATAAGCCCTAAGGCTCTGTCTAGCTACTTGGGGGGCGAGCAGGCGTTAGCCTAAGTGTGTACTCCCTTCTCATGACTAATGGTGGGCTCAGCCACGCGTAGGTGCACACCGTTCCCAACCTTAAACGCCAGTTATAACATTGGTAGAGAAGGGATAAGGGTTGATTGCAGTCCTTTTTGCAACCGCCCCACAGGACGAATGCTTTAGACCACATGGTTGTGAAGGGCTCTTGCGGGGGAGCCTGGTTGAAGAGCTAACGTCGGGCAAGTATGTCTTGTGCTTTAATCACACTGGTATGCCCCAGTCACAAGCTGATTTTATCAGGGTGAGCTTGCGGGGGGTCAGGGAGCGCCGATGCATCAGAAGCACTGAGCAGCTTTCAGCCAGGTGTGGTATGGTTGATATCTGATGCAAGGGGCATCTGTTAGACTAGAGCGGTACTCAGATGTACAGCCTTCGGTGCTTGGAGGTCTGTTGGCTCCGCCTTTTCAAGGGAAGCCATTGTCTAGCAGGGTGATCTGAGCGGAGTATTGGCAGGCTTAATTAACATTATCAGCTACCAGTTCAAATGTGCATCTTTCACTAATTTACAATACAGATCACAGGAACTAATTCAAGGCTCCTGTAGTAGGTGCGCATTAAGGGGAGTAACCTGGCAAGGGAACTGTGCCACGTGTGGGGTAGCTTGTGTCGCTCAGTTTGGGCATGAGCACGGCTGTCCTGTCGCCGGTGGTCAGCGAAGTTGAGGCCTGTGCTCCCAGCAGTCCGGTTCGGGGAAGGCGGGGTGACCATAATGGCAATTTCAGAGTTGTTTGTGGTAGGTTACCTGGTTTGGGGTTAGAGGTATGTTGGTCCAAGGACTGGCCAGTGCGTCTTCCCGCGTTCAGGTCAGTGAGCAATAGCTGTGTATGGTGTCAGTGGTATGTTCTGGGCAGGGAGACTCAGGCCAGTCCCCACCCTTTGGTCTACCAGGACATCCCGCGCAAACTCCTTCAGCGGGGATCAGCGCGGCAGGCATGCACTAAGAGATGGGTCTTTGGATACATCTATACCTGGTTTAGTATCCTGGCTACGGAGTGGCGGCGTGACACTCTGGTGTTGGAGGTGGTCAGCCGGTTGGCAGGCCTTCTAGATGTGGGTTTCTAGCTCGGGCATGTCCTAGTAAGGGTGCAGGTACCAGAAGTCGGCCCTGGGAATCAATTCACAGGCCTGGGGAGCGGCAGAACTGATAGGGGCTTGCGTTCGACCTCTTGGTCAGAAGGTCAGATCCTGTTAGGACCACCTAGCAATTCATCCTTCTGAGGTCGTTAAAACGAGTGCCATTGAGTTGAGTAACAATAAACAGGTGTTGCAGCACCAAAGATACCATGGGGTGAACGTACTCCTAATTACAGTCAGAAACGTAAATTGTAAACTAATTTTGTGAAGGTACCGGGCTCACACAACAGTGTAGAAAGCGAGAGACGTTGCGGTAAAACTCGCCCGCCCTATAGCCTTGGCAGCCAGGCAGGTTGTGGAAGTTGTCATCCAACAAGGTGCTACGGTTCAAAAAATTGGTGAAACCCTGGGTAAGGCACACATGGGCTACAAAGTATTAAAGAACATTTGGCATTCCAGTATTCTAGAAAGGGGCAGGTAATTATACATATAGTTCCCTCCTATCCCACTGTCTTGCCGGCTCCCTGGTATACTAGCATAGTTTGGGAGGGCAAGACGTCACCTGGGGTGGTGACTGGCTTAATCTGAGGGACAGGCTCCACAAGCGCTATACACGGATAACTGGGTGAGAGGAAGCAAGGCGGGCTTGATACCCTAACTGCTACCTGTATTGGCACATCTTGCCCTGAGTTGCTTGTCAAAGGTATTGTACTTCAGCCAGGCAATGTCGACACCCATCCACACCAAACCGTTTGTTTAGGGTCATCCTGGGCGCATATATACGCCCAGTATTAGGCCCCTGTGGTTGTCAGCACCAGGAATTACTAACTTCAACTGAACAGGAGGCATGATCGTGTGTTACACTATCAGAAGTGTGGGAGTGTAGACTCCACCTGGGGGGGGTGGTTGGCTGATTTTGATGGAGCTGATGTTGGGGAGCTAGTGGAGATCCAAGCAGGACACCTTGGGGTGGCTTTGAATATCAAGGACGTTACCATTAGCACATCATGTCTCAGGATAGTGGTGAGACAGTCTAAAACTGATCAGGCAGGAGAAGGGAGAGTAGTCCTGTTACAGGGGCTTGGGGGACGCTAGGTATTGCCCTTTGCTCTTGGGCAAGGCTTATTTGGCCCTCCGCCCAGGGACTGCGGGGTACTTCCTGGTGCATGAGGACGGGTCTCCGGTTACAAAGTATCAAGTAGACCACATCATGCAGGCATGCTTGCAATTGTCAGGACAGACAGGGGGAGTTGAGAGATTCAGCAGCCACTCCTTCAGGATTGGGGCGGCAATAACAGCCTTTCTATCAGGGATGCCGCCAGAGCGAATTAAGCAGGTAGGGCGCTGGGACTCGCATTGCTACAAACGATATATAGGCCTTGTGCGGGAGGATATGGCGAGAGGGCTCTTAAGTCCTATGTTGCAACCGACAGTCAGGTGTTTAAGGTGTTCGGTTTTGGCCTGGATTGCCAACTGATGTTGCAGTGATGTGGTTTTGTTGTGCAATTGTAGACTATTAGAATATAAACGTTACTATAAATATGGTTTTCAAACACAACATCTCCTTATTTACCAGGAACCAAGGTCTGGGTAATTGGCCTTTCATGCATCGTTAGAGGTCTACCTCATATTCTGGTCATACATTTGGGAAGGAATGACCTGACGACTCTGGGGAGGAGAGTACTGCTCCAAGACATGAGGGACATCATGTGTCAGTTGAGTATTCAGCTTGGGGCATGTGAACTGTGGTGGTCTTAAACTTTACCTCGCCCAGTTTGGCAAGGAGCCCGAGCTGGAGACGCCATTGAGATATCACGTAGGAGAGTGAACAGCGCCATGCGTAAATGCACAGGACAAAGGGGATTTGGCGTCATCTGGCATGGTTTACTTCAGGCCAAGTCTACTGGATGCTGGGAAGTGGATGAGGTTCACTTCTCAAGGGTAGGCATGGACTTAATTTTGCGGGACCTTGGGGAGGCCTGGAAGCAACAGGATGTAGGTCGGAATATCTGCCTTGGCGAGTGAACGGAATATCACGCAGGAGAGTGAACAGCGCCATGCGTAAATTCACCCATCAATGGGGATTTGGTTTCATCAGGCATGGTCTACTTAATGCCAGGGCCACTGGAAGTTGGGAAGTGGATGGGGGTCACCTCTCAAGGGTAGGCATGGACCTATTTCTGCTGGACATAAGAGAGGCCCTGGAAACAACAGGCTGTAGATAGGAATAGCGGCCTTGGTGGGGGGCTCTGGTGGTGACGGGGGCCAGCTCCTGAGCTGTGGAGGAGTTACAGGGCGATCCAGAGTCTGCAAGGTACAGAAGGGTACTATTTTGCAGCAGCACAACAGGGTGCTAAGCCAAGGATACCCAGGGATGTATTAGCGGGTCCCCTGGAAGAACTTCGGCGCCCCGTTAGCCTACAGGCGGTTGTGGGTCTGAGCAACCGGGGGCTGCCTGGAACGCTCCGCCCACCTGTCGAGGGGCGTGAGTAAGGGAGTGGACTGGCGGTCCACAGAGGTCAGAGGTGGCCTCTCCCAAGAATTGGTAACCACCGGTTGGCGAGGGCCACGGTGCAAGTTGGCTCATCAGACGGGCAGGCGGCATAGGGGCTAGCCTGCCCTGGGATCGCCCGTAAGATAACCCACCATGTTGGCATATTGGTTATGCAAATAAACCTGCAGCAAATTTCTCCACTAAAAAAGGTGTGTTGTGGTTTATTTATGTACATCACGTATAATAACTGAGTGTTGCCGATATTGGCACTATACCAAGGCTGCCCGGGGGGCCCCGTAGGGGACCCTCCATCAGGGCGGCCGCCTTAGTGCCACAGGAAGGCACAAGCAAGTAATTTGACTCCCTGGGCAAGGACCAGGGGAGGGGTCGGCGGGCCGCGTCACTTCCGGCCGAGGGAAGGGGATAGGGTACATAAGCCTTCCCCCGCCCACAGGAGGGTCTCTTGACCGCTGCCCGTCTCGCTGTTCCCCGCCCTACCGCTCACCCTGCGAACGGGCATAAGAGGGTACGGAGGGGGGAATAAATAACTTATTGTTTTGTGTTGCAGGAGGAGTTACAGGGCGATCCAGAGTCTGCAAGGTACAGAAGGGTACTATTTTGCAGCAGCACAACAGGGTGCTAAGCCAAGGATACCCAGGGATGTATTAGCGGGTCCCCTGGAAGAACTTCGGCGCCCCGTTAGCCTACAGGCGGTTGTGGGTCTGAGCAACCGGGGGCTGCCTGGAACGCTCCGCCCACCTGTCGGGGGCGTGAGTAAGGAGTGGACTGGCGGTCCACAGAGGTCAGAGGTGGCCTCTCCCAAGAATTGGTAACCACCGGTTGGCGAGGGCCACGGTGCAAGTTGGCTCATCAGACGGGCAGGCGGCATAGGGGCTAGCCTGCCCTGGGATCGCCCGTAAGATAACCCACCATGTTGGCATATTGGTTATGCAAATAAACCTGCAGCAAATTTTCCACTAAAAAAGGTGTTGTGTGGTTTATTTATGTACATCACGTATAATAACTGAGTGTTGCCGATATTGGCACTAATGTACCGCCCTTTGTGGGCTGAGCTTAGTGCTGGTAATAACTCCTGGGATCTGTAGTTTTTTTTCCCACAAAACTCACTTCCTTTAGTAGGTCCTGCGTTACAATCCATATATTTAAAAGCATTATAAAACCCTCAGTGGGCCCCTGAATGCATTTAGCGAGTTCTAAGTGTTCCCATCTGCTGTGCTGCATGACGAGTGAAGACACAGTTCTCACCTCGCAGCCTCCTTTCATCTTGTGGATGGTGCAGCCTCCCACGGCAGGGCTGCCGTGTAATTAAATGAACCAACAAATGCCCGAAAGCTTTTTAGAAGCGCACACAACAGCAGATGAAACCCAGAGGTTTATTAACAATGCAGGAAACTCGCATCAGCATTCCTTGGTGAAATTAACTTAGACCTGACGCGTTTCGTGTGTTCTCCTCTTTTTCGAAGGTCATCAGCAAATACGAGATGAATGCTGAGGTGAGCCATTGATGCTTTTGTCAGTGAGCCCATGAGGAAGAGGCGTATTGGCCTTGAAACGCGTCGGGCATGGTTGTGAATATACTGGGAAGCAGGTTGGTGAGCTGCTGAGAGGCCAGAAAACCGGATGGTTGGAACATCGTCGAGTGACCTCTCGAAGCTCAAGGGCGTTTGTTGATGACTATTTTTACACGGCTGCCTTGGCCGTGGAGAGGAGCACCATTTCTGTACGATGGAAAGGCTGTGATGGGAACCTTCCCGTCATGTGGCACGATGTTCCCTTATGCAAATGACAGCTCACCGGCCTTTGATTCCCTTTCCTACTAAAGGATAAAAATGAACTCTAATCATACAGAAGCATTGAACCTACTTAAGGAATGAAATTATACTCACCTCATTGGACTGCATATACCAGCATGCTTGTAAGCAAGTGAGCCACGCCCACTGAGGGCGGATTAATTCAATAAATACGAGATGAATGCTGAGGTGAGCCGTTGATGCTTTTGTCAGTGAGCCCATGAGGAAGAGGCGTATTGGCCTTGAAACGCGTCGGGCATGGTTGTGAATATACTGGGAAGCAGGTTGGTGAGCTGCTGAGAGGCCAGAAAACCGGATGGTTGGAACATCGTCGAGTGACCTCTCGAAGCTCAAGGGCGTTTGTTGATGACTATTTTTACACGGCTGCCTTGGCCGTGGAGAGGAGCACCATTTCTGTACGATGGAAAGGCTGTGATGGGAACCTTCCCGTCATGTGGCACGATGTTCCCTTATGCAAATGACAGCTCACCGGCCTTTGATTCCCTTTCCTACTAAAGGATAAAAATGAACTCTAATCATACAGAAGCATTGAACCTACTTAAGGAATGAAATTATACTCACCTCATTGGACTGCATATACCAGCATGCTTGTAAGCAAGTGAGCCACGCCCACTGAGGGCGGACTAATTCAATAAATACGAGATGAATGCTGAGGTGAGCCGTTGATGCTTTTGTCAGTGAGCCCATGAGGAAGAGGCGTATTGGCCTTGAAACGCGTCGGGCATGGTTGTGAATATACTGGGAAGCAGGTTGGTGAGCTGCTGAGAGGCCAGAAAACCGGATGGTTGGAACATCGTCGAGTGACCTCTCGAAGCTCAAGGGCGTTTGTTGATGACTATTTTTACACGGCTGCCTTGGCCGTGGAGAGGAGCACCATTTCTGTACGATGGAAAGGCTGTGATGGGAACCTTCCCGTCATGTGGCACGATGTTCCCTTATGCAAATGACAGCTCACCGGCCTTTGATTCCCTTTCCTACTAAAGGATAAAAATGAACTCTAATCATACAGAAGCATTGAACCTACTTAAGGAATGAAATTATACTCACCTCATTGGACTGCATATACCAGCATGCTTGTAAGCAAGTGAGCCACGCCCACTGAGGGCGGATTAATTCAATAAATACGAGATGAATGCTGAGGTGAGCCGTTGATGCTTTTGTCAGTGAGCCCATGAGGAAGAGGCGTATTGGCCTTGAAACGCGTCGGGCATGGTTGTGAATATACTGGGAAGCAGGTTGGTGAGCTGCTGAGAGGCCAGAAAACCGGATGGTTGGAACATCGTCGAGTGACCTCTCGAAGCTCAAGGGCGTTTGTTGATGACTATTTTTACACGGCTGCCTTGGCCGTGGAGAGGAGACACCATTTCTGTACGATGGAAAGGCTGTGATGGGAACCTTCCCGTCATGTGGCACGATGTTCCCTTATGCAAATGACAGCTCACCGGCCTTTGATTCCCTTTCCTACTAAAGGATAAAAATGAACTCTAATCATACAGAAGCATTGAACCTACTTAAGGAATGAAATTATACTCACCTCATTGGACTGCATATACCAGCATGCTTGTAAGCAAGTGAGCCACGCCCACTGAGGGCGGATTAATTCAATAAATACGAGATGAATGCTGAGGTGAGCCGTTGATGCTTTTGTCAGTGAGCCCATGAGGAAGAGGCGTATTGGCCTTGAAACGCGTCGGGCATGGTTGTGAATATACTGGGAAGCAGGTTGGTGAGCTGCTGAGAGGCCAGAAAACTGGATGGTTGGAACATCGTCGAGTGACCTCTCGAAGCTCAAGGGCATTTGTTGATGACTATTTTTACACGGCTGCCTTGGCCGTGGAGAGGAGCACCATTTCTGTACGATGGAAAGGCTGTGATGGGAACCTTCCCGTCATGTGGCACGATGTTCCCTTATGCAAATGACAGCTCACCGGCCTTTGATTCCCTTTCCTACTAAAGGATAAAAATGAACTCTAATCATACAGAAGCATTGAACCTACTTAAGGAATGAAATTATACTCACCTCATTGGACTGCATATACCAGCATGCTTGTAAGCAAGTGAGCCACGCCCACTGAGGGCGGACTAATTCAATAAATACGAGATGAATGCTGAGGTGAGCCGTTGATGCTTTTGTCAGTGAGCCCATGAGGAAGAGGCGTATTGGCCTTGAAACGCGTCGGGCATGGTTGTGAATATACTGGGAAGCAGGTTGGTGAGCTGCTGAGAGGCCAGAAAACCGGATGGTTGGAACATCGTCGAGTGACCTCTCGAAGCTCAAGGGCGTTTGTTGATGACTATTTTTACACGGCTGCCTTGGCCGTGGAGAGGAGCACCATTTCTGTACGATGGAAAGGCTGTGATGGGAACCTTCCCGTCATGTGGCACGATGTTCCCTTATGCAAATGACAGCTCACCGGCCTTTGATTCCCTTTCCTACTAAAGGATAAAAATGAACTCTAATCATACAGAAGCATTGAACCTACTTAAGGAATGAAATTATACTCACCTCATTGGACTGCATATACCAGCATGCTTGTAAGCAAGTGAGCCACGCCCACTGAGGGCGGATTAATTCAATAAATACGAGATGAATGCTGAGGTGAGCCGTTGATGCTTTTGTCAGTGAGCCCATGAGGAAGAGGCGTATTGGCCTTGAAACGCGTCGGGCATGGTTGTGAATATACTGGGAAGCAGGTTGGTGAGCTGCTGAGAGGCCAGAAAACCGGATGGTTGGAACATCGTCGAGTGACCTCTCGAAGCTCAAGGGCGTTTGTTGATGACTATTTTTACACGGCTGCCTTGGCCGTGGAGAGGAGCACCATTTCTGTACGATGGAAAGGCTGTGATGGGAACCTTCCCGTCATGTGGCACGATGTTCCCTTATGCAAATGACAGCTCACCGGCCTTTGATTCCCTTTCCTACTAAAGGATAAAAATGAACTCTAATCATACAGAAGCATTGAACCTACTTAAGGAATGAAATTATACTCACCTCATTGGACTGCATATACCAGCATGCTTGTAAGCAAGTGAGCCACGCCCACTGAGGGCGGATTAATTCAATAAATACGAGATGAATGCTGAGGTGAGCCGTTGATGCTTTTGTCAGTGAGCCCATGAGGAAGAGGCGTATTGGCCTTGAAACGCGTCGGGCATGGTTGTGAATATACTGGGAAGCAGGTTGGTGAGCTGCTGAGAGGCCAGAAAACCGGATGGTTGGAACATCGTCGAGTGACCTCTCGAAGCTCAAGGGCGTTTGTTGATGAATATATATATATATATATATATATATATATATATATATATATACACATACATACATACATACATACATACTTACATCATCCATCCTTCCTTCCTACTGGCAGTTGCCAGTAGACAGTTATAGTGAGGACCTAGTTTCCATAGGAAGAGCGTTTTTTCATTTGCCATTAACTTTGGCTCTGTTTGACGAATCCTAACAAAATTTTCAAAGCTCACTTCAGCTGCTGCCTTGAAAGTTGCGGGGTGATAACTCAAGCGGGGGCCGAGAAAAAGAGGAGGGCCCCAAAACACATTTTCCCCATGTTCATTCCCATAGGACCTTTAGACATGGCTAGAGCCCGAACTGCTGATCGGAATTACACCAAATTTGGTAGGAAGGTAGATGTTGGTCCGGGGAAATGCCATTTTATTAGTTGGTGTAATTCTGTTCAGTAGTTATAGAGATATTACCCAAAAGCCACAGAACCGTGACCCCTCCCGATCTCGTGTTGAGATCTGATTGGCTGCCAACACTTCAAATCCAGGAAGTATTGGCAGCTATCTTGAGCTGAGTCAGAGAAAAAAACATTTAAAAAAAAGAAATGGGGACAGGGTAGAAATACCCTGACCCCCTAGGCCTCTTGGGGGTGGGGGGGTCCCATGGTGGGCCAGGTCCAGGAGGCGTTTTTGAAATAAATGAGGAGGGGGCGCATGGGCCCCGCTCCTTGGCCTTATTTTGCCCTGGGGTCCACCACCTCCCTGGGGCTTGATTAATGATAAATGGGGGCCTCTTGTACCCCCGAAGCCCAGGGTACCACCACCTCCCCAGGGCCATACTCTAAACACAAATCGTGGGGCCTCAAAGACCCCCCTGTGCCCTGGGGATCACCATCTTGCCGGAGCCAAGTTAATTATTTTTTTTAATGGAAGGGGGGCCATTCTCAGCCCCGGGGACCGCCACCTTCCCAAGCAGGCCCTACAATAAGAAAGGAGGGGAGTCCCCCTCCTGGAGTCAAAGATGGCCCTGGGGATCGCCACCCCCAGGACTAGCTCCGGCTTTGTCCCTGAGTGCCCACTCCCAGGACATATCTGTTTGCTATGGCTTGGTGGGAACTTTACCGCTCCCGCCAAGCCAAAGCAAACTATGCTCTGCTTCCAGCAAGCGAGAGCATTAAGGGGAGCGAGCATGCCCAGTTCTACGGAAGGAGAGACTATCCAAGAGAATCCAGCATTTTCTTGGCTTTTGGAGCACCCAGAGAAAGCAGACTCTTTGAGAGAGCAAAGCCAGGAGTGACCTGTGCAGTGAAGTGGTCTCCCAGGTCTCTTTGTATGGGTCCCCTGGGACCTACTTTAAGACTGTTACAAAGCAAGTAACACACTGCCACCCGCCACTCTACAAGAGGCTTGAAAGACTGGTGCTACTGCTGATGTGAGGGCAAGTGAAGCCCTATTGCAGCTAAAGTAGGAAACAGAGATCAGCTCAGACATCAGCAACAGCCAAAATAGGCCAATTCAGATGACTTGGCCTGAAGGCCACAACTCTAGAATGTGACCCCATGTCTACAACCAGCTATGAATGCTGCCACTGCCAAAGAGACGGGTTGCTGTCCAGATCTGCCTCACCATTCTATTCCTGCGAACACTGTCCCGAGACGAAGCTGCCGTCATGGATGCACAGGAGAGGGAATGCCACCATGAGGTGGGATCATGAATCTAATACACTGCACCACTACAGCTGCAACGATAAGCAGCAAGGTAATGAGAGGCTTAGTCTGTACCTGAGACAAGAGGCTAATCTGTGCCTGCGAGTCTGTGGTGCACACTTAGGACTTCTCTAGTGAAGTAAAAGACATTGAAATGTGTTTCATGTGACCTGAGAGAGATTTGGCACTATCTGCACCAGTGCCTGATATATGCCTAAACCATAGCATATTGGGGACTGTAGACATAGAATCCATACCAGAGGAGAAAAGAGAAACAGGAATGGGGGACAAGGGGTGTAGCACCGTGGACTAAATGGTGCAACATAGATTACCATATTGCATTACATTCCCATCGAATTGTGTAGTATTGAGTTATGGTGTGAGGCTAAATTTACTTTCTTTTAAAGTAAAAGATTAGCACTGTCCTTGACATTACGTTATTGAATGTGTTGGTTGGCTGTTGAGTTCTTGTTCCACTCTACCTCCCTGAGAAGTCATGGATTCTGACCCTCACTACCCTGACAGTCAAGGGTGGAAGGGTTGTTCTTGGCCCAGTTTTCAGAGCTATCGTTGGATAGACCCCAGGGTCCCAGTAGCAAACAACACCAACCAATGCAGTTTGGGCCCATTAGCACCTTTCACTCTCGTGGTGCCCTGAAAGGGTCAGACACAAATGGTTGATACATTGTTTTCAGATTCCAATGCATAAAGCTCTAAATACCCAGCGACCCACATTCCAAAACACTTACATATGGAATTAAAAACATAAGGAATAAAGACACTTACTACTTAGAAACCAAAAATTTAAATCAAAATTAGCTGTGTCTAAATAATTTTGTGGTGTTGCCCCTCTAATATGGAATTATCTTCCCAAGGACACTGTGAGCGAAGAAGACGTCAGCACTGCCCAACAGAAGATAAAAACATTCTTTTTTCGGAGTTTTATATAGAGCAAACTTGACTCGAAGCTATCAGGTATAAGAGCGCTTTACATGCACACCAGTTGCATTACACAAGAACACATTCATTTTTGTTAGACACAGGGAAATTAAGTGATTTACCCAGAATCACATGATCACAGTTGAGCGCCATTGCCGAGACTCAAACCCGATTCCCCAGATTTGAGATCCAGTAGGCCACATGCGCTCCCTTTCCTTTAACCTGCATCTAAACACCAGCATCTTCCTCAAACAGAAATAAACAGACCGAATTCTATCCAGTAAAACGTTTTTGTTTTTTTGTACTTCTTCTGCCCCCTTTCTCTAATCATGTAACCACTTTCATATTTATGTTTATGATTTTGCCTTAATTGTTTTTGCACAGTTAAATGTCCTCCCGAAACTTGATCCCAAGATAAATTGTAAAGCCATCTGACAAACTTTGGGGCAAAGCAGACCTATGTAAAAACCCTTAAATTAATAAAATAAATATTCCTCTCCAGGGTTGGTCTACAAGAACCTTAATGGCCCCAAACCTTTCCAAGGTTCTTGATACATTATTACCTTCTGTGTCTCCTAGTCCCAGTCCTGGCTAAACTAAGGTTTCTTCTGTGTCACACATAAACCAAACCTTCAACCAAGCTAAAGAAAAGTTATTATTATGTGAAAATTCTCTTAATGGTAGGCATTTTCCCTTTCTCAGTAGCCTAATAGTAAGTCACCACCTTCTGACTTCCGGTTTTTGTTTCTTTTGTGTATCGATATCAATCTTCAAGTGTGAAGGTAAGTCTTTCTAATATTAAGTATTATGTTTATTGTCACACCCTGAGATCCTTGGGAACAGTCCCCCCCAGAGGCCCACCTTCCAGCAGCTCCAGCTCTGATCATATAAGAACAGAGGATCAAAGTGGCTAGATGGGGGGAGGGAAATTAGGGAAGGTACACCAGGGAAGGAGACCTGTAAAACAAAAGCAACCAACTCTGTTCATCATGCATGATTCATTGTAAATACTGTGGCATATATTCACTGAGAATTCATTTAATAAATCTTGTAGCTTCATAGTACTGTTAACTCTGACAAAACATAACACATTTATCAACACATCAAATATCAAGAGTGTATTATCTGATACATATCATCTTGGTTGGATGCTTATTTTAAAATTATGCATACATTGTATTACAGTCTGCGTTCTTTGCATGAACTGAAATTAGTGTCCCTCATACACAGGACTTTGAGCAATAACAAACTCAACCTGTACTCAATGAATTCCACATACAATGGTTTCATAAATATGCCACATTTAATCACCCCTCAAATGAGCATAGGGTTACTAAAAAAGTTGCACCTCTAAATACTATGGGGCCGATTCACAGAACTAATCTGAGACAAAATCCTAAACTTACTACTTTTGGTATTCACAGAAGGCACTTATGATTTTTGGTATTCACAGAATGCACTTATGACTCCTAACTTTACGTCCGCACTCGGGCTGGAATTTCCGCACCCGGACCGTACTCTCCGCACTCGGAGCCTACTCTCCGCACCCGGACCGTACTCTCCGCACCCGGACCGTACTTTCCGGCTAGGGCCGTACTTTCCGGCTTGAGCCGTAATCTCCGGCTGGGGCCGGATAAAGTGTAATCAATGGGCCGGATTGCAATTTTTACAAAAAAGAACATTAGGAATGTGTGATAAATGGTAGAGGAGGTCATGAAAAACAGTTTGGGCAGGGAAAAGATTACGGCCAGACACTACATCATAACCCAGAAAAGTTTTCTCTTTTGCATCATGGTACATGCAGTGCACAATTTGTGCTCCCCTCAGTGTTGACTGCACAGCATGAGTGTTTGTGTACTGCCTGAGTGAATGGATGAGTGCATGAGTAGTGCCTGAGTGGAAGGTTTGGTGGAAGGGTAATGTCTGGGTCATTTGATGAGTGCAAGTATGAGTGCAAGAGTAATGCCTGGGTCATTGGATGAGTGCATGGGTAGTGCCTGAGTGAATGGAGGAGTACATGGGTACTGCCTAAGTGAATGCTAGAGTGCAAGAGTAGTGCCTGTCTGATTTCATGAGTGCATGGGTAGTACCTCAGTGATTGGATGAGTATATGGGTAATGCCTGACTGGAAGAATGGGTGCAATGTTAATGCATGGGTCATTGGATGAGTGCATGATTAGCGCCTCAGTGAATGGTTGAGTGGAAGAATAATGCCTGAGTGATTGCATAAGTACATGGGCAGTACCTGGGTGATTGCATAAGTGCAGGGGTACTGTCTGAGTGATTGGATGAGTGCATAGGTAGTCCCTGAGTGACTTTATTAGTGCATGGCTAATATCTGGTTGCTTAGATGAGTACATGGGTAGTGCCTGAGTAAAAGGATGACTGCAACAGAAATGCCTGGGTCATTGGATGAGTGCATGGGTAGTGTATCACTGAATGAAGGAGTGCAGAAGTAGTATTAGAGGTGAATGAATGAGTTCAACAGTAGTGCCTGAGTGATTGCATGAGTACATGGGTAGAGCATTGGTGATTGCATAAGTGCAGGGGTAGTGTCTCGGTGATTGCATGAGTGCATGGGTTTTGCCTCTGTGAAATGAAAAATGCAAGGATAATGCCTGCGTTATCCTATTAGTGCCAAAGTTGTGCTACAGAGATTAGATGATAGCAATGATAGTGTTTGTGTGAAAGGATCACTACCTGGCTGATGACATCAGCAACATAATGAAAGTTTTTAAATAGTGTAAAGGATCAGCATTATTTTTAATAGAAATAAATAACATAACAGTGTTGACTGCACAGTCAACACTGAGGGGAGCGCAAACTGTGCACTGCATGTACCATGATGCAAAGAAGAAAACTTTTCTGGGTTATGATGTAGTGTCTGGCCGTACCCTTTTCCCTGCCCAAACAGTTTTTCATGACCTCCTCTACCATTTATCACACATTCCTAATGTTCCTTTTTGTAAAAGTTGCAATCTGGCCCATTGATTACACTTTATCCGGCCCCAGCCAGAGATTACGGCTCGAGCCGGAAAGTACGGCCCTAGCCGAAAAGTACGGTCCGGGTGCGGAGAGTACGGTCCGGGTGCGGAGAGTACGCTCCGAGTGCAGAGAGTACGGTCCGAGTGCGGAAATTCCGGCCCGAGTGCGGACGTAAAGTTAGGAGTCGTAAGTGCATTCTGTGAATACCAAAAATCGTAAGTGCCTTCTGTGAATACCAAAAGTAGTAAGTTTAGGATTTTGTCTCAGATTAGTTCTGGGAATCGGCCCCTTTGTGACTCACTGAAAGCCCTCACAGCGAAACACAGTTCACCGAGTGTACAGAGTGTTAGAGGGAAGTAATGTGAAAGTCTGTAATGCCTTCGCTGCACACAACGCACTGCCAAGAGAACACAGTCTGAAGTAATACAAGCTACACCCGCGCAATGAAAGTGCTCCTAACCGTGATTTTTCCCAAACTGCAGAACAGCTTATAGACAGGGGGTCAGATTTACAAGCCCTTGCGCCGCCGGTGCATCACGTTGCGTGACGCACCGGTGGCGCAGCCTGCTAAGTGATATTTACAAGAACAGGTAAAGTCACCCTGCGTGACTTAACCTGTGCTTGTAAATATCCCCCCTGTTCACGCAACACTTTGCGTGTTAGGGGCGTGACATGGGTGTTGCTGTGGGTGTTCCCACGCAACACCCATGTCCACTGATGCATTTCCAGACTTACGAGAAATCGTAAATCTGGAAATGCGTCAGAATGCTACGCCACCCTAGGGGTGGCATAGCGAGGTGCAACGAGGAGAAATGTTTACATTTCTCCTCGTTTTTCTCTTTCAATGCGTGCTGCATTCTACAGCACACATTGGAAGAGGAAATCACCTCACTGATTGTTTTTGTGCAGGAAGGTGCCCCTTCCTGCACAAAAATAATCTCCCCACGACGCAGACCTCCTTGCACCATGGTGCAAGGGTGCCTGCGCCAGCGCATGGCAGCAGTTTGTGCGCCAGCGCAGGGGGAAGCACAGAGATGATACATATTGTTGTAAATATGTCGCATCCCTGTGCTTCGAAACTAACGCAGCGCGGCGCAGCAAAATGACTTGCGGCACCGCGCTGCGTTAGTTTCTTGTAGATCTGCCCCAGGATGCGATCCAGGCACCATGACACGATACACCAAAGGTGAGGGATTCCAGAAACACGCTCACTCTGCAAGGTCCAAATATTAGACCCTCGCCCCGCGTTCTCCCGACTCTCTCGTTCCTGCAAGCAGGCTCATACGTTACCACGCACAGGAACATTCTCCAATAATTCTGGGTATTCTGTGACGGCCGTCCTTTAGTGGAGTTACCGTCACAGCACCAGGCATGGCTGAGATTCTCAGAGCATTTCCACCACTAACGGCTTCCTTAACCATAGTATTTTCCTGCATAAAGAGGACACCCCTCATACAGGTGGGAACGCGGAATGGGCAAAATTCCGCAATTGCTGAGATTTATGTTTTGTAAGTATATTTAACCATAAATATTGACAGTAGATACATTTTAGGTGAACTAACACTAAGTTAGAGCAAAAAGGTTTATGAGCTGTAAGAATTGTAGATTGGAGCCCTCCTAATTAGCCTCAACTTGGGAAAAGGTATTTAGTTTATATGGATAAGTTGGTGGGTTGTAGTTGTGGATTACTTCTATAGAGTTTAACAATCTCTTATTTTGAGGCTTATGAAATTAATCTTGGGGTTTTTGACTGTTAGAAGATGGTTTTTTAAGATGTTATTTATTGATGTGTTCTTCGGTGATTTCATTGTGTTACATTGTAAGTTTTAATTAACTGAACAATAATGTATCATTATCTTATCTTAAAAAAAAGAATATATTTAGGGTCCTGCTAAAGTGGTCCCTAGAGGAAAGTATCAGCCTGTTGCTCCTGCTCAGCCATGCCGAAGCCGGCAGAGGACAGCTACCTGGTGTGGGCTAGAAGCACACTGTAGCAATCATTGCAGGTTGGAAAGCTTCTTTATTTTACTGAAGGATTTTGTTGTATCTTACTGCATCCTCTCTTCTCCTGGTGTTTGGGTTGGGAGAACAGGAGGCTCTCTGAATTTATTCTCTGTCCACATTCAAAGTCTGATCCTATTTCTACATCTAAAAATACCCCTCAGCCATTTCGTGGGAGGGGTCGTGGCTTGGTGGTCCATTTCACAAACCAGTCCTGGGAAAGCCCAGCAGCTCCAAAACTTCTCTCCTCAAGGCAATGAATATGCAAAGTGTCAACTAGTCCAGTGTAGGGTTGTCTCAAGGCTTTGTTCAGGACCCAGATAACTTCTAGACTGACAGTAGGTGTTGAATGTCAGAGAGAAGGAGTATTAAATAGAGTTTTGGGAACCTCTAGACCAAATGTTTTGGTTGACCCCATATCCCAAATGCCTACGTCACCAAGGGCTTCTGGGAGGAATTCAAGTTTTATTATATAAAGAGCAAGTTTTCCTCTTCCCTCTGGAGAACTTATTCCAGGATGTTATTCAATTGTATTCCTTGTACAAAAAAACACATCACTAGAATTTTGTACTGTACTAGACTTAAAAACTGTCAACTCTCTTTTCACTAGACTGGTAACACATAATTCAGTATTTATGATGAGCATGCCATTTTTGTTGGCTTCTCTGATTCTTTTAGATGTGTACATGCATATTGCCATCCACCCAAAGGTCCACTATAGCTTTAATTTTGCATTTTAGGGAAGTATTTTCAATGTCAGTTACTTCTGTTTGAACTAACACCAGCCCAAGAGTTTTTACGAATGTCTTTGCCCCATTGGTAGGTATTCTGCACTCCCAGGGAATACATAGATATCCTTTTCTGGATGACTGGTTGATAAGTGCCTCTTATTTTCTTATGATCCGTGAAGATGTGCAAACAGTATGCAGAACACTGCAGGTGTATGAATTTCTTTTCAGCCATCAAACATTGCACCTGTTGCCTGTTCAGATCCTGCAGTTGATATGAGCAGTTTTCTAAATGAACTTGGGGAGGGTGTTCCGATCACCTGCGAGAAGAATAAAACGAACTTGCAGGCCGTCAACTTTATCCAGTCAATTGGAAATAAGGGCCAGGAATGACTCAAGGCCCACAATGTAATGGCAGCATGTCTACTTGTGGTTCCTTGGGCTCCTTTTCATCTATTACCGCTGGCCAGACATTTTTTTTATAGTGGTGGTCACCATCTTTGAAGAATTACGAAGTTCTTTTTCCAATAACTGTTCAAACATTGCCAGAATAATCATTGGTTGTTACTTCAGGAACTTTGGACAGAAGTGTCCCTTTAGCCCCTCCTCCAACATTACTAATTAATGTAGACATGAGTACATTGAGGTGGAGAGCAGTATTGTTAGAAGGATTCAGAGTCATTGGAATCAGGAGGTGGTAGCTCATTCTTCCAATTGGAAAAAAATGGGAGTGAGACAGATTTCTCTCTTATCGCCCAAGTGCATGCTGTAAGGATACAAATAGATAAACCAGTAGAAAGAGCTTGTCAGCAAGCAGGGGAAACCAGAGTTTAGTAGACCTAGCTCAGATGATCAGTGTTTGGACCAAGTCTTCTCTCTTTTCTATGACAGCTGACTATCTTCTGGGAAAGAGAAATTCCATGTGGATCAGCAGAGTTGGGTGTTCTCCTCCTCACTGGGTCTGAGCCACTTCTATTTCAAAGATTGTTGAGCCAGTATGTTCGCCTTCATCTTGACCTTCTTGCCACACAAGAGAATGATCTTCTGGACCGGTTTTGCAATCTGGTGTACTCAATAAAAGCTTGAGGTCAGCTTCTTTATGCCCTAGTGGCCTTGGCCTTTGGCGTCTTCTGCACACATTCTCTCCATTTTCTTTGCTACCTCAGGTTCTTTGCCAAATCACAGATGACAAAGCGGAGGTGTTGTTAGTGGCCTTATATGGGCCCCATTGCTTATGGTTTCCATTACTCCTCCAAATGTCAGTACAGCATCATTGAACATTTCCATTAAATTCATCTCCTCTCAGGTCTCCTAGTTTCCCATAGTCAACCCATCTGCAAATACGCCGGCATGGATCTTGAAAGGTTAGATCTAGACACCAGGGGATATTCGAGTGAGGTAGCTTCTTGCATACAACAGTCTTATCATCCATTGACCCTTAAGGTCTACACTCGTCATTGGTGATGTTTTCAATCCTGGTGTTTAGCTGCTTCCTGTGAGGCAGACTACGTACTGGCTTTTTGAAGGGATGGCTTTCTCTTAGGTTTGGGGGGGTCTCAGCTCTTAGAAGCCAGTAGGCAACTATGCAGGCATTTACAGAATCTTAAATTGCTACATTGGCTGATCTAGCTTTAGGAGTATTAAATTGTTGGCTAGTTGACTCTCTAGTACCTCCATGGGATCTTCCTCTGATACACCAATATTTACAGGGCCCCTAATACACGTATCTCTACCAGGGCCTCCTTGTGAGCCCCTTTATGAAGTGGAGTTAAAATTCTTGTCTGCTAAGGTTTTATTTTTAGTTGTTATGCTTGGCTCAACACATTGAGGAGCTCTTCTCTCCACTCTTTTTTTGTGATTTTCTTTTTGGATAATGTGGTCCTTAGACAGAGCCCTACTTTTCTTCCCAAAGTATTATTTAGTTTTCATTGTACGTTTGGTTTTTTCCAGTTCTTTTCCCAATCCAATGTCCAAGAAAGAATGAAAGCTTCAAATGCTAAATGTCCATTGAGCTCATGAATTTTATATAGCGCATGCAGTATTATTTAATAAAACTCAGGTAATTTTTGTTACATTTGGCTCTGCAGGTGTAGATCAACTCTAGTTGCTGGTTGAGGCTAGGGATTTCTCTGGCCTATGAGTGAGCTGGTTTGAATCATCTGGGTCCCGTTCAGGGGTTATCTGCCAGTGGCATGGCTACTTCTTGATCAGCCTTCAAGGCTGCTTCGTTTACGGACATTTGTTTTGGTACATGACAGTCGTTTCAAACTTATATGAGTCATTATAGACTGCAGGTGGGTGTTATCACCATCCAGTTATTGAATGTGCTTTAATGTAATGTGGTGTGGATCTGTTTGAAAGATTCTGTTTAATAAAAACTGCACAAGATGTAACAACATTAGATTAATTTGGTATATTTGTAATGGTCACCTCCTGGGTCAGTTTGGGTATACCGTCAATTTAGTCACAGGGTCAGACTGATTTGCATATGGCCATGTCTTACCTGGGGTGGTGGAGTGAGCTAAAGAATGATGATGGATTAAACCCAGATCAGTTGACTGGGGGTGAGTGTTTGATTGGCTCAAACTTTCCGTCCATCATCCCCTTTTGTATCGCTTTGTTCGCCCTAAGTTGGCGGGGGTATGCCCAGACGTGGGTCCCTTGCTCACTTTGCCACTGGATTCAAGCAAGCCTGGCTGATGACGGCTGGAATGCCAGAAAACGGTCCTAGGATGCTTGTTTCCGGTCCAGGGAAGACATGGCTTGGCAGTTCGGGCTGGACTGTTCCCATGAGGCACAGGGTCAGACTGATTTGCATATGGCCATGTCTTACCTGGGGTGGTGGAGTGAGCTAAAGAATGATGATGGATTAAACCCAGATCAGTTGACTGGGGGTGAGTGTTTGATTGGCTCAAACGTTCCGTCCATCATCCCCTTTTGTATCGCTTTGTTCGCCCTAAGTTGGCGGGGGTATGCCCAGACGTGGGTCCCTTGCTCACTTTGCCACTGGATTCAAGCAAGCCTGGCTGATGACGGCTGGAATGCCAGAAACCGGTCCTAGGATGCTTGTTTCCGGTCCAGGGAAGACATGGCTTGGCAGTTCGGGCTGGACTGTTCCCATGAGGCACAGGGTCAGACTGATTTGCATATGGCCATGTCTTACCTGGGGGTGGTGGAGTGAGCTAAAGAATGATGATGGATTAAACCCAGATCAGTTGACTGGGGTGAGTGTTTGATTGGCTCAAACGTTCCGTCCATCATCCCTTTTGTATCGCTTTGTTCGCCCTAAGTTGGCGGGGGTATGCCCAGACGTGGGTCCCTTGCTCACTTTGCCACTGGATTCAAGCAAGCCTGGCTGATGACGGCTGGAATGCCAGAAACCGGTCCTAGGATGCTTGTTTCCGGTCCAGGGAAGACATGGCTTGGCAGTTCGGGCTGGACTGTTCCCATGAGGCACAGGGTCAGACTGATTTGCATATGGCCATGTCTTACCTGGGGTGGTGGAGTGAGCTAAAGAATGATGATGGATTAAACCCAGATCAGTTGACTGGGGGTGAGTGTTTGATTGGCTCAAACGTTCCGTCCATCATCCCCTTTGTATCGCTTTGTTCGCCCTAAGTTGGCGGGGTATGCCCAGACGTGGGTCCCTTGCTCACTTTGCCACTGGATTCAAGCAAGCCTGGCTGATGACGGCTGGAATGCCAGAAACCGGTCCTAGGATGCTTGTTTCCGGTCCAGGAAGACATGGCTTGGCAATTCGGGCTGGACTGTTCCCATGAGGCACAGGGTCAGACTGATTTGCATATGGCCATGTCTTACCTGGGGTGGTGGAGTGAGCTAAAGAATGATGATGGATTAAACCCAGATCAGTTGACTGGGGGTGAGTGTTTGATTGGCTCAAACGTTCCGTCCATCATCCCCTTTTGAATCGCTTTGTTCGCCCTAAGTTGGCGGGGGTATGCCCAGACGTGGGTCCCTTGCTCACTTTGCCACTGGATTCAAGCAAGCCTGGCTGATGACGGCTGGAATGCCAGAAACCGGTCCTAGGATGCTTGTTTCCGGTCCAGGGAAGACATGGCTTGGCAGTTCGGGCTGGACTGTTCCCATGAGGCACAGGGTCAGACTGATTTGCATATGGCCATGTCTTACCTGGGGTGGTGGAGTGAGCTAAAGAATGATGATGGATTAAACCCAGATCAGTTGACTGGGGGTGAGTGTTTGATTGGCTCAAACGTTCCGTCCATCATCCCCTTTTGTATCGCTTTGTTCGCCCTAAGTTGGCGGGGGTATGCCCAGACGTGGGTCCCTTGCTCACTTTGCCACTGGATTCAAGCAAGCCTGGCTGATGACGGCTGGAATGCCAGAAACCGGTCCTAGGATGCTTGTTTCCGGTCCAGGGAAGACATGGCTTGGCAGTTCGGGCTGGACTGTTCCCATGAGGCACAGGGTCAGACTGATTTGCATATGGCCATGTCTTACCTGGGGTGGTGGAGTGAGCTAAAGAATGATGATGGATTAAACCCAGATCAGTTGACTGGGGGTGAGTGTTTGATTGGCTCAAACGTTCCGTCCATCATCCCCTTTTGTATCGTCAATTTAGTCATGTGCATTACAAGAAACAAGGATCATGAGGTAATGTATGACCGGTTACTTACTGGCAATCTGCATTACTCCGAGTCCAGTTATTCCTCGTCACAGTAGTGGGCTGTTTGAGAGGAGCTACACATATAATTTAATGTTGTTGTCTTGATAGGATATTACAGGAAGTTGGCAGACAGTGCCTTTCCATTAGACTACTAAGAAAGATGAGAAGCCTACAGTGAAGAGGAGGAGACTTTTCATGTAATTAAAATCTTTTCTTTAAAATGGATCGGGGAGTTGTTTCTGTGTGAGGAAGCAAAACCTCAATTTAGTCAGGACTGTAATGAGGAAGACCAGTACTCGAGTAAGAAATATCATCCGAGGCTCTGGTGAATACCTCAAATTCCCAGTTGCCTGATGAAAATTAGAAAGTAGGGTGTTTACTGCCCCAATTTCCTGTGAAATCTGTCTTGGAAAAGTTGAGGGCGATTCATTAATTGCCACATTACTTGGATTTCATATCCCGGTTCAAACTCATGTTAACTCACAGTTTCCTCGCCTTTTGACCCTGCCGTAGGATGTTTTCAAGCGTTGCAGCCCCTTCTGGTGTAAGCACATGTAGAGTACTCATTCGCTTCTTAAACCTGTGATGCTAGGAAATGGCTTTGGAATGCCACAGCGTGCGCCTTCAAGTCTCTCTCTGGCTGTGAAACTGCTGGAGCTCTCTAAAGTCCCGCCTCTCTTTAAAATAATTATGTAATGAATTTGCTCGGAAAACTGTAATCCGGCTTGTGTGCAGTGGTGTCTGGTTTCTTGCCGGGCCCTGCAGCCGCTCGGCGTGTGTTACAAATCTCTGCTAAAATAAACAGCTGCGACAGCTGCTGCGGCCCTTTAAAATTAGGGAGGCTTTGCGCTTTCATTAGGCGCCGGCAGCTGCACGGCTCCCAACATGCACCACGCGCCGCGCGGAACAAGGCCCTCTATCTGGAGGCGCGTGGAGTCCGGCCAGCGAGGAATGTGTTTTAGCAGAGGGTGCGATATAATTTAATTTGCTGCTTGACAGTAAAACCTGTGAGGTCGCTGTCAGAAAGAGAGAGGAATGTCGTAGATTATTCTGACAAAATGCCCTTTTTAGTGAAAGTCGTGTTTGCCAGCCACTGTCTTAAAAATAAAAACTTTTACACATAGCGATATATTCAGTGCCGTCTATCGATTGCCACAGCTATCTACAGAATTGTAATGACTTTTGATAACTATTTCGAAATGGGATTTTGATTCTGTATTCTTTACACCTGTCAGCTTGTAAATTCACAGGGTGCCTCTCCACCACTGTCCAATACTACACAATAACCTGTTGTATATATCTTTAAAAAAAAAAAAAAGATTTCTGCACTTATCACTTGTAGAGTTTCCTAAATGAAAAAAGCCTACACCAAGGATATGGCATTAGCTGCTACTGCTGTTCCAGATGTTATTGAGAAGCATTACGTTATATAATGTCACAATTGTAACTTCTGAAGCCGAAGGCTGATTGGCTCCGAAATGTTACAACAAAGTCTGGGCGGTGAACTCCACTCCGCTTGCGGAGTTTTCCACACTCTGCATTACGCGGAGTTCCCAAAAAGGAGCAGAGTTTTTTTCCTCGCTTGTGTTCGTCAACATCAAGTTGGCGCGCGAGCAAGGAAAATCAACCTCCCGGCGAGATTTCTCAACGCGGGCGGTCAGATTTCTCATTGCGAGTGGTCGCCTATGCTCGCGACCGCTCGCATTGAGAAACCGTCCTTTTGCATTGAGAAAGCTGCTGCTCCAGTAAAAATCTACTCGAGCAGCAGAAAGGATGCCGCGCCCGCTTGTGCTGTGCATGGTGCCGTTCGCGATAATTGCACAGTGCGGACAAGCACCTGGCACTAAAAATCACAGCGAACTGCATTTATCTAACAAACTCCGCTGCTTGCGGAGCTCCGCGATGGAGTTTTTTTTGCACTCCGCCCAGGCTTGGTCACAACAAGAGCATAGGATATATCGGTATGACATTTTCCATCAGCTATGCATTTTAAATTACTGCATTTCCCAGAACAAAAAGTGAAGACTTCTCAAATGTATCACAAACTGCCTGTAACTGTGCAAAATCATTTTGTAGTTATTAGGAGTATGCACAGTTTTTTGTTTTTATTTTTGCCAGTGAACCTTCACGAACTTAAAAGTTTCCCGGTTGACGTTCTATTTCTCCAGAGATAGATTTTTCTTCTGCATTTCACAATTATGTTTACCATATATCAGGATCATGTTCACACTAGTGAAAACATACAATGTTGGAAAATGCATGCAGAAGTTTTCTCTGCAAGTTTAACTTTTGCATTTTTGTAAGCACAATGTGAAATGTAGGCAGAACTTTTCTTAGCAACCTTACATTTTTTGGAGCTTTTTCGTGCAGAACAATCATTCTACCTCTTGTCTGATAAGTATATTTTATGCAGAACTATTTTGTTAATAAGAATCTGTGTATGTATGTATTGTAATTTAATGGCTACTCCCAACGCATTATTCCCACGTTAAGATTCCATGCTAACCGGTAAACCGAGCTACACTACCTAAAGAAAAGAGACTGCATTAAAGTTGTCTAAATAGCCAAGTTTTTAGCTTCTTCTGAAAGATTATTTCGGATTGTTCCTGCCTCAAATCCACTAGAAGTGAGTTCCACAATTTAGCGGGCAGGTAACTGAAAGAGCGCCCCCCCATTCGTGCTCTTGTGATCCTGGGAATCACTGCCAGAGCAGTGCCAGAGGTCCTCAGACAGTGAGAGAGGTGGCAAGACTTAATCAAATGATACAGATAACTAGGAGCTGTCAAATACAAAATTCTGTGGCAAAAACTAAGAGCTTTAAAAGAGATTATTTCCCTCATCGGGAGGCAATGTAGTTTTCTCAACGCAGTGCCCATGGAGGAGAATCTGGGGATGTTAAGCAACATCCTCGCCACAGCAGTCTGAACATGTTGCAGAGTTCTCATTCTACCTTGGGTAACCCCAAGGTAGAGCACATTACAATAGTCCAATCTGGACACCAGGAGAGCTTGGACCATGTTTTTTTTGGTCGCATCAGGCATCAGTCCTAAGACCTTTCCAGCATCTTTAAGATGCCAAAACAGGCCCCCGTAAGGTGGACAATCTGGTCATCAAATGACAAATTATTGTCAAACCTAATTCCTAACATTTTAGTCTTTAGTTTAGGAGTTGGGATGGGTCCCAACACATCCAGCCAACATCCGGTGGACCAGATGGATTGCTGTTTCCCTACAATCAGTACCTCTGTTTTTCCAGCATTAAGTTTCAGGCAACTGTGGTCCATTCAGTCAGCTAAGCCTACCAAGCAGTTCCTAAAGTTGGCTGCAGAAAGATCTTTATCCTGTGCTAGGGAGATGATTAACTGGGTGTCATCAGCATAAGACACAATTTTGACACCAAAAGGATCCACCACACTCGTCAGATGGCGCATATATAAATTGAACGGGGTCAGACTCAGGGCCGAACCCTGTGTCAGCCCCTGCCGTAGGGATAATATCTCTGCAGCAAATGACTGTTTGATCACCTGAAAGGTGCGGTTTTGGAGGTGGTGGGCCATCCATCTTGAGGCTAAGTCTCTGACACCTAAACTCCACAACCTTTCAAGAAGAAGGCTGTGGGACACGGTGTCGAAAGCCACACTCAGCCCAATAGGACCAATGCAGCTGCCCTGCCCTCATCAGCCATGAGTCTCAGGAACTCAGAAGCAGGCAGACGTGCTGATTCTGTGCTATAACGGGGCCGGAACCCAGATTGAGTCTCATTCAAATGCTTTTCCCTCTCCATATATTCCGCCAGTTGCTGGTTGACATGTTTTTCTGCTATTTGTGCAAAAAACGGAAGCAAAGATATAGGTTAAATTGTTGCAAAATGTATGATTTTCATGCAGAGTGGCAAACCAAAAACTTGTAAACTTCACAGGGTTGCATAGTTTTGCAGACCTTTGCGATAGTTGCAAAAATAGCCGCTGTTCAAATAACCATAGTCTTTAAGATAAACCAGAAAGTTTCTTTTTTTTACTTTTAATTATTTTTACAAATTAGGTCTTCTAATTTAACAAACTATGTATATGACCAGATTGTGCGGAAGCCTTCCTGCTGCCCTTTTCCATCTACTCTTCCTCTGGAAATGCTGCAATTTTGACTAGAACAACCCTTCAAATCATTTGCTGAAATAGTTAAACATGTGCCACTAAGATGTGCAGTAAAGATAGGAGGAGCCATAACTATTAATTTGTAAGATAGGACCTTGCGAAGTCTGCCTTTTCATGTCAGTCACTAAAGTCAAGGACAGTGGGGTGCAAAGTTCTGACATTCGCGGACTCACAACCTCTCTTTTTAGGTTTTACCTGCACAGCCCTTGTGCTATGTTTCCGAAATCTCCTTTAAAGAAAACAAGCATTTGCAATGCAATAGGTCTCGCATTTGCGAGAGTTTGAGCTATTTTTATTGTAAATGACATTGCCTTTTATTTATGTTTTGGTTTTGAAACATAAATAAAAGCCATTGTCATTTACAATGCCAATAGGTCAAACTCGCGTAAATGCGAGACCTATTGCATTGCAAATGCTTGTTGTTACCGAAAAGCCCTTTCCACAGCGCATACTGGCTCCTTTAACGTTACTCACAAAAACAAACAAGTACAGGTAAAGCACGAGATGGCTTCGTGTTACCAAAAGCACAATGCTCCAGCACTGGAATTTTAATCAATATAGTGGCAGAACTTAAATCCCAATGGCAGGAGTCAGGAGGCCTCACAAGGAACATATTAACCTGTAATAATGTGCTAGAATCTGTTGGAGGAATATGGTTAAAGACCAGTGTGCACACTGATGAGAGGCATGTGAGTCCAGGACAGTGTCTCCTATGAATGAGCAGTGCGGACCCTGAGTAACAGTCTCTTAATCATGCAGTTTTGCCATCTGCACTAGTCCTGTTATCATCAGCGCTATTCTTATTGTTGTCATCGGCACTAGTCTCGTTGTCATCGGCACTAGTCTTGTTGTCATTGGCACTAGTCTCATTGTTATCATCAGCGCTATTTTCGTTGTTGTCATTAGTGTTGTCATCAGCACTAGTCTCATTGTTGTCATCAGCGCTATTCTCACTGTTCTCGTTAGCACTAGTCCCACTGTTATCATCAGAGTTATAGTCATTGTTATCATCAGTGCTATTCTCATTGTTGTCATGAGCACTAGTCCCATTGTTATCATCAGAGCTATTTTCATTGTTATCATCACCACTAGTCCCGTGGTTATCAGGGCTATTCTCATTGCTGTCATGGGCACTAGTCCCATGGTTATCAGTGCTATTCTCATTGCTGTCATGAGCAATAGTCCCATTGTTATCATCAGTGCTATTCTCATTGTTGGCATCGGCACTAGTCCCATTGTTATCATCAGTGCTATTCTCATTGTTGGCATCGGCACTAGTCCCATTGTTATCATCAGTGCTGTTCTCATTGTTGGCATCGGCACTAGTCCATTGTTATCATCAGTGCTATTCTCATTGTTGGCATCGGCACTAGTTCCATTGTTATCATCAGTGCTATTCTCATTGTTCGCATCGGCACTAGTCCCATTGTTATCATCAGTGCTATTCTCATTGTTGGCATCGGCACTAGTCCCATTGTTATCATCAGTGCTATTCTCATTGTTCTCAGGAGCACTAGTCCCATTGGTATCATCAGCGCTATTCTCATTGTTGTCATGGGCACTAGTCCCATGGTTATCAGTGCTATTCTCATTGTTGTCATGGGCACTAGTCCCATTGTTATCATCAGTGCTATTCTCATTCTTGGCATCGGCACTAGTCCCATGGTTATCATCAGTGCTATTCTCATTGTTGGCATCGGCACTAGTCCCATTGTTATCATCAGTGCTATTCTCATTGTTGGCATCGCACTAGTTCCATTGTTATCATCAGTGCTATTTAGTCCCATTGTTATCATCAGTGCTATTCTCATTGTTGGCATCGGCACTAGTCCCATTGTTATCATCAGTGCTATTCTCATTGTTGTCAGGAGCACTAGTCCCATTGGTATCATCAGCGCTATTCTCATTGTTGTCATGGGCACTAGTCCCATGGTTATCAGTGCTATTCTCATTGTTGTCATGGGCACTAGTCCCATTGCTATCATCAGTGCTATTCTCATTGTTGGCATCAGCACTAGTCCCATTGTTATCATCAGTGCTATTCTCATTGTTGGCATCGGCACTAGTCCCATTGTTATCATCAGTGCTATTCTCATTGTTGGCATCGGCACTAGGTCAATTGTTATCATCAATGCTATTCTCATTGTTTGCATCGGCACTAGTCCCATTGTTATCATCAGTGCTATTCTCATTGTTGGCATCGGCACTAGTCCCATTGGTATCATCAGTGCTATTCTCATTGTTGTCATGGGCACTAGTCCCATTGGTGTCATCAGCTCTACTCTCATTGTTGTCATGGGCACTAGTCCCATGGTTATCAGTGCTATTCTCATTGTTAGCATGGGCACTAGTCCCATTGGTATCATCAGTGCTATTCTCATTGTTGGCATCGGCAGTAGTCCCATTGGTATCACCAGCGCTATTCTCATTGTTGTCATGGACACTAGTTCCATTGGTATCATCAGTGCTATTCTCATTGTTGTCATGGGCACTAGTCCCATGGTTATCAGTGCTATTCTCATTGCTGTCATGAGCAATAGTCCCATTGTTATCATCAGTGCTATTCTCATTGTTGGCATCGGCACTAGTCCCATTGTTATCATCAGTGCTATTCTCATTGTTGGCATCGGCACTAGTCCCATTGTTATCATCAGTGCTATTCTCATTGTTGGCATCGGCACTAGTCCCATTGTTATCATCAGTGCTATTCTCATTGTTTTCATGGGCACTAGTCCCATGGTTATCAGTGCTATTCTCATTGTTGTCATGGGCACTAGTCCCATTGTTATCAGTGCTATTCTCATTGTTGTCATGAAATGAAAATGATATTTATAAAGCGCATAGTTACCCGCGGGCATCCCAGCGCTGTGGGCAAGTCGAATCAGCTGTGACACGATCAATTGGGGAAAAGCCAAGTTTTAAGCATCTTACGGAATGACATGTAGTTGGGTTCCTTTCGGAGCTGCAGAGGAAGTGAGTTCCATAGCTTAGCGGCGTTGTAAGAAAAAAGACGTCCGCCGCTTCGGGCCTTCTTAATTCTAGGCACAGACGCCAAATGAAGATTATTTAAGCGAAGGTCCCTAGTAGCTAAATAGGGCTGGATCAAAGATGAGATAATAGGAGGTCCATTCCCTCCTATCAGCCTGTGAGTGATACACAAAGCTTTAAAATGGACTCTTTCCAAAACTGGAAGCCAATGGAGAGCCTTTAGGGCAGGCCTTGCTGTTTGGCGACTATGAATTCCCATAAGAATCCTAGCGGCACAGTTCTGCACAGTTTGAAGTTTGGTCAACACCAGGCTAGGGGCAGCAAGGTACAGTGCATTTCCGTAGTCCAAACGAGATAAAATAAGCGATTGGACTACAAGCTTTCTAACCTGGTGGGGTAGCAGAGGAAGCACTTTGCGCGCCATTCTTAAAATGCCAAAACAGGAGGCAACAACCTTTCTGGCTTGGGTTTTAAAACTGAGCTCAGAGTCAAGCCAAACACCAAGGCTCTTTATCTCTGATTTAGGGGCCGGCATGGGGCCCATACAAGTAGGCCAAGTAGAAGCTATTTCAGAGAGAGAAGGTTTGCCAAGGAGCATAAGCTCAGTCTTGTCCCCATTAAGTTTAAGATGGGAATGTTTCATCCATCTCATCACTTCCTCGAGACAAGGGCCAAGACAAGTAGATGCTTTATTGGTGTGGTTCAAAGCGACGACCAATTGAGTGTCGTCGGCATAAGTGACAATTTGCACCCCAAATGGAAGAACAATGTCAGCAAGAGGAGCCATGTAAACATTAAAAGAGTGGGGCTCAAGGACGACCCCTGAGGAACCCCACAATGAAGAGGTCGAGGAGTGGATGTAGCCTCACCCTCGACTACTTGGAAATATCTGTTCTCCAGAAAAGATCGCAGCCAATCCAGAGCAATTCCAGTAATACCCAAATCCTGAAGCCGTTGGATTAAAATACGGTGATTAACCGTATCGAAGGCCGCGCTAAGATCTAAAAGAAGCACGGCCAGGGAGCCTCCTGCATCGAGGATCCTTCTGGAATCCTCGACGACTGCTAGTAAGTCGGTTTCTGTCCCATGTCCTGGGCAAAACCCAGTTTGGGACGCATGGAGAAGGTTCTCCCTTTCTAGGTATCTGGAGAGTGATCGATTTACGTACTTTTCTGCGATTTTGCTCACCCCAGGAAGGAGCGAGATGGGACGATAGTTACCAAGACAGTCGGGATCTAAGTTCGGTTTTTTCAATAAAGCCTTTACCAAGGCTTTTTCCAAAGGAGAGGGACCACCCCAGAGGAAAGCGAGGCGTTGATCAGTTCCATAATAGTGGGGCCTACTAAGACAGATACAGATTTCAAGATGTTAAAAGGAGCCGGATCACTAGGTGATCCACTCTTAACCGATGCGAACATGATTTTGAAAGTTTCGATGTCCAGTGGCGGAAACACTTCAAGAGAGTGTTCTTTACTCCATACCTTTATTTCCTCTAAGGGAGGAACAGGCAGGGGGTTGGGAAATAAGCAGCTAATGGTTAAAATTGTATTGTGAAAAAATCTGCAAAGTCATTGCATCGGTCATCTGTTGCTTCATAAGAGACCAAGGAGTGGGTACATTGAGGAGTTTGTTTACAATGCAAAACGTCTCCCGAGGGGAGTTAACGGCAGCAGAAATTTTTTCGCTAAAATAGTATGCTTGCGCCTTTTTAATTTCACTTTTGTATATACTAATGGTGTCCCTATATTGCTTTTTCTTGGAAAGGGAAAAATCTTTCCTCCAGCTTCTCTCTGCCCTCTTACACACTTGCTTTAACTCACGAAGTTTAGGCGTGTACCAGGCTGCTTTATTGGGTCCTATGTTTATCTGGATGTTCTTTTTAGGAAGAACCTGATCTAAAGTCCCTTCGATCCAGTTATTAAAATGGTCATTCCCTACTACCGGATCAAAGATTATAGATGGTTTGGAAAGATCCAGAGCAGAGGTCCATTTTTCTAAGCTAAGTTTAGGCCAGCCGCGGACTAATTTCCCTAATGGTTGAACGGTAGGGATAGCCAACTTAAGTGACCAATGTAAAGGGCTCAAATGATGGTCTGACCAAGGAATGGGAATAGGGTCCAAACAAAATAGCTCTTGTAAGTTAGAAAAAACAGGGTCAAGAAGGTGACCTTTAGTGTGAGTAGCCAATGGCACCTTCTGGAAGAGTTGAAGGGCGGCGAGGTCCGAAGAGAGTTCTGACGCACCTATTGACGCATGATCGTCAATATGGACATTTAGATCGCCTAGAATAGTAAAATTAGAAGCACAACTAGCCAACTTAGTGACTGTTTCAGATAGAGAGTTAGAAAACTGACCCATCGATCCAGGCGGTCGATAGATTAAAATGCCCGAAAAGGAAAGCAAGGGGGAGAGTCTTATAGAAAAATGAAAATTCTCGCAATCACTTAAAGGACTCCCGAGGTTGCGACACTTAAAAGAATTTTTAAAAATAATAGCAACCCCACCGCCTTTCCCTGTAGGTCTATCAAGTCTCTGAATTAAATAATCAGAGGGAAGGGCTTGGACAATATCAGGTTCCGAGTAGAGGTTGGTCCATGTTTCAGTAAGAAACAAAATGTCCGGACTTTCCTCTGACAACAGCATAAATAATTCCGATGAGTGTTTAGGAAGTGATCTACAATTGAGCAGGAACAATTTGTAGGTTCTCCCCTGTGGTTCTTCCAAAGAAGAAAAGGAAGATTGAGTTTGTAGCCTAAAGGAACAATGCCTACAACACGTCTCTAAGCAGCTAGGATTAATTTTATGAATACATCCTATAACAGGAATTTTATTTAAATTTTTTAGCTGCTCAGGGCTGTAAGAGTGTCTCTTTGGTTGAGAGGGGGCAGGACTCCCGACCCCTGGCCCCTGCCGGCCGCGGACGGGCACAGACGGGCTTGCCTTAGGCGCGCCGGCGGCGCGCGCCGCTGCGCAGCGTCCGCTGCGCGGTCGCATCAAGTGAGTTTAAATTCCCTAACAGGGTCCAGCGACTAGAGCGCTGACCCAAAATGGCTGCCAATTGCGGAGTATGAAGAGGAGACGAACGTAATCTCCTTTGAGCTTTAACACAGCTCACAGTGCATCACCAACACAGTAAAATCATCAAATCACAGCAATAACTAAAATCACCTTTAAAAGAGAATTTAGAACAGATTTTAAAAAAGCCCCCTCGCGCTGCAGGCTCGTAGCGACTAATGCCTGCTGCGCGGTCGCATCAAGTGAGTTTAAATTCCCTAACAGGGTCCAGCGACTAGAGCGCTGACCCAAAATGGCTGCCAATTGCGGAGTATGAAGAGGAGACGAACGTAATCTCCTTTGAGCTTTAACACAGCTCACAGTGCATCACCAACACAGTAAAATCATCAAATCACAGCAATAACTAAAATCACCTTTAAAAGAGAATTTAGAACAGATTTTTTTTTTGTCATGGGCACTAGTCCCATGGTTATCAGTGCTATTCTCATTGTTGTCATGGGCACTAGTCCCATTGTTATCATCAGTGCTATTCTCATTGTTGGCTTCGGCACTAGTCCCATTGTTATCATCAGTGCTATTCTCATTGTTGGCATCGGCACTATTCTCATTGTTATCATCAGTGCTATTCTCATTGTTGACATCGGCACTAGTCCCATTGTTATCATCAGTGCTATTCTCATTATTGTCAGGAGCACTAGTCCCATTGGTATCATCAGCGCTATTCTCATTGTTGTCATGGGCACTAGTCCCATGGTTATCAGTGCTATTCTCATTGTTGTCATGGGCACTAGTCCCATTGGTATCATCAGCGCTATTCTCATTGTTGTCATGGGCACTAGTCCCATGGTTATCAGTGCTATTCTCATTGTTGGCATCGGCACTAGTCCCATTGGTATCATCAGTGCTATTCTCATTGTTGGCATCGGCACTAGTCCCATTGGTATCATCAGCGCTATTCTCATTGTTGTCATGGGCACTAGTCCCATTGGTATCATCAGTGCTATTCTCATTGTTGGCATCGGCACTAGTCCCATTGGTATCTTCAGTGCTATTCTCATTGTTCTCATGGGCACTAGTCCCATTGGTATCATCAGCGCTATTCTCATTGTTGTCATGGGCACTAGTCCCATGGTTATCAGTGCTATTCTCATTGTTGGCATCGGCACTAGTCCCATTGGTATCATCAGTGCTATTCTCATTGTTGGCATCGGCACTAATCCCATTGGTATCATCAGCGCTATTCTCATTGTTGTCATGGGCACTAGTCCCATTGGTATCATCAGTGCTATTCTCATTGTTGGCATCGGCACTAGTCCTATTGGTATCATCAGTGCTATTCTCATTGTTGGCATCGGCACTAGTCCCATTGGTATCATCAGCTATTCTCATTGTTGTCATGGGCACTAGTCCAATGGTTATCAGTGCTATTCTCATTGTTGGCATCGGCACTAGTTCCATTGTTATCATCAGTGCTATTCTCATTGTTTGCATCGGCACTAGTCCCATTGGTATCATCAGTGCTATTCTCATTGTTGTCATGGGCACTAGTCCCATTGGTATCATCAGCGCTATTCTCATTGTTGTCATGGGCACTAGTCCCATGGTTATCAGTGCTATTCTCATTGTTGGCATCGGCACTAGTCCCATTGGTATCATCAGTGCTATTCTCATTGTTGGCATCAGCACTAGTCCCATTGGTATCATCAGCACTATTCTCATTGTTGTCATGGGCACTAGTCCCATCGGTATCATCAGTGCTATTCTCATTGTTGGCATCGGCACTAGTCCCATTGGTATCATCAGTGCTATTCTCATTGTTGGCATCGCACTAGTCCCATTGGTATCATCAGCTATTCTCATTGTTGGCATCGGCACTATTCCCATTGTTATCATCAGTGCTATTCTCATTGTTGGCATCGGCACTAGTCCCATTGTTATCATCAGTGCTATTCTCATTGTTGGCATCGGCACTAGTCCCATTGTTATGATCAGTGCAATCCTCATTGTTGTCAGGAGCACTAGTCCCATTGGTATCATCAGCGCTATTCTCATTGTTGTCATGGGCACTAGTCCCATGGTTATCAGTGCTATTCTCATTGTTGTCATGGGCACTAGTCCCATTGTTATCATCAGTGCTATTCTCATTGTTGGCATCGGCACTAGTCCCATTGTTATCATCAGTGCTATTCTCATTGTTGTCAGGAGCACTAGTCCCATTAGTATCATCAGCGCTATTCTCATTGTTGTCATGGGCACTAGTCCCATGGTTATCAGTACTATTCTCATTGTTGGCATGGGCACTAGTCCCATTGTTATCAGTGCTATTCTCATTGTTGGCATCAGCACTAGTCCCATTGTTATCAGTGCTATTCTCATTGTTGGCATCAGCACTAGTCCCATTGTTATCAGTGCTATTCTCATTGTTGGCATCGGCACTAGTCCCATTGTTATCATCAGTGCTATTCTCATTGTTGGCATCGGCACTAGTTCCATTGTTGTCATCAGTGCTATTGTCATTGTTTGCATCGGCACTAATCCCATTGTTATCAGTGCTATTCTCATTGTTGGCATCAGCACTAGTCCCATTGGTATCATCAGTGCTATTCTCATTGTTGGCATCGGCACTAGTCCCATTGGTATCATCAGTGCTATTCTCATTGTTATCATGGGCACTAGTCCCATTGGTATCATCAGCGCTGTGAGAAGTTGGCCTGGCATATGCTGTCCACTAATTATAGTGGGCACCTTGCACCAGTCCAAACAACCCCTTATTGGAGATAGGTTAAAGACAACCTTTATTGAAAGCTATCCTAGTGGTAGCTATGTAGAGCAGCCTTCAGGCTAAGTCTTGAAGGAATGTAAAGCAGCTTGTTTTACCAGTCTATAATCTCTTGAGTGATCAAATGAAAGAGCACCACACCAGGTATATATTCAAAATATATGTATTTATTGCTAAACACACCCCTTTAGTCTCTTTATGAGGATAGAGTTCGAAGTACACAAGTTATAAGTTATTTAAACACAGTAATAGCACAAATACACGTTTGGGCCCTAGGGGCGTACCAAACCATATACCAATAAAGTGGTATAAGAACCACGACTGAACTAGACACTAGGCCTAGAGCCTCTAGAAGTGCTTGGACCACAAGGAACCACCCAAGGTAGTGACACAGGGGACCCACGGGGGACGCGTGCAGTGTAAATACACAACCGCGATACGCCGTTAACTTCTATGGAGAAAGTCGCGATCAGGAAATTAAAGAAAAGGGACACTTAAAGGAGGACTTGGAGCAAACCCTTTGAGAACTAGTACTTTGGAGAGTCTCTACCCACGGGAGCACCGGAGTACTCGTGTTACCTCACCCAGGGAAGCCGGGTGCATAGGTGCCTTTCGGGGTCGGGTTTCGTCGTCGATTTGAATGGCGATCTGCTGCAAAGTGCTGCTGGCGACCAAGTGGAAAGTGTCCGGGTGGATCCAAGAGTGGATCGGAGATCTGAAGAACCTGAAAGCAGAGGGGACAGAGTCTGGGTCACTAGCCAGTGACCAGGAAGGCGATGGACAGATGCCCACCGATGTCGAGTGCTTCAGGTGCGTTGACAGTCGTCTTGACTCTTCAGCCATGAGGTCTAGGAGGCGTTGTCGGCGACCAGGAGCAGGATTCGGGCTGGTACACGATGTCTGTCGAGTGCTGAGGTGTCGGCGACCGGATTGGACCCAACAAGCCTTGGCAACGGCAAGTCTCGGTGAAGATGAAGATCGTTGATGGTGCAGACCAGCAAGATCTGGGGAACTCACCCAGCGAAGGTAAGTGAGGGCAGGCCTGGAGCAACCAGGATGCCCAAGAAGAAAAAGATTGGCCTTCGTGAAGGGCTACTAGCCAACGGTCTAGCGACCGCGAAGGAGCCTCGAGACGTCGCACGTGGATATGGCTCACAGGACACTCGTGGAGTGGAGGCCAGTGATCTTCGGTACAGTTGGTGCTGGAGGCTAGGGCTACTCGGAGCCCAAAGCACGACTTCGTGGGAGACCCAGAAGAGGATGCACTTGCAAATGTGCTCGGTGTCCAGGGGTCACGGTCTCACGTTACCCACGATAGCTACGGGCCTCAGCTTTGCTGGGGACTCAGGGTAGCCTTGGGGAAGTCTGAGAATCCACCTCTGGTGATGCGAAGACTTCGGCGTCCGACGGGAGCTTCAGAAATGCAGACCGGACAGATGCGTCTTTGGTGCCTGCCAAGCAGGGGAGTCACTCCTTGACCCCAAGGGAGATTCTTCTGTCCTCTAATCTTGAGTAGAGCGTCGAAGGTCCAGGATTCTGTTTCAGAGTTTCGTCCAGGGATAATCTAAAGTCCTAAGGACTGGGTTCCTATACTTATACCAAGTTTAGGGGTTGGACTACTCTGTGGCCCCACCTATGGGTGGGTCAGGGCAGAGGGGTGGCTACACCCCTTTCCTTTGTCCAGTTCGCGCCAAAGCAGGGGCTGCAAGCCCCTGATCCGGTTTGAACTGGGGTATGCACAGGGACACCAAATGTGCCCCCAGTGCAGGACTTCAAAGCACCCGAAAGTGCTCCCGCCGAGCCCCAATACACATTATCCTGTCTGGGGAGGTGGTCACACCTCCCTGGGACAGGAAACCCATTGTCCAGGCCTCCCTGCCGGAGTTTCGTCCAGCAGCAGTAGGCCAGACTCGTGTCTGTGGCAGCAGCATCCATTTTGTGATGCCAGGGCTTTAGAAAGAAGTTACCGGGCTAGCCAGAGTTAACATGTCTTTCCCTCTAGAAGGGTGGAATGCTACCCCCGCCGCCAGAATTGGCGGGGGGTAGTATTCCAAGATGTTTGACACCAAACACGACATGTTTAGGTGCAGCCATTCCAAAGTTAGCATTTAACGCGAGGTTATAATGCGCTTAAGAGTATATGGTCAGGCTGCACTACAAACAGCATCAGAGAAGGGTCTCCGAACGCTGCAGAGGGGCCCTGCTCATGCAGGGGCACCCTCTCACATAGGAACCATGCACTCTGCCTTCAGGATTGATAAGGCCTGCCTTAGGAGTGACTTATAGGTTTATATGTGTGTATGTATTTAGTGATATAGGTAACCTATATCACAGTAAGAGGTGCATGCACCACCTTACCCAGGCTGCAGTAGCAGACCTGTGGTGTCAGTTTGGATGACCTTCCAGGGGTGGCATAATACATGCTGCAGCCCCTGGTAGGCCTCTGAGGTACCTATGCCCTTGGTACATAGTATACCATATACTAGGGACTTATAAGGGCACTCCAGATTCCAATCAGTGATGTGCCTAAGGCACATGGAAACCATTTTAGAGAGGAAGCAGCTAGGCTGGGGTTCTGATTAGCAGGGCCCCAGCCAGACTAATGTCGAAAAACAGTGAAGCATCAGCAAAAAGTGGGGGTACCCATGTGAAGCAGATACTACTCTCCTACACAACCCCCCACCCCAAACGTAGGGACATTAAACTAACCTTGCCCAGTTAAGTCTTTATGTTCTAAGTGGAAGTACCTAGAGAGTCCATCTGCATTGGCATGGTTACTCCCAGGTCTATGTTCCACTGTAAAGTCCATCCCCTGTAGGGAAATGGACCACCTAAGCAGTTTGGGGTTTTCACCCTTCATTTGTTTTAGCCATAAGAGGGGCTTATGGTCTGTCTGAACCAGGAAGTGGGTACCAAACAAGTATGGCCTCAAATTCTTCAGAGCCCAGACCACAGCAAAGGCCTCCCTCTCTACGGCTGACCAACGTTTCTCTCTAGGGGTCAGCCTTCTGCTAATGAAAGCTACTGGCTGATCCTGACCTTCTGCATTCAATTGTGACAGTACAGCCCCTACCCCCAATTCAGATGCATCAGTTTGAACAATGAACTTCTTGGAGTAATCAGGACTCTGTAGAATGGGAGCAGTGCACATGGCCTGCTTCAGGTCATCAAATGCCTTTTGACAGCTAACTGTCCACTGAACCTTTTTGGGCATTCTCTTAGAAGTTAAGTCATTCAGGGGTGTCACTATTGATCCATACCCCTTGACAAATCTCCTATAGTACCCAGTCAGGCCTAAGAAGGCTCTCACCTGAGTCTGGGTAGTGGGAGCAGTCCAGTCCATGATAGTCTGGATCTTGCTCTGCAAAGGTTGAACCTGGCCTCCACCCACAAGGTGGCCCAGGTACACAACCTGACTCTGCCCTATCTGGCACTTAGTGGCCTTGATAGTCAGGCCTGCCTTTTGCAGGGCCTGTAAAACATTCCTGAGGTGGACCAGGTGATCCTCCCAGGTGGAGCTAAAGACAGCAATATCATCTAGATATGCTGCACTATAGGCTTCCAGACCTGTGAGAACTGTATTCACCAACCTCTGGAAAGTGGCAGGTGCATTCTTCAGACCAAAGGGCATCACCACAAATTGATAATGCCCACTAGGGGTTGAGAATGCTGTTTTGGGCTTTGCAGTATCAGCTAGTCTGATCTGCCAGTAGCCAGCTGTCAAGTCAAATGTGCTGAGATATTTGGCTGAGGCCAAAGTATCTATGAGCTCATCTGCCCTTGGTATTGGATGGGCATCAGTCCTAGTGACTGCATTGAGACCCCTGTAGTCCACACAAAACCTCATCTCTCTTTTTCCACCACTGGTGTGAGGTTTTGGCACAAGGACCACTGGACTAGCCCAAGGGCTATCTGAGGGTTCAATAACTCCCAATTCCAACATTTTCTGGACTTCAGTCCTGATACAGTCCCTGACATGGTCAGGTTGCCTATAAATCTTATTTTTAATAGGCAGACTGTCCCCATTGTCCATTTCATGAGTGCACCAGGTGGTCTGACTGGGTGTCAGTGAAAACATGTGTCTAAACTGATTGAGCACCTGTCTACAATCAGTTTGTTGCTGGGAAGTGAGGCTGCCTGCCAAGGCTACACCATCTACTGACCCATCGTCAGGGTTCTGTGAGAGCAGGTCAGGGAGTGGGTCACTCTCTTCCTCCTGCCCTTCATCAGTAGCCATGAGCAAGCCCATGTCTGCCCTGTCCACATATGGTTTTAACCTGTTGACATGGAGAACCCTGTGGGGACTCCTGGGTGTTCCTAGGTCTACTAAGTAGGTAACCTCACCCTTCTGCTCAACAATAGTGTGGGGTCCACTCCATTTGTCTTGGAGAGCTGCTGGGGCCACTGGCTCCAACACCCACACCTTCTGTCCTGGCTGGTAAACAGTCAGAACAGCCTTTTGGTCATGCCAGGCCTTTTGAAGTTCCTGGCTAGCCTCAAGGTTTTTGGTTGCCTTTTTCATATACTCAGCCATCCGGGAGCGGAGACCAAGTACATAGTCCACTATGTCTTGCTTTGGGGGCTTGAGAGGTAACTCCCATCCTTCCTTCACCAAACACAGTGGACCCCTGACAGGGTGGCCAAACAGAAGTTCAAAAGGGCTGTAACCAACCCCCTTCTGAGGCACCTCCCTATATGCAAATAAAAGGCAGTGCAAGAGTATGTCCCATCTTCGCCTAAGCTTTTCTGGGAGCCCTATAATCATGCCCTTCAAGGTTTTGTTGAATCTCTCAACTAAACCATTGCATTGTGGGTGATAGGGTGTGGTGAACTTATAAGTCACTCCACACTCCTTCCACATTGCTTTTAAGTACCCAGACATGAAGTTAGCACCCCTGTCTGATACTACCTCCTTAGGAAAGCCCACTCTTGAGAAAATTCCCAGGAGGGCCCTTGCCACCACAGGTGCTGTAGTGGTCCTGAGGGGAATAGCTTCTGGGTACCTGGTGGCATGATCCACTACCACCAGGATACACCTGTGCCCAGATGCTGTTTGGGGATCCATGGGACCAACAATGTCAATCCCTACCCTTTCAAAGGGCACCCCCACCAGAGGTAGTGGTATCAGGGGGCCTTTGTAGTGCCACCTGCCTTGCCACTGGCCTGGCAGGTTACACAGGAGCGACAAAACTCCTTGGTGTCTTCAGACATGTGGGGCCAGTGAAAGTGAGGGACAATTCTGTCCCAAGTCTTGTTCTGGCCCAGGTGACCTGCCAAGGGAATATCATGGGCTAGGGTCAATAGGAAGCCCCTGAACTTCAGAGGTATAACCAACCTCCTGGTAGCACCAGGCTTGGGGTCTCTACTCTCTGAGTGCAGGAGTCCATCATCCCAATACACTGTATGGGGACCACTAGCTTTCCCAGCAGCCTCAGCAGCAGCTTGATGTCTGAGGGGTTCAAGGGAGGGGCAGCTCTGCTGCTCCTGGCTCAGATCTGCCCTGGAAGGTCCCCTGTCCCCAAGAACTCAACCTGGTCAGGTTCAAGTTCCTCTGGGACAGTTCCTTCTTCAGGACTGAGATCATCCCCCTCAAGGGACTGATCTTCTTCCTGAGCCAAGGGGGAAGGCACTGCCTTAACCCTACTACTCCTCCTCTTGGAAGGCACTTGGTCCATTATTCCAGAATCCAAGGCCTGTTCAGTGCTAGACATTTTGGCTTGTGACCTGGTCACAGCAAACACATCTGCAGGGATCCCCAGCATTTCTGCATGGGTCCTGAGCTCCACTTCTGCCCAAGCAGAAGTCTCTAAGTCATTGCCAAGCAAGCATTCGACTGGTAGGTTTGCACTCACCACAACCTTCTTAAGGCCAGTTACCCCTCCCCAGGAGAAGTTAACAACTGCCAGAGTATGGTCTGTTCTGACGTTGCTAGCATTGGTCACTTGGTACATCTCACCAAGTATAACTTGCCCAGGATTCACAAGGTCTTGTGTCACCATTGTGACACTTGCCCCTGTGTCCCTAAATGCCAAAGCCTCTCGTCCATTGATTAAAGGCTGTTGTCTGTACTTGCCCAGATTACTGGGACTCACAGAGGAGGTCACATCCATGCCTCCATCACAGACTAACACAGCCTGAGTCAGTTCTCTGACTAGGTCAGAGCCCAACTCAGTACCCAGGGTGAACCCTACTAAACCCTTGGCTGGAGCACTCCCACCAACTGTACTAGGGGGAACAGGTGCCTTAGGGGCATTGGTGGGTGCTGGACTTGAGTCTTTGGACTTGGTGCAATCACTGGTCCAGTGGGTCTTTTGCTTACAGACCTTGCACCATGGTTTTCTTTGGCCTTTCCCTTTTGTAGACTGTGAATCCCCACCTGAAGAAGATTTTGGGGGCCTGATGAAGACTTTTGATCTTTACCCTTCTCCCCACCCTTTTCAGAGTTCTTAGCATCTTGCTTCTTAGTGTCCCCACCTTGGTTCTGTACTTTCTGCTTCACCCTGGTTCTGACCCATTTGTCTGCCTTCTTTCCCAATTCTTGGGGAGAGGTCAGATCAGAGTCTACCAGGTATTGATGCAACAGCTGATTTTGACAGTTATTAAGAATCTGCTCCCTCATTATCAGATTGTACAATCCTGAGAAGTCACACACCTTACTGCCCATCAACCAGCCTTCCAGAGCCGTGGCAGAACAATCCACATAGTCTACCCAGTCTTGAGTCTGTGCCTTTTGGGTATCTCTGAACTTCAACCTGTACTGTTCAGTGGTTAGGCCAAACCCATCAATAAGAGCACTCTTCAAGACCTTGTAATTATCAGCATCCTCCTCTCTAACAGTGAGGAGCTTATCTCTACCTTTGTCTGCAAAGGAGAGCCACAAGATTGCTGCCCACTGCTCCTGAGGGACCTTCTGTACTTTACAGGCCCTCTCTATAGCAGTTATCCACTTGTGGATGTCATTCCCATTCTGGTAGGGAGGGACAATCTTGCTCAGGTTCCTATGGTCATAGGACCTTTCCCTATCTCTAGGGACATGGCTGCCACCATGGGACTCTAGTCCCAACTTTCTTTTCTCTCTAAAGCGATCTAGGGACTCCCTGTCTAAGGCTACTTGCTTCCTTCTGAGTTCAAGCTGAGCTTCCTCATACTGAATCAGCCTTGTTCTCCTCTCATGAGAGGATTCCCTCCTATGAGATGAGACAGAGCTCCCTATTGAGGTGCCAGAGTGGTTAGACTCCTGAGAAGGAGATCTAGACTTTCTGGGCACACTCATAATCCTTCCTGGGGGACAAAGAGGGTATCATCCTGATCATCCTCTTCATCTTCCACAGGAGGGATTGGGTTATCCAGGTCAGGGTCATTGTCACCCTCCTGGCCAGTTTCAGAGGGGGGGCTGGGGGTATTTCTACCCCTGGCCCCTTCCTCTTCTTCTGCCCCACCCTCAGCTCCTACCCCTTCAGTCCCCAAGGGCTTACTAAGGTCATAAGCTACCAACAACTCTTTAAGGTGTTGGGTGGTGGGACTTTGGCCTGTCCTTAATTTCCTCAAGTTACATAAAGCTCTCAATTCCAAGAATGGGAGTGTATCATACTTGGAGGGAAGAAGCCCAGTGGCTTCTGGCAAGGATTCTCTAGATCCTACCTTTAAAGACATTACTAGTGTGGTGTGGTGTATGCACTACCTACTCTAGTGTGGCCTACTAAACTCTCTTGAGTTGTAGAAAGGGTTGTGCTATCCCTTAACACACAACTCTAAGTTCAGTAGAACTTACTGTATTCTAAGCTTAAATTATATGTACCTTGGGTACCTTTAGTGGTTTTCAGTTGATCAATTCAATTGAGATTATCTGGTAAAACAATAGCAAGCTGGAATCCCACACGCTGCACACCAATGTGAGAAGTTGGCCTGGCATATGCTGTCCACTAATTATAGTGGGCACCTTGCACCAGTCCAAACAACCCCTTATTGGAGATAGGTTAAAGACAACCTTTATTGAAAGCTATCCTAGTGGTAGCTATGGAGAGCAGCCTTCAGGCTAAGTCTTGAAGGAATGTAAAGCAGCTTGTTTTACCAGTCTATAATCTCTTGAGTGATCAAATGAAAGAGCACCACACCAGGTATATATTCAAAATATATGTATTTATTGCTAAACACACCCCTCTAGTCTCTTTATGAGGCTAGAGTTCGAAGTACACAAGTTATAAGTTATTTAAACACAGTAATAGCACAAATACACGTTTGGGCCCTAGGGGCGTACCAAACCATATACCAATAAAGTGGTATAAGAACCACGACTGAACTAGACACTAGGTCTAGAGCCTCTAGAAGTGCTTGGACCACAAGGAACCACCCAAGGTAGTGACACAGGGGACCCACGGGGGACGCGTGCAGTGTAAATACACAACCGCGATACGCCGTTAACTTCTATGGAGAAAGTCGCGATCAGGAAATTAAAGAAAAGGGACACTTAAAGGAGGACTTGGAGCAAACCCTTTGAGAACTAGTACTTTGGAGAGTCTCTACCCACGGGAGCACCGGAGTACTCGTGTTACCTCACCCAGGGAAGCCGGGTGCATAGGTGCCTTTCGGGGTCGGGTTTCGTCGTCGATTTGAATGGCGATCTGCTGCAAAGTGCTGCTGGCGACCAAGTGGAAAGTGTCCGGGTGGATCCAAGAGTGGATCGGAGATCTGAAGAACCTGAAAGCAGAGGGGACAGAGTCTGGGTCACTAGCCAGTGACCAGGAAGGCGATGGACAGATGCCCACCGATGTCGAGTGCGTCAGGTGCGTTGATGCTCGTCTTGACTCTTCAGCCACGAGGTCCAGGAGGCGTTGTCGGCGACCAGGAGCAGGATTCGGGCTGGTACACAATGTCTGTCGAGTGCTGAGGTGTCGGCGACCGGATTGGACCCAACAAGCCTTGGCAACGGCAAGTCTCGTCGGTGAAGATGAAGATCGTCGATGGTGAAGACCAGCAAGCTCTGGGGAACTCACCCAGCGAAGGTAAGTGAGGGCAGGCCTGGAGCAACCAGGATGCCCAAGAAGAAAAAGATTGGCCTTCGTGAAGGGCTACTAGCCAACAGGCTAGCGACCGCGAAGGAGCCTCGAGACATCGCACGTGGATCTGGCGCACAGGACACTCGTGGAGTGGAGGCCAGTGATCTTCGGTACAGTTGGTGCTGGAGGCTAGGGCTACTCGGAGCCCAAAGCACGACTTCGTGGGAGACCCAGAAGAGGATGCACTTGCAAATGTGCTCGGTGTCCAGGGGTCACGGTCTCACGTTACCCACGATAGCTATGGGCCTCAGCTTTGCTGGGGACTCAGGGTAGCCTCGGGGAAGTCTGAGAATCCACCTCTGGTGATGCGAAGACTTCGGCGTCCGACGGGAGCTTCAGAAATGCAGACCGGACAGATGCGTCTTTGGTGCCTGCCAAGCAGGGGAGTCACTCCTTGACCCCAAGGGAGATTCTTCTGTCCTCTAATCTTGAGTAGAGCGTCGAAGGTCCAGGATTCTGTTTCAGAGTTTCGTCCAGGGATAATCTAAAGTCCTAAGGACTGGGTTCCTATACTTATACCAAGTTTAGGGGTTGGACTACTCTGTGGCCCCACCTATGGGTGGGTCAGGGCAGAGGGGTGGCTACCCCCTTTCCCTTTGTCCAGTTCGCGCCAAAGCAGGGGCTGCAAGCCCTGATCCGGTTTGAACTGGGGTATGCACAGGGACACCAAATGTGCCCCCAGTGCAGGACTTCAAAGCACCCGAAGTGCTCCCGCCCAGCCCCAATACACATTATCCTGTTTGGGGAGGTGGTCACACCTCCCTAGGACAGGAAACCTATTGTCCAGGCCTCCCCTGCCGGAGTTTCGTCCAGCAGCAGGAGGCCAGACTCGTGTCTGTGGCAGCAGCATCCATTTTGTGATGCCAGGGCTTTAGAAAGAAGTTACCGGGCTAGCCAGAGTTAACATGTCTTTCCCTCTAGAAGGGTGGAATGCTACCCCCGCCACCAGAATTGGCGGGGGGTAGTATTCCAAGATGTTTGACACCAAACACGACATGTTTAGGTGCAGCCATTCCAAAGTTAGCATTTAACGCGAGGTTATAATGCGCTTAAGAGTATATGGTCAGGCTGCACTACAAACAGCATCAAAGAAGGGTCTCCGAACGCTGCAGAGGGGCCCTGCTCATGCAGGGGCACCCTCTCACATAGGAACCATGCACTCTGCCTTCAGGATTGATAAGGCCTGCCTTAGGAGTGACTTATAGGTTTATATGTGTGTATGTATTTAGTGATATAGGTAACCTATATCACAGTAAAGGTGCATGCACCACCTTACCCAGGCTGCAGTAGCAGACCTGTAGTGTCAGTTTGGATGACCTTCCAGGGGTGGCATAATACATGCTGCAGCCCCTGGTAGGCCTCTGAGGTACCTATGCCCTTGGTACATAGTATACCATATACTAGGGACTTATAAGGGCACTCCAGATTCCAATCAGTGATGTGCCTAAGGCACATGGAAACCATTTTAGAGAGGAAGCAGCTAGGCTGGGGTTCTGATTAGCAGGGCCCCAGCCAGACTAATGTCGAAAAACAGTGAAGCATCAGCAAAAAGTGGGGTACCCATGTGAAGCAGATCCTACTCTCCTACAAGCGCTATTCTCATTGTTGTCATGGGCACTAGTCCCATGGTTATCAGTGCTATTCTCATTGTTGGCATCAGCACTAGTCCCATTGGTATCATCAGTGCTATTCTCATTGTTGGCATCGGCACTATTCCCATTGTTATCATCAGTGCTATTCTCATTGTTGGCATCGGCACTAGTCCCATTGTTATCATCAGTGCTATTCTCATTGTTGGCATCGGCACTAGTCCCATTGTTATCATCAGTGCTATTCTCATTGTTGTCAGGAGCACTAGTCCCATTGGTATACTCAGCGCTATTCTCATTGTTGTCATGGGCACTAGTCCCATGGTTATCAGTGCTATTCTCATTGTTGGCATGGGCACTAGTCCCATTGTTATCATCAGTGCTATTCTCATTGTTGGCATCGGCACTAGTCCCATTGTTATCATCAGTGCTATTGTCATTGTTTGCATCTGCACTAATCCCATTGTTATCAGTGCTATTCTCATTGTTGGCATCGGCACTAGTCCCATTGGTATGATCAGTGCTATTCTCATTGTTGGCATCGGCACTAGTCCCATTGGTATCATCAGTGCTATTCTCATTGTTGCCATGGGCACTAGTCCCATTGGTATCATCAGCGCTATTCTCATTGTCGTCATGGGCACTAGTCCCATGGTTATCAGTGCTATTCTCATTGTTGGCTTCGGCACTAGTCCCATTGGTATCATCAGTGCTATTCTCATTGTTGGCATCGGCACTAGTCCCATTGGTATCATCAGCGCTATTCTCATTGTTGTCATGGGCACTAGTCCCATTGGTATCATCAGTGATATTCTCATTGTTGGCATCGGCACTAGTCCCATTGTTATCATCAGTGCTAATCTCATTGTTGGCATCGGCACTAGTCCCATTGTTATCATCAGTGCTATTCTCATTGTTGGCATCGGCACTAGTCTCATTGTTATCAGTGCTATTCTCATTGTTGTCAGGAGCACTAGTCCCGTTGTTATCATCAGTGCTATTCTCATTGTTGGCATCGGCACTAGTCTCATTGTTATCATCAGTGCTATTCTCATTGTTGTCATGGGCACTAATCCCATTGTTATCATCAGTGCTATTCTCATTGTTGGCATCGGCACTAGTCCCATTGGTATCATCAGTGCTATTCTCATTGTTGGCATCGGCACTAGTCCCATTGGTATCATCAGCGCTATTCTCATTGTTGTCATGGGCACTAGTCCCATGGTTATCAGTGCTATTCTCATTGTTGGCATCGGCACCAGTCCCATTGGGATCATCAGTGCTATTCTCATTGTTGGCATCGGCACTAGTCCCATTGGGATCATCAGTGCTGTTCTCATTGTTGGCATCGCACTGTTCCTCAGTGAAAAATCTAAGAAAGTTTCAAAAGAGCAACCTGTGCCCGACAGGCACTTTAAACTTAGCAGTCCGTCAGGAAGTACATCGAAGAGCAGAGCCCTCCACCGCTGCAAGTAGCTGAACTGAATGCCCAAAGGAACATTTTGTGTGTGTGGTGTACATTTATCTGGAGTTCGCCACCAAACCTGTTACACTGTAATCAAACATTCCTCCGTACATCCACGCCAAAGACAGTCAGCAGAAAACACGGGAGTTCTGCCTCACAGAAGTCCGAGGAGTGGCCTAAAGATGGGGCAGACATTTTTATACTGTGTGAACATAGTGAACATAGTGCAATGCATAATACTTCAATACTTCAACACTTTTAAAAGCAGCTGCGAAACTTATTTCAGATACTATCTGGAAACAAGGCAGCGGTGTAAAAAGCACATGCGGCTGAAACTGCCTCCTTGAAACGAAAACTAGACAAGCGGCAGTGAAATTTCGCGATCGATATTGTTAAAAAAAAAAAAAACACGCCCGCGAGTGGTGCGCGCGCGCCACAGCTAAGCATGTGATTTCAATTATCACGCCCGTGTCTGGGCATGATAATTGAAACCACATGGCCTATTGGTGTCTATTACGCACACCAAGCCTTTGGCCAATTGCGTGCAGTCTTTTATACAAAGACGCACGAAAAGGCCAATGGGGAGCACAAAGGAATCGCACACGCACGAGCGTGTGCGATTCCTAGGTCAGTGCTGAATCCCCGTTTTTCACCTACTAAATATCTCGCTCTGCCTAAAAAAGTGGCTTAGAACCCACCCATTATTTAGCTTTACTTAAAAGGGCTTAGAGCCCACCCATTACTTAGTTTTACTTAACATTGGTTGGCTCCCAAGTCAATCTAGTTTCCTTGCTTACTATTGGTTCGTGCCTCCTCCTTGCCTCCAGCTTCCTCCTGGGCTTCAGTCTCTTTGTCTTGGCCCTTGAGCATGGACCAAGTACAGCTTCCTGTGGCCAATATCCTTCCACTCGCCGCAGGTACTTCAGGTACTCTTTTTTACTTTTTAGCAACTGCCCTGCTGTCGTTCTCTTTAACCCTCTCACCCCCCGCGTTTATTTCCCACCTTCTTCCCTCTTGTTGCTTTTTATTTAAGGATTATATAGCTCTTACTCGACTTGCAGGTATTGGAGCATTTTACATGATTGCCAGTTACATTACACAAGGACAAATTCATTTTTGAATTTTAGGCCCAGGATGTTGATTCGATGCCGAGACTGGAAGCCTTTACCCCAGTGAGCAGCTCTGGCCGTTATGCCACATCTTGTCCCCAGGAGAGGGAGTTGCTTGCCAAACCCAACCCCCTCACGTGAATTTATGGCATATTACACAACGGCACAGGCTGCTGTGCAATATGTCTTAAAGTAAATAAAAACAAAGCGGTATGAAGTGGTCAACACTGGTGACGCCATATTGATTTTTTTTAATTTACTTTAAGCCATGTTGCACAGCAGCCTTCTCTGCTGTGCAACGTCTTTAAAAAAACACTAACAAAGTCAAATAGCTTGTTCAGAGCTATTTGGCTTTGTTCTTGCTTTTTAAAGACGTTGCACAGCAGCATGGGCTACTGCGCAACATGGCTTAACGTAAACAAAGAAAAGCATTATGACACGATCAATGCTGGTCCCACCATAGGCCTTGTTTTTATTTACTTTGAGTCATGTAACATCTTTAAAAAACATTGACAGCGGCATTAGGTCTTGCATAGGTAAAACCTATTGGCTTTGCCAATGCTTGTTTCATTTATATTATGATAGTGTCTTTCTTGCTAGAAGATGTTCATTGTGGATCTTTTGTTTTGAAAAACAACTCATTGGTTGGCGTACATTTAGGATGCTCCGATTCTTACAGTTAAGAAGTCTTAAGCAGCTTTTCCTCTTTTAAGAATCATTTAACTCAAAGAACAATTTTCTAAAGTTTGGGTGGCACCTTTTCTTGCCTGTATGTGCATGTGCAGTACGTTAGTAGTTGTACTGAATTATTGACTGTAGGTTTGACAGCCTTAATTGCTCTGTGTGTATACATGTTACATTTATGGACTTTTATGCCATGTAACAATTTATTTGCCACCCAACACTGTGCCTGAGACTTTGCTTCTAGAAAAGAAGAGTGTAAAGAATGCAGAAAGATGCAAGTCTAATAGTTCATGGCATATTAGTATCGCTGTTTACCTCACATTCAACCAGTATGTTTGCCTCATGGTATAAGGTTCAAAAAAGTAATTTGTCAAAATTCTCTTTCATGAAAGACGAGGGCGCCATTGTATATCGATCTCTGGAGGAGGTCAACATTACAGCCCCCCATGACTCCTCAGTCTGGTCCATTGGACAAGGATGGTGGCCCTGCCCAGTTAATACAAGATGACAACTCGAACGATCAGCAGCCCTTGCTCTGACTCTCTCTTTCTAACTTAAACCTTCCCTCTGTGCAGCAGCTGGTTAGATCTTCACCTGCTCTTTCAATGCAAAAAACAAATATTCAACAAGTCTCCCCCTCCGAGCAGGTAAAACTGGAATTAACTTCAGACTGGTTTTCACCTAAAACCTTAAATGACACAATGCACACCACAAACCACGATGCATCTGAAGACATACACATTTTTCAACTTCAATCTCTTCAGCCCGAACGGGCCCCTCATGCTTAACTTCAGGGTCTACCGCAGGCTCTAAGATGTCTGCAAACAATGGACTTTGATGAGGAAATCAGCATCCCTTTTCGCCTGTCAAGGACATCGTCAGCGCTTCTCCCTCACATAAATCAACATTTATTATCGCTTTTTATGTCGAGTCCCCGATTCAAAATTGCAGTATAAATTATCCTATCGACATAAGGACGTGGCAACAACTAATTAATACTCTTGACACCGCTGCTAAGGCTTTTGAATATCAATCAAACAGCTTTGATAACCAAATCTCATTGCTAGAGATGCTAACCCAATACATGTCATCCATAGACTCACGCTTTCAATGCCTCAACGCCACCATCAGCAGTTTGCTTTTAAACGCACACAATTCACCAACTCCCAACCCACCAACCTTCGCTACGTCCAGCATACAAGAATGTGTCTGTTCAACTTTGTTGGACAAGTTACTCACCTTACCCTCTATAGTCGGCGATTTACTTCAGGAAGTCACATTGATAGGAAAAGCCCAGCCTCTCCAGATCAACACTCAAATTATTTAACCTTCAACAGTACCGCTAAGTCTAGTCGCACAGATATCAAAGCCTCCCCCAATAGCTCTCACCTCGAACAACTTTGTGGAACTCAGTGTGGAAATTCATCCTGTTCCCTCGCATCTTGAAATGCCAGACAATAACAATATGGCAGTAACCAATGTAGATACAGATGCAATTGCGTTATCCACCAAAGCAAAGAATCTATCAACAAATGTGCATAATGTCACAATTACTGCATCTAGAACCTCCTCTCCTCAACTGTCAAAGCGCAAGAGAAAGAGACTCAGGAAACTGAATAAAAACCAGGATAACAATTTGAGAGCTGCAGATCAAGCCTGTAAGATCAAAAACGTTTTTCACCCTCTGAAAAAAAGAGATCCACACAAAACCAGTGTTAAAAATTGGAGTTCTGGTTGGCTAGGGTATGCACCTAAGCCAGGCAAAACTTACCATTCTAGTCAGGGTAAGGGAGTCACACAGCTTAGATAACCCCTGCTCACCCCCTTGGTAGCTTGGCACAGAGCAGGTCAGGATTATCCCAGAGGCAATGTGTAAAGTATTTGTACACACATAATAACACAGTGAAAACACTACAAAAGAACTCCACACCAGGTTAGAAAATGAGCCAATATTTATCTGAATAACACAAGACCAAAATGACAAAAATCCAACATACACAAGTTGTTAGAAATGGGGGTCTCTAGTTGGCAAGGGCTTGCACCTTTGTCCAAGTAGGGACCCTTCTTCCTAGTCAGGGTAAGGGAGTTACACTCCCAAAATAACCCCTGCTCACCCCCTTGGTAGCTTGGCACGAGCAGTCAGGCTTATTCCAGAGGCAGTGTGTAAAGCATTTGCACCAAACCAACAGTAATACAATGTAAGCACTACAAACGGACACCACACCAGTTTAGAAAAATATCCAATATTTTTATATACTTTAAACAAGACCAAATACGATAAAAATCCACTGTACAGTACTTCAGAAATAGTTACTTCTCAAAATGTCTTTAAAAACAGTTCCTTGATGTCGATAGCTCCGTCCAGGGCTATCACGGTGTCGTGAACAAACAAATCCAAACAGTTCTGGCTGACCGCGGCGTAGCGGGTCAGCTACGGTGTCGGGAAGACCCGCAAACAGTACCTTTCAGAAATGCAGGGCGTCGATGACCTCGCGGTGAGCTTCCGAACACACGGCGTCTGCAGGCGTCGGTTCCGGAGGTCGGTGCGGCGGCGTCGGGGCCCTGGAAGTCACACGCGTTGCAGATCGATCTCCTCTCTGTTGAAATCAGGAGCGCTGGTGTCGGCCGGCGTCGGGTGCTGCGGTGTGAAGTGCAGCGGTGCGGCGTGCGGTGCCCTCAGGTCACGGTGCGAGCAGCGGCTCGGTGGCGGCGTCGGATGGCGTCGCCGGTGAGACCAGGGTCGCGGTGTGAGATGAAGGCGGTGCTCATCACGGTGCTGGCAGGTCACTGTGCAGCAGCGGTGTCGTCGTAGCTGCAGCGCTGTCGTCGGCTGACGAACTTGGAGTCGATGGCGCCGGCGTCGGTGGTCCAAGGCTGCGGTGCGGGATGAGGGCGGTGCGTCGTGTAACTTACGAGCGGTGCCCCCGAACCACGGTGCAAGCAGCGGCGTCGAGTCCGGCGTGGAGCGGCATCGTTGGGGAAACCACGGCGTTGTCGTGAAGCGAGGCGGTGCGAAGTGCGGTGCCCACAGGTCGCGGTGCGAGCAGCGGCTCGGTGGGGGCGTCAGCAGGCATCGTCAGTGAGACCAGGGTCGCAGTGCGGCGTTGCGGCGGTGCCCTCTGCGGTGCCTTCAGGACACGGCGTCGGCAGCGGCGTCTTAGACGGCGTCGGGCTTGAAGTCTTTGCTGTTCCTGAGACTTCTTGAACAGGGGGCAAGCTCTACCTCAAGCCCTTGGAGACACTCACAAAGTAGATTGCAGAAAGTTCAGTTCCAGTCCTTTCACTGCCCAAGACAGAAGCAGCCACTGCAGGCCAACACAGCAAAGCACACAGCAAAGTGGTAGTTCCTCCTCACAGCTTCTCCAGCTCTTCTTCTTGGCAGTCTTCTTGATCCCAAAGAGTTTCCTTGAAGTCTTTTCTAACCCTGAGACTTCCAACAGGAGGCAAGCTCTACTTCAAGCCCTTGGAGAAAACTCTAACAGCAGGATGATGAAAGCACAGTCCAGTCCTTTCCCTACCCAAGACAGAAGCAACCACTGCAGGCCAACCCCACAACACGCAGCATAGGGGCAGTACTCCTCCTCCAGCTTTCCCAGTCCTTCTTCCTGGCAGGTTCGTTAGTTCAGAAGTAATCTAAAATTCTGGGGTTTGGGTCCCCCTTTTTATCCTCAATTTCTCTTTGTTCCCTGAAGGCAGAGAGGCCTTTGCCTAGTCCAAACCAGTTCTGGCCAGTCCTGGAGCACTTTGTTGACAAGACTCCTGCTTTCCTTTCACAGTGCAGGCCAGGGACATCAGGCAGCACCACAGGAGGTGGAGCCAGCATTGTGGAGGGAAGGCCCAGCCCTATTCAGGTCCCAGGTGCAACTCCTCCCACCCATCTACATGTAGATCTTGCTATTCAGCCCTGTGCTGACTCACCCTGTCTCCTGGCATCCCCCAGCCCCTGTCACTCACACTCCAGACAAGGAATACACAACCTAGCAGAGGCAGGCTTGGATGGTTAGACAAGAAAATACCCACTTTCTAAAAGTGGTATTTTCAAACACAGAATGTTAAAACCAACTTCACTAAAAGATGCATTTTATCATTCTGAGTCCAGGCATACTAAACTCGAATTTCTACCATGTCCCCTGGGTCAGTTAGGATTATAAGCTGTAATAATCAAAACTGCCCATTCTGGCCTATGGGGAACAGGTAGCCTTGCAATAGTGAAAACGAAATAGGCTGTAATTCACTATCAGGACATGCCACACACACCAGGGCATGTCCTACCTTTCACATACAATGCACCCTGCCCACAGGGGTACCTTGGGCCTACCTTAGGGGTGACTAACATGTAGAAAAGGGAAGGTTTAGGGACTTGCAAGTGTGTGCACTTGCCAAGTCGACATGGCAGCACCAGGCTGCACACAGGCTCTGCAATGGCAGGCCAGAGTTCCACCTTACGGGCTGTTTGCGTGGGTGGCACAATCCACTGCTGCAGCCCACCAACAGCATTTGATTTATAGGCCCTGGCACTCTCAGTGCACTTTACAAGGGACTGACACATAAATCAAATAGGCCAATCATGGAAACACCAATCCATAACACAATTTACACAGAGAGCATATGCACTTTAGCACTGATTAGCAGTGGTAAAGCGCCCAGAGTCCTAAAACCAACACACACAGGGTCAAAAACAGGAGGCCAAAAAAACAAAAAGTCTGGGGGTAAACCCGCTGAAAAAGCCAAGTCTAACACAAGTCAAGATATCCCTTTTGCAAGATTAAATCAAATTATAGTTCTTAGAAATCAAATAGCTCCAACTGGGGCTATTTGGTCGCGGTTGAGATCAACGACTCCACAAAAGATAGTCCTGTCTCAATGGAGCGAGGGCCGGTTACAGAGTCGGTCAGACCCCAGTACAGTACCTTGGAGGTGTTGTGAAAACAAAGGCGATGAAAACACAGGGGAGGTGAGGAGTCACAGAGGCTGGTGTGGTGTCAGTTCCTTACTACTGCTGGGGAGGTGATGTGTTGGTTTCTTACAGCTGCAGGGGAGGTGAGGTTGCAGTGGCAGTTGTGGTACCTCGGTTCAAAACTTTGAAGCGGCGTTAAATGTGGCGTTCAAGATCAGGATGCGAGGCTTCAGCTCCCCGCTGTCAATGCAGAAGTGCTGGCGTCAACTGGGCCAGGGCTACAGTGTCAGTCGGGGCAGTGCATTGTGCTCTTCATGAGCGGTGCCCTCGGCTCCGGTGCAGGCAGTGGCATGACGTCGATGCTGGAGAGCTGTCATCGGGGAAGTCGGGCTGTGGTGTGAGTTGAGGTGTTTTATCGTGCTCTTTAGGAACAGTGCCCTCAGCTCCGGTGCAGGCGGCGGCCCCGAGGATGACGTCCGAGTTGATAAGTTGCTGTTGTCGGCAACCGGGGCTGCTGTGCAAGTCAGGGCAGTGCGCCGTGCTCTTTACGAGCGGTGCCCTCAGCTCCGGTGCAGGTAGCAGCGTTGATGATGGCGTTGGGGTTGCTTTTCTTGGGTTACAACTCAAACCACTTGACTCCAAAGGTCCAGGAACTGGATTTGGCACTACTTGGCATGACAGGACCTTCAGCAGAAGTGCCCAAGTGCTGTTGGCAAGAACAGGTGAAGTCCTTGATAGCCCTGAGATCTCTTAACAGGAAGCAAGCTGATAGCAAGCCTGGAAGCAGGATATAGAAAGCAAAGTCCAGCCCTTTTACTCCCAGGACAGAAGCAGCAAAGCAGCAGGCCAACACAACAAAGCAAACAGCAAATTTGCAGTCGCTCCTCTCATCTATCCAGCTCTTCTTCCTGGCAGAATGTCCTCAACCCAGAAGTGTTCTGAGGATATGGAGTCACAGGCCCAGTACTTATACCCATTTTAGTCTTTGAAATAAGCACATTTCAAAGGTCAGTCTTTGTAGTGCACAATACCCTGCCCTGCCCTGGCTCCAGACACATTACAGTGGGGTGCAGACGGCTTTGTGTGAGGATAGGCACAGCCCTATTCAGGTGTCAGTGTCAACGTCTCCTGCCACTCCAGCTCAAGAGGACCAATCAGCCTGGTGATGGCCCATCAGGATATGCAGGGCACACCTCAGCTCCCTTTGTGTGACTGTCTGGAGGGAATGTACAAACAGCCCAACTGTTATCCTAACCCAGACGTGTATTCAGCTGATAGGCAGAGGCACAGAATGGTTAAAGTAAGAAAATGCAAACTTTCTAAAAGTGGCATTTTCAGACCTGCAATTTAAAAACCAACTTTAGTAAGATATGAATTTTTAAATTGTGAGTCCAGAGACACCAAACTCCAATTTTCTATCAGCTCCCAATTGGAAGATAAGCTACTAAGATGTTACAAGGCAGCTCCAGTGCTAACCTATGGGAGAGATAGGCCTTGCTGTAGTGAAAATCAAAATTAGGAGTATTTCACTACCAGGACATGTAAAACACAACAGTACATGTCCTAGCTTTTAAATACACTGCACCCTGCTCATGGAACCACCTTGGTCCTACCTTAGGGGTGCCAAAAGGAAAAGTTTGGTCCTGGTAAGTGGGTGCACTTGCCAGGTCAAAATGGCAGTTTAAAACTGCACACACAGACGCTGCTGTGGCAAGTCTGAGACATGTCTGCAATTCTACTCATGTGGGTGGCACAATCGGTGCTGCAGATGCACTAGTTGCACTTGATTTACAGGCCCTGGACACACACACAGTGCACTGTACTAGGGACTTACTAGTGATATATGCCAATCATAGAGAAACCAATCAGAATTACATTTTACAGGTAGAATGCTCTCCTCGATTACAACATTTTTAATGGAAGCTTTGGACTATTTTACCCACAACAAAATAGAGGCACAGGTGTTGTTTTTAGACGCAGAGAAAGCTTTTGATCTGGTGTCCTGGGAAAGTCTTTTTTTTAATTCTCGCTAGATTTGTTAATGACTCCATGGCACAAATAATAATTAACTCTAGAAATGTAGGTAGCTGTAGGATAAATAGGGGTACACGGCAAGGGTGTCCTCTATCCCCAATTCCTTTGCCTTATTTATAGAACCTCTGGCATTAGCCATTAGACAAAAAGCACTACAAACCACGCCCCTGCAAGGCATGTCTGATATAAAACTATATGCTGACGATATTGTTCTATTTCTTAAACCTGGGGAGAGCATTCAAAAGGAAATTTTAGCAATTTTATCAGAATTCCAAGCACTGGGTGGGTATAAAATAAACAATGCTAAGACGGAAATTTTACTCTGCAACTGTTTAGGCCACACATTATTACCAAATTTTCAGCCATTATATAATCTGAAGCCCAAGAGGTATCTAGGTATATTTGTGTCAGAAAAGGTAGATGAACTATACACAATAAACTATGTCCCCTAGTGCAGAAAGTCAAGCGTTTATTTGTAAAATGGAATCAGCTTCCAATCTCAATATTAGGGCGGTTAGCACTTATACGAATGTCATTTTTACCACTATTTCATTTTCTATTTGCGGCAATCCCCTGTGCACTACAAATGTCATTTTTTAAAGAAATAGACAGTCTTTTCTCATCTTTCATATGGGCCAACAAGGTACCGAGATTAGCACTAGCCACTTTAAGTAACCCAAATGAGGAGGGAGGGTTAGCCCTTCCTAATTTGAGGGAATATTATTATGCTAATTTTGCACATAACATACATAGATTTTTTTACCTTCTTAACCCACTAGGGATGGATAATTTTTTTATATTAAGGATACTGAAGGAATGTAAAATACCCGACCCTATGAGGCTGGTGAAGAACCCCAAAAAAGTATGTTACAAGGTCTTCCAGTGGTTCTTAAAACAAAAAGCCCAACTGTCCAGGTATTATGAAATTCCTTGGATAAATGGATCTACATGGCTGGCCGACCTGTATGTCGGAGAACATAGGCTGATCCAATCTGGCCAACTAAAGAAATGGGAGGCGAACGGGTATAAACATGTGAGAGATTTTCTTATCTCAGACACTTGGAAAAAGTGGGCAGAGATAGAGTACGGGCTGAGTCATTCCATAGATATGCTTAAATGGTCTTCATTTAAATAAGGTATTTCTTAGAGAATATAGACCCATCTGCATTAAGCGCAAGACTAGAATTCAGTGAGGCGCTGTTAGAAACATCGAGACGGAGATCAATAAGTAGCTGGGTAAAAATTTTTAATGGACATAAGGTGTACGAAAAGCCCGAGACAAATGGCAAGAGAAAGAAGGCCTTCAGATTCCAAGAGCGGTTTGGAAAAGAATCAACAAGTTTAACTCCACATTATTAAGAGGCGCCAACTTTAGGAGAATGGAATTTTACACTAAGTGGCTACTGTATAGGACTCCCTCTTTTCTGCATAGCATATATCCCCAGATAGAGGATAGATGTTTTCGATGCTCTGCAGAAGCAGGAGGTACATGGACTCACATTGTTTGGGACTGCCCAAAGATCATGCAATTTTGGGAAGAAATTGAGATATACTGTAGAATGAAGTTAGGATACTCTATAACTGTGGTTAGATAAATGGCAACTTTAGGGTGCTCTCCAAACATAACGGTGAACAACATACAAGAGGAAGGTCTATTCATGCTGGCTTTAGTAGCAAGATCATTAATTCTTCAAAATTGGCGTAGTGAGAACACGCCCACTTTCCATGGCTGGCAGGCTAAACTTTATAAAGTTAGAGAGCTGGAGTGACGCTACGCTCTAAGGTCGGGCACGTCCAAAAAGTTTGAGAAACGCTGGAAGTCCATAGGAAGCTAGCCAGCGGATTGGGTAGGTTAGGCTGTTAAAGGGAAATTGTGCAATAAGTGGTCTTTTATGTGTTTGCTATGTGTTTTTTTTTGTTTAGCAGTACCCACAGTGTTATGTTTGGAATGCATTCCTTATTTATCAACTATGCTTGGTGGATGATATTTGTTATTTGAAATTAAGCATTGTAAGCACTTTATTTCTATTTCTATTAATGAGCAACTGTGTAATGAACTCTCAATAAAAATATATATATAAAAAAAAAGAATTACATTTTACACAGGGAGCACTTTTACTTTAGCACTGGTTAGCAGTGTTAAAGTGCCCAGAGCCCTAAAACGAGCAAAACGAAATGCAGCACACAGTCATAAACAGGAGGTCAGAAACAAAAATACAGGGGAATATCACACCAAAAGATGCCAGGTCTAACAACCAGTTTCAGCTCAAACCTTGAATTCACAGAAAGCGGACAACAGAGCTTTCTCTCAGCCTCCACGTGACCCATCAACACCTCAAACAACAATCAGAACATGAATATCTGTAAGGCCGGAGAACTGTAACTTAACTTCAATCAGCCTGCAGGCTTCTGTAGCACAAGAAACACAGCCAAAAGCTGACATGCCACTCAATGGGGCAGCTTTTGAGACCCTCCCCGCTACTGGTCGTGCTCACCTCAAGTTGGAATGCTCTGTTCAGTAAAGCAATTGGACATTCTGCCAGTCCTCACCCAAGAGTTGGGATTCACAAAGAACAATTGCATGGCTTGTTCATGCCCTCAACCCATTCTGTCACAGTTTCTGCTCAAAATAACACACCCCAAGTCGCCTCCACTCTAATGACAGTATAGCACCCGGAGTACACTTCCCAAGGTTATAACGACTTTTTGAAGTGAGGAAACATTGTCAATTATCTGGCTCCTCACCCAAACTTTTTGCCATTTAAATTCTAACAACATTGTTGGCATACAGTTTATTCCCTCAAATATATTGCCCCAAAAGAAATTAACATCCGTGACTTGATCCACTCAATCAGCAGTCAACACAATATGTGAAACTTATGAAATATTCGAAAAGTGGGGAAAACAAAGCCCCGATATCCATCATGCTCTTAATAAGAAGGATTCTTCAAACCTAAAGTCCCTGCAGGCCTGCTAAATCCCTAGAACATCATCTCTTCTTAGATGCGCAATTGGCCCCCTTCACTCAAGAACATTTAACAACTCACAAGCACTAACTATTTCCACTCATAACCAAGCAGGGAGACACTGCAATTTCACTACTTCTCCTGCAGAAATGCCTCAAGAGGACTGGGGTTGGCTTTCTGCCACCCTGGCCGGACCCTAAATCAACTGACTTGCATTCAAAGCGTATACCGCCTCAACGCCAAACTTGAGGAATAAACCCAAGTTCATAAGTCTTCTTTCCAGGAACGTGGCTGGTCTTGAAAATCTCTTAAAAGATTTGAACGCTATGCCCTTTTTAACCTCCCATGACATTATATTAATCTAGGAATGAAGGTGTGACGTGGAAACCCCACTTCAATGCTACTACAAGTTTTTCTCTCCAGGCAGTCTACCAAGGGTCATGCAATGTGCGGCCTGTCTATCTTTTTATTGGCACACTGGGTCTTAGCGGCCTCTGCGTGTGCTACTGGACTTCACAACTTTTTATGTGTGGAAGTCAAGAATTGGAACCTGAAATCCTCAATGGGCCATTATTCTTGTTAAATGTGTACATTCATTCAGCAGCTTCAGTGAAAAAGCAAAAGGCGAAGGAGCTGGAGCTTCTTATTTTGGATATCAGGTCCACTCATCCTAAGGCTCATCTCCTCTTGACTGGAGATTTAAATCAAAACTTACTTCATAATCCTTTTTGCAGCCTTTCCACCGAAATAGCATACTCTCAGTGGTTGAATTCATCACAGGTAACAATTCCACAAAGACCAGATTCCATAGGTCATTTTCTGATAACTGCCGTAGAGGGGATGTTCTTGAGCACACTGAACAGGCACTTCCCTGAAGTTCAACCATCTCATTTTACACATTCCCCTGATAAGATCAGCTATCTTAGATTACACCTTTTGTTCAGTTCCACTAATCACCACAATCAAGACTTTTTCCATCATCGCTGTGAAAGCGACCACATGGCCCAGAGCTTGATTATAAAACATTGTAATAAAGTGCACAACATCTTACTGACCACCGGTTCAAATGGCACTCACCAAAACTGGAAACAAATTAAATGGTCCTCGGACTTCGCAGCGAAATACACAGCCTGGAAAACAACACTGCCTAATCAAAGTATCCCTCTGCGGCATACAATCCATTACTGGTAACTGTTTGTGCAACATCTCCTCTCTTGCCTTGTCGGCATCCAGCAGCCTGGCCCAGCACCAAGGACCCCCAGACCCCCTTTGTCATATCCTTGGTTCATATAAGATCCTGAAAAGATCTTTGAATAAAATGATCAGATCTCTGAAATTTGGGTCCACCACCTTTTCCCTGGAGGAAATACACAGCCTACGTGGTAGCTACAAAAAATAAATCTGACAAGCGAAACAGAGATATGAGGAAGCAATCCAGATTAAGCTTTTCCTGGACTGTTGAAATAAAAACTCTAACGAGTTTTGGCTCATAATTAATTGCCTCAGTAGAGAGACTGAAACTGTTAAATAAAACTGAAACAATGTCACCTCTGAAAATTGGTCACACATATTAGCACCTCGCATAAAACCAAACCAGAAAGCTCCAACCTGCAACTCAGCTATTGTAAACCCAGACTGGTACATGGAAGGTCTGAGGCAGTAGAAGTACAAAGCCTTCAATACACACCTACCATCATGGCCAAAAGAATAGCAACGTTCATCAAGAATAGCGGAGTCAATGGTGCCCCCGGCCCAAACGGCATTCCCGCGACAGTATATAAGCAGGACGCTGAGTTCTGGTCCCAAATGATGGAAAAGTTGTTCATAACTTGCCTCACCACTGATTTGATTCCATCCCCCCATCCTGGCAAGGATCGTTATTGCATCCCATCTATAAAAAGGGTCTGGTGTCGAGCCCCGACAGCTATTGTCTCATGGCCCTTTTGGACGTTGAAGCCAAATACTTCGCCTCTCTACTACTGGAAGAGCTGGATGCATGGGCAAGCTCAAAAAATGTACCTCTTCTGGGAAACAACTCAGTGGTCTCTGACAAGATAAAAACAGAACAAGACGTCTAACAAGGGCGTATTCTAGCCCCAGCCCTTTTTAACTTGCTCATGTGTGATTTGGTGCCTGTGTTGGATTCAGTAACTAGCGATGCACCAAAACTGGTGAATCGCACTATCATCACCTCCTTGATCTATGCCGATTACATAGCCCTCCTAAGTCAAACAGCGATATGGCTTTGAAGGCTGATTAAAGTTTTACATCCGCATAGTAGCTCAAATGGAATGAAGGTACATTTTGAAAAAACTATTATTGTGATATTTGGCCACAAAAGGAAAAAAAACAGAATCTGGCATCTGACCGACCGCCGCCTAATTGTAGCAAACAAATACAAATATGTGGGATGCTGGCTGGACGACAAATCCGCTTCATTACAATTTGCCTTTCAAACTATCTTCAAACAAACAAAGCAGTCTACCCTTTACCTCTGTTGAAGATAGTGAAGGCCAAACCCATCCCCACATTGGGGTACGGTAAGGAAGCTTTCCCGGGGAAATTGGGTGCTTTTTTTAACAATTCCCAGAGTGCTGTTTTTAGATCACTATTTAAGCTCCCTCACCACACTTCCCCAGCCCAGATCAGGCTGGAATTCATGCTGAGCAATCAACTCCTAGTACAGAAAGGTAGCCTGCTCAAATATATGCACTCAGCACATGCTGCAAAAGAAGGCTCGCTCAAGAACCTAATTTGCCTGGAAGTGCTATCCGTGAATAACACGGTGCCTCAAAATCCCTGGAAGATCGCTCTCTCTGAAGCCCTGGAGCTCAAAGGTGCAGCAGCCCTCTGGAATCTAAATGTCCCCTACCAGCATTTCAAAAAAGCTTTCAACATAGCGGTTCATAAGGAATCTTTTTAATTGGATCATTGGACCCTCAGGATCAGAAATCATGCGGGCCTTGTTATTAGGAGCTATGTTAAAAGAGCAGTGTAAAAATGCATCACTGATACATTCTCCTTGTACTACAAAGCTAGGTTCTGCCTTATTTGTTTGGGCAGCTTCTCCTCATTAGATCTTCTCCCTCCATTGGCGAGCCGCCCCATCAGAAACGAGTGCTGTCTCTGCGGCTTGTTCCAGGAGTCCCTACCACACCTGCTCTGTATTTGTCCCGTGTTAACCGACCATCACAGAAGGCTTCTTCGCCTCTTCCTGATTAAACAAGAGACACAGACAATACAGGTAGCTGTTGACCTTCTCCTGAACGATGCTTGCCCCCAAGTAATCGCCGGCTTGATAACATTTCTGAACAAAGTGGATAGCCCTATGACCTTAGGGTCATAGGGCTATGATCCTGGAATGCACTTGTAGCATGAACTCTGCTCTAATGTGCTTAGAGTGTGTAAGGTCAAAAGCTGTTTGCTAATAAGAAAACAGTATGGGCCGGCTGCTATGTGAAATCTGATAATACGATGCTGTTATAAGCTGCGTCTTTTCACTATTGCTTGCTGATCTTGTGCTGAATTTCGCCTGTCCTGCCCTTCGAGTTTTCTACTGCCCAGCGCCTGATGTCGGTAAAATTATTTTTAAAATGCTGCACTGTGATCAGTTCAGCACTTTTTAGCAGATGGCACTTTTAAGTCGAAGTACTTTAAGTACAATTTCTGGCTTTCGATCAACCTTTGTCTCCAAATTGAACTAATAATTATAAAACACAATCTTTTCTGGTTTTAGCAGTTTTACACCTATTGCCTGTATTTTGAATTGTTAACTACTGCTAATTTGTTCGTGAATGTTGCTTCCCTGTCTCTCTAGATCTTTTTGTTTATATCCTGATGTAGACAAAGAACATCTTTTAGCACCGCTGTCTACAATTATATTGTCGGGTCGGTAATAGCACATGGCACTTTATGAATAGGCACTTCAGCTTAGTCACCGGGCCCGATTTATCTTTCTAACTGAGCGCATTAACTCAGTTGGAATGCCATTTAGCTTATGTCTAGATGCTTAAACGAATAACAGCCACACAAGAATCACTGCCAGGTCTTTGGGCACAGTAGCTGGAATTTGTATTGTGCATAGCATGTATGACTCAGTCTGCCTGCTTTTAGCATTATTTCTAAAGTTTACTACTAAATGTCTAAATATCTCATCAGCTACCCATTTACAACACCATGTTACACAACACAGATGTCTTAACCAATTATGAATTGATTGCATCACTTATGAAGTTTTCTGTCTTTTATGTATTTGCTCCTACTTTTACATTATTTTTATGTGGCGTAACTTTGATGGACTTGATTTTATTTTAAAACTTAAAACTAGTAGTTCATGGATGTCAAGAATCAGGGATTGTTCCTTCCCACATGGATTACATAAAAGCTGCTTCATTGCTCCCTCCCCTGTGGATTACAGAAAAACTGCTTTGTTGCTCCACTCCCCTGTAGATCACAGAAAAGCTTGCTCTTTGCTTCCTCCTCTGTGGATTACAGAAATGCTACTTCATTGCTCCCTCCCCTCTGGGTTACAGAAAAACTGCTTCATTGCTCCACTCCCCTGTGGATTGCAGAAAACTGATTCATTTCCCCCTCCACTGTGGGTTATATAAAAAAAACTGCTTCATTGTGCCCCTTGATAGCAGTTCGTTCTGCAGGTACGACTGCAACCATTTCATTTTGTAAGTTCAAAATTACTTGCCAGTTCACATTACAACCATGTGCGTAACGAAACTTGAGGGGGGTCCCTTTGCAAGGTACATGGAGGAGCCCTTGATCCAGCGGTGTACTAACAACAAATACTCTACTACCATATACTCACCTGGGCCCATAAACACTTACACAGATCCAAGTAGACCGCTGGGTTTAGTTTATATTTTCCATATTTCAGGATTAGTTATTACTTATTCCTAACTAACCTTTCACTGATCAAAAAGTTCTTTCCTTTGGTCAATGGACCATTAGTTGAACTAGTTGATGGTGATAATTGACATAACTTATTAACTATTCTTTATTTAAAGAAAAATAACCACAGACTCAGGAAGTTTTAAAAATTTTATCTAAATTTAATGAAGGTGAACCATCTCAAAGTTTCAGTACAAACACCCTCATTCATAAGATTGCAAATCAAAATCTTTCATTAAGGAAACTTTTCAGACACATACAATAACCATGTCAGGAAAGGAGAGGACAGAGAGAGAAGATCATCTACAATTACCATGAATTTATAGTTACCAAGGATGGTGTGAAGACCAAAAGGGCTGGCCAAAGGGCTGGTAAGGGTCCCCCGGGATAGATCAGGAGACAAAGACTTCAGGACAGGAATCAGGACAGGATACTTAACCTCTCTAAGATACCGACGACTGCGTCGCACCCCTCTCTGGCACTCTCTTCCTCCTCGAGTTTCTTCCGCGATCTTCTTGTCTAACCCAATTAATTAAAAATAGATGGTTCTGCATTCAGAGTCTTCATCACCTTCTCAGAGCGTCCTTTTCAGCATCAGCACCACCCACAGCACCGACAGCATCCCGAGCTCTGCAGCATTCAGTAAATCTCCGTCTAACTAACTAACTAAAGCTACCTCAGTTATACCTTTCGTTGGCCACGGACCACCCACTAAAGTTTCAATTACCGCAAAAATAATAACTCTGATTGGACAGGCAAGGGGGGATGATCATCACACCATGCTTGCACATTACTTTTTCCATTGCACTATTGTTTGCAAAACCCATCCCCTTAAACTTTATTCTTTTCTTTAGTTCCCATACATATCCCAACTTTATTTGATACAATAATTTCAACATCATGAATACATGTTTTCTTGGATGAACTCTTCACCCTCTGTTCACAGGGCACATCATCCTCGTCCTTGGACGGCTGTCAAATCCTGACTCATCCTTCCGGGTTCGCTCTCGTGTAGGCATGCGCAGACTTGAATCAGTCAGCTCAGTTCAGACAAACGTGAAAGGCCCAAATGCGCACTAATAATAAAGTCAAAAGAGGAAATGTTACTTTCACAAATAAATGGTTTCACTGTATACCTCCGATCTCTACTCTAACCCAATATACTTATTAATACCCTTTCTGCATTAGCATTAGTAAAATAGCTTATTTTCTATTCAGCTAAGCAGGTGCCATGCATGTGAGCTTTCAAGCCGCCATTTTAGTGCCTTCTGCTCATGCGCAAGAGTTTTCCCTCCAAGCATTAAACGTCATACTGCATAGATGCAGTTGACACATGCGCAGTAAGGATTTCCCAGTTAAAGCGATTTTAGTCCTTCGTTCATATTGTTAGCGTTAGTAAACACATATGCAAGCTTCTCTAACCCGTGTGTCTTCTGTATTTGCGTGTTATTATTTACAAGACGTTGTTAGTAATTCGTTAGCGGGTTAAATGAGAGGATTGCTTCCGAGCAAGTCTCTTATACGAGTCCTTGCTCCATCAATCCCTTCTCTGATGGCATTTGAAGCCATCATAAAATTACCCATCCCATCCCAGATGCCAACTTTAGCACATCTCATTCATCTATTTCTTTTCTCATTCTTCCATTTGTTACTTCTTTTCCTTCAAAATCTTTCATCTTCTTATATAGTTTTCCTTTAATTTCTTCTAGTTGTATCTCATCGTATTCTCTTTTCCGTTTCTTTCCTTTTCCCTCTCTTTCTAAATGTATTTTTCCTTTCCCTCTTTTTCTACAACATTTGTATGTGATCATTATTATCATTACTATTGTCATTATCATAACTATTGGTAATATTATTTGACCTAGAAAACTTTTCGCAAAATTAGTAAACCATTTCCCTATTGATGTTGTGCTCTTTGTTAGTTTTCCCCACACACTGTCAACCTCCAGTTGGGTCAAGTCCTTATGCATTCTTGTAATATTTTCAGTATATCCTTTAATTTCTCTGCTCTTGTCCGGAATATAAGTGCAGCAATGTTGAATTTTCAACATACCACAGACTCCACCTTCTTTTGCCAATAAAATGTCAAGAGCAAGACGGTTCTGTATAACCATAGACCTGATTGCAACCATCTCTGTGTTAATCATTAAGAATCCTCCTGCAGTGTCTGTAGAAAGACGATCAACTATGGTCGATAATTTACAAATTGTCTGAGAATTTAGAATGACTCCATCTGAGGGTATCAATATATCTCCTACTATTTCGGAAAAACTAGCTCTTCTTCTTCGTGTTAGTCCATTAGATTTTCCATTGATTCCATTGATTCTGTCCACATAGTATATTTTCGGGAAGACTATTCCAAAATAACAGCTCCCGTACCATCTTTCAGGCAACCTATAATAGGCATTGTTCCCGCAGACATAATAAACTCCTGGAAATACAGGATCAGTTCCCCCTTTTAGTCCACACCCTCCTGAAATTAGGAAGTTGTGTTCACACTCACTGGAACCAATGTCATTATTATTATAATCTGTCTTTAATCTATGGAGGCAGAATTTTCCCCTTTTCACAAAATCCAGGGACATCGCAGCATGAGCTTTGCCATTTGCATAGATTCCCTCTTTCCCAACCCATGGAGGCACATGGGTTTTCTGTTCAGCTTTCCTTATTAAATCCCGTCTCCTCTCTTCTACTAAATTTAAAAAACTCCTTTTCTTCTTTATGTAATGTACAAGTTAAATTATTTTCGTGTGCTTGAACTATATCTATTGAACTCATTGTTAAAAAGAATTCTCCCATAAATTGTGCATTTTTATTACTAGCTACTGGATTCATTTTCTCTCTAATAGGCAATTCTGAAAATACTACATCTAGATTTGAATAAAAATACTGAAGTCTACCTGTAGCATAAAATAAACTTGATAAAATACTACATGACACACCATATGTTAAAGGTATATGGTGATATGTCACCCCTTCTGATACTGATGACGGTAACTTCATACAAACATAGCAATTACTAATTTCCATTGTATTAACGTACTGAAATAACAATTTGATAAACACATTTGAAGACGTATTATAATCTGATTCATTATGATAATTTGCCTCATCTTCTACCCCTATTTCTATTTTAGTTCCTTTTACTCTATCTATCTTTTCATTAGTAATGCTATTATTTGTATCACTTTTTTCCATTAATAAAGGTACTCCTACTGTTAGAAACAACCATATTAATATTACTAATAAAATACTACAAAAACAAAATCTAAAACATTTTCTTTTAAAACCTCGTTTTGATCTTTCGGTGACTTCAACTTCTGCCATTTTAATCTGAGAACATTTCTTCTCTCTTTTCTTTTGCCTGTTAAATTTCTTTTCTTTTAAGGAGGTCTCAATTTGCTTTCATCAATCTGTGCAACATGAACCCTTTCTGTTTCTTCACTTACATCTAAGTTTTCAAATTCTTCGAGTATAACGTAAGTCCACTCAGGGGCCTTGTATTTTCTGTTTAAAGTTCTCAGTCTTGGGCTTCTTCGAGTGAGTTTCGCTAAAGTTTGCTTAGATTGTGTTTGACTTGTGATTTCATTTACTTGTTCTGGTTTCTTTTCTGATTTTCTCAAATAATATTTTAATTTCTTTACTCCTACTGGCCAATTGTCTCCTTTTCTAACTCTTTTGACCTGAACTGCACTTTCTCCTCCTTTATCTTCTTCTAGAATCCTTTTATTTTCACTTAATCTAGGCACAATCTGTCCTTGTTCTCTCTTTTCTGTGTTTCTACCTTCCTCTATTTGCACCTGTCCAGGTCTTATTATAATTTGTTCTTCTTCTGCCTGAACTTGTTCTTCTAGATCTACCTGATCCTGTTCAGGTCTTATTTCAGATTGTTCTTCTTCTGCCTGAACTTGTTCTTCTAATTCTGACTCCCCCTCCTCAGGTTCCTGAATGTCTTTATTTCCACCCAAGTGTGTTCTTCTTTCCCTGTCTTTTCCTGTCTACCTTCCCGCCTTTTCAGTTCTGATATTCTTCTTGTTTCAACAGCATCTTCAGGTATTTCAATTATTGGTATCCAATCTTCCTGACTTGTACCTGGCTGTTCGTCATTCAGTTGTCTTTCAGAATCTATCACTCTAGACTCTTCAATTTCACAGCTTTCAACTTTTGACGTTTCAGCCTGCTCAGTCAGTGGTTGCTCTTGTTGTTCTGATGGGCTCGGTACTCTTCTGGTATGACTAGCATGAATCCAATTGGGCAAGCCTGCACACTTCACTGATGTGGTAGTGACCAGTATGACTTGACGCGGTTTATCCCAACTTGGTGCTAGACACGACTTCCTTGCGTGTTTCTTCACTAGCACCCAATCTCCAGGATTCAAATCATGTGCTTGGTCTGGCTGTCTTTCAACTGCGTCTTCTCCAACCTGATGAGAGACAGAACGCACCATTTCAGCCAATCCTTTGCAATAGTCCAATACCAGATCATCAGTTATACTCATTAATTTGTTTCCAGGAATAAATGCTTGCCTCATTGCCCTTCCCATGAGAACCTCATGAGGACTCATTCCTGTCTTTTTGTCTGGAATACTTCTGAGACCCATCAATACAAGAGGTAATGCATCTGGCCATTTCAGCATCGTGGATGCATACACTTTCCCTAATCTTGACTTGATTGTGCCATTTAGCTGTTCAACTATTCCAGAAGCCTCTGGACGATAAGCACAGTGCGGTTTTTGTTCAATGTTAAATGCAGCACAGATTAATCAAATTATTTCATTATTAAAATGAGGTCCTCTATCTGATTCCAAAGTGACTGGAAAACCAAAACGAAGAATCAACTCCCTCAACAACAATTTAGCACCTGTAAGACTGTCATTTCTTCGAGTGGGATATGCTTCTACCCATCTTGAGAAGAGGCATACTATGACAAGTACATATTTTAGTCCATTGCTAGGAGGCAACTCAATAAAATCTAATTGTAACCTGGTGAAGGGTCCTTCTGCCTTTCCAATCTTTCCCCAGCTAACCACTGTCTTCCTGCCTGGATTTTGCTGCTGACATGTTAAGCATCTCTGGCAAAGGCTTTCTGCGACTACCCTGAACTTTGGATTATACCAACTCTGTCTGAATAATCTGATCATTGAATCTCTCCCTATGTGTGTTGCTCCATGATATACTCTTGCCATTTTAGAGAGTAAACAATCTGGCATGACTGGTCTTCCATCTAGGTACACCCATACTTCATCCTCTGATCTTTTTGTACAGGCTGCTTTTACCCAAATTTCTTTTTCCTTTTCCTCAACTTCTTCTTGTAACTGTCTAATCTCATCCCATGTTTCTGGAATTGAAAAGAACATAAGTTGGCAGCTGGTTTCACCCGTTTCAACTTTTCTATTTATGGCCATTGTATTTTTCGCACAATATCGAGCAATTTGGTCAGCGTATCTGTTGCCGGCTGCCACATAGTCATTTCCTGTCTGATGTGCAGCACATTTAACAACTGCTACTTCTTTTGGCAATTGTAATGCTTCCAGCAGATTTTTCAAATTTTTACTGTTTTTTATAGGAGATCCTGAAGAAGTCAGAAATCCCCTCTGCATCCAGAGTTGGCCAAAATCGTGCACAACCCCGAAACCATATTGACTGTCCGTAAATATGGTTATTCTCCAATTTTTCCCAGTTTTGCATGCCTTTGTTAAGGCTACCAATTCGGCTACTTGTGCAGATTTGACTCTTGGTAAAAAGGATGCTTCGACTACCCCTGTTATCTTACATTCAGTATATGCAGCACTTAATCCTCCATCTTCTATCCTCAAACAGGACCCATCCACAAATAATTCATGATCATCTTCCTTTAATGGTGTTTCTTTTATGTCAGGATGGGGCTTGGTACACAATTCAGTCACATCCAAACAATCATGATCAATTTCATCTCTAACTTCCTCATTACACGGGTCGGGTAATAATGTGGCAGGGTTCATAACCGTACATCTTATCACTGTCAGATTTTCTGCTCCCAAAATCACTCTTTCATACTTAGTCAGCCGACTAGGTGTGAGATGTTGTGTTCTTGTTCTTGTCAGAAGAATTTCAACTGAGTGTGGAACATAGACCTTTACTGAATGTCCCATCACTATTGACTCACTTTGCTCCAGACTCATACAAGTAGCAGCTACTGCTTTTAAGCAGCCAGGTAAAGCTGAAGCCACTGGATCTAATGTAGCAGAAAAATATGCCACTGGACGTCGGCTCAATCCATGTCTCTGTGTTAAAACTGAAAGTGCACAATTTTCTCTTTCACAGCAAAACAACGCAAATTCCTTTGAATAATCAGGCATGCCCAAAGCAGGAGCTTCGCATAAACAATTCCGCAATTTCACAAAGGCTTCCAAACTTTCATCATTCCAATCAATAGGATCTTTAGCTCTCTTTCCTGTCAATTGTATCAATGGTTTTGCCAGCATGGAAAAACTGTTAATCCACTGCCTACAGTACCCAACAACTCCCAGAAAAACATTCTCATTTCCTTTTGTGTCTGAGGTAGTTGCATCTCTTTGAGTATTTTTATTCTTTCCGGTGTCACTTTTCTAACTCCTCTTTCTATTTTATGCCCTAAATATCTAACTCTTGTTGACAGAACTGTAATTTTTCTGGAGACCCCTTGTGTCCTCCTTCAGCCAAATGATTCAGTAATGCAATTGTGTCAATGGCACAATCCTCTCGTGTTCTTGATGCCACCAGTAGGTCATCAATGTACTGAACCAGAACCGAATTTCCAAGCATGACTAATGACCCTAAACACTTTTTCAGGATCTGATTAAAAATCAAGGGACTCTCTGTGTACCCTTGAGGAACTCTGCACCATGCATAGATACGATCCTCGAACTTAAACGCAAAAAGATACTGGCTGTCTGGGTGCAAAGGAATAGAAAAGAATGTTGGCACAAATCAACTAATGTAAACCAGCCCGCATTCCATGGTATCTGATAAAGGATCACTGCTGGATTTGGTACTATTGGGCAACATGGTACTACAATTTTATTTATTTTTCATAAATCTTGCACTATCCTATATTTTCCACTAGGCTTTTTAAGTCCCATGATTGGTGAATTACAAGGACTACTCATTATTTCTTTTAAAATGCCTTGTTTAACCATTCGATCAATTTCTGGAATAATTCCTGCTTTTACTTCTGGACTCATCTTGTATTGTCGTGTGTTTGGATAAACTGCACCTTCCTTCACTGTCACTTTCACTGGGTCTACATTTGACATCAGCCCAATATCTTTTCCGGTAAAATCCCACACTTTTGGATCGACTGTGGCTCTCAATTCTTCTGGTAATTCATTTTCAGTCATTAATGAAAACATTTCATCTACCTCTGTTCCTTGCTTGACTAGCATCATTTTGTACATAACATCTTCATCAGGGGTCTGGAAAGCGACACCATCTGGTGTACAATAGATCGTGCAATTCATTTTGCACAGTAGATCTCTTCCCAACAGATTTACTGGACTGGAATCACAAACTACAAACCAATGCATTTCTTTAAAGTTTCCAATGTGCACCTCCATTGGTTTTGTGATCGGGGTTCTAATCTGTTTATTTGACACGCCTACAACTTGGATTGATTCTCCAAAGAGGGGTAGGTTTGGGATGTCTGCTGTTCTCACAGTAGACCGGGTAGCACCAGTATCCAATAAGAAAGTGATGTCTCTACCTTCCACTTTCCCATCAACAAATGGACCTGACTGATCTACCGGCAAGGATGCGCCAAGCACGCACTCCTCTTCCTCCCCCCTCAGGCACCGTCACTGTACAAAATCCAAATTTTCCTCATCCTTCTGCAACAAATATTGCGCAACTGTTCTATTATTCTTGCCACTTTCTCTGGTGTTCGTACTGAACCTTTGATGGTTTACAAAGTTTGGCATAGGAGCTGGTGGCACCTGATATTGTGGAGTAACTACCTGCTGCTGCTGATTCATAAGTACTTCATTCTGCATCTGTGGGATTAAATTTTGATTTGGCCCATTATTATTCTGAATACTCTTACACTCGTTCTTCCAATGTCCAAGCTTTCCGCACGCATGACAAGGAAACTTCTTCTTTGCTTCTTCCCTGTTCATTCGTCTTTTATATTTATTACCATTCATCACTTGATCATTCTGACTCTGCTCTTTCACTTGATTATCATTTTGGGTATTTGATTTATCCTCCTGCTGTTCTGCCAATTTCACTTGTGCCCACATCATTTTCTCCTTTAGTGTTCTACGCCTCGCCTCAATGTCGTCTCCGCAATATTTTGCATATTTTAAAATCTCATCCACTGTCTTGCTTTGCCAACACAACATGTGCTGCTGTATCATCTGACTAATCTCTGGTTTCAAACCATATACAAACTGATACACAAAATGTCCCATGTCCTTATCACCAATATTTTCAAAACTACTATACTGCTTAAACACCTGCAATAACCTTTCATAATACACATGTACAGATTCATTTGGTTCTTGTGTCGTCCTATCTATTTTTACCCAATCTGTTTCTTTAGGAGGAATTTTCCCTTTCAAATAGGTAATCACTTGGTGATATTTCTTCATCACCTCCTCTGAGGGTGCTCCTGTCTTTGAGTCTCTAGCATACTCTTCACTTGGCCAATCTATTTTAATCTTACACTCCGTCCATAAATCAGCAGGTACCAAATGTCAAACAAACCATCCAGATCCTTTAATAAGACCTTTGAAACCTTCACAAATCTTTCTACCTGTTTATACCATTCAACTGGTTTTTCTCTCAATTTTGGAAAATCATTTGTAAATGACAAAATATCTTGTCTACTCCAAGGAACATGAACATATCCTCCTCCAGGAACTTCTCTCATTGGACACAGTTGCTCAACCTTTTCTGTTTCCCTTACTGGAAATGCAGTTGATGCTTCTCTCGCTCGAACTTCCTCTTTCTTTCTTATCCATCTAATTCTCCATTTATCAATGTCTCCCCATTTTCGCAAAATATTCATTAATTCCTTTATTTGTAGTCTCTTTCCAGATGCATTAACACTTTTTAAATCTTTGTCAGTAAAATCCACTCGATAGGGTTTCTGCAACAACTTTGATTTACCTATATCTATTCACATTTCTGAAGCAACTTCTGTTAATTTCTCATGAAATACTCTTGCTCTTCTTGTTATACTCTTACACAAAAATAATAATTCTTCATCATTGTAAGCATTCAATCTTTCTGGGCCCACACTTCCCGCTATCATTTCTTCTAATTCCACCTTCAATCTACTAATGTCTAAAATCCTTGGTGTTGGGTTCTGATTATCTCTTTCCTGTGCCCATCTTTCTATATCTTCAGGGGTAACTACTGTTGCGCCTCCAGTTCCTGTATGAACCAAAGGTCTCCTTTCTCTCAAATTCATGGGCGTAACTCTTTTTGGAGTTTCAGTTAAAGGTTCCACATTAGGGAGATCCATTAATGAAATAATTGATTCACTTTCACTGACCTGATCATCTGTAGTGATTACTTCTTTTCTAGGACTGTTTAACGGAACTGTCACAGTTTGTGGTTTCTGGCAAGTCTTTTTATCTCCGTACAATGGGATTACCGGACCAATAGTCACTGGTCCTGTCAAAGCTTCAGTATTCAAATTTAATTGTCTTATTTTCTTTACTAATTCTTCTCTAGTTTTATTTAAAACATCTCTCTCATTATCTTGCAGCACCCTATTAAATGACGTATCATGTAAAATTTGTGGGGATAAAGGCATTCCTATCACTGGTGCGCTTGGGGTAACCTTACTGGTTGCTTCTTGATACGGTGGTGGGATTTTAATTAAAATATCCTCTAACAACTCATCATCTGATTCACCATATCCGGTCATAGTCAAATGTTTCGTTTTCTCTTTACACTTTCCTCCAGACTGTTCTTCAGCCATTAATACTGGATATAAACCTTCAGATACCATAGCTCTCCTCCACTGTTTCATCTGCCCTTCGCGTGATTCTTGCAAATATCTGGGAAAGAACCCTTTATATCTCCCACCTCTATTTTTCTCACGTTCATATGACTCAGTCTCCCATTCTTCCAAAGCCTCATATTGAGTTAACCTAGGTCTAGGTTCCAAATCATTCATTCTCATTCTCAAATTCTGAAGAATTCTCCCATTAAACGTACCATTTTCTGGAAATGCTAGTACTCCATCACCTTTCGTATATTCTATCCAATTTTCCAACCACACGCAAGTATGATATCCTCTTTCCATCATCATAAAAGATGCTGGTGTCTTCGGTGGCGGAATAGGAATTCCCTCTCTAGTCAACACAGGCTTGTCTTTCTTAAAGAAATTCTTAATTTTCTTTATAAATGACATTTTTCTTTTTTCTCCATACATCCTAGATGAACGATATATAAAATTATATTCTGCAAACCCTTGAATTCTTCTATCTGCACGTCTCACACTAGTAGTCAAATCAAAATCCCGCATACAATCTCTCTTTCCACAAATCCTAGCGCGACTTTGTAGTGGGCTGGCCCCACGTGTACAGCATACAAAGTAGACGTAGCCGAGTTGTAGTTGATGTAGTTTATTAAGTAGTTGTAATAAGCTGGAACAGGCCCCACCAGGAGCAGCCTCCTAGCTGCTCAGCCCATCTTCTCAACTGTCTCTCACACACCCAGCACCCAAGCATTCCACTCACATTGACATTCTGACCGGAACACTCACACTGGCTGAGCAGCTAGGTAGAGGGAACAGAATGACATGACCTGAGGATACTACATACTTCTAACTGGTTACCCAATCAAACTCAGGCTCACACTCGTGATCTGACCAATGCCAGCGCGGCCTTTTCTGACGTCAGTTCTGCTCCTTACTACTGACCCCCTCCTTTACAAGGCTGCTACTGTCACACGCCCGCTGTTTCAAACTATCCCAGCGCGGCTCTTTGTGACGTCAGTCCAACTCCGGCGACTGACCCTCCCTTCACAAGGTAATACAAAAACTTATTTTCTTAATACTTTGCATTAATTTCTTTGTTATTAACTACATAAAAACATTCCCTACTCTGCCTGTTCCTCTAAAACCAAAGGATAGATTTTCTTTCTGCTGCGAGTAAAACCTTCCGCTTACTCTTCATACACTGCCAGTAAAACCTTCCGCTTACCCTTTATTCAAGCTCCAGAGAACCTGCTACTCCTCCAGTGTCACCCGTATTGGGAAATAAGACCAAAGTTTCACCAGCGAATCCCTTTTGCTATCAATCGCACTCTACTTTTATACAAAATAGTCCCTAATTTAACACTGCCAGCCCTGCGTAGCTTCTCAGTGTTATTGCAACAGACGAGTAACCTCACTGCAGTGTGGTTTCTATCGCCACCCGCTATTCATTTCCCGGGAATTCTGGACAACATAAAACAAAGATGCTAACTCTTTTGTTAAAACATAAATCAATAATCAATAATCTATACTTATCACCAAATTAGTCAATAATAACCATAGCTCTGCTACCAGAAAACTGATCCAGCGGTGTACTAACAACAGATACTCTACCTACCATATACTCACCTGGGCCCATAAACACTTACACAGATCCAAGTAGACCGCTGGGTTTAGTTTATATTTTCCATATTTCAGGATTAGTTATGACTTATTCCTAACTAACCTTTTACTGATCAAAAAGTTCTTTCCTCTGGTCAATGGACCATTAGTTGAACTAGTTGATGGTGATAATTGACATAACTTATTAACTATTCTTTATTTAAAGAAAAATAACCACAGACTCAGGAAGTTTTAAAAACTTTATCTAAATTAAATGAAGGTGAACCATCTCAAAGTTTCAGTACAAACACCCTCATTCATAAGATTGCAAATCAAAATCTTTCATTAAGGAACATTTTCAGACACATACAATAACCATGTCAGGAAAGGAGAGGACAGAGAGAGAAGATCATCTACAATTACCATGAATTTATAGTTACCAAGGATGGTGTAAAGACCAAACCCTCTGGCCAAAGGGCTGGTAAGGGTCCCCCGGGATAGATCAGGAGACAAAGACTTCAGGACAGGAATCAGGACAGGATACTTAACCTCTCTAAGATACCGACGACTGCATCGCACCCCTCTCTGGCACTCTCTTCCTCCTCAAGTTTCTTCCGCGATCTTCTTGTCTAACCCAATTAATTAAAAATAGATGGTTCTGCGTTCAGAGTCTTCATCAGCTTCTCAGAGCGTCCTTTTCAGCATCAGCACCACCCACAGCACCGACAGCATCCCGAGCTCTGCAGCATTCAGTAAATCTCCGTCTAACTAACTAACTAAAGCTACCTCAGTTATACCTTTCGTTGGCCACGGACCACCCACTAAAGTTTCAATTACCGCAAAAATACTAGCTCTGATTGGACAGGCAAGGGGGGATGATCATCACACCATGCTTACACATTACTTTTTCCATTGCACTATTGTTCGCAAAACCCATCCCCTTAAACTTTATCTTTTCTTTAGTTCCCATACATATCCCAACTTTATTTGATACAATAATTTCAACATCATGAATACATGTTTTCTTGGATGAACTCTTCACCCTCTGTTCACAGGGCACATCATCCTCGTCCTTGGACGGCTGTCAAATCCTGACTCATCCTTCCGGGTTCGCTCTCGTGTAGGCATGCGCAGACTTGAATCAGTCAGCTCAGTTCAGACAAACGTGAAAGGCCCAAATGCGCACTAATAATAAAGTCAAAAGAGGAAATGTTACTTTCACAAATAAATGGTTTCACTGTATACCACCCATCTCTACTCTAACCCAATATACTTATTAATACCCTTTCTGCATTAGCATTAGTAAAATAGCTTATTTTCTATTCAGCTAAGCAGGTGCCATGCATGTGAGCTTTCAAGCCGCCATTTTAGTGCCTTCTGCTCATGCGCAAGAGTTTTCCCTCCAAGCATTAAACGTCATACTACGTAAATGCAGTTGACGCATGCACAGTAAAGATTTCCCAGTTAAAGCGATTTTAGTCCTTCGTTCATATTGTTAGTGTTAGTAAACACATATGCAAGCTTCTCTAACCCGTGTGTCTTCTGTATTTGCGTGTTATTATTTACAAGACGTTGTTAGTAATTCGTTAGCGGGTTAAATGAGAGGATTGCTTCTGAGCAAGTTTCTTATACGAGTCCTTGCTCCATCACCCTCGCTCCGGATTTAGTCCGGAGCTCTCAGGCCAGAGTACTGTGCTGAGGGGGCCACCTGCAGATCGGGCCCCCACGCACTGCGGTGTCTGCGGGGGCTCTGGGGGCCTGTGTTACACCACTGATTACAACCTGCTCCTCATTTTAGCTGTTCTGACCATGAGTCTCTTGATCAGTTCTCTTTCTAACTATGGTGTGTTGCTCACCAATAAAGTGCTAAACTTTGTTGAGTTTATGGTACACCCGAGGTGGAACTCCTTTTAGCGTGCACAACTACTATCCCAAGCCCAGGATAACACTACTGACAGTTGGTGGCAGCTGATTCCAATTGTAGGGTAAGACCCTATTTACCTCAGCTTCCCACAGCTGGGGTTTGCCTACTGGATTTACCCAATAAATCTGTGTAGCAGGTCACAACTATACCCCAGAAGAGGTGCCTTATGTGTGCTTCATGTTCCTCAAATTGTAAGGTTAGTGGTAGTCAGACATAGTTTAAAAGCAGCGATGTAAAATGTGATTAAACCATCTCCTTCATGTAGCAAGTGAGTCCAACCATCTCCAGGAAGATGTGTATGGAGGGTAAGTTATGTATGAGTCTAAATGAAAATGTTGTCTTTTTCCTCAAAGCTGTTTGACAGGTTAGATGGCTGATTATGCCTACATCCATCCGCTCCTAAAAGAAGTCCCCTAGTCCTTAGCCTACCAAGGGTTTCCCTTTTTCACATATAGCCAGCCATTTCCAGACTCCTTTCAGTCACCCTCCCTTTAGAATTCATTGTAAAGCCAAGCATACTATCTGGCTTTCAAAGTCCATTCCCAGGAACGACCTTTTGTGGTCTGACTGGAAGAATAATGTGCTCCTGCCAGCCATGGTGTGATCTGAGAGAGCAGCTCTCGAACAAAGACTTTGGCCATGTGGTTTGGCCAAACGGCACATATTCCCCACAAAGACTGTGCTGTTGTCCCAATTCTACATCCAATGCTTTGTGGTGGAGGTACAGACAATCTACCTGCAATAAAAAAAAGGTTACCAGGGTGAGGTGGCTACTTCAAAGGTGAATGCACTCTGTAGGGATTTGTACCCCCTAAAAATTAGGGTGATCTGTGAATTTCATTGGGCATGTGGAGACTCCAGCTCTCCCCATAAATTCATATAAGGCAGTGACTGATGCTTATCCTGTGTTAAACTTTTGACTTGCTGAATCTCTGCTTATCCATGTAGGGAAGAATGTAAATAAAGAATCCATGATTCTTTGATGGGTTGGAATGTGTGGAGAAGGTCTGTGCTTCAGAGCCTGGGTGAGAATGAGTCATATTGCCTTGAATGTTTAGAAACTACCTTATACTGATAGACCTGAGGTTCGGACTTGCTGAGACTGCTGTGAGATGTTTAGAGCGATGTCAAATGAGACCACAAACTATGTTCTGGGGTCTAGCCCAACTGAGAATGAACTTTCAAAGAACACACTGTACGAAGCTCTGCAGGGACAAAACAACAATGCCACTCTGCAATAGCACTCCATTCAGTGGTCCTTCACTACTGAGAGTCCCTGAAGTCCTCATTGTGAGGCCAACAAGTGACCTACTGAGAGACATTACATGAGGGGGTCCAACCTTGCTGCATGCCCTGGCAAGCTGCAGGCATGAGGTCAGCTTGGGTCCCGGTGAGCAGTTCCCCTTGAGTCGGCCAATTACTGTTTTGAGCCCATGCATCCGATAGGCATGAGGTTGTGTGACCCTGTTTCTCTCACCCTCTGTGGTGGTTCAGTACCCGTGCCTTACCCAGAGCTATCCCTGAGAGCCATGACCCACCCGCTATGAGCACAAGTTGTACAAAAGACACCATCTCTATTGTATGCATGATACTCTCGTGTAAGCCACCGTGACTCTTCGTGAGCTACGCTCCGCAACCATCACCTTCAGGACCGCCAACTCAACACTAGCAAGAACAATCACTCAGCTGCAGGCCAGCTGACTTCACCTGCACTGTGGCTCCATCACTAAATTACATGTCCCACTGCTTGTAGTTTCCTTGCCTCTACAGACCCCGTGAACAAAGAACAATGCAGAGACGCCAAACTTCCCAGGAGTCTCAACACTTATAAGAGACTACGAGCCAGTGAGATACACTCACACCAGTGTGATTAGTGAAAGCAGACTGTGCACTTGGCTAAATGTTAGGTTACATTTATATAGACTATTTTAACCTGATTTTCCATGTGTAATCTCCATTACCCCCATTAAGCATAGAAGGTGGTAAACCTGTATTTATTAGAAGAACTCAAAGTCATTTCTATACCGTAGCAAATCTTAATGATACTGAACATTTGCTTAATTCTATAAAGCGTTGTATTCCTTTTTATAACTAGAATAACACTACTTGGAATATTTTTTGTGAGCGATACTTATGATGACATAATGAAAAGTTCTATTTCTCCTGAAAGTCAAAGTCTAAATAGATAGACTTTGCTATTTAAGTGAACTCTCAGTAGTTTCTGGTTTCTGCAGTTCAGAGGACACTTGCAATACTTGTTACAAGATTTGTCTGACTGCCCTTTTATTGTGCAGGGCTCAGAGAACCTGACAAATACTTTATCATGAGAGGAATTTATTACCCTCTTTGGACATTTTCATCTCAGTGAGAATGTTGAATCATATCACACCCCAACTCACAGGTATAATGGTCCTGGCATCAAGCAGGTCCTGCTCATTGGGCACAATCTATTATGTCATGTATATGTGTACAGTTTTTGAGTGCCACCTCTCAACTAGCATATGCAATGTGAATCGTTTGTGCTCTGCCCAAATACAGGAGCGCAGCCATTTCTTTTGTCGGTAATCAACAAATGAGTAGCCATGCTTGCACTGAAGTGGGAGGAGCCTTACACACACAGGCTCACAGGTTGCTTTGCCTGTTTGCAGCTGTCAGAGAATATCATATTGTGCATCCATGACACTGCTATCAGCTATGATGCTCATGGAGACCATTAATTTTAGTGTCTTCTGAGTACTATTAATTGTAATTTCCAAGTAGACAGTGTTTTATTATGAAGGTAAGCGCTGAACTAATATCAGAATGGTCTATATAAAGGATGCAAAGTGGCAGATGGAAGACTATATGCCATCTCTGATTGCTAAAAGAGAAAGAACAAAATGAAATTGTGTAGGATGTCACTTCATTGTGGATTTGAAATGTTAATGAAAGAGATGTGATTAAATTCACAGGCCAAGATGAATCAATTGTCTTGTCCATGATTCCAAAAAGAAGAGGGTTGAAAAATTACAGCTAGATCATGTTTGTGTTCAGAATTATTAGTGGCCCGATCTAGCTGGGTTGGGGGCCAACCCCTTGGTAAGTTTCTAAAAGTGGCATTTTCAGAATTACAATTTAAAATGTATCTTCACCATAAGTTAGTATTTTAAATTGTGATTCCAAAGGCACCAAACTTGGAGGTTCCATCTCTTCCCAATTTGAATTTACATTTATAAGATGTAATAAGGTAATCCCAATGTTATCCTATGGGAGAGATAGGACTTGCAGTAGAGGAAAGCGAACCATGCCCTTCGGCTGTCCAGGGCCTAACTTAGGGGTGATTTATATGTATTAAAAAGGAAGGTTTGGGCCTGGCAAGAGGGTTAACTCGCCAGGTTGACATGGCAGTTTAAAACTGCACATGCAAGCTCTGCAATCGCAGGCCTGAGACAGGTTTAATGGGCTACTGAAGCGGGTGGCACAATCAGTGGTGCAGGCCCACTAGTAGCATTTAATCTACAGGCCCTGGGCACATGTAGTGCACTTTACTAGGGACATATAAGTGAATTAAATATACCAATTGTGGATATGCCAATGTTACCATGTTTCACATGTAGTGCACTTTACTAGGGACTTATAAGTGAATTAAATATACCAATTGTGGATATGCCAATATTACCATGTTTTAAGCAGTGAGCACATACACTTTAGCACTGGTTAACAGTGGTAAAGTGTCCTGAGTCCTAAAGCCAGCAAAAACAAAGTCAGAAAAAACCGGAGGCCTGAAGGCAAAACAGTCTGAGAAACCATGCCAAGGATACCCGGTCTAACAAATACATATTAAGGGGAGATCTGGAGATGAGTCTGGAAATTGACAGTAGTGTAAAGTTTCTTCCTTTATTTTACTACACAGGACAGAAGTGACCGGAACATTCATAGGTTTATGGGAGATTATTCAAAAAGTGTGATTGAATCACTTTCTCTCTAAATTAGTCACAGAAGAGAAAAAGTGAAGCTAATTAACTGAATGACCAGATTGTAGAAGTGTTGCCTGCAAGCTGGGCATGGTGAGTAGGCTATATTCAGCTGATCATAGATTTCTGTCACTTGTTGTGAGGATTTGGGTGTATTATATGGTATGGCTGTCTAGCCTTACCGTGGAATACACTTGAAAATTCTGTCTTGGGTCCAGTCAGGCTCATTTGAACAACCTTAAACTCCACCCTGCGTAGGTATGGCTTTTGAGCAGCAAGTGTTACAGCAAACAAATGATGGACGGAATGCTGACAATGCAAACATTCTCCTCCAGTCAAAAGATCTGGGTTAAATCCATCGTTCTTTTGCCCACTACGCCACCCCAGTTTGGACCCAGCCATATGCAAATCAGTCTTGACCCTGTGCCCCATGGGAACAGTCCAGACCGAACTGCCAGGCCAGGTCCTCCCTGGACCGGAAACAAGCATCCTGGGACCTGTTTCAGGGTATGTCACCCTTCTTCAGCCAGGCTAGCTTGAATCCAGTGGCACAGTGAGCAAGGGACCCACGTCTGGGCATACCCATCCCACTTAGGGCGAAAAGTGTTACAGCAAACAAATGATGGACGGAATGCTGACAATGCAAACATTCTCCCCAGTCAAAAGATCTGGGTTAAATCCATCGTTCTTTTGCCCACTACGCCACCCCAGTTTGGACCCAGCCATATGCAAATCAGTCTTGCCCCTGTGCCCCATGGGAACAGTCCAGACCGAACTGCCAGGCCAGGTCCTCCCTGGATCGGAAACAAGCATCCTGGGACCGGTTTCAGGGTATGTCACCCTTCTTCAGCCAGGCTAGCTTGAATCCAGTGGCACAGTGAGCAAGGGACCCACGTCTGGGCATACCCATCCCACTTAGGGCGAAAAGTGTTACAGCAAACAAATGATGGACGGAATGCTGACAATGCAAACATTCTCCCCCAGTCAAAAGATCTGGGTTAAATCCATCGTTCTTTTGCCCACTACGCCACCCCAGTTTGGACCCAGCCATATGCAAATCAGTCTTGACCCTGTGTCCCATGGGAATAGTCCAGACCGAACTGCCAGGCCAGGTCCTCCCTGGACCGGAAACAAGCATCCTGGGACCGGTTTCAGGGTATGTCACCCTTCTTCAGCCAGGCTAGCTTGAATCCAGTGGCACAGTGAGCAAGGGACCCACGTCTGGGCATACCCATCCCACTTAGGGCGAAAAGTGTTACAGCAAACAAATGATGGACGGAATGCTGACAATGCAAACATTCTCCCCCAGTCAAAAGATCTGGGTTAAATCCATCGTTCTTTTGCCCACTACGCCACCCCAGTTTGGACCCAGCCATATGCAAATCAGTCTTGACCCTGTGCCCCATGGGAACAGTCCAGACCGAACTGCCAGGCCAGGTCCTCCCTGGACCGGAAACAAGCAACCTGGGACCGGTTTTAGGGTATGTCACCCTTCTTCAGCCAGGCTAGCTTGAATCCAGTGGCACAGTGAGCAAGGGACCCACGTCTGGGCATACCCATCCCACTTAGGGCGAAAAGTGTTACAGCAAACAAATGATGGACGGAATGCTGACAATGCAAACATTCTCCCCCAGTCAAAAGATCTGGGTTAAATCCATCGTTCTTTTGCCCACTACACCACCCCAGTTTGGACCCAGCAATATGCAAATCAGTCTTGACCCTGTGCCCCATGGGAACAGTCCAGACCGAACTGCCAGGCCAGGTCCTCCCTGGACCGGAAACAAGCATCCTGGGACCGGTTTCAGGGTATGTCACCCTTCTTCAGCCAGGCTAGCTTGAATCCAGTGGCACAGTGAGCAAGGGACCCACGTCTGGGCATACCCATCCCACTTAGTGCGAAAAGTGTTACAGCAAACAAATGATGGACGGAATGCTGACAATGCAAACATTCTCCCCCAGTCAAAAGATCTGGGTTAAATCCATCGTTCTTTTGCCCACTACGCCACCCCAGTTTGGACCCAGCCATATGCAAATCAGTCTTGACCCTGTGCCCCATGGGAACAGTCCAGACCGAACTGCCAGGCCAGGTCCTCCCTGGACCGGAAACAAGCATCCTGGGACCGGTTTCAGGGTATGTCACCCTTCTTCAGCCAGGCTAGCTTGAATCCAGTGGCACAGTGAGCAAGGGACCCACGTCTGGGCATACCCATCCCACTTAGGGCGAAAAGTGTTACAGCAAACAAATGATGGTCGGAATGCTGACAATGCAAACATTCTCCCCCAGTCAAAAGATCCGGGTTAAATCCATCGTTCTTTTGCCCACTACGCCACCCCAGTTTTGACCCAGCCATATGCAAATCAGTCTTGACCCTGTGCCCCATGGGAACAGTCCAGACCGAACTGCCAGGCCAGGTCCTCCCTGGACCGGAAACAAGCATCCTGGGACCGGTTTCAGGGTATGTCACCCTTCTTCAGCCAGGCTAGCTTGAATCCAGTGGCACAGTGAGCAAGGGACCCACGTCTGGGCATACCCATCCCACTTAGGGCGAAAAGTGTTACAGCAAACAAATGATGGACGGAATGCTGACAATGCAAACATTCTCCCCCAGTCAAAAGATCTGGGTTAAATCCATCGCTCTTTTGCCCACTACGCCACCCCAGTTTGGACCCAGCCATATGCAAATCAGTCTTGACCCTCTGCCCCATGGGAACAGTCCAGACCGAACTGCCAGGCCAGGTCCTCCCTGGACCGGAAACAAGCATCCTGGGACCGGTTTTAGGGTATGTCACCCTTCTTCAGCCAGGCTAGCTTGAATCCAGTGGCACAGTGAGCAAGGGACCCACGTCTGGGCATACCCATCCCACTTAGGGCGAAAAGTGTTACAGCAAACAAATGATGGACGGAATGCTGACAATGCAAACATTCTGCCCCAGTCAAAAGATCTGGGTTAAATCCATCGTTCTTTTGCCCACTACGCCACCCCAGTTTGGACCCAGCCATATGCAAATCAGTCTTGACCCTGTGCCCCATGGGAACAGTCCAGACCGAACTGCCAGGCCAGGTCCTCCCTGGACCGGAAACAAGCATCCTGGGACCGGTTTCAGGGTATGTCACCCTTCTTCAGCCAGGCTAGCTTGAATCCAGTGGCACAGTGAGCAAGGGACCCACGTCTGGGCATACCCATCCCACTTAGGGCGAAAAGTGTTACAGCAAACAAATGATGGACGGAATGCTGACAATGCAAACATTCTCCCCCAGTCAAAAGATCTGGGTTAAATCCATCGTTCTTTTGCCCACTACGCCACCCCAGTTTGGACCCAGCCATATGCAAATCAGTCTTGACCCTGTGCCCCATGGGAACAGTCCAGACCGAACTGCCAGGCCAGGTCCTCCCTGGACCGGAAACAAGCATCCTGGGACCGGTTTCAGGGTATGTCACCCTTCTTCAGCCAGGCTAGCTTGAATCCAGTGGCACAGTGAGCAAGGGACCCACGTCTGGGCATACCCATCCCACTTAGGGCGAAAAGTGTTACAGCAAACAAATGATGGTCGGAATGCTGACAATGCAAACATTCTCCCCCAGTCAAAAGATCTGGGGTTAAATCCATCGTTCTTTTGCCCACTACGCCACCCCAGTTTGGACCCAGCCATATGCAAATCAGTCTTGACCCTGTGCCCCATGGGAACAGTCCAGACCGAACTGCCAGGCCAGGTCCTCCCTGGACCGGAAACAAGCATCCTGGGACCGGTTTCAGGGTATGTCACCCTTCTTCAGCCAGGCTAGCTTGAATCCAGTGGCACAGTGAGCAAGGGACCCACGTCTGGGCATACCCATCCCACTTAGGGCAAAAAGTGTTACAGCAAACAAATGATGGACGGAATGCTGACAATGCAAACATTCTCCCCAGTCAAAAGATCTGGGTTAAATCCATCGTTCTTTTGCCCACTACGCCACCCCAGTTTGGACCCAGCCATATGCAAATCAGTCTTGACCCTGTGCCCCATGGGAACAGTCCAGACCGAACTGCCAGGCCAGGTCCTCCCTGGACCGGAAACAAGCATCCTGGGACCGGTTTCAGGGTATGTCACCCTTCTTCAGCCAGGCTAGCTTGAATCCAGTGGCACAGTGAGCAAGGGACTCACGTCTGGGCATACCCATCCCACTTAGGGCGAAAAGTGTTACAGCAAACAAATGATGGACGGAATGCTGACAATGCAAACATTCTCCCCCAGTCAAAAGATCTGGGTTAAATCCATCGTTCTTTTGCCCACTACGCCACCCCAGTTTGGACCCAGCCATATGCAAATCAGTCTTGACCCTGTGCCCCATGGGAACAGTCCAGACCGAACTGCCAGGCCAGGTCCTCCCTGGACCGGAAACAAGCATCCTGGGACCGGTTTCAGGGTATGTCACCCTTCTTCAGCCAGGCTAGCTTGAATCCAGTGGCACAGTGAGCAAGGGACCCACGTCTGGGCATACCCATCCCACTTAGGGCGAAAAGTGTTACAGCAAACAAATGATGGACGGAATGCTGACAATGCAAACATTCTCCCCCAGTCAAAAGATCTGGGTTAAATCCATCGTTCTTTTGCCCACTACGCCACCCCAGTTTGGACCCAGCCATATGCAAATCAGTCTTGACCCTGTGCTCCCATGGGAACAGTCCAGACCGAACTGCCAGGCCAGGTCCTCCCTGGACCGGAAACAAGCATCCTGGGACCGGTTTCAGGGTATGTCACCCTTCTTCAGCCAGGCTAGCTTGAATCCAGTGGCACAGTGAGCAAGGGACCCACGTCTGGGCATACCCATCCCACTTAGGGCGAAAAGTGTTACAGCAAACATATGATGGACGGAATGCTGACAATGCAAACATTCTCCCCCAGTCAAAAGATCTGGGTTAAATCCATTGTTCTTTTGCCCACTACGCCACCCCAGTTTGGACCTGGCTTGGCAGTTAGGGCTGGACTGTTCCCATGAGGCACAGGGTCAAGACTGATTTGCATATGGCTGGATTCAAACTGGAATGGCATGGTGAGCAAAAAAACGATGGATTTAGGCCCAGATCTCTGTACTGGGGTGAATGTATGACATTGTTCTGCATTCTGTCCATCAACTGTTGTTTTTGCATTTAACCCCGAGTGGGACGGGTATGCCCAGACGTGGGTCCCGTGCTCTCCATGCCACTGGAATCAACCTATCCTGGCTGAAGAGGGGTGAAACCCGAAACCGGTCCTAGGATGCTTGTTTCCAGTCCAGGGAGGACCTGGCTTGGCAGTTCGGGCTGGACTGTTCCCATGAGGCACAGGGTCAAGACTGATTTGCATATGGCTGGGTTCAAACTGGAATGCCATGGTGAGCAAAAACGATGGATTTAGGCCCAGATCTCTGTACTGGGGTGAATGTATGACATTGTTCTGCATTCTGTCCATCAACTGTTGTTTTTGCATTTGTCACCCCGAGTGGGACGGGTATGCCCAGACGTGGGTCCCGTGTTCTCCATGCCACTGGAATCAAGCTATCCTGGCTGAAGAGGGGTGAAACCCTGAAACCGGTCCTAGGATGCTTGTTTCCAGTCCAGGGAGGACCTGGCTTGGCAGTTCGGGCTGGACTGTTCCCATGAGGCACAGGGTCAAGACTGATTTGCGTATGGCTGGGTTCAAACTGGAATGGCATGGTGAGCAAAAAAACGATGGATTTAGGCCCAGATCTCTGTACTGGGGTGAATGTATGACATTGTTCTGCATTCTGTCCATCAACTGTTTTTTTGCATTTGTCACCCCGAGTGGGACGGGTATGCCCAGACGTGGGTCCCGTGCTCTCCATGCCACTGGAATCAAGCTATCCTGGCTGAAGAGGGGTGAAACCCGAAACCGGTCCTAGGATGCTTGTTTCCAGTCCAGGGAGGACCTGGCTTGGCAGTTCGGGCTGGACTGTTCCCATGAGGCACAGGGTCAAGACTGATTTGCATATGGCTGGGTTCAAACTGGAAGGGCATAGTGAGCAAAAACGATGGTTTTAGGCCCAGATCTCTGTACTGGGGTGAATGTATGACATTGTTCTGCATTCTGTCCATCAACTGTTGTTTTTGCATTTGTCACCCCGAGTGGGACGGGTATGCCCAGACGTGGGTCCCGTGCTCTCCATGCCACTGGAATCAAGCTAACCTGGCTGAAGAGGGGTGAAACCCCGAAACCGGTCCTAGGATGCTTGTTTCCAGTCCAGGGAGGACCTGGCTTGGCAGTTCGGGCTGGACTGTTCCCATGAGGCACAGGGTCAAGACTGATTTGCATATGGCTGGGTTCAAACTGGAATGGCATGGTGAGCAAAAACGATGGATTTAGGCCCAGATCTCTGTACTGGGGTGAATGTATGACATTGTTCTGCATTCTGTCCATCAACTGTTGTTTTTGCATTTGTCACCCCGAGTGGGACGGGTATGCCCAGACGTGGGTCCCGTGCTCTCCATGCCACTGGAATCAAGCTATCCTGGCTGAAGAGGGGTGAAACCCGAAACCGGTCCTAGGATGCTTGTTTCCAGTCCAGGGAGGACCTGGCTTGGCAGTTCGGGCTGGACTGTTCCCATGAGGCACAGGGTCAAGACTGATTTGCATATGGCTGGGTTCAAACTGGAATGGCATGGTGAGCAAAAAAACGATGGATTTAGGCCCAGATCTCTGTACTGGGGTGAATGTATGACATTGTTCTGCATTCTGTCCATCAACTGTTGTTTTTGCATTTGTCACCCCGAGTGGGACGGGTATGCCCAGACGTGGGTCCCGTGCTCTCCATGCCACTGGAATCAAGCTATCCTGGCTGAAGAGGGGTGAAACCCCGAAACCGGTCCTAGGATGCTTGTTTCCAGTCCAGGGAGGACCTGGCTTGGCAGTTCGGGCTGGACTGTTCCCATGAGGCACAGGGTCAAGACTGATTTGCATATGGCTGGGTTCAAACTGGAATGGCATGGTGAGCAAAAAAACGATGGATTTAGGCCCAGATCTCTGTACTGGGGTGAATGTATGACATTGTTCTGCATTCTGTCCATCAACTGTTGTTTTTGCATTTGTCACCCCGAGTGTGACGGGTATGCCCAGACGTGGGTCCCGTGCTCTCCATGCCACTGGAATCAAGCTATCCTGGCTGAAGAGGGGTGAAACCCCGAAACCGGTCCTAGGATGCTTGTTTCCAGTCCAGGGAGGACCTGGCTTGGCAGTTCGGGCTGGACTGTTCCCATGAGGCACAGGGTCAAGACTGATTTGCATATGGTTGGGTTCAAACTGGAATGGCATGGTGAGCAAAAAAACGATGGATTTAGGCCCAGATCTCTGTACTGGGGTGAATGTATGACATTGTTCTGCATTCTGTCCATCAACTGTTGTTTTTGCTTTTGAGCAGCAAGGCTTAAACATAGGTACTTAGAGTAAAGCATTTAACAGTACCAAACAATGAAATAAGACAACCACACAACATGAAAGAAAGACAACACCAATTTATAAAAATACATTACATTTGTGTGCATTTTTAGAGTTATCGATGAGCACAATCCACCAAAGGGTTCTGAAGATATAGATTTTTAAAAGTTTTATCACTTTTTAATTCAACCTCAAACAAGCATTGATCAATCAAAAGTTTACAAACTTTTGAAAAGTTTGTGAAAGTTAGTTCGACTACTCTGTCCCAGCTCAGGTGAGCAAATCCAACAGGGGTAGGATCTTGAGGGGGCAATAGAGTAGATTTGTACAGTTACCTAGCCACCAGATCATTTTACAGCTCAGTTCCAAACTTTCTTGGACGACTGCCATAGATTTTAAAAGAGTTGTCTTGATGCTGAGGATACAGGAGGAAAAGATGCTCAAAGATACTCCTGTTCTCTCTTCCCGACCTATGTCATTCTTGGCTTACCTAACGCACTCACATTCCCACTTAAGTCACGCAGAGGCAGACAGATTGGCCTCGCTCTGGGCGCAGCATTACAGAACATACTGTGTCTCTGGGTTTGAGAACAGGGTCCCACTTATCAGTGATAGCTGCATAGACTATGGTATGTGCTTGGCATGGAACGTATCTCCCTCTCTTTACTAAATCAAGGGTCCTCTTTTCCTGGCCTGTGGCACCCATTTCTCTCCCTTCTGAGCTCGGATTACAGTGAACTTACTTGACCTAAATACTTACGCTTTCTGCGTCTTATGGAGCCCCTACCAGCTCTACTTAAGGACATACAGACATTCCCATATTCCTCTAGGAGATTGGCAATACATTTATCCAAAATGGGTCCCTGCGGGAGGGGAGTGGAGGGGGAGGGAGTGAAGGGGGCGAAGGGAGGGAGGGGGCGAATTAGGTTGGGGTGTTGGGATTTTTGATCAATAATGACAATGCACCTGCTAACTTGCTTCTGGCTATAGCTAGCTCTGTTTTATATAGCCCATAAAAAAGACTTAAACCTTACAATGCTTCTGTTATGGTGTGGTTGGTGGGAGTGCCTTTGCAGTGATTCCTCAGTCCACAGGTTGTGTGGGGAGGCTTTGGCCTTAGAAGTCAGTCTCCCTCAAAGTCTTCTTTGAAACTCTGGAAGGCCAGTATCTGTAAACTGCGTTCCTTGTGAAATCCTTTAGTGGGGGATTAGTATCCATTTTAGGTGACTACTCTGGACTCTGATGACACTCCCAGGTCCAGCGGACTTATGTGCAACTTTTGCCATTGAGGATCGGTCTCTTGGGGGCACCCAGTGGCAGTCAGTGGCGTTTTCTCTGCAGTGGCTACCACCTTGACGGTTTGGGCATCCTCAGCTTTAATTTCCCTGTTGCTGTTTCAGGGGGCCAGCCAACTTACCCTTGGTGTCACTGCTTTGGTCTGGGGAGTGACTTTTCCCTGAGCTAGGAGCCACAGGCACAGTCCTAACTTAGATAGCCCAAATGTGCAGCAGTTGCAGTCCAGCAAACGGTGCAACCTCTCTTTGTGCAGTCCAGGGGCAGCAGGGCAGTCCTTTTGGCAGTCCTTCTTCGGTCCTTGATCCAAATCCTTATGGCAGGCCTCCTTCAGTCCTTGATCCAAATCCAATGTGAACTGAGGTTCAGGGTGCCAGAGGTGCCATATTTAACCCAGGAAAGTGCCCAGAGGGGACAACACGGTCACTAGCCAATGGACTACCAGGTCCCCTCCCTCTTGGTGATGGTTTTCTGGCAGTGTGTGGCATCTGAAATTCCCAGAGTGTACTATTCTGCCCACTCTCAAGATGTCTGAACCTCTCCTTGACTGTGAGGAGCTTGGTAGCCCCATCCTAGAGGTGTGGCTACCTGTGAGCTACAAGCCCACTGGAAAACTGGTTTGGGCACTGGTCTTCCCTCTTTGACCCTGTCTCCAGCCTGTCTATCTAAACAAAGGGCATCTCCTCATGGGAACTGTCCAGCGTGAACTGCCAAGTCAGGTCCTCCCTGGACCGGAAACAAGCATCATGGGACCAGTTTCTGAGTAAAGAACGATAGCTTTAGGCCCAGATCTCTGTACTGGGAGTGAATGTTTGATATTGTTAAGTATTCCGTCTATCAATTGTTCTTTTTGCATTTACTGAAATAGTTACATTAAATTTGGCCTGGGCATCAGGTCAGGTTCAATGCAACGATAAATTTGATACCTCACAATACCTAGTTAGGTAGTCTCACGCAGAAGCTAGTCAGGCTGGGGTGTCAGCCAGTAACCCTGTATTAGCCAATGGGGCTACTAACATTTATACAGTAAAACAACAATTTGAGGGGTTTTGCTGCAAGGGCATATATAAACATTCATGACCAACATAATAATACACAGCTCCAAGACTTGGGGCTTTATAGGCCTTCCTTAGGGGAGCCTTACATATATTGTTAATGGAAAGGGTGGCTTTGCCATTTATTGTAATGGCAAAGTCGAACCTGCGGTGTGACAACTGCCCGTCCAGTCTGCAGTTGCAGGCTGGGAACCATTTTGTCACACACAAGGTGGCACAATCAGTGCTCTAGTCATGGGTGGACATTGCCTTACATGCACACGGTAACCTGGGTACCATATACGAGGGACTTATAAGGAAGTCAGTACTTGCCAATTGGGGATAGCCAATTCGACAGACACTTTGTAATGGGTAAGAAAACTGGCACTGAGGTCTGGTTAACAGGCTGCAGTACATTTTCAGAGTCGAAAAACCAGCAGCGAATAGTCCAAATGGGAGCAAAAAGTGGGGTGAAACCTGCAAAAAGCCAGTTTCCTTACAGTCGTGTATTGTTAGACTGTGTTAGAATGGTACTACTATGCTGTGCCATAGATGAACATAAAGACAACAAACATTATCCTTATTTTTGTCATAGAATCTGCCTGCTTGGTGGTGAAGTGTGTGATGAGGCTATGTTGGAGAATTTCCTAGAATGAAAGTTAATATCTTTCTCCATGTGTGCAATAGAACTTTGGGTTAGGCTAACCAATCGATTATTGCAATACCTGACCTTCATAACCAGGTTGTTTAGAAGGGCATTGACTCTGTGAAGGATTAGGTGATGAAGACGTTCACAAATATTTATTATCTGGTCAGTAGCAATTCTAACACTAAAATTAATTTGTTTGACTGCATTCATGCTGACGTCAAATATAGTGCCAAGATTTCAGGCTGGTGAAGATGGTTTGAAAGAGCTTGATGTGGATAGAACTGGAATGGTACTGAGCCGGGAGCTTTCGAGCCTGGAGTAGAGAATATTTTAATCAAGGAAGAACTCAGTGAGGGATTGGTGCGACATCCAATGATGAATAGCGGCTAAACAAGTAGAGATCCAAGACTGAAGGTGGTGGAAGGAAAGGAGAAGAAGATCGGTGTTATTCGCATGACATTGGTCTTAGGGAAGTTGTTGAATACCATGAGAGGGAGAGAAGTCAGCTAGATAGTAAGAGGACCATTTTAGTGCTATAGAAGTTGTGCCAAGAAAGGTATCTGTAACATGGTCAAAGCTCTGAAATGCTACAGCGAGGTCAAGCAGTATAAGGATGAAAGTTAGGTGACTGTGATGGGCATAGAGGTTAAAGTTTGATATGTGAAGGAGAAAAGCCTTGGTGGCATGCCAGAAAACCACACTGAAGTGTTAATTAGGTTGTACTTAGTCAGACAGAGAGTAAGTCGATTGAGTCTTTCTTGAGCGGTGGCCTCGACTCTTGCTCTTGAAGTCATGATAGGGAGAAGTGAAAGTACGATCCAGGCAATCAGGTCATATATGATGACTGTTCTCCTGCAACCGCACATATTAGACTGTTGCTGCAACTGAGCAGAACGTCTGCTTGCTATGCAAGATTAATTTTTTTACTCCAATTCTTGTTCCTTGTACTAATTTGACAGTGTCTGGACCCACTTCCCCCTTTTTTTTGTGTTAGCTCATCTTTAGGTGTCACCTGAGACAGCATGCATGCACCGTCGCTTGCGACGATCTATTGTTTTTTTTTTTAACTCTAAAAAAGAGCTTTTAGCCCCCCCATTACTTACCATTGATTGGCTTTTTTGTCACTCTAATTTTCTTCCTTTTCATTGTTTTGCGTATGTGTGTACATATTTGCTTAATTTGTCCCCATGTTTGTTTTCTTTCCGGGAGCATGGACCAAGTACTGATTGATTACTTGATTAATGTGCTTCCGACCTGCTTGCACTTGCGTTATGGTATTTGTATGTTCCTTTGCTGCTCTATCTCATTTTTTATCTGCTTTTATGCTCTTCCTTTTTGCTTATTTATCTTGGGCCTGCGCTCCCCTCTCTCATTGTTTACTTTCTAGATTTTTTAAAACTTCATTTTCCAGGAAGCCGCTTTTCTCCTGCCAGTCTTGTCCAAGCCGCATAACAACACAACAACACAACTTATTATGTTTTAATAAAGTTACATGTTGCAGCATTCACTAAGAGAGCATTTGTTTATGACTTGTACTTGTTTTAGTTTTATTCCATTTAATGCCGCCTTCTTTCCCTATTTGGGAAAGCCAACGTAAGTTACATGTTTTTAAATTGTACCAACTGGTGATATCAGCGCTTGCCTGAACACAGGGGTATGCATGCAGTTCATAGGCTTTATACATTAATAACATGCCTTACCAGACTCATACCATAATAAGCTATACGATAACAGGCTATGACATACCACAACATACCATACTATACAATAACAGACTATAACATACCATATTATACAACAACTAACCATACCAAACATACCATACCATGCTATACAATAACAGGCCGTACCATATCATACAATATAATGACAATCCATACCATATCATACCCACCCCTGAATACTCAAGTCACCCTCCCCTTCCTTTACCCACTCAATAACACTCAAGCCACCCTCACTTCCATATATCTCTAACCACCCATGAACTCTCAAGTCACCCTCACCTCCCTTTAACTCTATCTACCCTTAAGCCCTCAAGTCACCCTCACCTCCCTTTATCTACCCCTGAACCCTCAAGTCACCCTCACCTCCCTTTACCTACCCCGGAACCCTCGTCACCCTCACCTCCCTTTACCAACCCCTGAACTGTCAAGTCACCCTCACCTTCCTTTACCTCTACTCCCCACTGAACCCTTAAGTCACCCTCACCTTCCTTTAACTATACCCACCCCATGGCACTCAAGCCAACCTCACCTCCCTTTACCTCTACCCACTCCTAAATCCTCGGGCCACCCTCTGCTCCCTTTACCTCTACCCACCTCATAAGTCCAAGTCATCATCACCTTCCTTTACCTCTACCAACCCTTGAACCCTAAAGTCACCCTGACCTCCCTTTACCTTTTACCCATCCCTGAAGCTAAAATCACTTTTTTTAATAACATAAAATGTATATTATTTAAAAAAGAAAACTTACCTGCATGTTAAAGTCCACGCGTTAACAGTACAAATACTTACCTATGTGGTAAAGACTGCATGGTAAATGCGGCGAGATAAAGGCTGTTTCCTTTCAGGCAAGAATACAATTGTTCTGGGGCTACTGTTATTTGTTTTATGCCTAATAGTATGTTTGGTGGGTGCCTTTGCCTCTTTGACAGTTTGCCCCTCCTCCTCAAAACCATTTACTTTAGGGCTTGGCTGAGACAGCACATGCGCTGTTACTTGCGAGACACTTTAATTGCTCAGGGGACCTAGAGCCCACCCATTGCTTATTATTGGTTGGCTTCATGATCACTCTCATTTCCTTCAATCTCTTTGGTCATCAACTGTGGGCTTTACTTTCTCTTCATGTGTTTGACCTTACCCAGGAGTATCACCCAAGCACTGCTTATCTTGCCTAGTGTCCTTACACTGCTCACTCCTTTCAGAGGTCCTTTTTTCCTCTTACTTTCACCCCTTTTATTTCTTTCCCCCTCCTGCACTGTTGCTCCTTCTGCATTGTTCTTTTTCGGTATGTTGCTTGCCCCGCTCTGCCGCCACACCGTTCCTCTTCGTTGTCTGCCCCGCTCCCACCTCGCGGGGAAAAAAGCATCCAAAAGTCACACCAGCGGGTGTCAAAATGCTACAAAGATGGAAACGGCACTGCGCTCCTTGCTCTGCATGGTCTTTTTGGTGCTTTTTTCATGATGGGCCAAAACAGCAAAGTTCTGCTAGGTCGCAAGAAAATTAAACACTTTTTTTTGTGAAGACAGAGGATAATCCCATATTAAGAAAATGGATCACTGCCCCTCGCAGTCTGTGCTGGCCATGTCATGCTGCTTTTTTTCGTAACTTTCAGCAATGCTGTACAGCAGCCTCACTGCTGTACACCATGGCTAAATGAAATTGGCAAAAGCTCTGCCATAGGCGAGACCTATTGTCTTTGCCAATGCCTGTTTTAGTTTGAGTGCACTTACATGAAACTGTTTCTTTCTTCTTCTTTTTTTAAACAGCTTTTGCTTTCCTTGATTTCTTTTCACACCATTTACTATAGTTACTTCTAATTTCCCAGTATCTGACAATTAGGAGGAGTTCTGTGAGGACAGAGGGAGTGACTGGGCTCTGCTTGGGTTTCCTTTGGTTGGCCCTGTTTCTATTTTTGTTTTAATTTCCAACCTCTATTTCTTTCATAAGCAGTGACCTCACTTCCTTGTCCCTTCTTTAACAAGGGGGGAGGAGCAAAAGACCGATCCAGGCCATTGTGCCCCAAATATGGCTGGATTTGCGCATCGGTGCAGTGGGCGCGCAGAGAGGGCATGGCAAAGGCAGGCCAGCACGCACCCATCTTCACCCAGGAGTGCATGGCATGCTACCAGTTTCAGTGGTGGTTTCATAGTGGAAAACTTCACCCTAAAAGGATTAGATACTTTTCACAGGACTTGACTGCACTCAATCCAGGTACGCTGCTGCATCTCTTCATCCCAACAAGCTTGACATTTAATATTACTGGCTGTTCAAATAGCCCTAGTCTGGTAAAGCATAGAAAGCACAATGCAAGACCTTATCCTAGAACTAGGCAAGGAGTTGTATATAATCCAGTAACTTGGATTCATGTGTCCTCTGGGCTTGACTAGGAATTGGCTGTTCCCATACATTCCTCCATTACCCTGCTCACCAGGTTTGGTCACTCTGAGGGAAGGGCTGCTGTAGCCTTACTTAGTATTTTCAACCTGTTCTTATACCGATCCAAACATCTGTTCAAGCAGAAACTTTTCAGGAAAAATTATCACCGCTGCAATCCCAGTTACTGTCTGCCTTGTTCACTGCCCCTCTCCCCCCAGGCCCCTGACTAGGTAATGGCTCTGAGTCTTGGCTGGTTGATTTGTCTGGTCCTTTCCCTCTAAAAGCCTCTAGATTCCTGCCGACAGGGGACTTCAATACAAGGAAGCATTGTCCTAGTAACTAAGAAAACCTGCATTTAGCTCTGGCCTGCGCTGCTCTGTCTGTGCCAACGAGTAGACTGCCCTACTCACCCAGCAGGACCCAAACAAGTTCATATTTATACCCCGGAATTTGTCGCCTAGTCCTAAGATATAGTACTGTTGTGGACTGACTGTGCCGCAGTAGGCTGCATCTGCCTTTTCCCTCCTTTACTGAGAACAAAAGGGGAACTGTGACGAGACTACCATGATCCTGGTCTCAGCTTCCCTGTGACTCTCTCAGCAGCACTCTCCATTCCTCCCAGATTAGAGGATGAATGGACTGATATCCACATTAACAGATGCCAGGCACGCCTCATCGGGGCATTAGATAAAATGACAGTGACCCGGGATTCTTCTCGAACAGGATTGAGATATTCACAGCATGGTGTAGTGCCGACCTTCAGTCACTAACAAGCAAATGTAAACAAGCTGAGCAGTTCTAGATGATGAGCATGCGCGCGATAAACACAATCTGGTGCGATATGTATAACAAGGCCACTATCAAGGCCAGTTTCCTACTATTCCAGCCCCATATAGTCAGCATCCGCTGCCACTCAAGACGCTTTCACAATCACCATTGAATTTCGACATGCACGGCTACCAGCCACATGAAATTGAACTAGGATACAAAAGAGATTCTCTTTTTCAGACTACAAGTCAACATGCTGATGGTAGGTGGTGGCCTCAGGAGCTGGCCACACCTCCTGAGATAATGATGGACTGGGGATTTGGGAGTCTGTGTTTGTACATCGCTTTCTTTTAAGACTTAGATAGCAAAGCTGGTTGGATCTTGTTATTCCCCTTGTGTTTGCTTTGGAACATTCTTCCCCTTCTGCATAGTTCCCAACATAGGAATGGGACACAAGCCTAAGTAACCTGGAAGCTGGACAATGTTAATCCACTATAGCGAGGCATTCCAGATTACCTGCTTAATTCCACCGACACAAGTCAGAACCTGGCTGCCGAATGGTCATAGGACTTCCCAGAAGGGTCTTGACTTCCACTGCCGTACCAGAGCTTCACTGGATTCCAATAAGGAAAATAATTATTTCAAAACCCATGCGCTTGTCAAAAAACATTGTGGCCCACCATCCATGAAAGCTGATCTCCTAAAGGTTCCTAGGGTACGTCAAATTGGACTCCTTTACTTGTTTTGTGTCTAAAATGTGGGACAATGTATGTCTAGCAAACTGAAAAATGTCAAACCTGCGTCTTTTCCGGAAAGAAAAGTTAAAAACGTGGTTATACGTTCAATAATAGCCATTCTGTTTTATTAAAACATGCATAGAGCTGATTATTTCTGGCAATAGTTATGTTAGCACAATACAATAAGAAAAAGAGGGACCCCTTTGTTCAAACCAGGGGAATAGGGTACTATTGACAAGTAAAAAGGAGAAATCCCTTGGTGAAAAAATATACTATAACTGGGTCTCTAAGTTTCCCAGTATAAAGGATTTTTATTGCCCATATATTAGAAAGATACTGAGTTAAGGTAATTCCTACACAACTGTGGATTATATTAAAAATATTGTTTTATTTAAAATTCATCACTCAATGTATACAAGAAACAATTGTAAAAGCTCATTACACTCAAAATAGCATCAATTTCATACACCAATAAAAACCTGTGTTACAAACATTCAAATAACAACACAAACTGATAAAAGCAACACAAATGTTAGACACACATAAAAAATATTTCAGGGATTATAGTCTCTAAAATAGGCCAACACACACGTAACGGAGAGACAAATATAGACAATACAATTTGTCATTTAAAAACACATCCAGTCGAAATAATTCAAATACAGATCCTAGATAAAATTTCTACTCTTTATCTATAGGATAAGCTGTTTCCACGGATTGTGTTGAATGGAGCGTCGACAGCGTTTCGATGGTTCTAACAATTTCCCATCTTTTTCAAGACAAACAATTGGTCTCTCTTGGCTGGCACTGTATGGTTGCCTTTAAACTCAATCCTGTAGGCAGATATTGATTATATTAATATTTTATATAATTAAAAAGCTACATTTTTAAAAAAAGGGCTAACTGCTTATAATAACACGATTTCATATTCATTATTTTTCAAATATATCAATTTCAGTACCCACTACATTGAGTATTTAGACAAAAATATATTCAGTATTTCTACAATTCCAAAAACATGAAATACATATTTTACATCGTGCCTATTTAGTCTATCAGATAGACCCATTCCGGTATATGCCTATGATGCCATCTACCATCCTTGTACATCCCACCATCTTAATAACAAAAGGGGGGGGGGGGAGGCCTAACCCATATAAATCCAGTGTAAGAACTGGTTATACAAACAACCTAGAGGTGTTATACCTTATTTCATTTTCCTGCCAACTCCATATATATTGATTGGTTGGTCATATTAGGATACTCTGGTCCTGAGAACCTATAAAATATATATCCGAAATTAATACTACAGTTGTGTAGGAATTACCTTAACTCAGTAGCTTTCTAATATATGGGCAATAAAAATCCTTTATACTGGGAAACTTAGAGACCCAGTTATAGTATATTTTTTCACCAAGGAATAGTTATGTTAGCGCCAAGACACCTCGTTGGAGGTCACAGAGTGCTTTATAAATATAATAAATAAATAAATAAATGACGGTAGGAGAGAAACAACTGAGTGCTTTTTTTGCACGTGGCATGAGTTGAGCGTGGGGTATTTGCGGAGCACTGTGGATGAGAACATTGAAAGAAGATGACATTTCCAAAGCATTGCATTGTATTCGATGCCATATTAAATTAGTGCTTCGTAACACTGAGGAGACTGAGATATGCTCCGATTTGCATAGGTTCCTGAGTGCCCTTTTTAGAGTGTATTGTTGTAAGGATGCTTGATGTTCATTTGGAAAATGTTGCTTGAGTTTCATGAGGTTTAGAGAGATGGTTCACACATAGTACAGGACAAGGTTGACTAACCCCAGATATGTTGGCGGTGTGGGTTTCTCCAATTCTATCTTTACTTGTTTTATTTTTGTCTCTAATCTTTCTTTCCCTATCCTTCATTCTTCCCATTATATTTTCTTTCCTGCCCTCTTTTTTATCTTTAGTTTGTTTCCCTCTTCTTCTAGCAATATTACCACATTTCTGTCCCTGTGATCATCGTTCAATATTTTTCATTATAATCTCTATTCATATTTTTTACTCTTTATGACTTACTTCCCTGTCATCATTCTTTTCTTCATTCTTTCAATCTCTTTTCCTTCTCTTCATTTCCATCTCCCTTTCCTTTATTCATATTACTTTTATTTCATTCTGTTTATTTCCTATTCCTTTCTGTTTCCACCTTGTTGTCTGCATTACTATATTTCTGTATTTACTATTTCATTTACTTCCTTCTTTTTCTGGTTTTTCCACTCTTCCTATCATATTTCTCCACCTTTCTTTCCTTTTTTTCTTCTTAGCATTCTTTCATCTTTCGATCTTTCTCTACAACATTCTGCATTTTTCCATTGTTCTGTTCTTTCTTCTCTCCCTCCTCCTTTCAGTCTTTTTCTTCTTTCCTCCTTATCTCAGTCCTTTCAATCTTTATTCCTTCCTTCTCCCATGCATATTTTCTTTTTTCCTCAATCCCCCACCCCCTCTTCCTTCCTATCATGGTTTATTTTTCCATTTGTTCTTGAGTCCAAATTGTTGAGGGGTAATGAATTGTCCAGTTGCAAAATGCCAGAATCTTTCTTTTTTAAGTGTTGAGTTTCTTGGTGGTTGGCAAGCACCAAGTCGTCTACTGCTTCAAATCATTTACCCATTACAGGAGTCAAGATTAGATGAGCTTTTGAGTTTTGAATGAATTGGGTGTAGAGGTAGTTTTGGAGGAGGCACATGCTGATGTGAGCAATACACTTCATTGTTGGGAGATTATGGGTTTCCCCATTTTAGGCGAAGCACATTCATCTTAATGTTGAGGTAATGGATAGATAGTGGTATCCAGGGTTGGTGGCAAGGAGCTCGTGGAGTGAAAGTGCCTATGGGTTACTGAGAGTCGAATGCTGTTTTTAGTAAGCTGTTAATTGAGGTATAGTTCAATTGTGGGTCAGTATCTCTAGGGACCTTATTGAGTTACTCAGGGTTGCAGTTAGTGCTGAATTCAGGAATCAGGAGAGTGGGTGTGATCTGAGGTGGAATGATAATTACAATGTGTATCAACAGCTACAGTATCTTACGTGATGGGTGGTGTATTGGATGGTGTGAAAGGTCAGGTAATTTCCATGCAACTAAATGGGAAAGAGTGAGTATTTGCGAGTGAGTATCAGAGAGAAGTTGTGTACACAATGCAAGTAGTTGTTTTTTTAGGTGAAGATTAAATTCACTTGAACAATGGTTAAGATATTTAATGAGGGAAAGTCCAGGGCAAACTTAGAAGTACTTAAAAGAAAGAGTCTGTGTTGCCAGGATACATATATGTCTATCATTATGGTGAGTGTACGGAATGGACAGTGATATTGAATGAGTTGAGGTTACATGAAGAGGGACAGCATCTGCTAGATAAGTGTGTGTTGCTGTGAGTGAATATTTGAGGAGGAGCCAAATTCCTCCTTGTTTATGGGAAGAGTGCACAACAAGTAGTACTGTTATGCTGGCAATATAAATATTGCTTGTAGTAGCTGCATCATGTTGGTCCATGCTTCGGTGATGGCAGTGAGACTAGGGGTGTGCAAAATTTGAGTCATTTTCATTCGGATGACAGGTCGCCGATTCAAAGTCCACTGCAGCATAAATGCAATCAATTCATGAAAGTGCTTACTATCCTGAAGGCAGGAGCAGCACTAAATGCAACCTATCAGATTTATGCATGCATTTACAAGATGTTATTACTGCATGATATTACTGAACCTACTTCTGATGCAAAATCTGCTGTTATCCTCTGCCTTTTCTGCTCATTGTCGCATAACGTGCATATGTTAATGTACTTTTTCTAATTTTAATACAATTAAAAAAAAGTTTTTGCATAATTGCGAGATATTTCAGAGAACATATACGAAATTAGATGAAATGGAAAACAAGGGTTTAGTGCAATGTATTCTTGCAAAACTCATCCCTATGTCTAATTTGGATGCGAGGATGTATTATGCGCTAAAAAAGTAGCACAAAAATACAAGTGCTATATACAACAGCTACTTGCGTTCTGGTCATTCACATTGTTCCCATGCTCAAGCAATAGAATTTTTGCGCAACGTTTTTTTAAATACGAGGCCAGTAGTAAATGCGTGATTTCAGGCAATTTAGGTAACAAGCATAACACGAAATGCTGGAAAATACAAAAGAATGGTGGTGTAATGAAAAGTTTGCCTGTGCCTAGGTGAAATGTTGGCAAGGTATGTCAGAATGAAAGCGATCAGGCATGAGCGCGGTCTTTTTGCTGATGGAGCAGCTTGCCTGAGGGATGAAGAGTGATGAAGTGTCTTTGTGGATGTTCAAGGTGATGTGAGAACCATTTCTTGCTACTGTAGATGAAAAGATGTCTTGTAGGGGTGAGGAGTCTTGTGGGTTTTGAGCGCAGACAGTTGTTCAAACAGTGTGGGAAGGGCAGTTATTTACTCAACCGGTGGAATGTGATGCACAGCAAACAAACAGGGTGTTGGGAGCACCGGTCATTCATATGGCGGGGAACCAGACAGACCAACTACTCAGAGTGCTGGGTCACTCAAATATCTCAAATATTTTTGTGCAACACACACATTAATTCACAGATTGATGGGGTGTTTTTCACTCGTAAAATTGGAAAACAAAGCTTACATCCAGTGTCCAGTAGGTGGGGACATTTGCCACCAATACTAGGGACACAGTGCCCATATCAGTTGGAAAGGATGTCTGGAGGACATTTATCACTCACATAGTGGGACATAGTGCACATATTAATACAAAGGTCGCTAGGGGAAATGTATAATTTAAATAATGGCGTGTCACGCATACATCAGTTCACAGTTCACAGAAAGTCACCAGTCACTCAATTATTGTACACAGTGACAGGCTATTGTAAAAATAGGTGGGACTTCACATATTTCGGTATTTTGAAATGCAACAGGTAACAAGGTGCAGGTATCAGCCACATAGGTGCGGGAGCCATTCACTCATATGCAGGAGGTGCCAAGGTAAGCGTATAGTTCAGAAAGAGTGAATGTCATTTTTGATCAAGGTGCAGCTGACAACTCTTGAAGATCTTGTTACCATTCATTCACATGCACATGTGAGGAGAAGGTGGAACAGCTCTACCCACTAGCACGTAGGTACAAAAATGTTTACAAAAAACCTACAATGGACATAAAGCGTGAAGAAAGACCTTAACCTTTTGACTTTTGTGGGCTCCAGTTAATCATTGCTCGGAGAGAGAGTTCTTATTAGATGGTCATAATTTAGTTGGATGTTCGAAAGAATGAGTGATGTATTCATATGAGTGCTGCGAAGGAAGGAACAGCGCTTTCAATTATTCCCATTTGTGGTTCCCCCACACAGGACTGGGACCCGACCCCGCCTGCCAGTGCCCTCGCCTCCGTGGTCCACTTTGACAGTGACCCCGAGCTGTCCGACATCGACGATGATGATGAACGCGATACTGTCTTCGGCTCCGTTGACATGATTTCTCCCAGCGGACACTCGGACGCCCAGACCCTGGCAATGATGCTGCAGGAGCAACTAGACGCGATCAATGAGGAGATCAGGTACAGCGCACAGACTGGGGCATCTACGTCGCAGTCACTTGGGTTTCTTGTAATTGGGAGATAAACGCGGCAATGTGTGTCGTCATGCATATTATACCCTTCAAGATCACTGTGAACTGATGAGGATAGATTTAAAAAAAAAATTTAAAAAAAATCTCATTCTGTCCAGAATTTGAATATTGGATAATAGATATTTGCACTTTTTTATTTTGACAAAAGGGGTGCACGTGACGTGGAAGAGGGAAAGAAAGATCTAAATCCTCCTGCTATTGCGTTATTTCACTAAAATGATCGGGGTAAGGAGTCAGGACCAATAGCGCTTGTGACCTTTAAAGGTCACGCCTGGATTCAGAGTAATCCCACAGAGGTACCTATATCTCCTCTCGTTGTTACCAATTCAGCAGGTAACTCCTCCGAAAGCAGAGTCCCAGAGAGTAGCACATCCCAAGGACATGTTAGAGCTCACCGTGCAGTCCCCACAGTGCTGAAGTACCTGCACTGCTCCAGATCATTCTGTTCAAGACACGAGAAGCACTTCTTGTCCAGTGAGTGCTGAGCACAGGCTCGCCCTCTCTCTTCCCCTAGAACCCTAATCTGGGAATGGTACTTTAAGAACGTGTTTTGTGCAGCTTGTTGTGTTCTGCCTAAATGCATCTAAGGTCTTTCGCAGAACAGGTAGACATGTTAAAAAAGGCTAAGTTCTGGGGACATAACAAAGGGGTTTGGCTCTCACTTTCTTACTGTATGCTCCTTTTGAGCCTGTTCATAACTGTCCCCTTCGGCTGCTCATCATCAAGACAGCCTTTCTAGTGGCAATCACATCTGCCCGGAGGATGAGTGAGCTGCAGGCTTTATCATCCAAGCCTCCATTTCATTCTGTTTTTCCAGACAAACTAGTACTTTGAACTAGGGCCTCTTTCCTGCTGAAAGTGGAAACACCTTTCCATGTGGGCCATCCATTAACTTGCCCACTTTCTATTCTCCTCCACATCCCTCAAAAGAAGAGGAGCGACTCCACCGTCTCGACCCAAAAAGAGCATTGCCATTGTTATGGGTGGACAACCAACTGCTCGTGGGGTATTTTGGAACGAAGAAGGGTCCGGCTGTAGAAAAACAAACCATTTAACGCTGGGTAGTTTTCTGTATTAAAATCTGCTATGCACTGGCCAAGAAGCAGCCCCCTGAGGGCTTAAGGGCTCATTCCACCAGGGCTTAAGCTGCGACCACTGCGTTAACACGTGGAGTCCCAGTCCGTGGCATCTACCAGGCAGCAATGTGGGCATTCCTGACCACTTTAACCAAACACTACTGCCTGGACAGTCGGGTCCGCAGGGATTGGCACTTTGCCTGTTTGGTCCTGCAGGATGTCTAGTTTCGAATTTGTCAGCAGCGTCCACCAGGGATGGTATTGCTTGGGTATCAATTCAAAGGTAAGGAATGTGCGGTGATATGTCTCTATCAGATGAACAAGTAACTTACCATTGGTAACGCATTATCTGGTAGAGACAATATCTAGCCACAGATTCTTTACTGACCTACCCATCCTCCCCACTCTGCGGACAAGTTTCTACGGTCAGGGCTGATCCCTTCCAGGACTCTAGTTTGGACACTCCAGTGTCAGTGCACGTTAAGGCCCCGTGCTCCTGGCCTGGAAAGTAGTGAAAAGTAACTGACAGTGTGCCAAGGTTGCGCCTATATAGGTGATGCGGACGTCACAGCACGGGCCACGCAGACGCTGCCTTGCGGAGCCGTTTGACGCCACCTACCAGCGTGCAGGGGTACTGCTCCCACACAAAAATATTCTGGATCCAAGCTGATGCCTGGGAAATTAAAAGGTAAGGAATCTGCGTCTAGATATTGTCTCTACCAGATAATGTGTTGCCGAAGGTAAGTAACTTGTTCAATTAGTTGTGAAGTGGCCTGCATAGAGACAAAGGACATCTGGTGGGAGGAGATCTCCAGCTGCAGAGCAATAGGCAGGATGGCGGTGGAGTAGACAAACTGGTCTTCAAAGAGGGAATAGCAATTAGGATAGGACACAGGCTCACCCCCACATCCTGCACCCCACTCCAGATAGGAGCCCAAGCAATTTAATTAGCAGAGGGGCTAGAAGTGGGGTGTTAGGGAAACTTAGCCACGCCAGTGGGTTGGCTTAGCCAGATCTCAACCTCCAGGAGAGAGTTTTTCCATTTTGGATTTTGAACAATAGTGTTTTCTGGGTCAAGAATATGCCACACTTTGGAGGAATCTGTCGTACCTGAGGGTGGCACCCTGCACTCCATTATAAGGAGTGCCCCCTCTACTGCTTGTCAGCCCAGAGGCTTAGATAAATATGGGAGAACTGCCCAGCAACTCAGATCCCTGCCTTGAAACTACAAGAAGAAGAAGGACTGCCCTGATGGACCCTTGCACTGCACAAGAAAGGACTGCACTTGTTGCACACTTTGGTCTTCCGCCCAACAGGACTTTACCTTGCTCTGAAAGCTGAAGGAGTGGACTCCCTAAAAGCAACAGGTTAAAAGAGCTCCACCAGCATCATCTCCACCAAGAAGAATCCAGCTGGCAAGGGCGGCTCCTCCGCTATGCATAACAGCCTGCGTGGATCCAAGCCCAGGCCCCCGTTCCCTGGTTGAGGGTCAAACCAGGATGCTCAAAACCAATCACAATGCTGCATTGCAGCGTGGTGATTGGTCAGGGGAGCCTGGGTGCTAACCAATCACAATTGGTCAGGGGATCCTTTTCTGTGCTTCCTGTGCCTCAGAGAGCAGGAGCAGAGACGCGGGACCGGCGCAGCAAGGTAAGTGTTTCTTTTATTTATTTATTACCGTTTCTCCCCCACCCCCCTCGCAAACCCCCGTGCACCTGCCCTGCTACCCGCAAACCATGCCGGCCGCCACTGCCAGCTGGACAGCGTTCAGTGGACTTTTAAGGATTTGGCCAGGTGCATAGTGGGTCTTGTAGTGCCAACTTCCCAAGGAGCAACTCAGAGACCCAAAGAAATGTCTGGGGAAGATGGACTGCCCTGCTGGGCCCTTGTACTGCAGAAGAGAGAACTTCAATCATAAGGACTGCATTTGCTGCACTCACAAGGCTTCAGAACAAAAGGAGTTTGCCTGTCTTAAAGGATAAGGAGTGGACTCCCTGATCAGCGACAGGTAGAAAAGTGCTGGAAGGGCTACCTGCAACATCAACAATGAGGACAGCTCCAGCTGGCAACCTTCACCTGGATTTTACTTTGATTGACCAGGTGCATAGTTGGAGTTGTAGTCCAAGACCACAAGAGGAAAACCAGAGCTTTTGAACCCTTGGCTGGTGTTGTGGACCACTTTCCTGCATTAAGAAACACTTCTGGAAGTAAGTGTAAAAGTGTTACATCATGGGTAGCCTGGACTCTTGACTTTGTCCCGGTCCAGCGTTACCATTTTTAACCCTATGAATGCAATTTGATAATAAACGCTAGTTTTACTTTTAATCTTTAAAAATTCATATCTCTGGTTGCATTTATGTCAATTTGGTGTCATTTTAATAATAAAAATATTTCCTATTTTTTATAAATTGGTGTTGGATTTTTATTGTGTGCTGTGTCTTACATATTTAATGTATTGGTGTTTTTAAATGCTTTACACACCGGTCTCCTAAGTTAAGCTTGTCTGCTCACAGCCAAGCTATCAAGGGTTGAGCAAGGATTCATTTATTGAGAACTTGACTGGATCATATTTGTGATTATGGTGTTATTACTAGCTGTAGGCACCTAACTGCACCTACTAATAAACCACATTCCAACAGGTGGTATGATAGGGGGATAGCCCTACCTGATATCCAGAAATATTACTGGCTGGCGAAACTCACCACCATTGGTAGCTGGATTTTTCTCCCCCCAGACTAGCCTGTACTACGAATGGACAGACTGGTTATTCATCCATGGGGTTATCTCAAAGCTGTCTATGGCACAACTAGGAACACTGCCCTCTTTGGACCAATGGCAACCATGGTTACTCCGGCACACAGCTACGAGACTCCGAGATGAAGGGGTAAAATCACCAAGCTGCACCCTTATGGGACACTGTGGAGTTGGGCATCCTGGGAGCGCTGTGAGAGTTTCATAAGTGGACTTAATTGGCCTTCCCAGAGTAGGGGACCTCTGGGCTCATGGGGATGTTCTCCCCTGGGTAGACTTACAGCACAACTATCAGCTGGCCCCCACCGAGATCTACTGCTATCTCCAAGTACGTCATGTACTTAGGGTGGTATTGCCCCAGGAAGCGGCGCTTCCTGAGTCTTTGCCCCTAGAAGATCGGCTGTGGGATGAATGTATGCCACGGAAAGCAACATGCCTGACATGTGAAAAGTTGGTCAACAATACACCTGATGCCTTGCAGCATCTGAGGGAGCAACGGGCTCAAAACCTAGAAGAGCTAGAAAATGTTGAATGGGCGAAGGCTCTTGCGTATCCTCTTAGGTCAACTAAAACTGCTACATCAATCCTGTTACGCCCAGACCAAACTGGTCAAGATGGGTAGGTCAAGGACGGAGAGTTTTCGGTGTGGGTGTGGGCAAGTAGGTATGTTTTACCATATTGTGTGGGAATCCCCAGCATTGCAAAATTTCTGGGCAACGGTTGTGGCATGTATGTGTGAAGCAACTTAGGGAACGATGACCGCCTCTGCAAAACGGTGTCTCCTCAACGTCTGGAGCGCAACGGACCTGAATCTGATTTGGTCGCCCTTGGGACTGTCAGTTGCTAAATGTAATGTTGCGAGATTTTGGGGGGCAGAGCAGACACCACAGTTGGGGGACTGGAAATGTGATATGGATTGGTGTATGTTGGCTGAGAAGGTGATATATGAAGGCCGGGGACACCCCCAAAAGTGCGGGGAAATCTGTGGGAAATAGAATGCTTACAGGGGCAACATTTGTAATGATTTTGGCTCTCCTGGTCTGGTGGGGACGCAATCAGGTCCATCTGTGTCCCTCAGCATTGTCGGCTGAGATGGTAGGCGGGAAAAGGTTCTGCCGGGAATGTCGAGTATTATGATGCTCATGAAATCTAATGAAATGTCAGTGCGCCATTATGCTTTGTATTTGTTTTGCTTGAACTGGCAATAAACAGATTTATATTTTTTTTTTAAAAGAATCGGTGTGTGTAGTAACAGATATGACTATTCTTATCTCTATTTACTGTGACAGTGCCTATCTGATGGGCTGAGAGGGACATTCAAATGATTTCCACCTGGGTGTATGTCTGTTGTGGTAGTTCCACGGTGCCCTTGTTGTGAGTGTGCTGAATGGCTGCACTGCGCGCAATTGCACGTTTTGTTGAGGTGGAGGATTCACAACGTTCCTGTGTGGTACCTTTACAGTTTGTTTTTATGTTTATGGTTCATCATTAATTGTAACTTTTCTTCTCCGTATTGTCATGCTTGTGCACCACTGACCCTACGTGGTGCTAGGTGTCTCGGCCTCTCTATAGTAATGTTTACTGACGGGTATGTTTATAAGATTATCATTACCTGTAATGACTTTTTTTGGATGTTTGCAAGTGCTTCCATCGGTTCCTATAATCGTGTGTTCAATTGATTGAGGTCTCATTTAGTCTCGTCTGCCAAGCTTAGTCTTTGTGGGGTTTAAATGGTCCTGGCTGATTTGTTTCATGGCTTTGCTCATTTGGACCTTTATTGTCTAAAGAAGATTATTGGAAGAAGGTTTACGGTTTTTACCCCAGAGAATGACAAACAGCAACAGACCAATACACATTTCGTTGTAAATGACAGCTCCCTGGTGGCACTTAGAATGTGACCAGAGAATGCGAAAGCATGAGAAAAATGGAGGAAGTAAAAACACTAGTCCATGTTTTAGTAATGATAGAGCTAATTCTTATTACATTGTTTTCAAGATTAGAACGTTGAAAGAACTACAATTAGCATGCATTAGGGACTCATAATTGGGCACAATGTCTTTCAGAGGTGCTCTTACATAGGCCCGTCTGTTGGCTTGCCTAACTATGGTGATAAAGGACATCTTCAGGGAAGTGAGGTCAGCCGTGCTGCACCTCTCTTCCTGCTGGCACGCCACAGAAAGCAATGTATGAATAATTGCAAACTCTTCCCACCACGGAGTTTGATTCCTTCCTGTGGTTTTTCCAATTAGCAAATGTAATAGGTTTGCTAATGCCGTTTTTGTGATATCAATTCAGGCTATTGTGTCCCCACGGATGTTAAATTGTTGGGTGGGTCATCTGGTAATGGGACTGTCTGTTGCACTGTGACAATAAAATATGCAGTAATTACAGTCGGACATCACAGCAAATATGAAGGCTTGCTTGTGGAAAGAATGTTGCATGATGTAGATTTTTAATCCATGCTGTTAGTAACCTTTGAATATCGTTAACTCTCTGCCACCAGGATTGCCTAAAAGAAATCTTTATGAATATAAGGATTCTGGGGTGCCATCTGATTACCACGATTTCCAGTAAAAGGAAGCACTTATATCGCATCAGTGATTCCTCAAATATATACTCGAGGAATCGCTGATGAAATGAAATGAAATGAAATGAAAATGAAATGAAATTTGTACTTGTAAAGCGCACTTATACCCCCAAAGAGGTGTCCTGGCGCTGTACGCATACCGCTGTGGAACCCTTCCTGGCTTTTCCCTGTGAAATGTCCACTCCTGGGCACCCCCAGGGTGAAGCCAGGCATCCCAGCGCTGTTGGGGCCGTTGTGGAGATTAAGCAAGCTATTGCCCAGAGTTGCAGAGTGGGACCCATGATTAGAATAGGCACCGAGGCGAGAATTATCAGGTCCGAGGAAATTGAGCCCAAGACCCGCCGAGGCGGGAATTGAACCCTGGTCCCGGGCCAGATCTCTGCATCAGGGTCTGCCGCTCTAACCATTGAGCCACACTTCTCCACCTGATGAGATAGAAGTGCATCTTTTCACTGGTATTAATGGTAATCAGATGATAGAGGAATCGCTGATGATATAGAAGTGCATCTTTTTACTGGTAATAATTTTAATCAAATGATATTTGAGGAATTACTGATGAGACAGAAGTGCATCTTTTTTCTGGTAATAATGGTAATCAAATGGCTTCCCGGAATCCTTCTGTTCTTTGTGTCTCCTGGGACCACTGGCTATAAATTTTTTGACACAAAACCAAATATTGTTAAGAGAAGTACGGTTGAGAGATTTCCTCTTGGTTCTATCAAAAAAACATATTTTAAACCCATGAAATAATACAATAAAGACTTGTAAAGCAATCCACAAACTCTAAACAGATGACACAGACGTCAGCATAGCTGGATACATCTAGGTAACCGTAACACATATTGTGGAACAGTTTTACTGTGAAATGTTCTTAGAGATTAGTTTTGTGTAAACTGTCAGAGCTATTGCACAATTCCAACGGCTAAGCTGTATGTACCTTTGTCAAGCTGGGTTCTTGGAGTGATTAACGAGAGGGACCGCTGGGGGCTCCAAATGAAAGAAAGCTAAGGTTCCCCAAGTCGAGCACTTTTCAGAAGGTCAAGACCAAATCGTTGAACTCCACACCCCACAATTGTCGAGGTCCAACTGTAGGAAACTGACTCTGTATATACTATAGCAAAGTAAGGTATAGTGCTCACAGAGTCCAGTGGATCCCCAGAGGCTGAAGTAGATAATACTAATGCTCCCTTTTGTGGAAGTGTGGGCGAGCAGTTAGGCTTATCAGAGGGCTGTGTTACGCATTTCTTTAGACACTCAGGCAAGAAATGATAACACCCACTCAATGACTAAATCCAAGACCAATGGTTTGTAAAAATATTACTTTGTTACTTTTCTTTTACTAGAAACAAAGAAACTTAGTTGCAGGTAAGTACAGTTTTCATACTGGCAATACTTTTCAATGCAGTAAATGAATACTTAGTGCAGGACTTCAGTTCAGCAAGACAGATACAGTTTTTAGAAGTAGCAATTCTTTGCAGATCAAGAAAAATATACACTTAGTGCAATATTTCAAATGAGCAATGGTATCCTATGGGAGTAAAACAAGAATACAATTTCACCGGTAACTACGTTACTCACAAATCCAGTCTTCGGGGTTTTAGGTCAACACAGGGCAAGGTTCAATTGAGCACCAAGACTGCACCACCAGCAGCACTGGGGCGGCAAGGTGCAGCGGCAAAATTTGGAGTCGGGTGCCCAGTGTTAACCAATGGAGTCAGGGGGCACTCAGATTTGTGCCAATTACAGGTAAGTAAAGTGGAGTTGGAGGCCAACCTCCAGGGGTTAAGACAAGCCCTGGGGGTTGGGGGGGCATGAGGCATCACTAAACATACACTCTCAGCGGCATGGAGGAAGCCGGGTGCAGAGTGTCAACACAGCATCAGCTGCCCAATACAAATCAATGGAGGACAACGGTTTTGAACAAAGGCTGCAGGCTTGGACCAGGAAGCTGGACAAAGGAAATCAGTGGCTGGACAGGGAGGTTTGGATGTTGAGGGTCACCTGGGCACCATTAGTTGGGCTCCCAGGCCTTGGGGCTGCGGGTGCAGGGGTGACTTTGGACGTTGGAAAAGCCTTACCAGAGCCGATCGCGGTTAGGGGGTTCATCGTGTTGAGGCTGCAGGAGTCATCATGGAGTCCAGGAGGAGCAGCCCACTGTGAACTCGGGCTCTGGATCGCTGGGGAACCTCACTGGGTACAGTGAGCCACTTGGACTCGGGCCGGAGGCGTTGGGTGCAGTGGTGGATCCAGAGCGGGGTTTCACAGTTCCACAGGTCATAGAGGCCTTTCCTGGGGCTTCTTGTTGAACAGGGCAGCTCTTCTTGGGAGTACTGGTCTTTGTTGAAGGCAGCAGTCCTTCCAGAGGTTTTTGGAGGCGGCTGGGCTGTGGGGCGAGTCGTATGTATTCAAAGGATCTTCGAGGGCTGCAGACAGGCCAGTAGGGCTGGGGCCAAGTCAGTGGGTGTCTTCTGTCTTCCTTTGCTGCACAGCTCTTCTTTGTTCTCGTCCTTCATAGGTTGTCATGAAATAAGGATTAAGATTCAAGGGTGCCCCTAAATACTCAATTTAGGGGCGTTACAGGGCCTGGAAGGTAGTAGCCATTGGGCTGCTTACCTTTAGGGTGTCTACACACTTTGTATGTCCACTCCCTTTGGGGAGGGGGCATACACCTAATCCTATTAACTAGAATCCCCCAAAACAATATGGAGGATTCTGAAAGGAGGGGGTCACTTCAGCTCCGGACATCTTAGGGGTGGTCCTGGCTGAGAGGGGACACACCTCTCCTGCTTACTAATTTTCCTGCTGACCTTTCTGCCAAAAATGGGGCTTGGTCGGGGAGGATGGGCATTTCCAGTAGCTGGGGAGGCCCTGGTCAGCATAACATTGGGCAGTAAGCCTTTGAGGCTCACCGCCCTTCAATGATGTTCCTGCTTGGGGGTAGGTGTGAAGCACCTCCACCCAGACCAGGCTTTGTTTCTGACCCACGAGAGCAGAAGGCTCCCTCCTCAGGGGGTCAGAAACATGTCTAGAAGTGGCAGGCTGGTGCAGGCCAATCAGGCACACACTAGTGGTTTGGTAGGTTTTCAGGGGGCACCTCTGAGGTTCCCTCTGAGTGCATTTATTAATGAATCCAACACTGGCATCAGTGTGGGCTCGTTAATCTGAGATGTTTGGTACCAAACATCTTGGGATTCGGTGAAGCCATCATGGAGCTGTGGAACTTGTATTGGCAATCTCCCAGCCCATGTACTCAGTACGACTTAACTACACCCGTATAATGTCTAAGAATGGACTTAGACACAATAGGGGCATATCTGCTCATGCAGTTATGCCCTCACAAGAGGTGTAGTACGCCCTGCCTTAAGGCTGTAAGGCCTCCCTTAGGGCTGACTTACCTATGCCTCTTGCAGTGCTGGCAGGCCTGGCACACAGGGAAGTGTGCCAGGTTTACTCTTCACATTTGCCTGCACCAAAACACGCAGGCTGCAGTGGTAGTGTGCATGTGTTTGGTGAGGGGTCTCTCAGTGTGGTATAATACATGCTGCAGCCCTCAGAAACCCTCTCTGGTCACAATGCCCTTGGTACCACTGGTACCTTTTACAAGGTACTTATATGTGCGCCAGAGGTGTGCGAATTGTGTTAAAAGAGGTACAGTTTTGGGAACGAGCACAGGCACTGGGAACCTGGTTAGCAGGAACCCAGTGCACATCCAATCAAAGTGCATCAGAATCAGGCATAAAGTGGGGGGTAACCATGCAAAAAGGGGCACTTTCCTACACCAACCACCCAGACAGAGGTCAAGTGTCTGAAAGAGGAGGAGCCCTTGCCTCTGGGCTCCTCTAGCGGTAAATTATGTATTGTCTATGCAGATTGCATCAGTTAATGTGAGAGCAGGAAGAACTATTCTTACCTTATGATAAAAGTTTGTGAACATTTATAGGTAACCCTAATTTAGGCATAACAATAACATTTGTAAAGCAAATTTGTAATTCACACACACTCATCTCCATGAATGGATATGCCAGTTATCGCTGACCATAATGTTTGTTACTATGACAAATAGTCACAATGGCATTTAATTAAATCTATCTATCTATCTATCTATCTATCTATCTATCTGTCTGTCTGTCTGTCTGTCTATCTCTATCGGAATCATAAAGAACAGAGTACCTACAAACTTCATTTGGACAACATCCAGACAGAAATCTGATGTACTCTTAATCTGACATCTCATCTCAACACCTTACCCAGATGGGAACACCTGTCTAAACGTCCATCTGAATACCTGAGTGGCCTTTGAAATTGTGCAAAGGCAGTAAACATACTATGGTACATTTTATGATTTTTCTGCCGTAAATCCTTGCTCCTTTGCAAAGATGGCTGATGCTGTTGAGGTCTTTTAACATTGTCCGTGCACAAATTGGCCTTAGACATGTATTAAAGAACAGACCTCCAAAGGACTTATTATCGGGCAGTTGCTTTCTATATCTGGGGAACATGAAAATGAACAGCCCTGCTGCCATAATATGCAGTGTTTGACTTCCATTTGGCTGTTAACAATAGTTGGGGGACTCGGAACTTAGGGCCTGATTACGATCTTGGCGGATGGGGTACTCCGTCACAAACGTGACAGATATCCCATCCGCCATACTACAAGTTCCATCTATTGCATGCAGGCACTCTGGCTTGTAATGCCATCTATACAGTGTCTTCTGTGTAACTGTATGATCATGGGTATGTTGGGCAAAGTTACCTCTATTGCTCGTCATCGACTGTATCCCCCACTTCTTTTCCTTAGCTATTTGGAATTCCAGCTTGTGTTGGCTTACTGGAGTGTTGAAAATTGCATTGATGTGGGTCTCAATATGGGCGAAACCAGTAAGTTCTTGCAAGAATCTCTCAAATGATATTAACCCCAACTTTGTCCCTGGCCTCACCTGTACACCTAATGCCCATTGACTGATCTGGAGGACCTGAAATGTCCCTTTCCTTTGAAAGCCTGCGTTCTTCCTTGACTTGAATGAGGACTTGTGACACAAACAAGAGCATTAATCACCTTTCGCAGGCAGAATAACATATACACTGTAAATTGATCCGAGTGCGTTGCTAAACAGCATTGCATCAGCTATTAACCTGGCAAACTTCACGCAAAGTGGGTGTAATGGTGAGGACACACAGGTTTGCATAAAAAATGAGCGCCATATGAAAAAAGACGTTGTTCAAAAGGAAAGCACGTGTAAGAGAATCAGTTATCGCAAAAAGTATACATATTAGTCATCTGTATGAAAATAATTGTACTTGAGCATGTGACTTAAATGCAAAAGTCATACAAGACACCACTTACTGAGATTTTGCACTGTGGCTCTACAATACATCATGCTTAGCATCATGTAAACATCACATCATTTGCGTTTTTCATATGGCTGATATCATGGCCACGTGACGCTCGAGATTTTTGATCATCATTCCACTTCAAAAATATTGTGAAATCTGCCCTAAAATGGCTATTGAGTCCAAACACAATCTATTTTTTTTACAGAGTATGTGTTGATATTGATAGCAAAATGACGATTTTGGGTTCCTATTGGATAGAAATAATTGTAAAAGCAAGGGAAACCCTCTCAAGCAGAGCTGGGGATCTCTTGATCTTGCAGCAAGTGCTCAGTATCGATCATGCCTAAACCAGCCAAGTCTACACCGGCTCCCTGGAAGGGCTCTAAGAAAGCACTGTCGAAGTAGCCAAGAAGGATGGGAAGAAGCACAAGAGAAGCGGGAAGGAGAGCTATGCCATCTACATTTACAAAGTGATGAAGCAAGTGCACCAGCAGCTCCTCCAACTCCATGGGAATCATGGGACAAGGGTATTCTACAGCAATGTCTCTGTGGTAGGGGTGCTGCCATTAATGTTAAATCACTCATTGAAGTCATAGGGATTGTGAAAAATCCAAGGGCCACACAAAAAAACAAATGTGCCCCGTCCATTCAGCAGGAGAATGTAAGGCTCTGTATGTAGCCAGTGGAGCGCACTGTCTTTTGCATACAGCAATTTCCATTGAAATGGCAACTAAATTTGCATATACATGCCGTTTTACTGGTAAAACTATATAGCACACAAACAATAATATGCAGAAATCGGCTTTCTGTGAATATTCATAATGTCCACAGCATCAAGTAAAGTATCTTAATTTGTTTTGATCCTATCAAAATCGTTTCCATCACGCTTCAAAATTACAAGACAATGTGCTTCATTTGTGCTTTCCCAATTGCTGATATATTTTGAATTATGTGTATAGATCATATACAAGTCAAAACAATGGTCAGTAGTAGTAGTTTCAATTATCGCACATCGTATGAACCTATATACATTTATAGTGGGTAAGATATTGCAAATACACAGCATACAGTGCTATAATGGTTTGGGCACCTTACTACTAAAGGTGTCTAATGACAGACTGGAAAGATCCAGTCAGTCGAATCATATAATATTTATAAAGCAAAGTACTCAAAATAGTATTGTATCAAAAATACACTGTCCAAGCAGTAAGGACTGGTAAGGAGCACTGTTCCTGTTTATTATAACATATGAACCAACATATAGTCTTCTGATACAGATGATGTGCAACTTTATATTCTTTGTGGATGAACAGCCAACACGTATTTCGTCACTTTGTGACTTTTTCAAGGCTGCTAAATATTTAACAAAGAGGAACAAGATAAGACAATAACTAACCAATTTCAGTAAAGAAATGAGATGAGAGAAAAGATGATGAAGCGGGACAGCTATAGGTGAGATCAAAAAGGTGCTTAGTATAGTGAGACAAAAAAGAGGTGACCAAAAAGCATTATATTGAAACACCCATGCAGAATCCAAAAAGTGATTCAATTCTACGGTTGCAACATGTGACCAAGTGAGGTGCGATAGAAAGACCTGTGAAAATTCTGGTAGAAAGTTCTGTGACAAATCCTAGTCTAGTCAGTGAGAAGAAACATATTTCATACAATAGAGTACCGAAGATGCCAAACCAGCATGGCACTATAAATCCTGATATGGCCCCACCTTTTGAGAATGCAAGTAGTGAGTTATTCCTATGTAGATAGCATAATCCAGGAATAAGTTGTGGAATGGTCACAGTCGTTACACAAGAAGAGTGTACTTGTCCAGGGCTGGTAGTTATGAAACTACAGCTGACTAAGAAAAGTAAAATAAAATAGGGAACAATAAGAATATGATTGTCAACTATACAAAAGAGTAGTTAATTTTTTAAAAGATACCATAAAAGGACTTCATACACTTACTCTCTATGAGTATGAGACGATGGCCAAACGATGGCAAAGGTAAAACCAGAAATAAAGTAACACGCTGGTTTGGAAGAGTAGAAAGAATGCTGTAAAGTATAATTTTTATTTGGTTACCGCAGTATAGTAATGATTTGCAATGTCTATTACATTGCTAGGATACACGGAGTAAATACTAGACTGGAAAACAGTGGAATTCAAAGACTTTTCAGACATACTCTACAATACTAAGTAAGGGTGATATTACAATTTATAATGGGCCAGTTAGTGAGAGCAGAACGTCTCAGACATTCAACTCCATGTTACAGGTGATGTTGGCCAATGCAAGATAACAGGACTAGACATGGTAAGTCAGGTAAGTCCCATGATATAGTGAGCAGGGCATTTCAGATATACAACTCCACGCTTAGCAGAACGAATTACAAGTGGAAAGTTTTGGTTGCATAATCTATATACAAGAAGTGCATGTTAAAATTTCTTACCATGTAGTCAAGAGACGAGAATAGGCCTGGTAACACTCTAAATAAAATTGTTCACATTAAGTGCCAGGAGTCCATGGTAAGCTCCTATTAAAACAGAGAAAGATGTTCAGTCTAGACTCAAACGTAATGTACCCCCAGTAAGAAAACAAAACTCGGTCGAATATATTTTCTGACTTAAGTGTCCATTATACTACAGAGTAATTCGAAAGCGTTGTAACTGAAGCTCATACTAAACAAGCCAAATGGCAAATGCAATTAGTGAACAAAGACTCAATGTACACCCAGTAATGAAGCCGAACTGGGTCGAATACGTTTTCTAACTAAGGTGCAAGTTAGACTCCAGAGTAATTCTAAAACGTAGTAATAAATGCTCGTACTTGACAATCCCAAAGGCAATTATCAATAGAGGACAGATATACATAATGCAGAAGGTAACTAAACACCTCTTAGTGTTAACCAAAAGACTATCTACTTAAAGAGTCCATTCCCCATCATGTAAAAAGAGTATGAGAACGTACCCGTAAGAAAAAGGCGGCCCAGCCGAGACCCGGTGTAGCTCAGCTCCTCCTTAGGTAAACAGCGAGAGGTCCAGTGGTCGCAAAGGCGTCTTATATACCCTTGGGTACGTGAATAATAGAACATAAAGAAAGGACATCAAAAGTCAAATGATAAATATAAGTCATCTAGGAGTGTAGCAGCCATGTTAGAAAGTCTACTATTACAATTGGTTGGAATATATTTAAAAACTGTACATAAAGACAAAAAGGGGGGTCCACCTAAGGGATATTTTCCATTATGCCCCTCAGAGCACTTGCCTGCCAAGAATGTAAAAACAAATTATAGTAGGAAAGAGAGAGTCTGATGTGTTGCGTATATCCAGGTCATAGTCATTTGGGAGCGCGGTGGCCATGTTGGAAAGGCCTCTAAACGAAAAGAGGGATGTTTCAAAACGATAAAACTAATGTTAGAATTAAGGTCCGACTGTAGGGAGTAATTTCAAAGTGAATCCCAAAAGAAAATTATGTCTCACGAAAATTTAGGACAGAGATATGTAACGTCCTATGTCCAGCGAGGTGGGACATCGAAAAGTAATTCTCTTAAAAGATACTTAGGCAACAATACATTTAAACGTTCTGTTGAAATGGGGGCATCAATACTTGATAACCAAAAGAACACAGAAGCATAGCTAAATTCTGTATATTTATTGTATCAAAAAGAATTTACATAAATATATACATGTCAATCTATTTATAATTTATTCGATTTAGAAATGTCTTATCATTGCTGTTTAGTAAATCAAACCCACTCATACAGTCATACATCCTCACTCATTCTTCAATACATTTTTCACTGTACAATATTTCAGTGTTACAACCACATTTTCATATGCCCTTCCATCTTTGAATTATTAACATTTGAAAATTTTCATCTTGCATGGAAGGCATAATCTTCTACAGTTGATCCAAAGATATTATGTATTCAAAACTGATACATTTTCATCACTTTCAATTATATTTATCTTTATTAAATGGAACTTTGTCAAATTTAGAGGACAGTACAAATTAATCTTTCTTATCCATCATGGCCGTGTGTTCCCATCTCCTATGCGCGTTTCAGCTTGAAAGCCTTCATCTGGAAGCCATGTATAATGGAAAAAATCCTGTTAATGGATGGTGAATCCAGGTATCAGCGATCTCAGCGGAGAGTTCCAAAGGACACAGAACAAATTCTTGATCCTGTACAAATATTAAGAACTATGTGGTCACAATGTGACTCGGTTTGATGATGTAGATTAGGCTCCTAGGTGTTAATTATTTCAAAAAGTCACGGTGCTTCTCTGCCAAATATCTGCGCTCCTGACTGGCAGGAGCTTCTCCCAAGCGTCTCAACATTTAAATGTATAGTTTGTATACATTTCAAGATGGATGGATGCGTCCCAGCTTAAGCTTAACGGAGGATAAACTGAGATTATGCTACTGGGCAATACCATGAGTTTTAAGTCCAGTTCCATGTGGCCTCCCTGCATGGGTCCAGCCCTGGACCCGAAGTCAGAAATTAAGAGCCTGGGTATATGGTTGGACCAGGACCTGAGCTTTAGGACACAGGCTAGGAAGACGGCAGGCCTCTGCTGTGGCCTACTTAGAATGGCCCGAAAAGTTCTGCCCCTCCTCCAACCTCAGGCCAAAAAAGTACTGGCCCAATCACTCATACTCTCTAGACTGGACTATGGGAATGTTTTGTATTTAGGCGCCCCCATCTCAGTAGTCGCCAAACTCCAAACGGTTCAAAACAGCGCCGCCAGACTACTGACTGGAACTACCAACAGACAATCTGCAAAACCCGCTCTTCGTTCCCTCCATTGGCTCCCAGTACAGGAACACATTAGATTCAAGGCCTTATGTCTGGCGCATAAGTCTATGCAGGGGATTGGGCCGCCTATTAATTCAACCATGATACGCCCTTATAAAGCAAGTAGGAATCTCCGGTCAAATAACCTGTATTTAGCAGAGATCCCGAGGATTAAGAGGTCCAGAAGTGGTGGTCGGCTGTTTTCTTACAACGCCTCCAAACTCTGGAACTCTCTGCCTTTACACCTTCGCACAGTCTCCAACCATCTGGCTTTTCGTAAGCAATTAAAGACTGCACTGTTTCCTTAGCTCTCTGTCTCCTCCGTGTCAGTTCATAGCGCTGGGACGCTTAAGGATAGCCATGCGCTTTATAAATGTCTTTCCATTCCATTCCATTCCATTCCTAAGTATCTTGTAAGACAATTGCTCTTTCGTCCCTGGCTTAGGAACTTCATTCATTGTCAATGGAACCCCTATATAGGCACAATTGGGACTTCGAAAAGTGCCACTTACTCAGTTAAAGTAGAGTAGAAAAATCGAGGAAAGTTATCTCAAAATCTGGGAGCGTGGCGGCCATTTTGAAAAAGGCTTCTAGTCAAAGAGGTGGGACGTATTTCAAGATAGTAGATAAACGTTCTACCCAAAGTAATATTTTCAAACATACAGCATAAAGAAAATGAAGAAAAGAAGAAAAAATGAAAAGGAAAATGTTCCATGGAAAATAGGAGAGAGTTATGGAATGTGTTGTGTACAAAAAAGTAAGGCCTCAAATGTACCACTTGTCAAGTTACAGTAGGACAGAAAAGTCAAGTTATTTTATACATAGCGTAGAAAATGACCATATCGTAATGTGACAGCAATATTTTATGTAACATGTATACAATGGGGAAGTATAACTAACTGTTCCCCATATAAATATTTGTTTAGGAATAATTTGAGGACATGATGCGACAAGTGAAAGAACCCACTTACGAGCATTATCTTAATTTCAGGCTATGCATAACAAGAATTCCTTACATTGTAAACATGTTCCATAAAATATTGCTGTCACATTACAATATGGTCATGTTCTATGCTAAGTATAAAATAACTTCTTTCAACTTTTATGTCCTCATTGTAACTTGACAAGCACGCATGCCTAAAACTACATTTACGTTTGAAACTCCTGGCTGTTGTGAGTTTTCGCCCGGTCAAGAAACCTTTTGGATTTTGGTTTCTGTCACATCGATACGCACACCTACAATTACTTTCATGCCTGAAATCTCTGGCTGACGTGTGCATCACTCTAGAGTCTGTTTCACTCAGCGATCCACACACCATTCACTGTGTGTATCATGTGCCTGGTAACCACACTAAATGGATTTTGGCGAACGCATGCCATTAAGTTAATTTCGGCATTTATAAAGGTTAGGTTAGCTTTCGTTTTCTAGTATATTCATTAAGAGAAACCATAAAACCATTACAGGTTATGTAGAGTAAACTTCTTTAAGTGTACAGTTACAGTGCATAGTAGTTATTACAGTTTATGCATAAGTAAGTCTTCTAAAATTCACAATCACACTGCTTAAATTATTATTTCAATACTATTACATTTATTGTATTTATCTACCAATTCCATTGATTTTAACAACATGCAAAACATTAATCCACCTCCACCTTTCTTGCAACTACCTGTAGAACCTCCGGTTAAATGGATAGAGCTGTTCAGATCATTCATTGCGTATTTAGGTGTTATTGATGCATTGAAATTCAGACCTGAAAGGAAAAAATGGATTTTGGAGCATTCTTTGGGGCAGAAAGGGCAGAACATTTTTGAGCACTTACCAAAAATCGTGAGCGATGATTCAGAAGAAGAATTGGGTGAATATAAGGAAGCTGTTCAGCGTTTGGAGTCTCTTCTTGATAAATCCCCTTATTTAATTGTTAGAAGGCACAAATTATTTTCAAAAGAACAGTCTATGTCTGAATCGATTGCCATGTATGTAGCAACTTTACGGGTGTTGGCTGCCAAGTCCGAATTTGGTATTCTCACTGATCAACTGATTAGAGACCAGTTGGTTCCCAAGTGTTTCAATAAGAAAGTTCAGGAACGCTTATTAACATATTAGAGTCCATCTCTTGAAGAAACTATTGGAATAGCCAATAGCATCCAAGATGCCAAAGAATATATGAAAGTAACCAACAAAAGTTAATTTGAAACTTTGGTGGTTGTTAAAAACAAAAAGCCTGGTTTCTTCAACATAGGTTCTCAGCGCAAAACGAAAATGTCAGGTGATTCCATTTGTTTCAGGAGTGGGTCAAAACACATTTGGCATCCTTTAGCCGTGTCCTGAGTTAGGCAAGGATTGTGTCAAATGCGGTATTATGAATCACTTTGTGAAAGTATGTAGAAATACTAAAAATACAAAAGTCAAAGTAAATTCTGTAATGGAGGAAGAATAAGATCAACTAGGGAGTGAGATGAGAAATATGGTGCTATGTGTGAAAGTTCATGAAAAAGATATACCCTGTAACAAAGATCCTATTGAGAAATTTGCTGTCAACAGAATCAAAATTCCTTTGTTGGCTGATTCAGGTTAAAAAATTACTATCATTTCAAAACAAACGTTTTTGGAACATCGTCTTATACAAGAACTTTCACCTCCTGATGTTAGTCCAGGAGGCTACAATGGGGTCAAAATTGATCTTAAAGGTTTTTTTTGGCACAACCATTCAATTTAAGGATCGCATGGCTGTAGGCAAAGTTTATGTATCAGTTGCTGGGCCAGACATTTTAGGATGGCATCATCAAGGATGTTTGGGGCTTCAATTGCGTCCAGGATGTTATGCTCAAGTATTATGTGTAAGTGATATTGATGAGGTTAAGTTGTCGGTCAAGAGTATGGATGACATTTTAGAGTGTTACAAAGATATATTCACAGGCAAATTTAGCACAGTAAGCAATTTTGAACATCAAATAAAATTGAAAGAGGGGACACTACCGGTCAAACACAAATTACGTAGTATTCCATTGAGTATTAGGAAGGAGTAACTGAGTTGTTGAAGAATTTATATCAAGACGGGGTTATTGAACCAACATATTCTTCACTTTGGTTATCTCCCATTGTTATTGCTCGCAAGAAAAACAATGAACTATGCATGTGCATTGACTTAAGGTCTTTAAATAGGGCAATATAGGTTGATGGGCATCCCCTGCCCAAGAGAGATGAGTTCATGTTATCTTTGTCTGGTACTTTTATATTTTACCAGTTACACACGCGTTCAGCATATTATCAGCTGCTTCTAATTAAGAAATCCAAACACTTGACGGCTTTTGTCACCCCAGATGGTGTTTTCTAATTTTGTAGATTGCCATTTGAGTTGGCATCAGCGACTCCCACTTTCTATAGAGATATTGAAGATGGGCTGTGTGGTATTCCAGGGGTTTCTATATTTCAAGATGACGTACTAGTTCATGGTAAAGATACATGGGGACATAATGACAGACTAGGTAAACTTTTAAAAGCTATGACTAGCAGAGGTTTGAAATTGAGAAAGGAAAAATGTGTTTTTGGACTGGAGTCAAAGAGGTTGAATACTTGGGGCATGTAGTATCTTGCAAAGGGATTTCACCCAGCTCAGGTTTACTCGAGGGCTATTAATGATGTAGCCAAACCCAAAGATCATGATGAACTACGAGTGCTCATGGGCATGTGTGAGTTCTATGCGAAGTTTATTCAAAATTTTACAATGGTTGCAGAACCTCTGTTAATTTTTTTTAAAGAAAAGTGCCAAATTTGTTTGGGGTTTGGAGCAGCAAAATACTTTCGAGATAATTAAAAAGAAACTGAGTGATGCTCCCTTATTAAGTCCTTTTTTACCAGGTGGTAAGATGTGCATTACAGTAGATGCTAGCAATGTTAGACTTGGAGCAGTTGTAACTCAGTAGAAAGCAGACAAAGAGAGCACTATTGCATTTCCATCACGTACATTGAAACCTCAAGATAGAATGTACTCGGTTATTGAAAAAGAAATGTTAGCATGTACTTGGGCTGTAGAAAAATTCAAGTGCTATGTTTGGGGTACTCAGTTTATCATCGGAACAGACCACAAGCCATTGATTCTTATTTTGAATGGTTCAAATGTCAATACCAATAAATCTACAGCCAGATTGGTGAGACTCAGATCAAAACCTTTAGAACATCATTTTGAGGTGCTACACATCCCTGGAGGAAAGAACAAGAAAGCAGATTGTCTTTCACGTCTACCAGTTACTTGGGAATCTGATACTTTTGACTGACTGACTGACTTATTTGTTAAGCGCACGAATGCCGAGGCGTCTTGGCGCTGGGTGAAAGACAACTGGATTGAACTGATTAAACTGCCAGTTTGGGAAAGAGCCAGGTCTTTATTAGCTTCCTAAAAATAGTCCTATTAGATTGTAATCTGAGCTGTGCGGGGAGAGCATTCCATAGCTTGGCGGCTTGGTATGAGAAACCCTTGCCTCCCCATCTAACTTTTTTTATCTTGGGGATCAAAATCAGACCTGTGTTCGATGATCTAAGACAGCGTTGCGGAGAATACCGCTTAAATAGCAGCTGCAGGTCGGCAGCTCCTCCACCATACAAAGCTTTATGAACAAGGCAAAGGGCCTTAAAATCCACTCGCTGCCGAACCGGGAGCCAGTGGAGCAGTTGAATGGTGGTTGAGGTAGGGTGATGTTTGGGAAGACCATAAAGCACCCGGGCCGCCGCGTTCTGAATGGACTGTAGTTTGGCAATCTGGCCCTTATCTGCTCCCAAGTAGAGGGCATTGCCGTAATCGATTCTAGAAAGAATCAAGGCCCCTATTACTGTTTTCCTCATAGAAAAGGGAATGAACCGAAGGATTTTGCGTAGGTTCTTCAACATGTAGAAACAACCAGATGACACCTGATTAGTTTGTTGGGCAAATTTTAGATTGCTATCAAATATAATGCCAAGATTCCTGGCCTTTGTTACGGGACTGATCAAATTGAAAAGGAAGAAGAGGATGTAGAATGTTTGGTCACAAATATTTGTTAGTCTGATATGGGTTGTGTAATTGAGCAAGAATGGAGAGATGCTCTGAAAGAGGATAGCATTTTGAAGGAAGACAAGCGCTATGTGACATGTGGTTGGCCTAGGTAGAATAATTTGCCTTTGGGTTTACAAAGCTTTTAGAAGGTTCAAGATGAGTTGTCTGTGGAGGGTGATTTTCTTTTCCGGTCTGAAAAACTTGTACCACTGTCCAATGTTAGGATAAAATTGCTAACTCTCAGTCATGAGGGACATGTAGGCATGACTTCTAACAAGAAGAGACTAGGGGGAGATTTACAAAAATCCACGCGACACAGCGCAGCCCCCTGCGAGGCTGTGCTGCGTTGCGCGACAGGGAGGGAGCAGGAGCGCGCCATATCTTCAGAGATATGGCTCTCTCCTCCCCTATCCCTTTTGCTGGTGCTGATTTCAGCTGCCGTGCACCATGCACACACCTTAGCGCCGTAGCGCTAGGGTGTGTGCATGAGTGTAGCCTAGGTTTTGTACAGGAAGGGTACCATACATGTACAAAATACTATGCTAGGCACGATGCAAAGCTTTTCCCACTTTGTATGCATGCTGCACAGTGCAGCACGCATGCAAAGTCGGAAAAGCACGGAGAAATGAAAGCATTTCTCCTGTTAGCGCCTCCTTTGTAGGGGCGTTAACTTTTGGCACAAAACCATGTTTACAAATCTTTGTAAATATGGTTTTGCGTCACAAAACATGGGTGGTTGCATGGGAACGCCCATGTACCACCCATGCAACGCCCCCTCGGCGCAAAGTAGTGCAAGGCAGTGCTTTGGGCTACGTAGAGAGTGCTTTCCAGTGCAAAACAAGTTTTGCGTTGGAAAGTAAATAGCAAAACAACATTTTGCGCTGGTTAGCATCACTATTGTGGCGCAAACCCAGCGCAAAATGTTTGTAAATCTCCCCTTAAGAATTTTGTACTGGTGGACAGGCATGGACAATAATGTTGAATTCTGGGTATCCAAATGTGTGTATTGTCAACTCAATGATAAAGGACTTATTTCAAGAGTAGAACCTATGACTGTCATTGATTCACCTAAAAGTGTCTGGGAAAGAGTGGCTATTGACTTTATAGGACCATTTTACTAATTACCAGTCCAACAAAAGTATTCCATTGTTTTAGTAGAATATGTTTCTAAATGGTTAGAGGTTAGATTTGTAAGGGACACTCACACAAAAAGTGTGATAACTTTTCTCACTGATATTTTTCCCGGGGAAGGGTTCCCTGCAGAACCTATGTCGGACAACAGAGTACAGTTTATTTCTAAAGAGATGGTAGAATTTCATAATGGAGCAGGCATTAAACACAAACGTTGCAGTCTCTATTACCCTCAAGCGAATGGTCCTGTAGAACTAATAAATAGAACTGATCATCTTTGAGAGGTTGTGATGTAGAGGATGCCATTAGAGCTATGCTTTGGGCGCATCGCAACACTCCTAACAAAAAAACTGACTTTACTCCTTTTTCTGCTTTACGGGGAAGGAAGCCGTTTGATTTTCTTAAACCAGCCTGGTTGTCCAAATCTGGTGTTTTGGTACATAATGTTTTGCCAAGTAGTTCAGGAAAAATGGCGTTTCAGAATGACGCGGTTTTCTAGAGGAGTCAGAGTAAGGCCAGATTTGACTCTATTAAATGTACAAATAAATTGGAGATTAACAATGGTGAGTGGGTAAGGGTGAAACTAACCAAGGTCAATGTGAGGAAAGGGGGAGTGAGGTTCAGTCAATCTCACAAAATCCAGGAGGTTAGTGAAAATTCATGTGCTGTGAAACTGGAAAATGGTCAATGGTGGAATTGTGGTTGTATAGAGAAGATCAACAGAGAATATGCTAAGATGTTGTTAGGGCAGAAATTCCATGAGTCTCAGTGTTCTCAGAAGGATGTTAGTAGTGATACTCCTGTGGGTATTGGTGGTGATTCGACTGGGTTCACAAGACAATGCAGACCCTACCGTCTCAAGTTTGTGCCGCCTAAATTCTGGAGTTATAAGATGTATTGATTGATGTATACGCTATGCAACCATTTGTGAATAGCAGATTCTTGTTTAATATGTTAGTATGATTCTTGCCTTGTCACTTTTTTTGGTAATTGTATTTATTTTTTTATTGTTATTTATTTACTGTGTAAAAAGAGTTCTTTGGTTGAAACAGGGGAACGTGCGTTATGTCATGTCATGTTCACCAGCACTCTGGCTGTTGGAACGTTCTGAGTACTTGTGTACAGGACTAGGGAAAAATGGTCTTGGGTGGCAGTTGGGAGTAAGTCATTACAAGGGACTCGTAGGAGGCCATTGTTTGTTGTCTCCTGCTCTTGTGACATTCTTACTGGTGTCCTAAAAAACTTAATTTTGAAGTATCGTCTGGCTTCCAGTGTCTTTCATCAAAAACTGACATCCTGCAGCATTTCCTTTTACTTCCTGTACCCCAGCAAGATTGTCACTTACTTCACTTTTACAAAATCTTTTCAGTCGAAGAGATAAAATTAAACACCAGTTTTCGAATAAGCAGCAGTTTGTCAGAAGACCTGGCCTGACATTTGTCCCCTCTTTGAACTGTGCAGTGAATGTGAGATGATAAGGATAACATTTAAAGGCATCTTTATTGCTCACACACCTTCTGAACTTCAGCATGATTATTTTTAGGGTTGTTGAAGTACCACTCCCTCCCCACTCACGCACACCTACTTCCGGTGATTATACCATAACTTGAAAGATGAAAGAAGCACGAGCCTCTGGAATGTACTTTGGTTAATCAAAACAGAATAATGGCAAGAACCACAAAATCAGTAGGTTGCAGTAGAAGCCGGAGGAACCATAAGACAAGATGTCACTTTTGAAAGCTGCGCCAGGTCTAACAGAATCAATTCAAGACGCAGACAACACTGCCAACTGATTACATGACGGGATGCATAGCTGCCAAGGTTTCAGATTGCTATGTGTGACATTTTCAAAATTTCAGTGCAATTATGAGTGACATTTCAACGACTATGAGTGACACTTTCTTGAGAGCAAAATCAGCCTGGCTCTACCCAGTGCCCTGGAACGCCATTCTCTATATGAACCAACCTGCCCCACCCACTGCTTTGAAACACCACACAGCCATTAGAACTAACTCCATTCATATCCAGCAGAACCAACCTGCCCCTTCCCAGTCCATCTTAACCCCATTCACATCCACAATGTTCAGCTCACCTGTGCCAAGCAAGACTTGGGCCATGTTGAGATCGGCGTTGCTTTGCTGAATATTGCAGGAGAGAGGCCGGGCCTGGCCTTTCAGGACTGGCCTCAGATTGTACGGTGCTCCGTTATGGGTATTGCATGCAGCCTTTGGTCTGCGTCAGCAGAGAGGGGCTGCTGCCTGTTTGTGCAGGGGCTGCACTGAGTCCGAGTCCTCACGTAAGCTGCACTGGGTAGCTATAAGTCTCAGCTCGCTGTCACCCGGGCCGTGATGGTGACCCTGGTGCCAGTGCACTGTAACTGTGTCACACGATTGAAAAAAGGCATGTGGTGAATGATTGTTCAGTCAATAACTGAACAACATTGGGCAAAATTAACCTGTCTGGGAGGCTGCAGGGGACTGAGGAAATGAGCAGGTAAGATTTTAATTTAATTATTTCATATCGCCATCCTGGGCTGCGCCGCACTTCTCAGTTTCCAGCACAGTCTATCAAGCGCCTGCAAGTGACGGGCATGGCTGCACAGGAAAAAGCATTCAAAAGTGTGCTTTGTTTATTTAAATGCCACAGTGCTGAGATAGTTTTAGCAAGGTTCTCGGTGTGCACAGCCTTCGTTTCAGCCGCTGTACTTTGGCCGCTTCAACACCATGTCTGGTATGCGTATGGGTGGGGAGGGTTTACTATCAACATACCTGACTCAAGGCTAGTTACACCCCGGGGTCTCACCTGTGACTTTTGAAGATGCCAGCAGCCCGCCACGACGGCTCCCCCTGCCACGCTGCAGGCAGCAGCCACGGTCCGGGATGCGACGACTCGTGCAGGCTGTCTGCAAAACTTGAAGTAGCACCACTCCCGCAGCGGCTGCAGCCTGGGTCAGGTCACGGGCAGCCATAGGTACTGTTGCCGGTGCCACTAAACTGTTGTATAACTCAAGGCTCAATCCACAGGAGCGACGAGAAATTCCCCACACTCCTAAAGACAATTCACGGGTGAAAAGGTTCAAGACACTCGCACCCCTAGACTGACTCTCGGAGATGTGAGGATTAGAAGCCAAGGTGAGATTACTTCTTAATCCCCCAGCCGATTCCCTCAAGGTTGACCAGAAGACAGGAGAGGTGTAACCTACAGGGAGACAACAATAGACAACTATGAGAAACTTCTTTCCCTCCCGTCTAACAGTATAGTAATACAAGGTAGACTTAGTGCTTGCTTTACAGAAACACACTTTCCCTTACCGGCTGGACATCTCCTGATGCCAAATAATGGATCTTCTCAGTGTTCCGGAACTGTAGGCAAATACTTCTTTACTCACACCAGTAGTAGGTATCACTGAGATATTTCCATAAAAAATAAAGGGTGACTGATAAAGGATCTGTCTAAAGACTCCAAACAGATTCCTATGTAATGCGCTTCCACAAAGAGAAAAAGAAAAATGGAATGGGAGGGCAAAGCGCAAAAAGGAAAAAGTAATAATAGTCAGAAAACGCCTCACAGGCGTTTTAACAAACAAGGCAGTCAGACGCGCGGTGCGCGTAAATGCTGATACAAAGTGACAAGCTTTTGTCAGTTTCGAATAACAAACGCGGCCGCGTCTATTAAGGCAGAAGAACGCGGCTGCTCGTCAATTACTTCAAAGACGAGGAAGTCAGGAAAAGTCAGGAACAAGGGCGAGAGAACGTCCCAGTCAGCGGGTGCTTCAGAACGCGGCCGCGAGTAAAAGATGCAGAGAACGCGGCCGCGAGTCAAGGGGGTCAGCGGGGCACTTAAGAGTAACCGTGTGTAGGGAAGGCATAGGACGCGGATATGGGAGCAAGAATGAAATTGAACCGCCTTGTGATCTTCTTGGGGCGGGTAGTAGAAATCGCTCAAAGTAGGGACAAAACGCTAAGTTACTCTCACGAGGAGTGCAGCCAGACACTGGATTCACAGGAGAGGCTAGGGCGTGGTCCAGAACCGAAAGCCAAGCAACGGTTTCTCGGCGAGTCTGTGTTTTTAAAGGAAGGGAGTGTCAACAAACTCCACCTCTAGCAGAGAGGTGAGGGACCTGCTAAAAAGTGTTCAACTTTCTATAAAGCAAGCACTCAAGTTCCCCCAGGACTACAAAGGACCGTGCAGGAGGCTTGACGTCTAACAGTTCTCCCACCCAAAGGTCTATTTACAGGGCGGGGTTTTGAGGGATATAAGGCATGAAACCTACGGACTAGAACAGGGGCGTGTACATTTTCAGCAGGTTCCCATGATCTATCTTCCGGGGCATACCCAACCCAATCTATCAAATATTGGAGCTTACCCCTGTATCTACGGGAATCCATGATTCTTTTTACCTCGTTTTCTGTTTCACCACCCACTATGACAGGGGGAGGAGGTGTTTCAGGGTCCAGTGAGGGTCTATACTCTTTAAGTAATGAAGCATGGAATACTGGATGGATACGCATCTCTTCAGGTAACTCAAGTTTTAGTGTAACGGGAGTAATAATCTTGGTGATGTTATAAGACCCTATGTAACGGGGTTGTAACTTGCGGGGGCCCTCCAATCTTAGATTCTTGGTAGCTAACCAGACCTTGTCACCCACTTTATATACTGGAGCAGGACGGCGGTGTTTATCGGATTGTTGCTTCATTGCTTCTTTAGCTTTCTGTAGTTCGTGTTTCGCTGACTCCCAAATGCCTAAAAGGACAGCATGGTGTGTTTGAACTGCAGGGATATTGACTAAGTGGAGAGGCAAGGGAAAGGGAAGGAATCTAGGGTGGTGTGCATGGGCAAAAAAAAAAGGAGAAACACCAGTGGATGAATGGGTGGTGTTATTGTAAGCGAATTCGGCTATAGGCAAGGCATGTACCCAATCAGAGGTAATGGTTGATAACAAACAAAGCAGGTATTGTTCCAGAGTCTGGTTGGTTCTTTCTGTCTGTCCATCTGTTTGCGGATGGTACGCAGTGGACAGTCTATGGTCTATTCCCAAGGAGGTACACAATCCCTGCCAGAAACGTGAAATGAATTGGGCCCCTCTATCGGTTATTATTACAGAGGGAATGCCATGCAATCGAATTATCTGCTCTATGAACACCTGTGCCAATTCTTTGGATGATGGTAATTTTTTCAACGGAATAAAGTGAGCCATTTTAGTGAACATATCTACAACCACTAATATGGTATTGTAGCCTTGCGCTCGAGGTAAGTCTGTAATGAAGTCCATACTGACTGAATGCCAGGGGACTGAAGGAATGTCTGTAGGTTGAAGTAGTCCTGCAGGGGCTGCGTGTAAGGACTTTTGTCTAGCACAGATAGGACACACCAAGACATAGGCCAAGATATCTTTATTCATGCCTCTCCACCAAAACCATCGTTGGCAGGTTTGTACCGTCTTTTCTCCACCAGGGTGACTGGCTAAGGAGGTGTTATGACACCATCTAATTATTTGTTGTTGCAGGTCTACTAGAGGCACGTAAATTCTATTGTTATGAAGGTACAATCCGTCCTTGATAGTGTGTTGTGGCTCTTTCATCCACTCGAGGGGAGAAATCTCAGAACAGGCGGCCATTAACCGGTTCAAAAGGGAGGTGGCTGATCACCCATATCTCCTAGTCCTATTATTTTATGACAAGGAATGAGTGGAGGATGCTCATTTATGTGTATTCTTTTGTCCGATCCCAGCCTGGACAATGCATCAGCTTTCCCTTGTTGGGGTCCTGGACGGTAGGTAATGACAAAGTCAAATTCACTAAAGAACAGGACCCATCTCATCTGTCTGGGTGTTAACGCCTTTGCTGACTTAAAAAATTGCAGATTCCGATGGTCCGTGTAGATGGTGACAGTGTGAGGGGATCCCAATAAATAATGCCTCCATTCTTGGAAGGCGAGTTTTATTGCTAAAAGCTCCCGCTCTCCAATGGTATAATTTTGTTCGGCTGGAAGAAGTGTCTTAGAAAAGTAGGCTACAGGGTGTAAACAACCAGTGGCAGGATTACGTTGAGACAGAACTCCCCCCACTGCATATTGGGAGGCATCCGCCTCCACATAAAAAGGTTGTGTGTTGTCGGCATGACGTATGATGGGTGAGGTGGTGAATCTTTTCTTGAGTTGTGAGAAGGCCTGCTCTGCTTCAGTGGACCAGACAAAGACGACCCCTTTGCGGAGCAGCCGAGTAATGGGAACAATCAGGTCTGAAAAGTGATCAATAAAGCGTCTGTAAAAGTTTGCAAACCCGATAAAGGATTGCACCTCTTTTACGTTACTAGGACTGGGCCACTTGACCAGGGCGTCTATCTTCTTTGGGTCCATATGGATACCCTCAGGTGAGATGACAAATCCTAAGAATTCCACTTTATTAGTGTGGAAGGTGCTTTTATCCAGTTTAGCAAATAACTGATTGTCTCTCAGTCTCTGCAATATTTTCTTAACATGCTCAACATGTTCTTGTTCGGATTTTGAGAAAATTAAAATATCGTCTATGTAGACGATCACGAATAGGTCAAGATATTCACGTAAGATGTCATTGATAAAAAATTGGAAAGCCGCAGGGGCATTGCAGAGGCCGAATGGCATGACGCAGTATTCGTACAATCCGAATTTAGTTCGGAATGCAGTCTTCCATTCGTCTCCTTCCTTGATTCTTATCAGATGGTAGGCCCCTCGGAGATCTAGTTTAGTGAATATCTTGGCCCCACGCACTTGGTCTAAAAGAACTTAAATAAGTGGGAGAGGATACTTGTTTTTGATAGTGACTTTATTCAAGGCACGATAGTCTAGACATGCTCTTAATTTAATCCACCTTCTCGTTTAGGAATGAAGAAGATGGGAGATGACACAGGGGAAGTAGAATGCCTTATGAACCCTTTTTCTAGCATCTCGATAATATAATTTTGTTGATATTCCGTTTCAGGTTCGGTCAGGGCATATACTCGGCTCACCGGCAGTTCTGCCCCAGGAATCAAGTCAATTCGACAATCGTAACTCCTGTGAGGAGGTAAAGCAGTGGCCTTGTCTTCATCAAAAACTTCTCTGTATTCACTATAAATGTGAGGAAGGTTCTCCCCTACAACCTCCATGGCACAACATAACGGGGTTTCCCACTCCTTGGCTTCACGATAGCAATGCAACAAACAGTAAGGGGATTTTAATCTGACTTTGCGTGAGTTTCAATCTATATGAGGGTTGTGAACTTGTAACCATGGAACACCAAGTATTGCCCCAAAATTCGGTGTATCGATCAAATCAAATACAAGGGTTTCAGATTGTCCGTTGCTATATACCATGGTCAGTGCAGGAGTATGATACGTTATCAATCCTGAGGATAGCTCAGTCCCGTCTACCGCCCTCACAGGCTCTGGTTTTGCTTTGGGCAAAAAAGGGATTCCTAAGGTATGAGCAAGATGGATATCTAGAAAATTTCCAGTAGCCCCAGAATCAAGAAGGATAGACAATGCTTTTCTGCGTTGAGTGGAGACAATGATAGAAACGGCTAGCGTAAAATGTCGTGCCACAGGAGCTGTAATACTGGCTACATTTTGAGAGACCTGAAGAGTCTGACAACTTGAAGAAGCGGTCTCCGTTTTCCTCAAGTTTTCTAGTTTTCCGACAAGGGGACGTAATACTGACTCACAGCAGCAGTCTTGGGGGTAGTAGTGGTTTTGGCGGGACAACCTCTCGCGTAATGTCCTCCTTTGCCACAATAAAGGCATAGATTGTTCTTTCTACGTTTCTCCTTTTCCTCAGGAGACAAAGGTGATCTCATACCACCTATTTGCATAGGTTCACTAGTGTCTTTGATTTCTCTACCTTCTTTCTTATCCCCTCTGACTACTAAAAAACGGGCCAAATTTCCACAAGATTTTTCTCCTTTTCGCTCAGTTAGTCTGTGATTTAGTTTTACAACAAGGTCTATAAAAGCGTGACAGTCTTCAGGGGGGTCTACAATTTGAGAAAGAAGATCTTTTAGATCATCGTTCAATCCTCGATAAAACAAGGATGTCCTCTTCTCCTCTGGCCATTGTGTCTCTACTACCAATCTGTTGAATTCGGTAAGGTAAGTAAGAAGGTCCTTGGACCCTTGTCTTAGGCTTAACAGCTCATTATCACTGGCCTGTACGTATGTATGTCGAGCAAACAGGCTTTTCAACTTGTCTTTAAACAGGACAAAATCATATAGAAGGGGGTCATTGTTTTCGATCAAAGGAACCGCCCATCTGGCAGCATTGCCCCCTAAATAAGAAATTACAAAAGCCACTTTGGCTGCGTCATCGGGAAAAGCAGAAGCCTTACACAAGAAATGTAAATGACACTGATTTATAAAGACACTATACTTTGCACTATCCCCATAAAACCTTTCAGGTACGGCCAAAGGTACTGGGTTATGTGTGTGTACCGAAACTTGAACTGCTTGTGGATTTACAGAACTCGTAGTTGCAGTTTCTATGGTGGAAGGGGGAACTGTAAAACGGGCAGGCTGTATATAAGTGTGCTTGTTCTTTTGTGTGGTGTCGCTTGCAGGGATACTAGACGTAGGTTGGAGCCGGGCCTGAACTAATTCTGTATGGAGTTGCTGATTTTCTACTCTAAGTCTCCCTACCTCGCTTTGGAGATCTATTATAGCAGCTGCCAGCTCTTCTACAGTGGGTCTCTGGAGAGGGTTCTCCATTAAGGAGCAAGCCCCTTCCATATTCATCATCGCTCGGGTGGACTGAAGTTGTGGGCTTGGCTTTCTGTTGCCGGTGCCACTAAACTGTTGTATAACTCAAGGCTCAATCCACAGGAGCGACGAGAAATTCCCCACACTCCTAAAGACAGTTCATGGGTGAAAAGGTTCAAGACACTCGCACCCCTAGACTGACTCTCGGAGATGTGGGAATTAGAAGCCAAGGTGAGATTACTTCTTAATCCCCCAGCCGATTCCCTCAGGGTTGACCAGAAGACAGGAGAGGTGTAACCTACAGGGAGACAACAATAGACCACTATGAGAAACTTCTTTCCCTCCCGTCTAACAGTATAGTAATACAAGGTAGCCTTAGTGCTTGCTTTACAGAAACACACTTTCCCTTACCGGCTAGTCATCTCCTGATGCCAAATAATGGATCTTCTCAGTGTTCCGGAAGTGTAGGCAAATACTTCTTTACTCACACCAGTAGCGGGTATCACTGAGATATTTCCATAAAAAATAAAGGGTGACTGATAAAGGATCTGTCTAAAGACTCCAAACAGATTCCTATGTAATGCGCTTCCACAAAGAGAAAAAGAAAAATGGAATGGGAGGGCAAAGCGCAAAAAGGAAAAAGTAATAATAGTCAGAAAACGCCTCACAGGCGTTTTAACAAACAAGGCAGTCAGACGCGCGGTGCGCGTAAATGCTGATACAAAGTGACAAGCTTTTGTCAGTTTCGAATAACAAACGCGGCCGCGTCTATTAAGGCAGAAGAACGCGGCCGCTCGTCAATTACTTCAAAGACTTCAAATTACTCCTCAGCTGGACGGCCTTATCTCTTTCTCCCCCTAGGTCCCTGTCTCTCCTATAACCTATCTCATCTCCCTCCCCTCCCTCTACCCCCTTAGATGTCTTATTTCTCCGTTCACTCTGTGGATAAGTAACATACAATCGTTTTTATCCTAATCGTTGTGATAATAGAACCCTGAGTGAATTTACTATTTTGCATAGTTAAAACTCTAACCACAAGTATATGTAGTAGTTCTTTGTACTTGATATCACCTTTCTGTGATTCTGAGCTTTTTGCGTTTGCATTGATCTCCTGAGTGACTCTACAACGTATTCATTTCCTTTTCTGCTATCCGTATCTCTTCTTTGTGGGACTCTTCAACTCGCTGACTCCCTCCCTTTGTCCTCCCTGACCCTTGCCTTTCGTGGATCCTGTCTTTTTCTGGATCGCTAATTTATCCGGGTATTGTATGTGTTATCTTTCTGTAATTAATGCGATTTTCTTTTGCCGTTTGTTCCCCCTCTGTTGACCTGCCAGTTCCGACCCTCCTCCTAGCCCCCTGTCCCTTGTTGCCCTTTGACTAAGCACTCCTTCTCCCCTTGTTGGGGAAAGATCTAATATTCTTACTCTGGAGTCTCAGTGAACCCTCTGAGAGAGTCCACAGCGTCAAGGGAACCACGCACAGCTGAGGCATGGTATGGCGCCCCTTACCAAAGCACTCCCTCTCCCCTTGTTGGGGAAGGATCCAGTAGGTAGACCTTGGAGTCTTAGAGACCCCTCTGAGAGAGTCAACCGCGTAAAGCACCCTCCCCCTCTTTTCATGCTCTCTCTCACCCTCCCCTACCGCTTTCCCTCTTTCATTCTTTGTCTACTTCCCCTGCTCCTTTCCCCTCCCCCTTTATCTCTCCCCTTGCCTGCTACGCCCCCTAGCCCCCTGTCCCTTGTGCCCTTTAACTAAGCACTCCTTCTCCCCTTGTTGGGGAAAGATCCAACTACTTATACTCTGGAGTCTCAGTGATCCCTCTGAGAGAGTCCACAGCGCTAAGGGAGCCACTCACAGTTGAGGCATGGTATGGCGCTCCTTGCCTAAGCACTCCCTCTCCCCTTTTTGGGGAAGGATCCAGTAGGTAGGCCTTGGAGTCTCAGAGACCCCTCTGAGAGAGTCCACTGTGTAAAGGGAGCCTCTCGCATCTGAGTTGGGGGAATGATATCACTTCCCCTGGGATCACAGCTTACTGGACTTTGGACGCAGCTTTTACTCGTCTACCGGTTTGTGCCCCCGTCACCCTCCCCCCTCTTCTTTCATGCTGTGTCTCTCACCCTCCCCCTCCTCTTCCCCTCCTTCATTCGCTGTCTACTTCCCCTGCTCCTACCCCCTCCCCCTGAATCGCTCCCCTTGCCTACTTTTTCCCTTACGCATATGCCCTTATTGTTTGTCTTGACCGAACATGTAACTATGTAGCTATGCTCTAATAACTGTGTAACCTTTGTAACGATGTAACCTGCAACTATGGTCTGATACTCATGTAAAGCGCTCTGATACCTCCGGGTCTAACCAGCGCTATATAAAACCTTTCAAATAAAAAATAAATAAATAAATAAACGAGGAAGTCAGGAAAAGTCAGGAACAAGGGCGAGAGAACGTCCCAGTCAGCGGGTGCTTCAGAACGCGGCCGCGAGTAAACGATGCAGAGAACGCGGCCGCGAGTCAAGGGGGTCAGCGGGGCACTTAAGAGTAACCGCATGTAGGGAAGTCATAGGACGCGGATATGGGAGCAAGAATGAAATTGAACCGCCTTGCGATCTTCTTGGGGCGGGTAGTAGAAATCGCTCAAAGTAGGGACAAAACGCTAAGTTACTCTCACGAGGAGTGCAGCCAGACACTGGATTCACAGGAGAGGCTAAGGCGTGGTCCAGAACCGAAAGCCAAGCAACAGTTCCTCGGCGAGTCTGTGTTTTTAAAGGAAGGGAGTGTCAACAAACTCCACCTCTAGCAGAGAGGTGAGGGACCTGCTAAAAAGTGTTCAACTTTCTATAAAGCAAGCACTCAAGTTCCCCCAGGACTCCAAAGGACCGTGCAGGAGGCTTGACGTCTAACAGTTAGAATAGGGGTGCGCGGGTCGGCTCAACAATGCGCGGTGCCCACTGCCAAATGTAAACTGACTGTCGTGCCGCACGCTCGCACCATGGGTGGCAGGGCACCTATAGCTAGGTGCATAGTCAGTCTCAGTTCATCGGACATTGGGCACGGGGCAAGTCATGCAGACACTGATTCGCTCACGTTGTCACGTGAGGTCAGTGAAGCTGCATGCGGCGCCGGCCCACTACCGGTGAAGTTGTTACATTGCAGCCACTAAAGCCAGTCCAAAGCTAGCTGAGGCAATGCCCAAGTCTGTGCAAACAGCACTGACCGCGCTCTGCCAGCTTTCTGTAAGTGGTGCTGATTACCAGCTGGCACTGGGCTTGACATTGAAGGAGGCTTTATAAATGCGTGACTTTGCATTTCAGTGCAGTGATGCGGACCACCACACTGAAATGCGTTAGTCTAACGCCTGATGCGTGGTCCTTGGCAGGGCTGGGGATGGAATCCTGCTCATAATCTTCAGATAAAGAACCCGGTGCCCCTCAATACTCTGTGTCCTTTCTCCATCTGCTTTGGCGGCACGTGACGTCTTCCTTCTTGTCTTAGAATCCTGCTGTTGGGATCTTTCACTGACCTACACTAGGATTGGCTTTATCCAAGTAAGCTGCTGATGAGATCAGTAGGAAAAAACCTGTATTGTCTCGGGTTTTCAGGTGATGTTTGCAATCTCCTTATTCTGACGATCTCCTGGACATCCGATGTACAGTGGACAAAGTTCTTATTCCTTGTTTTATAAGTTGTTTTTCTTCTTTATCACACTATGCCGGCAATTGAAGACATCATTAACTTTGCTGGTGGTCAAGAGGACACCTTATGATGTTATTGTGGTTTTCTATAACAGGTACTGACATGTTGGAAACAAGACGGTCACACTTGTTTTCTACAAGGATTCGTGTAAACATTGGACTTTAAATATCTATGCTAGGCAGTGCTTATAGAGAGGGCAGGCACCTGTTACTGGGAAAGCTTCTCTGAGTTTTGAAAGGAAAAAGTGGAATGTTGGTGGCACTCCTGCAACCCAGTTATAAAACTGTAATAGAAAACGTCAGAATTTTTCTCCAACGTGATTATTCTTACCATTGGAGAAAACGTTCATCATTTTACGACTCAGCAGAAAGTTCTAGGTGAAGGTTTGGAATTCTGCAACTGGCTCAGTCACATAATTACTCGGAAGCACATCCATTCTGCATGTGGTACCATAAGAGGTGTACACAGTTCTGCAAAAGGAAATGTAAAGCAAATGTCCACTTCCACTTAAAAACTGTTTTTCTCCATTTTCATTAGAACTAAAATAAGTTTCCCTGTAGGCTAGTACCCCTTTATCCACACACCACAATTTTGGGTTTGTGCCAGCCCCCTTTCTCACGTCAAAATGTACTGATGCGACGCTTGACTGTTATACCTGCTGCTCAGCCAGTGTGACTGGGTGCGTGGAATGTTGGTGTGGTGTTGCTGTGGAATGTTGGATGAGTGTGGTGTCAGTTGGAGGATGTGCTGAGCAGCAGAAAGGCTGCTCCTGGTGGGCTCTACTTATCATCTATCTTAATAAACCTACTTATCTAATCTACCTTGGAACCGGACATCGTCTTTGTAAAACAGACATAAGTAAATAATACAAGCTTTTTGGGAAATTGCAAAATGTTTACTACTTCCCATCCACATGCAAGTTTATGGTGTTCACTTATGGGCCCACCGACGACTTCCCATAAACATGTACTTGGCATAGATTTTGCTCAAGCAGAATTTCCAGTAAACTGGTAAACGTTCTGTGTGAGGAAAGCACGCTCATTTTAAAAAACTCACGGGTTCTATGCAATAAATGAATAGTAAAAGCTGAGAGGGAGATGTAAGGTTGCATCCTTGCTCAAGGTCGTTATGGATACTGTCTCCAGACCTGAATGTTTCATCTACAAATCAAGGATTTCAGGCGTGTTAGTCTAAATAATTGAATGGAAGTAAAATAACACTACAACACCCAGAATACATTAGACTATCACACAATAGTCCATGACTGCAAACAGTGTCCATAATGACCTGGAGGGAGGTGGTCACCCTGGGAAGATGCAAGGAACCTTCCTAGGGAAATGATAGTCCCATGTATAGATGTCCAGTTTCCAGCCCTCTTTCCAGGTTACGTAGTTTCCAATAGTTCGCTTGAACACTATGTGCTCTGTTGCCTTCAGAGTCCTTCAAGTACATCCTCCTCCGAGTCACACATGCTCATTTGAGAGGGCAAAATTCAACCATTATTGTTTTCATGAATCAGGAAAGTGATTCATCATTTCACATGCATTTATTTGTGCACCTAACTATACTTGCATCAGCAAATAGCTGTGCAAATGAACTTTGGGCAAACCTGCTGATATTTTTCAAGACAATTGCATTTCATTGTTGAAAAGTGTGGTTTTCCCCCAAACATTTTGCCTTTTACCGTCCTATTTTGCTGACTTCGTTTTTGATGGATTTAGGACTCTGCGCTCTTTACCACAGCTAACCAGTCCTAAAGTGCTTGTGTTCTCTCCTTAAAACATGGTACAATTGGCTTATTCTAAATTGGCATATTTAATTTACTTGTAAGTCCCTACTAAAGTGGCATTACCTCTGCCCAGGGCCTGTAAATTAAATGCTACTAGGGGGCCTGCAGCACTGATAGTACCACCCACTTAAGTAGCCCTTTAACATTTCTCAGGCCTGCCATTGTAGCCTGTGTGTGCAGTTTTAAACTGCCATGTCGACCTGGGAAAAAAAACTTTTGTCAGGCCGAAACCTTCTTTTTTGATACATACACGTCACCCCTAGGGTAGGCCCTGGACAGTCCAAAGGGCAGAGTGCAGTGTATTTTAAAAAAAAGTAGGACATGTACTTATAGGTTTTTCATATCCTGGTAGTGAAGACTCTTAAATTCATTTTCATTACTGCAAGGCCTACCTCTCCCATAGCATAACATCGGAGCTAACTTATTACATTTAATAAGTGAAAGTTTCCAAATGGCAGCAGGTACCCAATTCGTGTTTGGTGTCTTTGGAATTGTATTGAAAAATCCTCTCTCATGAAGAAGTTGGATTTTCAATACAAATTTTGAAAATGCCACTTTTAGAAAGTTAGAGTAAAGAAAACGTGGGCAACCCAAAAGACCCTTGGAGGCTTGGGACATATAGCAATTGATAGGTAAGGGTGCCTACAAGGGATTTACTTTAAGAAAATTAAATAAACACCAATCACATAAATAAATCTGTTGTCAAGCCCACCTATGGTGACTGACTAGTGAACAATCAAAATTCAAATTGGCTTATTTGTATCATGATGAATCTTCCAACGAACAATTTAAACACGGGTGTGCATATTTCAACAAATCAGATTATTTAATACAAGTAAATAGAAAGGGTACATAGTAATATAACTACATACAAAGACCGAGGTAAATCAATATTGTACAAAAGTTGTGACCTCAGGGTCAAGTATGTAAACATCTATTCCAGAGTATTTTTATAATGGAAAACAAATCTGAAACAACAGAAAACAATTCCAAGAAAACTAGATAATTGTGGAAATAGATGAACTGGTCGACGTTGCGGTCTCTGTGGCATAAAAAGTCCGTTAGACCATCTTCAGGACGATGAATAAAAAGTTAATAGTTGACCCTTATGTCAGGTCAAGCAACATATTTCTTGAACCAGCCGAATCGCAATTTATTCAGTACTTCCAGGTCGCTAACACAGGAAAAAATGACTGAAACTCCAGGCTAGATGGAGAAATTTGTTAACAGCAATCCGAAGGATTAGCTGCAGATATCACTCGCTGTCATCGAGCAATATCCGGACGGTGTTACCCCTTTCACTGACCGTTGTCACTACAAACTTTTAGAAAGTTAGCATTTTCCTGCCTTAGCCATTTAGTGCCTGTGGCCTGTCTCTGGGTTACATGACTGGGAGTAGCTGACATTTGGACTTTGTGTATTTCTCCTAGACAGCCGCACAATAGAGAGCTTAGGTGTGCCTGGATGGGCCACCACTGGCAGAATGGAAGGGTGGAGCTGAGCAGAGCCCTACAGGAAACAGCAAATACAACGACCACTGAACAACGCGTTGCCTTTGCAACGCGGGCCGAATAACGAATGCGTCTGAACCACACATTACATTTACAACGCATGTCGTTACAACGACATGCGTTAGATCAAACGGCATTGGACTTTAAAGTCCAATGCTTTCCCTACTGTTACGGTGACTGGAGTTGGAATAGTAAATTATACTATTCCATAGTCCAGCACCCCGTAAGGCAAGTCGTTGTAACGACTTGCGCTGTAAATGGAATGTGTGATTCAGACGCATTTGTTGTTCTGCCCGCGTTGTTAAGGAATGCGTGGAAAATGAATGTGTGGTTGTGTCATACAACAGAGCCCTACTTAAACTTTAATAGGCTGTGTCTTGCCTCCACCAAAGGGCTGCATACCGAGTATTTAGTCTGATGCTAGGGCAGGGGCATGTTGCTCTGCTGGACTGCTGCCTTGCTGTATTGCTGCCCTCCTGCCTGAGTCAGATGGATTTTTGGACCTGCACCTGAGTCTGCTGGCCTCCTGTTCAGAGCTGCAGGTACATAACAGGCTGCCAACCACCTGCAACAGCACCCAGATCCATATGATGCAACCCCTGACCCCCAAGTGATGCCCTTTAGGTCCTAGACGCTTGGTGTGGCCCCAGAGAGGCTGAATTAAAGGTTTTGGGGTGTTCGCAACTGCGAACGAGCCCGTGGTTGCTGCAACCTTATCACTCGCATAGCCCATCAACTCTAAGTTCCGTCATCTTAACCCTTCATGCTACAGCATGTACCGCTTGCGGGATCGCCACTGCAAAGCACCCGCCTGCCTGCTCGCCACAAGAATAGGATCTTCGCACTACACTGATGACAGTCTTGGATGCCAGGCCTGGTCTTAGCGCTATATCGCCAACCCTCCACGACTCTTCTCTGCTCCTCACACCTCCCGCCACCATGAACAGGAATCTTTGCACTGGACAGAGAAGATAACTTTTCACTGGACCTAACCTCGACCCTGTTTCCGACCCGCGCTCCATCGTGGTCGGCTTGAACTTGTGACTTTTCCTGGTCTCACATGACCAGATAGCCGCAAGTGGCGCTTTGGGCTTTTTGGCGCTATTTTCACTTAAATCACTAAATTACATATCTCTGGTTCTACTGATTAGATTTTTGTCGTTTTTGTCTTGTTTTCTTAACTAAATTCTGCTCCATTTTTCTAAATTGGTGTGGGATTTTTCTTATGCTGTGCTTTCACTTTATAACTGTTTGAAGTGATGCATAAATACTTTACACATTGCCTCTAAGTTAAGTCTGACTGCTCTGCTCCAAGCTACCAGAGGGTTGAGCACAGATTAATTTGGGGTTTGCTTATGCCTTACCCTGACAAGGATTGTGGTTGCTGCTTGAGTAGTATTTCACCCTCCTCAACCAGTAGCCCAATATCTCGGAGCCAGGTAAACGCCCAAACATTGGGTTGTCATCTCCTACGGATTGAAATGCTAGATTTGTGAGCTTCATATTTGACATCTGAGTGAGTGGTTTTGGATGAGACAGGCTATTAATATATGTCATGTTTCTTTGATCACTTTCAGCAGTGACTGTCTTTCATGCGCAGAATCGTTGGCAGTGTGTTTCAACACGAGTCATATCACGATCACATGTTTTAGTACTGCTCAGATGCAGAATGGTCTATGCCTTGTTTTTTCTCTGCTGATTTTGACTACAGCTCACACACTGTCAGACAGGCTCGGGCTTAGAGTCAGAGTCATAGCTATCAGTAGCACAGTTGTTCCAGGGCCCGGAAGTGTTTGAGGTCCCCTTAAAGTCACCTTCCCTGAAAGATTAACAGCCTATCTGTGCCCTGGCACAGTTTACTCAAGGGCAGGGGCAAAGAGGGTGGAGGGACTTCTAAGGAGAGGAAAGGGAAATGAGAAGAGAGGAAATCAAATGAAATGAAAGAACAGGAAAGAGTGAAAACAGGAGAGGAAATAGTGACAGAAAAGGAGAAGGGGATAGGGATGAGAAAATAGGAAAGAAAGAGTAAGAGATCCAAAATAAGGATGTCAAGAAAAGAACAGGATGCAGGAGATGGAAAATAAAGGGGAAAGTAGATACAAGATATGGATGTTGGAGAAAGGGGGTAGAGAAAACAGGTGGAATAAGGAGAGTTTGGGGGAGAGAAGGGTAGTATGTAGATGGATGAGAAAGGGTGCAGGGGAATTGAGGGAGAGAAGAAAGGATTTAGGGCAAGTGAGGAGAGAAAAAGTGAGGTGGTAGACGGTGCTAAGAGCGACAAAGAGGGTGAAGGGGAAAAGCCAACGAAGATATAAGGAGGAGAAAGTGTGAAAGTACAGAAATGTGGGAGGGATGAAGAGCAGAAGGCGAGAGGGAAAGAGAGTTAGAACAAGGTACTTAGAGACTTGCAGCTACCTTAGGTGCAGCATATGCAGTGACACCCTGGTCCCAGTGTGTGTGGGGCCCACTGCACATACTAGTATTAGCTCCTGCTGGTAAATATAGTCTTCAGTCTGGTCTCATCTGTGAGCAATATTGGTTCCACTATATTATGTTTGATGGCTCTTAAACTGCATCCCGTGGTGGAACACAATTGTCATTCCCTTATTTAAAGTAGTTATCTCTATAGCAGTGCCTGAATCCAGGAGTTGGACATCTCTAATTCCAATCCAAAAATATAGAGTCCAGGAACTTTCTGTCTGATACCCAAGTTGGGCTCTGTTGGGAAGTCATAGGCAAAAGAAGTACTAGTTCAACTAGAAGAATTGGTAATTTCTATTTCTATTCTTTGCATCAGGCTGGCAAGACTGTACAAAACATGAAGGTGATTGCACTAATAACTCTGGTAGGCTCCACAGTGCCATGGGCAAACTTGTGCACTCCACTGTGTTTAGTTAAGCAATTCAGGTGCATTATTCTGATCAAAACAATAGGGGAGGTAGCACACTGCCTGGCATACCGGCACCCTATTTGCCCAAATGCATTGTGGTAAATGCAGTGCTTCATAACACTCACTTCAGTTGAAACTGTTTATTTTTATCATTGTTGGTGCAGACAGTACTGTGTATCTCTAGACACGTGTTTCAGGATGTTTGTCCTTCTTCAGCAGAGAGTAAGACTTTAAATGTGGAGGTACTGGCAATGCTAAACACAGTCTTCTCTGGATTCTGTGCCACTCCCTAAGCACAAGTGCATTATTCTGATACCTGGTTAGGGTCTAGTTAGATTCTTGTGGTTTCCTCTCTATGAGGATAGATGCAATGACCTGTCCTTTGTAACAGGCTGCCACATGTTGCAATAACAAACTGGTCAATAAAGACGTCATTGCACTAATGGTTTCTGTAGACCTTGATCATGGGTAGTCCCTCTCCATTACATATTTATGGAAGCTGCCACTTTCCCTGAGTGCGTCAGGAAAGGGTGAGGACCAGGTAGACACAGTTGTACATTCCAGAGCGTGTACTGATACCTGAGTTAGGAGACTTATACTAGGACTTCCTCTTAGTGAAGGTATTGACTAATATGGGAGCGAAGGAAGATCCTGCCCTTTGTGTTTTTTTTTTATTGTAAAACTAGGAACAAATATACTATCATCCTGTATGATGGGTTCCCAGACACCTATCTTTACCCAAAAATGTAGGCCTTTTATGGAGGGAATGTGTGTGTGTGTTTCTGTAATTAGAAAATTACATATCAGGCTCCGGTATCTCTAACTGACCAAGTCCCTGAAAAGGGATTATGTTTGGTGTCCAGTAGCATTGGCATTTGAAGAAGCTCTCTGACATTTTGTGTGGTGTGTGTATCTCCTGACTCAAGTGATGTTTACATGTTGCAGGATGATTCAGGAGGAGAAAGAGTCCACCGAGCTACGGGCAGAGCAGATTGAAAACCGAGTAAGCAGCGGCAGCATGGACGGCCTCAACCTCACACAGCATTGGAAAAGAACCTCCATCCCCACCTCCTTAACCGCTCTGTCCTTAGCAAGCCCTTCTCCTTCGGTCAGCGGTCAGTCAACGCCCAAGCATTTTTCCCGCGGATCCACGCATGACCTGGATCGAATGGGCATCATGACACTGGTAAATTTAAATACTTAAGGTTGTGATTGTTTTATTTAATATAAGGAAGTGAGGCTTTGGAGTACAACATTAATACCTCTGTGTAATGCATTTGGGACCCAAGATTGAGTGATATGTGCATCAGGCAAACTTCTCAAACTCAATTAATCATTGCCAAAGAACAATACGAAATGGAAATGCTTGGGTAGCAACGTCCGTCAGACTTTAGATGGTCTTTCCTTTTGCAGAATGTGCCCAATCGAATAGGGCACATTACAACGCAAACATTTACAACGCATGCCTTTACAACGTGGTTTTTACATCGCAACATCCATTACAACGCATGCCATCACAACGCATTTTTAGAAACTACATTTACAACACATTCCATTACAACGCATACAATTACAACGCATACCATTACAACTCATAATACTTTTATTGCAACAGTAGGGTAAGTGTTGGATAGTGTAGGGGTAAAAATTACTATTCCCACTCCAGTGAGTGCAACAGTAGGGTAAGTGTTGGATAGTGTAGGGGTAAAAATTACTATTCCCCATTACTTACCTTATAATGGAATGCGTTGTAGTGAAATGCGTTGTAATGGCATGCGCTGTAGTGACATGCGTTGTAATGGCTGCGTTGTAACGGCATGTGATGTAAAGGCAGTTGCGTTGTAATGACTGCGTTGTAAATGTAGCGCGTTGTAATGACTGCGTTGTAATGGTTGTTTCCCACCCAATCACATGCAACTTGGGCTTATCTAATCCATAAACCACCCTAGCTTGAACTGCTAGGGCACATCCCCTCTGCACTCGATCGCAAGCACCCCAAACTTTTGTCTCATTACCCCACCTCATTGAGGTGCAGCTTGAGTCTCTAGCAACAGCAAGAAAGGACTTAAGTATGGACATGTCCACCCAGCACATAAAAGACATCAAAGGAATACAAGTGCGTTAGCATTTCTAAACCGCTTGGCAGGCATCTGGGGTTGCCTACTGCCTTATGGACAGAGAATGTGGCTTAGCACCTCTGAAAATGCTGGTCATTTGTAGGATGAGGTCAGGACTGGTTGCAAGGAGTCGGTTCCTTCTCTAAAGGCGTAGACCCCCTGTCTGGGGTATTTTATTTACAGCATGAGAATCATACGTATTGTTGTTGCATGGGTCTTCATAAGCGTAGTAGGTGTGACCAGATACTGACTCTCGGCGCAGATCCTAAAAGCCCAGTGAGGCTTCGTGTTATCTAGGCGTGCTGGTTGCAAGTTTGGTGCATACTGTACATTTTCATGGGTCTGATGTGCCTGTAGTAGACCCCTTTATGTATCGGCACTGAAAACTAAAAAAGGTTCAATGTGGCATTTCCACGGCATGGAAGATGCATGTGTGTGGCTACTCGTATGTTTCGATGTTGTGCATGCAGTGTGTTTGTTGCACGTGGCTTTGGCCACACAGCCATCCATTTTGTTTTCCTGAATCCGAGTCGTACCTAAGGTGGATGGTGGAGAGAGTCCCAGGCAGTAGTGTGAATGACAAGTTCCCTTGCACTTTCCTGACCCACTGTGCCCTGGAAAGGATATCTCCCACAGGTCAACAGGTGTGGGGATGGGTTGGCATCCCTCTCTTTCATGCCCTTCTTTTGGATCTCTCCTGACAGGAGATCCCTAACTCCCCCTCCACCCCTTTCCTCCTGTTGACACCTCAAGACAAAAACCGTGACTGGCATTAAAGAGGAAAAAACTGAGCAAAAGGCACCAACTGCCCAAAACCGTTCTCAGAACTGATTATTGGAAATAATGCAGTCAGTGTTATTTGGCCTGTAGATTTAGAGTTTCTACTTCCTCATAAATCAATATCTGGTTGTGTTTGTGTCAGGATCAGGCTGGTTTTTAGAGCAGGGGGCACTGGAGGGATCTGCTGGCACTACTGTCACATTCTGCAGCTTCCCAAGGTATTTACAGCAGGCATGAGGGGCTTAAGGAGAGAGAGAAGAAAAGAGAGAGAGAGAGAGAGAAGAGAGAGAGAAGAGCGGGCGAATAGAGAGAAGAGAGAGCGAAGTGGAAGGGAACAGGGCTGGTTTGAACATTTTTACCAGGACTGCTTAGTTCCCAGTCCATCCCTGGTAAGGATGTTAGTGCAGAATGGCAGAGGATCAAATCTCACTCCTAACGATCATTTGGACTGTACTCTGGCATTTCCAACAGACAATGCCAGTACTATTCCCTAGGAGAAAGAGGGAAGGGAACAAAGGGAAAGAAGCCCTTGATTTCAGTGTTGTATGTTTGTTCCTTGTCAGACTAGTTGAAGCAGTCATGATGTGGGCTATTTGTGCACACTCCCAGTGATCCAGCGCGATATTAGCAAACAGCATTCATACACCAAATACTCACTTGGGTCCATACATTCATACTACGCTAATACTTACGCTGGTGAGTCAGTTGTACTCTTTATCAAAATTCCTGCTACCAATTACCTTTCTGATTGAAGAGTAATGACTTACCAATGAATCCTTTGCCAATTGGGAAATTTAAAATGAGTGACATTCATTACAGTTCATAATCCTGAAATAATCACAGAGTCAGGAAGTTTTAAAATGTTTATCTAAAGATTTAGCAGAGTAAATTACAGAGCTGCATGATACTTAATCGCATATCAAGGATGAAGCATAGAATAATAGTTATTGATCAATGACGGTCCCTCAGAAAGGAGAAGATAGAGGCAGCAGCGCAACTAAAGGTTGCAAGTATAATTACCTAAAGTGCGAGAACCAAACCCCTTGGCCAAGGAGTTGGAAAAGATGGGACCCAGGAAGGACGAAGAGTAAAGACCTCCTTCAGGTTCAGAACAGGGCCGGTGACCTCTCTACCAACGACGCCTGCGTCGTTCCCCTCTCTGATACTCGACTTCTCCATGATTCTCCCGTGCCTTCCTTCTAATGTACTCCGCCGCCCCCTCCTCAGGACCTCTCTGGACAGCGGTTCAGTCTGCAATCGATCAGCTTGTCGGTCTGGAGCCTCTGCCTCTCTGTGTGAACGCCTGTTCTGAGCTCCTCTTCTGCCTTCTGTGTCTTCTGATCTCTCTGTGTCCCCTGTTCTGATTAATTAGCTAATTCTATATCTGTTATACCCTTCTACGCCCATGTACCTCCCATTAATGTTGCAAAAATATGGGACCACTACTTCTGATTGGACAGGGACAGGGGGTTGATCCTCACACCATATGATTTAGTTCAATTTTCTGAAGACCATTGTTTTAAAATACCGCCCATTAAATTTAATACATTTGCTTTATTTCCCACCCGTCTCACGACAAAGTTTATACATTGTTCATGTACATAGTTGCAAATTTAACAGGAACAACATGGGTACAGCAATGTTGGCCATTAGGTCGTGGCCTTGGACGACGTCCAGGTTGACTTCATCCTTTTCTTTTTTTGGCAGTCATGCAGGACGCGTGCGCAGAATCATTGTCTCTCGAGTTTCTGTTCACCAACCCCAGGCCCAAGTTTACGAACTAATAAAAGTCAAAGAAGAAAATATTAAAATCACAAATAAAATGTTTCACTGTAGACCCACTCTTTCTATTCTATTCCCATTTACTTAGAAATTATATCCCGCATTAGTAGCGTTAGAGAAATGACAATTTAATTATAACACGAGAGCAAGCTGTAGCATGTGAAAACATCTAGCAGCCATTTTAATGCACACTGCGCAGAAACAGGAGTTTCCCACCAAGCAAAGAGAGACGTCACACCAGGTGATATGGTTGAGACATGCGCAGTAAGTTTCCCGCGCTTTAGCGGCCATTTTAGAATAAAGACAAGCGTTACTTGTTAGTTAAATACATAGGCAAGCTTCCTTACTATTTATGTAGTGTATGCAAAAGTTAGTACAACCGATACAAGTTTAACCCCTTAACTGCTGGGCCTTTTCCCCCCCCAGTGCTGAGCCCTTTTTTGGCTATTTGTAGTAGTTCGCGATTAGGCCTCTGTAACTTTTTGACCACATAAGGTATCCACGTCAAATTTGCGTCCTTTTCTTCCAACATCATGGGGATTCTAAAGGTACCCAGGGATTGTGGATTCCCCTGGAGGGGTCCCAGATTTTAGCCAAAATACAGCTAAATTTTGGGTTTTTGGGGAAAAATGGGAAAAAAGTCCCGCATATGAAAGCGTCTGGGATTTTCCCTACAAATGGTATCAAAAAAGGGTTTGTGGGGCTGAAATCTCCATTTTCCCAGATTTTAGGGAATGACAGACTTTTGTCAGAAGACCAAAAAAATTTACACAGTTTTGGCATTTTTCTGGGACATAGCCTATTTTTGCTATTTTTTGTGCTTTCAACCTCCTTCCAGTTAATGGTAGAAATGGGTATGAAAGCAATAATGGATCCTAGAAATCTATACATTTTAGAAAAGTAGACAAATTGCTGAATTCAGCAAGGGGTCATTTGTGTAAATCCATCAAGGTTTCTTTATTGAAACTAACAGTTAAATATAGGAAAAATGGAAAATTAGTTGAAAAAAACAGCCTTTTGTGTCAACGTTTTCACCTGTAACTTCTTCTAATTATGACTGCTCTTTAAAAGCAATATACCGTTACATCCACTGGACCTTACTGGTTGTGGGGATATATAGGACTTGTAGGTTCACCAAGAACCCGACGAACCCAGAGCCAAACACTGAGCAGCGTCTTGCAATGGTTTTTTATTATGTACCGGGTATATAGCAATTATTCTGGGAAAATGTATACATGGAATATTCGGTATGAAAGACTCCTATGCATTTCTGAAATGGGAACACAATATAGAGTTTAGAAACAGTAGATATTTTCACATTTCTGAAATTGGTAATACTCATACTAGCATGAGAATTATAGGTCATTTTTCAAAATAACTTCTTTTTTACACATTGTCTTTCATTTGGAAGGCAGAAATGCATCGAAAGTCAATAGGTAATAACAGTTGCTTTACAAATCTGAATTACCGTAAGTGTCCCGATAAAAATGGTACCTCACTTGTGTGGGTAGGCATAGTGCCCACGACAGGAAACGGCTCAAAACGCAACGTGAACACACCACATTTTCACAATGAAAAATTACCCTTTTTTTGCAAAGTGCCTAGCTGTAGTTTTTGAACCCTTGCTCTGCCGGCACCCAGGAAAACCTAGCAAACCTATACATTTTTGAAAACTAGACACCCAGGGGAATCCAGGATGGGGTGACTTGACTGGCTTTCACCAGGTTCTGTTACCCAGAATCCCTTGCAAACCTAAAACATTGTAAAAAAAAACACATTTTCCTCACATTTCTGTGGTGGAAAGTTCTGGAATCTGCATGGATCCACAAATGTCTACCCACCCCGCGTTCCCCAAAGTCTTCCGAGTAAAATGGTACCTCACTTGTGTGGGTAGGCCTAGTGCCCACGACAGGAAACTGCACAAAACGCAACGTGGACACACGCCAATTTCACAGTGAAAAATGACCCTTTTTTGGCAAAGTACCTAGCTGTAGTTTTTGAACCCTAGCTCTGCCGGCATCTAGGGAAACCTAGCAAACCTATACGTTTTTGAAAACTAGACACACAGGGAATCCAGGATGGGGTGACTTGACTGGCTCCCACCAGGTTCTGTTACCCAGAATCCCTTGCAAACCTAAAAAATTGTCAAAAAAAACATTTTCCTCACATTTCTGTGGTGGAAAGGTCTGTAATCTGCGCGGATCCACAAACTTCTACCCACCCCACGTTCCCCAAAGTCTTCCGAGAAAAATGGTACCTCACTTGTGTGGGTAGGCCTAGTGCCCGCGACAGGAAACGGTGCAAAACGCAACGTGGACACACCACAATTTCACAGTGAAAAACGACCCTTTTTTGGCAAAGTGCCTAGCTGTAGTTTTTGAATCCTAGCTCTGCCTGCATCTAGGGAAACCTAGCAAAGCTATACATTTTTGAAAACTAGACACCCAGGGAATCTAGGATGGGGTGACTTTACTGCTCTCACCAGGTTCTGTTACCCAGAATCCCTTGCAAACCTAAAAAATTGTCCAAAAAAACACATTTTCCTCACATTTCTGTGGTGGAAAGTCCTGGAATCTGCGTGGATCCACAAATTTCTACCCACCCCGCGTTCCCCAAAGTCTTCCGAGTAAAATGGTACCTCACTTGTGTGGGTAGGCTTAGAGCCCGCGACAGGAAATCGCGCAAAACGCAACGTGGACACACCCCAATTTCACAGTGAAAAATGACCCTTTTTTGGCAAAGTGCCTAGTTGTAGTTTTTGAATCCTAGCTCTGCCTGCATCTAGGGAAACCTAGCAAACCTATATATTTTTGAAAACTAGACACCCAGGGTAATCCAGGATTGGGTGACTCTACTGCCTCTCACCAGGTTCTGTTACCCAGAATCCCTTGCAAACCTAAAAAATTGTCCAAAAAAACACATTTTCCTCACATTTCTGTGGTGGAAAGTCCTGGAATCTGCGTGGATCCACAAATTTCTACCCACCCCGCGTTCCCCAAAGTCTTCTGAGAAAAATGGTACCTCACTTGTGTGGGTAGGCCTAGAGCCCGCGACAGACAATCGCGCAAAACGCAACGTGGACACACCCCAATTTCACAGTGAAAATGACCCTTTTTTGGCAAAGTGCCTAGCTGTAGTTTTTGAATCCTAGCTCTGCCTGCATCTAGGGCTCCCTGGCAAACCTATATAATTTTGAAAACTAGACACCCAGGGGAATACAGGATGGGGTGATTTTACTGCCTCTCACCAGGTTCTGTTACCCAGAATCCCTTGCAAACCTAAAAAATTGTCAAAAAAAACACATTGTCCTCAAATTTCTGTGGTGGAAAGTCCTGGAATCTGCGTGGATCCACAAATTTCTACCCACCCCGCGTTCCCCAAAGTCTTCTGAGAAAAATGGTACCTCACTTGTGTGGGTAGGCCTAGTGTCCGCGTCAGGAAACGGCGCAAAACGCAACGTGGACACACCTCAATTTCACTGTGAAAAATGTCCCTTATTTGGCAAAGTGCCTAGCTGTAGTTTTTGAACCCTAGCTCTGCCAGCACCTAGGGAAACCTAGCAAACCTATACATTTTTGAAAACTAGACACCCAGGGGAATCCAGGATGGGGTGACTTGACTGCCTCTCACCAGGTTCTGTTACCCAGAATCCCTTGCAAACCTAAAATATTGTCCAAAAAAACAAATTTTCCTCACATTTCTGTGGTGGAAAGTTCTGGAATCTGCGTGGATCCACAAAATTCCACCCACCCCGCGTTCCCCAAAGTCTTCCGATAAAAATGGTACCTCACTTGTGTGGGAGGCCCAAGTACCCGCGACAGGAACCAGCCCAAAACGCAACGTGGACACACCACATTTTCGCAGTGAAAACGGACCCTTTTTCAACAAAGTGCCTAGCTGTAGTTTTTGAACCCTAGCTCTGCCGGCACCTAGGGAAACCTTTCAAACCTATACATTTGTGAAAAGTAGACACCCAGGGGAATCCAGGATGGGGTGACTTGACTGGCTCTCACCAGGTTCTGTTACCCAGAATCCCTTGCAAACTTAAAAAATTGTCCAAAAAAACACATTTTCCTCACATTTCTGTGGTGGAAAGTTCTGGAATCTGCGTGGATCCACAAATTTCCACCCACCCCGCGTTCCCCAAAGTCTTCCGATAAAAATGGTACCTCACTTGTGTGGGAGGCCCAAGTACCCGCGACAGGAAATGGCCCAAAACGCAACGTGGACACACCACATTTTCACAGTGAAAACGGACCCTTTTTCAACAAAGTGCCTAGCTGTAGATTTTGAACCATAGCTCTGCCGGCACCTAGGGAAACCTAGGAAACCTATACATTTTTGAAAACTAGACACCCAGGGGACTCCAGGATGGGGTGACTTGGCTTGCTCTCACCAGGTTATGCTACCCAGAATCCCTTGCAAACCTAAAATATTGTTAAAAAAACACATTTTCCTCACATTTCTGTGGTGGAAAGTTCTGGAATCTGCGTGGATCCACAAAATTCCACCCACCCCGCGTTCCACAAAGTCTTCCGAGAAAAATGGTACCTCACTTGTGTGGGAGGCCTAAGTACCAGCGACAGGAAACGGCCCGAAACGCAACGTGGACACACCACATTTTCGCAGTGAAAACGGACCCTTTTTCAACAAAGTGCCTAGCTGTAGATTTTGAACCCTAGCTCTGCCGGCACCTATGGAAACCTAGGAAACCTATACATTTTGGAAAACTATACACCCAGGGGACTCCAGGATGGGGTGACTTGGCTGGCTCTCACCAGGTTATGCTACCCAGAATCCCTTGCAAACCTAAAATATTGTTAAAAAAACCACATTTTCCTCACATTTCTGTGGTGGAAAGTTCTGGAATCTGCGTGGATCCACAAAATTCCACCCACACCGCGTTCCCCAAAGTCTTCCGAGAAAAATGGTACCTCACTTGTGTGGGAGGCCTAAGTACCCGCGACAGGAAATGGCCCAAAACGCAACGTGGACACAGCACATTTTCGCAGTGAAAACGGACCCTTTTTCAACAAAGTGCCTAGCTGTAGATTTTGAACCCTAGCTCTGCCGGCACCTAGGGAAACCTAGGAAAACTATACATTTTTGAAAACTAGACACCCAGGGGAATCCAGGATGGGGTGACTTGGCTGGCTCTCACCAGGTTCTGCTACCCAGAATCCCTTGCAAACCTAAAATATTGTAAAACATAACACATTTTCCTCACATTTCTGTGGTGGAAAGTTCTGGAATCTGCGTGGATCCACAAAATTCCACCCACCCCGCGTTCCCCAAAGTCTTCCGAGAAAAATGGTACCTCACTTGTGTGGGAGGCCTAAGTACCCGCGACAGGAAACGGCCCAAAACGCAACGTGGACACACCACATTTTTGCACTGAAAACAGACCCTTTTTCAACAAAGTGCCTAGCTGTAGATTTTGAACCCTAGCTCTGACGGCACCTAGGGAAACCTAGGAAACCTATACATTTTTGAAAACTAGACACCCAGGGGACTCCAGGATGGGGTGACTTGGCTGGCTCTCACCAGGTTATGCTACCCAGAATCCCTTGCAAACCTAAAATATTGTAAAACAAAACACATTTTCCTCACATTTCTGTGGTGGAAAGTTCTGGAATCTGCGTGGATCCACAAAATTCCACCCACCCCGCGTTCCCCAAAGTCTTCCGAGAAAAATGGTACCTCACTTGTGTGGGAGGCCTAAGTACCCGCGACAGGAAACGGCCCAAAACGCAACGTGGACACACCACATTTTCGCACTGAAAACAGACCCTTTTTCAACAAAGTGCCTAGCTGTAGATTTTGAACCCTAGCTCTGCCGGCACCCAGGGAAACCTAGGAAACCTATACATTTTTGAAAACTAGACACCCAGGGGACTCCAGGATGGGGTGACTTGGCTGGCTCTCACCAGGTTATGCTACCCAGAATCCCTTGCAAACCTAAAATATTGTAAAAAAAAAACATTTTCCTCACATTTCTGTGGTGGAAAGTTCTGGAATCTGCGTGGATCCACAAAATTCCACCCACCCCGCGTTCCCCAAAGTCTTCCGAGAAAAATGGTACCTCACTTGTGTGGGAGGCCTAAGTACCCGCGACAGGAAACGGCCCAAAACGCAACGTGGACACACCACATTTTCGCACTGAAAACGGACCCTTTTTCAACAAAGTGCCTAGCTGTAGATTTTGAACCCTAGCTCTGCCGGCACCTAGGGAAACCTAGGAAACCTATACATTTTTGAAAACTAGACACCCAGGGGAATCCAGGATGGGGTGACTTGGCAGGCTCTCACCAGGTTCTGCTACCCAGAATCCCTTGCAAACCTAAAATATTGTAAAACAAAAACACATTTTCCTCACATTTCTGTGGTGGAAAGTTCTGGAATCTGCGTGGATCCACAAAATTCCACCCACCCCGCGTTCCCCAAAGTCTTCCGATAAAAATGGTACCTCACTGGTGTGGGAGGCCTAAGTACCCGCGACAGGCTAGGGCCCAAAACATATTGAGGTGACATTAAAATTGCCTATCACACAACAACCTGGTTTTGCAAAGGGGGTCACCTCGGTTTTTGGCCCCGTGCTCGGCGGCCAGCTTGGGAAACCTATCAAACCCACACATTTCTGAAAACTAGACACCCGGGTGGTACCAGGGAGGTATGGCTTGTGTGGTTCCCCCAACGTTTTCTTACCCAGAATCCCCTGCAAACCTCAAATTTAGCTGAAAAAAATCACTTTTTCCACACATTTCTGTGTGGGAAAGTTGTGGCATCGCCGGGCAGACACGCATTTCCTACCACCCAGTGTTCCCCAAGGTCTCCCGATAAAAATGGTGCTTCACTCGTGTTGGAGGCCCAAGTACCCTCGACAGGCTAGGGCCCAAAACGTATTGAGGTGACATTAAAATTGCCTATCACAAAACAACCTGGTTTTGCAAGGGGGTCACCTCTGGTTTTTGGCCCCGTGCTCGGCTGCCAGCTAGGGAAACCTATCAAACCCACACATTTCTGAAAACTAGACACCCGGGTGGTTCCAGGGAGGTATGGCTTGCGTGGATCCCCCAACGTTTTCTTACCCAGAATCCCCTGCAAACCTCAAATTTAGCTGAAAAAATCACTTTTTCCACACATTTTTGTGTGGGAAAGTTGTGGCATCGCCGGGCAGACACGCATTTCCTACCACCCAGTGTTCCCCAAGGTCTCCCGATAAAAATGGTGCCTCACTCGTGTGGGAGGCCCAAGTACCCGCGACAGGCTAGGGCCCAAAACGTATTGAGGTGACATTAAAATTGCCTATCACAAAACAACCTGGTTTTGCAAGGGGGTCACCTCGGTTTTGGCCCCGTGCTCGGCGGCCAGCTAGGAAAACCTATCAAACCCACACATTTCTGAAAACTAGACACCCGGGTGGTTCCAGGGAGGTATGGCTTGCGTGGATCCCCCAACGTTTTCTTACCCAGAATCCCCTGCAAACCTCAAATTTAGCTGAAAAAATCACTTTTTCCACACATTTTTGTGTGGGAAAGTTGTGGCATCGCCGGGCAGACACGCATTTCCTACCACCCAGTGTTCCCCAAGGTCTCCCGATAAAAATGGTGCCTCACTCGTGTGGGAGGCCCAAGTACCAGCGACAGGCTAGGGCCCAAAACGTATTGAGGTGACATTAAAATTGCCTATCACAAAACAACCTGGTTTTGCAAGGGGTCACCTCCGGTTTTGGCCCTGTGCTCGGCGGCCAGCTAGGAAACCTATCAAACCCACACATTTCTGAAAACTAGACACCCGGGTGGTTCCAGGGAGGTAAGGCTTGCGTGGATCCCCCAACGTTTTCTTACCCAGAATCCCCTGCAAACCTCAAATTTAGCTGAAAAAATCACTTTTTCCACACATTTTTGTGTGGGAAAGTTGTGGCATCGCCGGGCAGACACGCATTTCCTACCACCCAGTGTTCCCCAAGGTCTCCCGATAAAAATGGTGCCTCACTCGTGTGGGAGGCCCAAGTACCCGCGACAGGCTAGGGCCCAAAACGTATTGAGGTGACATTAAAATTGCCTATCACAAAACAACCTGGTTTTGCAAGGGGGTCACCTCCGGTTTTGGGCCCGTGCTCGGCGGCCAGCTAGGGAAACCTATCAAACCCACACATTTCTGAAAACTAGACACCCGGGTGGTTCCAGGGAGGTATGGCTTGCGTGGATCCCCAAAGTTTTCTTACCCAGAATCCCTGCAAACCTCAAAGTTAGCTGAAAAAATCACTTTTTCCATACATTTTTGTGTGGGAAAGTTGTGGCATCGCCGGACAGACACGCATTTCCTACCACCCAGTGTTCCCCAAGGTCTCCCGATAAAAATGGTGCCTCACTCATGTGGGAGGCCCAAGTACCCGCGACAGGCTAGGGCCCAAAACGTATTGAGGTGACATTAAAATTGCCTATCACAAAACAACCTGGTTTTGCAAGGGGTCACCTCCGGTTTTGGCCCGTGCTCGGCGGCCAGCTAGGGAAACCTATCAAACCCACACATTTCTGAAAACTAGACACCCGGGTGGTTCCAGGGAGGTATGGCTTGCGTGGATCCCCCAACGTTTTCTTACCCAGAATCCCTGCAAACCTCAAATTTAGCTGAAAAAATCACTTTTTCCACACATTTTTGTGTGGGAAAGTTGTGGCATCGCTGGGCAGACACGCATTTCCTACCACCCAGTGTTCCCCAAGGTCTCCCGATAAAAATGGTGCCTCACTCGTGTGGGAGGCCCAAGTACCCGCGACAGGCATGGGCCAAAAACCATTGAGGCAACATCAAAATTGCCTATCACAAAATGTTTTGGGCCCTAGCCTGTCGCGGGTACTTGGGCCTCCCACACGAGTGAGGTACCATTTTTATCGGGAGACCTTGGGGAACGCTGGGTGGTAGGAAATGCGTGTCTGCCCGGCGATGCCACAACTTTCCCACACAAAAATGTGTGGAAAAAGTGATTTTTTCACCTAAATTCGAGGTTTGCAGGGGATTCTGGGTAAGAAAACGTTGGGGGATCCACGCAAGCCATACCTCCCTGGAACCACCCGGGTGTCTAGTTTTCAGAAATGTGTGGGTTTGATAGGTTTCCTAGCTGGCCGCCGAGCACGGGGCCAAAAACCGAGGTGACCCCCTCGCAAAACCAGGTTGTTTTGTGATAGGCAATTTTAATGTCACCTCAATACCTTTTGGGCCCTAGCCTGTCGCGGGTACTTGGGCCTCCCACACGAGTGAGGTACCATTTTTATCGGGAGACCTTGGGGAACACTGGGTGGTAGGAAATGCATGTCTGCCCGGCGATGCCACAACTTTCCCACACAAAAATGTGTGGAAAAAGTGATTTTTTCACCTAAATTCGAGGTTTGCAGGGGATTCTGGGTAAGAAAACGTTGGGGGATCCACGCAAGCCATACCTCCCTGGAACCCCCGGGTGTCTAGTTTTCAGAAATGTGTGGGTTTGATAGGTTTCCTAGCTGGCCGCCGAGCACGGGCCAAAAACCGAGGTGACCCCCTCACAAAACCAGGTTGTTTTGTGATAGGCAATTTTAATGTCACCTCAATACCTTTGGGCCCTAGCCTGTCGCGGGTACTTGGGCCTCCCACACGAGTGAGGTATCATTTTTATCGGGAGACCTTGGGGAACACTGGGTGGTAGGAAATGCATGTCTGCCCGGCGATGCCACAACTTTCCCACACAAAAATGTGTGGAAAAAGTGATTTTTTCACCTAAATTCGAGGTTTGCAGGGGATTCTGGGTAAGAAAACGTTGGGGGATCCACGCAAGCCATACCTCCCTGGAACCCCCGGGTGTCTAGTTTTCAGAAATGTGTGGGTTTGATAGGTTTCCCTAGCTGGCCGCCGAGCACGGGGCCAAAACCGAGGTGACCCCCTCACAAAACCAGGTTGTTTTGTGATAGGCAATTTTAATGTCGCCTCAATACCTTTTGGGCCCTAGCCTGTCGCGGGTACTTGGGCCTCCCACACGAGTGAGGTATCATTTTTATCGGGAGACCTTGGGGAACACTGGGTGGTAGGAAATGCATGTCTGCCCGGCGATGCCACAACTTTCCCACACAAAAATGTGTGGAAAAAGTGATTTTTCCACCTAAATTCGAGGTTTGCAGGGGATTCTGGGTAAGAAAACGTTGGGGGATCCACGCAAGCCATACCTCCCTGGAACCCCCGGGTGTCTAGTTTTCAGAAATGTGTGGGTTTGATAGGTTTCCCTAGCTGGCCGCCGAGCACGGGGCCAAAACCGAGGTGACCCCCTCACAAAACCAGGTTGTTTTGTGATAGGCAATTTTAATGTCGCCTCAATACCTTTTGGGCCCTAGCCTGTCGCGGGTACTTGGGCCTCCCACACGAGTGAGGCACCATTTTTATCGGGAGACCTTGGGGAACGCTGGGTGGTAGGAAATGCGTGTCTGCCCGGCGATGCCACAACTTTCCCACACAAAAATGTGTGGAAACAGTGATTTTTTTCAACAAAATATGAGGCTAGCAGGGCATGTTGGGTAAAACAAAACAGTGAGAACCACGCAAGTCATTCACCCTTGTACTTCCCCCTTTGTCTACTACTCAAAAATGTAAAGGTTTGCCTAGGTGACGACTGAGCTAGGGCAGAAAGTCCCCTGCTACCCATTGTGGAAAAAAAAATATCTTACAAAAGGCCATTAAACCGACACAAATATAAATCTAACACTCATTTGATAAAGCTAATCCACCACTTACACAGGTTGGTTTTAGCACCTCCAGAAACGCTGGCTTCAAAGCACAAATACTTATCAAAGTATATAAATATTGAAGCCAAGCCTTCTGAAGGGGAGCCATAAAGCCACATCACGGCACCAACCACTTTATGGTCCATTCACACGCCATTCACACACCACACACAAGACTTCCGTACCGCCAGCCACGGGCCCAAACAACCATATCACTTGCACTCACACAAACATACTGCCGCCATGCAAGGGCCCATCACATTCATATGCCACAAGACATAATGACTTTGACTATATTCTACCACCTGTCAAGTCTCCACCTCCTTCTTCCAGAACGTTACAGAACTCATGCCCAGTGAACCTATACTAATGACTTCCATGACAGCCACATGAGGCTCAGGAAGACATGTCTTTCATGCACCTTTAGTGCACTCACTATGCTAAATCCAACTCCTTCCAGTTTGTGGATGCAAGTTGGGGGTGCTCGAGTATGCCGCAAAAACATTTCTCGAGCTGAGCAAGCATATCTACCTTTGAAACTAAGGCAAACATGCTGGAAATTTTCAAAAGATAACATCATAAACTATGAACGGATGAATGTGAAACAAGGGTAGTCCGTGACAACGTAGCATATGTCCAATCCACCGTTATGTGCAGTGACTGTAATGCACTTATCATACAGCAAACTGACCATCTACTAAGTTCTAACGGAGGATGAACATGGCAAGCAGCATTGACCCATAAGTACCACAGTAAATTCAGTGTGAGTGTGGCAGCAATGGATTTGAATCCATGGGTGAAGAAGAAGTCAGGACGTGTATCTATACTACCTTTACTATCTGCCTTCTACCTTTGCAATATTCCTCGGAAAGCGTACCTACCGTAAGCTGTTCTAACCCGTTCGTGTGTCTGTCCTCAGAGTCCTGACTAACCCTGTCCAATTGTTAAGAGACCCTATACTAATGCCTTTCATCTCTAGCTACTTGAAGCTTGAGTGAACATTTCTGTCACGAGCTATCAATGCTCTCACAATGCTCTATCCAACTCCTTCCAGTTTGTGGATGCAAGTTGGGGGGTGCCCGAGTATGCCGCAAAAACATTTCTCGAGCTGAGCAAGCATATCTACCTTTGAAACTAAGGCAAACATGCTGGAAATTTTCAAAAACTTCCTAAAGAGAACATCATAAACTACGAAGAACGGTTGAATGTGAAACACGGGTACTCCATGACAACGTGGCATATGTTCTGTCCACCAGTATGTGCAGCGTGGGGACTATAATGCACTTGTCAATTGGCGAACAGAACAACTACCACGTTCTGAAAGCAGATAAAGGTGTTGAGAAGTCCATGATTTCATGAAGTAGAGGAAGAAATATCCTGCAGCTGCTTGCGTAGTGAAGGAGTGGCCCACAGACAGTAGGTATCCATTCACACCAATTGAAAGGTTATCCTATTGGCAGCTCCACCTCAGTCAATTTCCCAGTATTTTGCTTTAGTGTGATACAACATAAAGCAAGTAGGAAAACAGAAGGCAGGCTTACTTGGGCACTGGGGACAGTAAACACGAGTCTCCTGCCTCTTTCCCTGCATCGAGCACACTTTACAACGACGACATGGTCGCTCCTTTTTGGGTGTTGCAGGAATTTTATCTGCAAAGTGTCGCTCCTGCAGCCTTGCCACGTCCTCCAGAACACATGAAGTGGAGGCTTCTGCTTCTGTAGCAGTAAGACTTTCAATCACAGACAACTGAAAGTCAAGGAAAGACATGAGTCTTCCTGTGGTGGTCTCACGATAAACAACATACGCATTGTATGTTGCCATCTGGATCAGGTGCGTAAACAGTTTCTTATACCAAGTGCGAGTTTTACGACTCGCATTGTATGGCTGAAGAACCTGGTCGTTCTTGTCCACTCCGCCCATGTACTTGTTGTAATCAAGTATACAGGTGGGCTTGTGGACTTCGGCCATCTGACCCCAAACCGTGACAGGGGAAGTGCTCTCAGCATGAATTGTAGTGAGCATGTACACATCACGCCTATCTGAGAACTTAACTGCGAGCAGTTCGTTGGAACGCAACGCAGTGCTCTGGGATTTCTGGAGCTTCTTGCAAACAAGCTCCTGCGGGAATCCTTTGCGGCGACAACGAATTGTACCACAAGCCACGGTGCCAGCTTTGTAGAGCTCACTGAACAGCTCTACTCCTGTATAGAAATTGTCCACATAAAGGTTATAACCTTTGTGAAGAAGTGGCTGGACAAGCTCCCATACAATCTTTCCTGTGACCCCTAGCATGGGAGGGCAACCTACAGGGTTAAGAGTTGTGTCCTTCCCTGTATACACTCTCAAGCTGTACACATAGCCAGTCGAGCTCTCACACAGCATGTACAGCTTGATGCCATAGCGAGCGCGTTTGCTCGGAATGTACTGCCTAAACAGCAGCCGCCCTTTATACAAGATCAAGGACTCATCAATGGCTATATTCTTTCCAGGAGTATAAACCTCTGGAAACCTGGCAGACAAATGTTCCACGACAGGCCGAATTTTGAACAACCTGTCATAGTCTGGATGGTCCCGGGGCAATGCAGCAGAATTGTCATTGAAATGCAGCATGCGCTGCAATAGCAAAAAACGATCTCTGCTCATGTATGGTGCAAAGATGGGGGTTAACCAAACCGTGCGAGTAGACCAGTAGGATAGCAAGGTTGGTTTATGCACTACCCCCATTTTAAGTGTGAGGCCCAAAAATATCTTCAACTCCCCTAGTGAAGTGGGAGTCCACTTGCGCGCCCTAGAATGAGGCCCAAGAGTGCCTCCTTGCTCCCTCAGAAATTGTTCGGCACGCAAATTTGTTTGCTGCACAATTTCGTCTAGGAAGTCAACACCAAAAAAGAGATGGAAGTAGTCAATTGGCAAAAAATTTGCCGTATCTACTTTACATCCAGCGTCACCAGTGAAAGGCGGAATTTGGGGCTGAACTAAATTGGGAGGCTGCCAAGACAGCACTCCGTCTGTGCTTGCGGCCGCACGTGCCTGCACTCTGGGTTGCTCTAACCTGTTACGGGTGTCCTGCTGCACAGACTGTGCTGGCAAAGGGACAGCACGACTGACATCGTCTCCTTCAGAATCGCTGGACGATGAGTCATCGGATGGAACTGCGCCGACTGAAAAGTCACTCCCAGATTCGGCTCCATTGTCCTCTCCCTCAGATGCTGTCTCAGTATCTGCTGTCTCAGTCTCTGATCCTGCCTCAGAGCTGGACTCCAGAACCAGATTTAGGGCCTGGGCAGCATTAATCCAACGATATGCCATCTCTGCTAGTGCCTAAACTATCCTTTTAAAACACTATCCTACGTAGAAGGCAGATAGGTTGTTGGTTTTAAAGTGTAGGTGGGTGTGTGCGTAAGTGAAGTGTTTAAGTCAATAATGACGAAGTCACCTTACCTTTGCGAAATCCGTACGCTCTCCAAAAAGACTAAGAAAGAGAGAAAAAAGACACAGTATTACTTTACCTTGCCACATACCCATAATCGCAGCCTTTTAGCGCTGGTGGGAGCCAGTGCTACCATCATTTTAGCGCCAAGATGCCTACGGGTGAACGTGTGCTTTACAATTGCACACTATGACCTCCTTTGATGCGCCCACTACCATCCTTGCAAACGTGCCCCTCATCTCTCCATAGCCCCTCTCTCACATACATTTAGTCTGTTACAAAGTGTTTCTACTGCGTGGCTTTACTAATCCACTTAGCTGTCTACATAATACCGATCTGTTCGTTTCAGCATACCCTTTATGGCGTCAAAACTGCCACTACACAAAAGTCAGATATCTCTATCTAGCAGAAATGTTGTACTCTGCAGCAGTACCACACTTTACTGCCTTTCAGGTAACTTCAAAGAGACTCATTATAGTTCTTTCACAGTCTCATAATTTCAGCACTGAGAAATATCTCTGTAAATAAATATTTATATATATATAACAATTAATTCCCAATGTCAGCGCGCTCAATACCTGGTGCAGGCAGCAACGGGTAGAATCCTTACACGATATTTAAATTCAGAAACACAAAGGATGCCGCACTCCAGAGACAGGTTTCAGAGTTGCTTTATTTTCACCACCACTACCACCAGTCGTGGTGAAAATAAAGCAACTCTGAAACCAATCTCTGGAGTGCGGCATCCTTTGTGTTTCTGAATATATATATATATATATATATCCATATGAATCATGACGAGAAAAGGCGCCCTTCCAGGTGGGCCAGGGCTTCGTAGCGACATTGCCGCTTTACTATTCCAAATGAAAATCATGCCGTATTATAGCACAAAGGAAGCCCTCCAGTCGAGAAAGGAGGTAACAGCAGTCAAAGAGTACATGTATCATATAGATACATATATATCATTCACTCCAGGGCCGGCATTAGCGCTGGTGGCGCCCTGTGCGACAATGTCTGCTGGTGCCCCACCAATGACCACCTCTGCCATGGATTCCCTCACTAGCACCATTTAACAGTGCCCCTCAAGTCTCAAAAACCACTGTCTCTCAGATTCATTTAGTTTTATAGCAACACTCACACCAGTGTACGGTGTCAGAGCACTTTACACCACACACACACACATTGCACAGAGACAACAGTACATAGGATATGCTACATCAGACAGGACAAGGTGTAGTGTAGCAGTAACATGCCATCTATACTGGCAGGCAATATAGTTTGAGCCCTTATTCTGGGAAAGCACAAATCCAGAATTTAAAACGTACCATCGTTGGGGGTTCTCTTTCATAATAAGAATTATTTTCTACCCAAATGAACCCTTTTCACAAGATTAGATGATGAAAGACTGGGCAAAAAAAACATAAAGCTGGCACAGAAGCAGTAACCCACTAACCTCTTTACATTATATGCACTTTGTTACGTGCATGCCTATGGCTCCCCTGGGAGCAGATTGTGGCCCCCATAATTATGTACATAATTGCCCCCACAGGCAGACATGCCAACCCTCCCGATTCAGGCGGGAGACTTCCGATTTCAAGGCTAGTCTCCCGCCTCCCGATTCCTTCAAGCAAAAACCCGATTACTCGGGGGTTTCAGCTGACAGGGCTTGGTATTGTGTAACGTGGTGTATGCACTGCCAGCAACCTGCTCCTGCAGGCCAGTGCACAACACTTGCATCACCCTCTTTCTGCCTGCCATTGCACTCCATTTATTCATTTATTTATGCGTTTTTATATAGCGCAGACTTTACCCGAAGGTGTCAGAGCGCTTCACAATAGGAACAGTAACATTACATGAGGAGTCGGTTACACGTGAGCATAATACAAAAGCAAGCGTTACATTACATGAGGAAAGGTGACAATTGTGCAACTAACAAAAACAAACCAGATACAAAGAGGCATACGTTCCAAGAGGAAAAAGTGACAGGTGTGCATGATACATGAGATACAAATAGAGGTATAATACTGCAAAACGTGTATTTGAGTTTCAAATGTCCGATCCTGCAGCAGCACACTTGCTAAGCCCATACATGACAGTAACCCGATTCAAGGCCCCATTCTCCCTATTTTTTTCTTTAATCTCCCACTTTGCTCTTCTAAAATGTTGGCATTTATGCCCACAGGGAGTCGGCCACTGAGCAGAAGGACCGACCCCCTGCCAATATCGCCGCCATTTAAAAAAAAAAAAAAGCCTTTATTTTTTATTTTTTAGGGGGCAATCGCGCCCCCCAGGGAAAAACCAGGTAAATAAATTTTAAAAATGTGCCCCCGGGGGGGGGGGGCGACCCATCACCACGAGGGCCGACCCCCCCAAAGACATCCCTGGTGTCTAGTGGGGTTTCCTGGCCGTGGATCGCAGCAGCGCTGCGATCCACGGCCAGGAAACCCTTTCAGGAAGGCCTCGTTTGAAAGGGGAGACTCTCCCTTTCAAACGAGGCCTCCCTGAAAGCTGGGGAGGCTGTTTCCAGCCAGATTTCCCCATCGGAGTCGAGCGCGGCCTTACCTGCTGCTGTCCTCGGCTCCGGTGGGGAAATCAGTGACGTCAGAGCGCCTCGCGGCGCGCTGACGTCACAGATGGGTGGGAGGGGGGGCGGGGGAAGACGCGGAAAGCCTTCCGCGTCTCCCCCAGTAAAAATGTTAAAAATAAATAAATCCGGTGCGATGCACCGGACGATTTATTATTGCCCTCCCTGGTGACGTCCAATGGACGTGCGCAGCACCAGGGAGGTAGTGCTTGCGTCGGCCATTGGCCGACGCAAGCACCAAAAGGGTTAATAAATTAATACTGTGAGGCGATTGCGTCCGAGCAAGTCTCATTTGTGAGTCCTTGCTCCATCAATCCCCTCTCTGATGGCGTTTCTGAGCCATCAAATACTACCCACAATCAGATGCCAACTTTTAGCATAAAATAGTTTCATTTTCATTTTTACACTTTCTATTTTTCACATCCCCTTTCAGTTTCTTGTATAATTCACTTCTCAAGTCTTCAAGTTCAATTTCATCAAACTTTCTTTTCTTTCCTTTTCCTGTCACATTATACGATTCATTCTTTCTACAGCATTTGCACCATATTATTATTGACAGTACTATTATTGCTATTCCTGCTAAGGGTACTAATATTTGACCTACAAGTCCTTTCCTTACATTAGCAAACCAGGTACCAATTGACGTAATACTGTTTGTCAATCTTTCCCATACACTATCAACTTCCAGTGGTTTTAGTTCCTTCTCAAGTTTTGTTATATTCTGGATATATGTTCCAATTTCAGCACTTTTATCAGGTATGTAAGTGCAACAGTGCTTTGACTTCAATAATTTACAGACTCCGCCCTCTTTTGCTAATATTATATCAAGAGCAAGTCGATTTTGCATAACCATAGATCTAATCGCAACCATCTCCGCATTAATCATTAGAAATCCTCCAGCAGTGTCAGTTGATAAACGATCAACCACTGTAGATAATTTACATATTTTCCTTGAGTTCAGAATTATTCCCACTGAAGGTATCAATGCACCAAATATATCACCTACAATTTCTGAAAAACTAGCTCTTTTACTACGTGTTAATTCACTATTATTTCCATTGCTCCCAGTGTTTCTTTTTACGTGGTATATTTTTGGAAATACTGTCCCAAAATAACAACTTCCATACCACCGTGCAGGAAGCCTAAAGTAAGCCTTATTCCCACACACATAATAGATTCCAGGAAAAACTGAATCTGTTCCTCCTTTGAGTCCCCAACCTCCAAGAATTAAGAAATTGTGTTCACATTCACTGGTACCGATGAAAACATTGTTATAATCAGTCTTTAACCTATGTAGACAAATTTTCCCTGTCTTTATGAAATCCAGAGCCATAGCAGCTTGAGCCTTGCCAGGTGTGTAACCACCTTCTTTCTCAGCCCAAGGTGGCAAATGAGCCTTATGCTCAGAAGCTTTCTTTTGAAAATCTTGTCTTCTATCTTCTACTAAAATCAAAAATATCTTTTCTTCTTCATGTAATGAACATGTTAGATTGTGTCTATGTGCATGTGTTATATCTATTGATTTCATTGCTAAGAAAAATTCTCCCATAAACTGTGCATCTTGACTACTAAGCACTGGGTTCATATTCTTTCGAATTGGAACCTCAGAAAATGTCACATCTATGTTTGAATAATAATACTGAAGTCTCCCTGTTCTATAAAATAAACTAGCTAATACACTACATGATATGCCATAAGTTAATGGCAAGTGATGATATGTTAACCCTTCCGCTACTGATTCAGGTAACTTCATACAGACATAACAATTACTAACTTCCATGGTATCTACATATTGAAACAATAACTTTGTGAAAACATTTAAACTAGTGTCGTTATCAGTTATTTCATGATGAAATTCTGGTTCACTTTCTTCCATTAGTTCTACTCTATTACCCTTCAAATTTGCTGGCTTTCCTTAGTTTCGTTATTAATCTTTTTATCCATTATCATAAGGTAAGGAACTGCTACGATCAGGACTAACCATACTATAAGCACCATTACTAGACTACATATGCACACTGCACAGCATCTTTTACAACATTTCTATTTTGATCTCCCAGTAACTCTATCGCCAGACATTTTGACAAGGAAGATTGCTCTTCTTATCTATTTTCGCTTTTCTTTATATAACTCTTTCGCGTAGTCAAGGTGGTCTTGTTCCTTTCTCATATGTCAGTTCTGCACTTGTTCCTTCGTCACCACTTTCACTTGACTCTGAGCTCTCGTAATCCTCAAGAATGATGTAAGTACAATCAGGACCCTTGAATTTGTTATTCACAAGTTTCAGTCTTTTACTTCTTCTTTTCTCAGTTTTACTTTCTTGTCCTGTTTGGCTTGTTACTTCATTTACTTGATCTGGATCTTCACTTCTGGTTGTTATGTGGTATTTTACTCTTTTAATGACCCTAGGCCAATGATCACCTTTTCTTATTTTCTTTGTTTGCACTGTTTCTTTATTTTCATCTTCAGAAATCTTTTTATTTTCACTGTTTAGCACTGTTTCGCTTTCGGAAATTACTGTTTTTCTTACTTGCTCCTTTTCAGGTCTTATTGGTTTCTCTTCCGCAGCTCCTCTGTGAATTTCCAATAACTGACCTTGTTCTTTGTTTATTTCTTCATGCTCGTGATTCTCAGGATTTTCTTCTTCTGTATACTTTTCTGGATCTAACTGGTTCTGATCAGGGCTTATTGCACTTTGTACTTCTGCAGCCTGACCGGATTCTTCTAAACCTGTCTGTCCCTGCTCAAAATGTGTTTGTTCGTCGTTAATTTGAGCCCAGTTTCCTTTCCCTATCTGGTCTTGCTCAGGTTCTTTTATTGTATCTTCTTCTTTTCCCTGAGCTGCTTCTTCTTCACCTATCTGATCTTCTTCAATTTCTTCCCAATTTGTTTGACTTCTTGTTCTGTGGTAAACTTCAGGAATTTCTACCACCGGTATCCAGTCCTGACTTGTGCTCGGTTGTTCTTCTTCAGCTTCCCTTGAATCTCGAGCCTGAGATTCTTCAGCTGGGCAACCTTCAGCTTCCTCAGTGATTGATGCTGACTGAGGATTTTCTTCTTCAAGGTCTGGTATTCTTTTGGTGTGGCTTACATGAAGCCAATTAGGAAATCCTGCACACTTCACTGCTGTATTGGTGGTCAGTATGACTTGACAAGGTTCGCTCCACCTGGGTGATAGACGCGTTTCTCTGGTGTGATTCTTCACTACCACCCAATCACCAGGATTCAGATCATGTTCTTGTTCAGGCTGCCTCGAAACTGCGTCTTCTGCGACCTGATGAGAGACAGAACGCACTAGGTCAGCCAATCCTTTGCAATAATCCAGAACCATCTCATCAGATATATTCAGCAGTTTGTTTATGGGAACATGTGCTTGCCTCATTGCTCTTCCCATCATTATCTCGTGTGGGCTCAATCCGGTATTTCTATCAGGAATGCTTCTGAGTCCCATTAAAACAAGTGGCAATGCATCCAGCCACTCTAATGATCTTGATGCACACATTTTTCCCAGTCTGGATTTTATTGTGCCATTCAATTGCTCAACCACTCCAGAAGCCTCTGGACGATATGCACAGTGCAATTTTTGTTCAATTTGGAATGCTTCACAGATTATCTTAATCACTTCACTATTAAAGTGCTTTCCTCTATCCGATTCCAAAGTTACTGGAAAACCAAATCTAGGAATGAGTTTTCGTAGCAACAACTTTGCAACTGTAATACTGTCATTTCTCCTGGTAGGGTAAGCCTCCACCCACTTTGAAAACAGACACACTATGACAAGTACATATTTCAGCCCTCTGCATGGTGGTAACTGAATGAAATCAAATTGGAGTCTTATAAATGGACCCTCTGCCTTTCCAATCTTTCCAAACCCGATTATTGTCTTCCTCCCTGGATTATGCATTTGGCAGGTTAAACATCTCTGGCAAAGACTCTCTGCTACAGCTCTGAATTTGGGATTGTACCAATTTTGTCTGAAGAGCCTAATCATTGCATCTCTCCCTATGTGTGTGTCTCCATGATACATCCTGGCCATTTGAGAGAGCAGACAGTCAGGCATGACTGGTCTGCCATCAGCGCAAATCCACACCTCGTCATCTCCCCTTTGAGAACAACCCACCTTGATCCATATATTCTTTTCATTTTCATCATCTTGCAATCTTTTAACATCATTCCATGTTTCAGGTGGCACATACAGCATAAGTTGGCAGCTGATTCCCATTCTTTCCACCCTTTTATTTACTGACAATCTATTTTTGGCACAATGTTGGGCCACAAGATCTGCATATCTGTTGCCGATTACCACCCAGTCATCTCCTGACTGGTGTGCGGCACATTTCACCACAGCCAATTCTTTTGGTGATTGTATTGCTTCCAGCAATTCCCTTACAAACTGTCCATTTTTAATGGGGGATCCTGATGAAGTCATGAAATCCCTCTGCATCCACAGTTGGCCAAAATCATGCACAACCCCGTAAGGAAGAGGTGTGGCGCTGCGGCCAGGCCGATTGACACCGGACGCTTTGGCTCACGGTTCGATCCACGGCACCGGTGGCAGGTCAGCCCAGCACCATGTGACTCTGGGCAATAGCTCGCTTAATCTTCCCGACGCCCCCCAGCGCCGGGATGCCTCCGGGTAGCTGTGCGCTTTACAAATACTGGATTTACATTTACATATTGGCTATCTGTAAATATAGTTACTTTTTGATTCCTCCCAATTTTGCAAGCCTTTATCAATGCAATCAATTCAGCTATTTGTGCATATTTGACTCCTGGTAAATAGGATGCTTCAACTATTCCAGTTAATTCACACACCGCATAGGCAACAGGTAGTTTACCGTCTTCATGCCTTTGGCATGAACCATCAACAAATAGCTCCCTGTCTGGCTTTTTGAGGGGCTGTTCTTCAATATCAGGACGTGGTTTCGTGCCTAACTCTGTGACTTGTAAACAATCATGTTCTTCTTCTTCGTCATCTTTAATTTCCTCATGATATGGGTCTGGTAGTAAGGTAGCGGGATTTACTATTGTGCACCTTACTATGGTCACATTTTCAGCACCCATTATTATTCTCTCATATTTAGTCAGCCGACTAGGAGTAAGATGCTGAGTTCGGGTTCTTGTCAACAATATCACATGTGGAACAAACACCTTCACAGGATGTCGCATCACAATTGACTCACTTTGTTCAATGCTCAAACAAGTAGCCGCTACTGCTTTTAAGCAGCCTGGCAACGCGGCTGCCACTGGGTCCAATGTAGCAGAAAAATATGCTATAGGACGTCGGTCCAAACCATGTCTTTGAGTTAAGACTGAAAGTGCACAATTTTCTCTCTCATGACAAAATAATGCAAAACTTTTCTTATAGTCAGGCATGCCTAGGGCAGGTGCTGAACACAGAGCATTTCTCAATTTTACAAAAGCTCCTACGCTCTCATCATCCCACTCAACTGGGTCCTTTGCTTTCTTTTTCGTCATGTGAATTAATGGCTTGGCTAACAGGGAAAATCCTAATATCCATTGTCGACAGTAACCTACTATTCCTAGGAACATTCTCACTTCTCTTTGCGTTACAGGCATTTGCATTTTCTTTATTAATTTTACTCTTTCAGAGGTTATTCTTCTTTTTCCCCTCTCAATTTGGTGTCCCAGATACTTAACTGCTGTTGTACAAAACTGCAATTTTTCAGGTGAGACTTTATGCCCTTCTTCAGCTAAATGATTTAATAGTGCAATAGAATCAACAACACAGTCCTCTCTGGTGTTTGAAACCACCAATAAGTCGTTGATATATTGTACTAAGACTGAGCTTCCTGGCATCGCTAATTTCTCTAGACACTTTTTCAATATTTGATTGAAAATGGAAGGACTTTCCGTGTACCCCTGAGGAACACGATTCCATACATAGACTTTGTTCGTTCGGTCTATTTTCACCCAATCTGTTTCTTTCGGTGGTATTTTCCCTTTCAGGTAAGTTATTACTTGCTGGTACTTTTTCATTACATCATTTGACGGGGCACCTGTCTTTGGATCTCTAGGATACTCATCACTTGGCCAATCAACTGTAATTTTACAGTCTGTCGATAGATCGGCAGGTACCACTATATCAAACAAACCATCCAAAACCTTCAACAATACCTTTGACACCTTCACAAACCTCTCAACCTGCTTGTACCATTCAATTGGCTTTTCTCTCAACTTTGGAAAATCATTCGTAAATGACAAAATATCCTGTCTGCTCCATGGGACATGTACATATCCCCCTCCTGGAAACTTCTCGCATCGGGTACATTTGATCTGTCTTCCCTGTTTCCTTCATTAAATATTCAGAGGCTGTTCTACTTGATCGTGCTTCTTCCTTTTTCTTGGCCCATCTAACTCTCCATTTATCTAGGTCTCCCCATTTTTGCAAGACTGTCATTAATTCCTTTACTTGTAATTTTCTTCCAGAGGCATTCATGTTTTCTAGATCTTTGTCTGAAAAATCTGCTCTATAAGGTTTCTGCAACACTTTTGATTTCCCTATTTCAATTCCCATCTGCAGAGCTAAATCTGATAATTTTTCATGAAATAATTTTACATTTCTGGTGATACTTCTGCATACGAACAATAATTCTTCTTCATCGTAAGCATTTAGGCGATCTAACCCCACATTTCCTGCTATTATTTCTTCTAATTCAACTTTTAATTTATAAATATCCAACATTTTTGGAGGTGTACACTGTTGATCTGATCCTTGTGCCCACCTTTCTAAGTCTTCGGGTGTTACCACAGTGACACTTTTTGCTCCCGATGAAGTTATTAGGTTTATATCTTTCGAACAACCAGGTGTAGCCCTTCTGGGAGTGCTATTTACAGAATCTCGAATGGGTAAATCCATTAATGAAATCACAGATTCACAGTCACTAAAATGATCCTCAACCATTACTACTGTTTCAGGTTTAGGAACATTCACAGGAGTAGGCGTAACTAGCGGTGGAGGATAGTTTCCTTTGTCACTATATAATGGGACTACTGGACCAATTGTTACAGGTATGGTCAAAGAGTCAGGATGTACTTTATCTGTGTTATTTTCTGTATTAATTCTGCTCTTGTCTTCTCTAGGGCTTCTTTTTCTTTATCATGAAGTACCCTACTAGGTGTGAAATCATGCAATACCTGCGGTAACAATGGGGTCTTCAACGGTGGTGCACTTGGGAGCATCCCCTAGTCCCTTCCTGATATGGTGGGGGGTTCTTTAATATCTCTTCCATAAATTCATCTTCAGAATCTCCATTTCTCATTAAGTGTTTCGTCTTTTCTGTGCATTTGCTCCCTAACAGTTCTTCTGCTGTTAATATTGGATACAGTCCCTCTGTAAGCATTGCCCTCCTCCATTGTTTCATCTGACCGTCCCTAGACTCATGTTGGTTTCTGGGAAAAAATCCTTGATAACCCCTATTACTCATGGATCGATCACGCTCAAATGCCTCGGTTTCCCATTCCTCTAAGGCTTCGTATTGAGTTAATCTAGGTCTGGGTTCTAAGTCATTCATCCTCAATCTTAAATTTTTAAGAATTCTCCCATTGAAAGTGCCATTCTCAGGAAATGCTAATATTCCATCATTTTTGGTATATTCTATCCAATTCTCTATCCATACACAAGTATGATAACCTCTCTCCATCATCATGAATGAAGCGGGCGTTTTAGCCGGTGGAATGATAATTCCTTCCCTAGTTTTGATGGGTTTATCCTTTTAAAATAATTCTTTATCTTTTGTAGAAATGACATTTTTCTCTTTTCTCCGTACATCTTAGGTAGATCTCGATGTATAAAATTATATTCCGTAAAGCCTAAATATCTCCTATCAGGACGAGTTCCTGTTAAAGTTGGATCGCGTTTTAACATGCAATCTCTATCCACTAAGATTTTAGCTTCTATGATATCAACCAATCAAATGCCAGCTAACTTTTATCTCTGAACCAATCCTAGCGCGGCCTTTCTGTGACGTTTGTCTGTCAACCCCTCCTTTACAATCTGCGCTTCTCTGTCTCTCGCTGTTTTCAACCAATCCCAGCGCGGCACCTGTGACGTCAGTACTGCTCCTGACTACTGACCCCTCCTTTACAAGAGTCTTCCACACCCGCTGTTTTCAACCAATCCCAGCACGGCGTTTTGTGACGTCAGCTCCCTCTCCGGCAGCTGACCCTCCCTTTACAAATTCGTACGAAACAACTTTATTTTCTCTACGACTTTAATTAAAATTCAGTAACAACATAAAACATTCGCTATTGTGCCAGTTTCTCTAAATTGAAAAAAATTGTTTCTCTCACTTAGTAAAACCTTTCTGTTTACTAAACATATACTACGAGCAAAACCCTTCCGTTTACTCTTCACGCAAGCTTCAGAAGTACCTGCTACTTTTTTTAATGTTAACCTTTCTAGGTGATATAACATCAAAAATTTACCAGCATTCCTCTTGCTATTACTCACACGCATAGAGTCCCTAACAAGTACTGATAGCCCTGCTTAACTTTTTCAGTACTATTTCTGCCTGACAGATAACCTCACTGCAGTATGGCTTCCACTTACCATCCGCTATTCAATTTTCCCCGGGGAATTCTAGACAACATAAAACAACTTTGAACACACGGATGATAGTTCATAAAAAATAAAACTCTCATTACCCAATTAACAAAGTACAACCATCCTCTGATAACAGAAAACTGATCCAGCGCGATATTAGCAAACAGCATTCATACACCAAATACTCACTTGGGCCAATACATTCATACTACGCTAATACTTACGCTGGTGAGTCAGTTGTACTCTTTATCAAAATCCCTGCTACCAATTACCTTTCTGATTGAAGAGTAATGACTTACCAATGAATCCTTTGCCAATTGGGAAATTTAAAATGAGTGACATTCATTACAGTTCATAATCCTGAAATAATCACAGAGTCAGGAAGTTTTAAAATGTTTATCTAAAGATTTAGCAGAGTAAATTACAGAGCTGCATGATACTTCATCGCATATCAAGGATGAAGCATAGAATAATAGTTATTGATCAATGACGGTCCCTCAGAAAGGAGAAGATTGAGACAGCAGCGCAACTAAAGGTTGCAAGTATAATTACCTAAAGTGCGAGAACCAAACCCCTTGGCCAAGGAGTTAGAAAAGATGGGACCCAGGAAGGACGAAGAGTAAAGACCTCCTTCAGGTTCAGAACAGGGCCGGTGACCTCTCTACCAACGACGCCTGCGTCGTTCCCCTCTCTGATACTCGACTTCTCCTTGATTCTCCCGTGCCTTCCTTCTAATGGACTCCGCCGCCCCCTCCTCAGGACCTCTCTGGACAGCGGTTCAGTCTGCAATCGATCAGCTTGTCGGTCTGGAGCCTCTGCCTCTCTGTGTGAACGCCTGTTCTGAGCTGCTCTTCTGCCTTCTGTGTCTTCTGATCTCTTTGTGTCCCCTGTTCTGATTAATTAGCTAATTCTATATCTGTTATACCCTTCTACGCCCATGTACCTCCCATTAATGTTGCAAAAATATGGGACCACTACTTCTGATTGGACAGGGACAGGGGGTTGAACCTCACACCATATGATTTAGTTCAATTTTCTGAAGACCATTGTTTTAAAATACCGCCCATTAAATTTAATACATTTGCTTTATTTCCCACCCGTCTCACGACAAAGTTTATACATTGTTCATGTACATAGTTGCAAATTTGACAGGAGCAACATGGGTACAGCAGTGTTGGCCATTAGGTCGTGGCCTTGGACGACGTCCAGGTTGACTTCATCCTTTTCTTTTTTTGGCAGTCATGCAGGACGTGTGCGCAGAATCATTGTCTCTCGAGTTTCAGTTCACCAACCCCAGGCCCAAGTTTACAAACTAATAAAAGTCAAAGAAGAAAATATTAAAATCACAAATAAAATGTTTCACTGTATACCCACTCTTTCTATTCTATTCCCATTTACTTATAAATGCTATCCCGCATTAGTAGCGTTAGAGAAATGACAATTTAATTATAACACGAGAGCAAGCTGTAGCATGTGAAAACATCTAGCAGCCATTTTAATGCACACTGCGCAGAAGCAGGAGTTTCCCACCAAGCAAAGAGAGACGTCACACCAGGTGATATGGTTGAGACATGCGCAGTAAGTTTCCCGCGCTTTAGCGGCCATTTTAGAATAAAGACAAGCGTTACTTGTTAGTTAAATACATAGGCAAGCTTCCTTACTATTTATGTAGTGTATGCAAAAGTTAGTACAACCCATACAAGTTTAATAAATTAATACTGTGAGGCGATTGCGTCCGAGCAAGTCTCATTTGTGAGTCCTTGCTCCATCACCAGAATGCTAATCTAACGCAGTGGACTCAATCCGTCACATACCAATTGCAAGCACATGTCAAGTCATTAGCACAGCATACATTAATACTCTTACTGGCTTCTTTAAGAAGTGAGCCTTTACAAACTCATCGTTAGACCAGGAACCGACTAAGGACTAGATGAAGCTAGAGGAACCCTGGGATGGAAGAGAGGCTGCAGAGGATTCATATAGGTATTAGAGGGTAGAATTTCTAATCGTTAAATCATGTAACGGAACTAAATAACAAAGTGAAAGAATGCAGTGCCCAGAGCAAACCTTTTTCAACAGAAGTAAAGAACATTGTCAGACAAAAGGTGACTGGTGTTGGCACCTCTTGTAGTGCCACTGATTGACCTTACCCAGAGGAGGACATTGAAAATGTAAGTAAACATCAATCAGTGCATTCCCAGCCCTTACCAACCCCCATCGATCATTGACCAGTCTGCTTTATGCGGCTCTACATTTCACCTCCCTATCTGCCCCTTCTACTGTGCAACCATGTCAAGTGCAAAGGTGAACATGCCAGCGTTCTAACACTGCTCACAGACCTGGTATCCAAGGAAGCCTGAATCTGCCCCAGTCACTACATTTGGCACACATTATGCATCAAAAAGACATTAAGGGCTTCCGTTCAGAACAAATCTAAAGACATTTTCCCGGAAGCACAATGGCTTGAAGTTGATCAAATCTTAAATAGGAATCAGGCACATTTCATGCAGATCTAGCAGGAAAATGCCCATCTACCTTGCGAAGCCCCCATAGGAAGCATTTCCAATTATCACAAGACCACCCATACTCCCTCCTCCATAATGAACTACATTTATTGGAAGAGATCCCAGGACTGAATAGTAGGACTGCAACTGGCACACTACCAACTGGAGTTGAGGCAGAGATGAGAAGAAGAACTAAGTGCCAGATGTATCAAGCCATTTTCTGGTCACAAACTGCCCGACTCACAGAATCAGGCTGTTTGCAACCGGAAAAATGAATTTTTGTATGTTTCAGTCCCACATTGCGATTCGGTAACATTACCAAATCGCAGTTTGGAATTGCGAATACATACTGATTCGGTATTAGGAAGGGGGGGGTGCCAAGGGCGTCCCTTCCTAATATCGAATTATAGTTGTATGTCAGAATGTTTAGCGTCCGAAATGAGGTCGCTAAACATTCACATGTTGCCACCTACTTCAAGTAGGTGGTAATCCATTCACAGCCTAGCTGATCTGCGATGATGCAATGCTATTTTGTCTTTGATAGAAAATTGGCCTCCCAAGTTTAATTATCTTTCTGGAATATGTGGCCTAGCACTGAAGATGTTGCTCTAAGACGATGATGTAGTGCTAAGTCAAGGGTATGGTACAACACATATATCACAGCTGCAATAAAGACAGGAATGTCCAATCTGGGTGGTGAGTTTTGCAAAGACACAGCTCTTCAATAATATCTCATTATATAATTAAGTATAATTAAAACGAAAGTCAAATATTAAGCACACAAATCACAATAAAAAAAATTGCAGGGACGATACAGTGATAAAACCATGGAGCTTCAACACAAACACAAAGTACCATTAGCAATATCTAGACGATAATAAAGTGAGTAACTCTCTTGAAAATTAATACAACAGAGCAATAAAATTAATTCCAGGTGAAATTCCCTTTAGAGTGGTGTAATCTCACATAATTTCAATCAATCAATCAGGATTTATAAAGGGCAACAAATCACCTTGGAGGGTCTCAAGGCGCTGGAGTTGCTAGCTGCTTCGCTGTACTCTGTTAATTTAAACAACCATGTCTTGAGTCCTTTTCTGAATTCCTGGAGCGATGCAGCATTTCTGAGGTGAAGGGAAAGGTCATTCCAGGCTTTGGATTCCAGGTGAGAGAAGAAGCGTCCTCTTCTGTTGGATCGGCGGATCCGGACGGTGTCTGCGTATCTCAGTTGTCTGGTTGGTTGGTGGAAGGTCATTCGATTGTTGATGTATGCTGGTCCTGCATCATGCAGGGCTTTGTATACGTGGGCCAGCATCTTGAACTGGCATCGTCTTGTCCTCCTCGTTGCGTCTCTCCACTCCCTCCTCCGGCCGGAACAGGAAGGACCCAGGAAGCACCCACACTCCCCTGAGCCAATCACAATGCTGCAATGCAGCATTGTGATTCGTCTGAGCGCCGTGGTTCGGTGCTGAGAAGGGGACTGGGGGCCTGGGCATGTTTTCCTCCCAGGCTGTAATGCAGCCTGGGTGGAGAGCATGCTATATGCACATGAATGTTTAGCTGGCCTAAGATGGCGGGCCAAACATTCATGCACAGCCGGATACTTGAGGTTGGTGCTTTGATATTTTAGATGCTAAAATTCACTAAAAACTTAAAAAAATAATAACTCCGATTCTACTGATTGTATTTCATTTGTGTTGTGTTGTTTTTAAAAAAAATTAAAATGTTCTCTGTTTTCCTAAATTGGTGTGGGATTTTTCTTGTGCTGTGTTTTCACTTTATTACTGTTTGTGTACTGCATATATACTTAACACAATACCTCTAAGTTAAGCCTGACTGCTTTTGTGCCAACCTACGAGAGGGTTAAGTACAGGTTAATTTAGTGACTTTTGTGGCTCACCCTGACAAGGATTGTGGTTATTGCTTGAGTAAGGTTTTCACCCCACACAATCAAAAACCCAATTTCATACAGAAGGGATGCTTTCTCACTCTGTAAAATGGAGCTACACTCTTCATTATGCACTTCTACCTCTGCTGTGGAAGGTCATTCACAAGATTTGATCTGCCCATAGTATTTGAACCTTCTTAACTGTACAGCCCTGTTTCCACTTGCTCTGAAGAATCATTCTCAGGCTCAAAATGGTAAACAATTATTTGACACTAATTGCAAGGTCATCAATGTCTAAAGGTCAGGCGCCTCATGCCATTGTCTTTCTGAGTAGGTTTTTAGCAGTAAATAAGCCTTTAACACAGGTAGATTATCATAGCATGTGGTCTGTCTTGCATCTTGAGTTTTTCCAGTCTGTTGATCCTTTACAAGTGAGGAGAGTCATGATTCTACATAGCAGGGTTCCTTGTTTACATACCAATGTCTCCCAATGCTTTTTCATGTTCCTGATTGAGATTTGAATTTAGCCTTCTATTTGTGATAAGTTCTCCGTTTGAACATTCTTTTCAAATTTCCTTTCTCAGAAAGTGGCTTTTTTGCTGGCCACCATGCATCCTAAAACATCAGTGAGAACCAGCCTCTATCTGCTTTACCTCCTTCCCTGACATTTTTTAGGGACAAAGTGATTCTATAAGTGAAACCCTTTTTTCTTTTTAAAGTGGTTTTGTCGATTGGTGTTTCTCAACCAATTTCAGAATATGTTTTCCTTTCTCCTTCTCATGCCTCTTCAAAAGAGGCTTGCCAAAGATTTTTTTTTAACGTAAAGCACAATGTCTATCACAGCGCAACCTCCCACAGATGGTTGCTGTGCACCGTGGTACTTTCATGAAATACCATGAAATTTCGCAAAACTACAGCGGCCACAGATATCACCAAGTTAAGACACCTTATGATTTTAATAAAATACTTACCCAACTAACCTGTACTACCCAAATGAATCACCTACACATAATAATCTATCTTCCAGCCAAACTTAATTCAAATCCTTTCAGCCGCACAGGTAAGCGCGGTAGGGCCGGGCGGGGTGGGCGGGGGGTCAAGTCGACAGACGACGGAATAGGTATAATTAAATAAATGAATAATACCTATTCCATCGTCTGTCGACTTCCCCTCTGCCGCGCCCCGCCTCACCACGCTTATCTGTGCCAGCTGCCGCTGGAAGAGTCATCAAACAGGGGAAGAGTTATTAGCAAGCAAAAATCTGAGGAACTACTATACCTGGGAATCCTAACTGTAACATATATATAACTGTCATACAATAAGTATAATGATTTATATATTCTGGGTCCCTGGGGCACCCAGTGATAATATTTAAAAAAATTGGGCTCCCCTAGTCTACAAGATTAAAAAATAGTGTGTGTGCTCCTGATGGACACCGGGGAACTCAAATTAACACCTTTTAAAAAAAAAAAAATGAATAATAAATAAGTGGGTCATTTATTATTCACTGGTCTGGCAAGGAGCATCCCATAATGCCCTAGTGATTTTTTTAATCATGTATTTTCTTGCTGGTGGTGCAGTTAGAAGGGGGACCACCAAACATTTTATTTTTTATTTTTGGGGGGGTCTGCAGGAGTACAACAGCCCTCCAAAAACATTGAAAAGAAACCGAGAAAGTCTCCTGGGTCATTGAATCCACGAACCCAGGAGAGCTTGCCATATTTTTTTAAGCACTCAGAGGTGGAGCTGTATGCTCTTCAGCTGGAGTGCAAAGACCTCTAGTGGTTGGTTTTATGGTTGTGCTTTGTGGCCTGAATAAAGTTACAACAAAACTCAAACATGTGATCATGTTTTTTTAAAAGGGCTTTGTTGAAACAAGCTCCTGAGACTCTACATCACAATAACAACACTAGAATAAATATGGTAATAAGGGTGAATGCACAGACAAGTTTGAAATACCTACGAGGGTGTGTAATCGCCCCGGTATCATTTAACATCAATATTAATGAAATAGGAAAGGTCCTCAATAATCTTGGTCTTGATGTACCCAAATTTGAGGCCAATCATATCCTGATTCTGTTATATGCAGATGATGTGGTAATTCGCACACGTACCAGAAAAGTCAATGCATTATCTTTTGGAAGGCTTTGAGTTATTTTGCAGAAAAAGGAAGCTAACCATGAATGCAAAGACCACTAAATTCATGATAATTAAACCTAAATCCTAGTTAATTTAGACCTTTAAGTTCCTTGGTAAAGCAAATGAGTGAGTCGAAATCACCGACTACTTGGGCATATGATTTGATGATTGGCTCCACTGGAAAGCTCAGTTAGTCAAGTCTAAAACAATACAGAGTCAACAGGCCAGTGCTATATCAAGATTTACAAATATATGTGGAAATCAAGTAATTAAGCCAGCCTTAACTGCCTGCAAAACAAAAGCTCATACGACAAGCTCCTATGGCGCTGAATTCTGGGGATATATAAAAAGGCAGGCCCTACAAAAAATAGAAAATGCTTTCTTGCGAAGCATATTACTTCTAGGCCAAGGAACTCTAATGACAGTACTAAGAGCTGAGCTCGGGATAGTTTCATTGGAGGATTTAATAGCTTTTTGCCCTGTAAAATACTAGGCATGAGTTTGGAACAGCCCAACAGGACATTCAGCCTTCCAAGCCGAGCTGAAAAATCACAAAAGCCTTTCACCACTGCAGGCACACTTCTACAGCTTTGAATTGGTAAAATGTCATCCAAGCCAGTATGGAATAATTAAAAGCAACCCATGGCACGTGTATTTCGCTCTATTTAAAGTTAATCAGAGGGGTTCAGCTGTCCAGACACAAGAGACCACCCAGTATAAGTCAAGACAATACCCTTTCATGCTGACAGTGCCGAATAAATTATGTAAAACAGGAAATAATGAACTCTGGGTAGTTCGCAAGTTTAGGTGGAGAGAAGCTCTTTCATATTGAACACCAGCGACACTCATAATCTGCTCACCTCAAATGTCTGGGTTTTTTTTCAGATTTTTAAGCATATGATTAGCACAGTGGCATCATGATGAGCTAATATAGATGCATATTCTGAATATGTTATTTTTTGTTTTCATCCACCTTTCTATGTTCTTTAATCTGGGGGACAATGGAAAATGAACATGACAGATGTTGCTGCTGAATGTGATGCCTTATACAACAGTTGACATGTAATTTCCCTTGGAACTATGAGATGTTTTTGTGGACTTCGATCAGATAATAATGTTCAGGTCCACTGTGATTCTTGAGAAGCGCTTTACTTAAGGAATCTGCATTGGTCATCATAACCATCTGAAATACATTACCAAAGGAAATTAACTTGTTCTTTGTAATCTGACTCCACCAATAAAATACACCTCAAGGTGTCCAAATTCCCTTTCTTTAGGAGTGGAGTAGTAAGGAGATTTCGACTTGTAAGCTTGAAGACCACTCTTTTAAACTCCGATGTTATCTTAAAGTGGCAGCTTCAAAATATTATTTTTAATCATAGAGACATCTATCTATAGTTTTATTGAGATTGTTGAAAGAGCTAGGGGATCCTCTATGGTATTGCACCTCTATAGCAGAGGCATCAGTACAGCAATGTGTGATTTCACTACCCATTAACCTCGATTGCTAGAGGAATTTATATGAAAATGTCCAGGGCAGGTACACTTTATAGAAAGCTAGTTTAGAGGTGTATTGTTTTCAAGAGTAAGTGCAACATGCAAATTGGGACACCAAAGTAAAATTGACAGTACCATGTCAAATCTGCCAAGAGGGAGGATTTTGAAGTGAGGGTCATTTAGAAGCTTAAAATAGGAAACCTAGATCAAGGAGTTGGAGTTTACCATACAGCAGCAAGCCTGGGATTTACCACAGATTAACATCTTTGGTAACACCTTGTCTCTCTGCCAAGGTCAGGTATGGCTATAATAACTTGCCTGAGCTCACAGACTGCTTGATGTGCACGAACGTATCCGGGAGCCCTGTGAGTGGGGTCTGGTAGCCTTTAGTTACCGAGCAACTTAAAATAACAAGGGCTAGAAGCCTGGCTGGCTTTAGGGTGGTGCGACCGGTGGTGCAGCTGTACCTGGCACTTAGCTCATCGGTGTTGCATTTAGAAATGTTGTATGGATTTAAAAGCATCTGCTACAGTGTTCCCTGTGTGTCCAGCAGATGACTAATGTTCCTGCTGGTGAGAGATCAGAGTTTTGTCCAGCAGCAGTTTTGACTCATCATGAAGTAGCTCAGAGGGTTAATGTGCCTTTTGCAAGGAATGTGTACCATGCAGATCTCCCAAATGTATTTTATAATGATACCCCAGTGGGTTACTGCTTTTGGAACAGAGATCCTTTGGTTACTTGCAGTTCATAAGTTACAATCCTAGTATAGCACAGCGGGCTATGAACTGTCATCAAAGAGCTGTATGCAAACTGCATGGTGTAGGTTAGAAAGTTGTTTTTTCCCCCAGTCTTTTATCCTCCTAATAGTGCTGAAAAGGTTTGTTCAGGTAGAAATACATTCTTATTAGTAAAGCCAACCTCAACCACTGTGGTACAATCTTAATCCTGAGTGTCTGCTTCCTGACACCAAACACTCTTAAAATATATTGCCTACTAGTATGCATGACATGTGGTTCGTACACCTTGTAATCCTTATTGTATTATGTAACATTTTCTATAGACTGATTTACACACATATGATTAATTGTCTCTGTATAATGTGTGTGTGTTATGTAAAGTGCACCGATACCGTACACTGGTATGAGTAGCGCTATAAAATAAATGAAATGCATGTGAGAGAAGGGTTATGATGAGACGAGAGTCCCTGTTGGAAGGGTGGGAGTGAGGGAATCCCTGGAGAAGGAGGTCATTGGGGGTCCCAAAAAAGGTTCTCCTAGTGCTAATGGCGGCCCTGGTTGAAAGGATCCATCATAGCAATACAAGAGGACTAGGAGAAAACAATCTGAGAAGCCCCTTAGAGCCTCAGAATAGAGCTGGGACTTGAAACGAATACCACATAAATTGTCACCACATGGTTTGACACCATATGCGACAGGCACTCTTCGAGTTCAAACGCACAACTCGGATCACTAAGGTCATTGCACCAGCCATCCACACTCTGGACCCGCATCTGCCATCCAGTTCCTTTCTCAATTCTAGACGGACATTGAACCGGCTCCCAGCTAGCACAGCCGTCTTCCTGGATAGGCTCGCCACTGCGATACAGTGCGGCTGGCTCCCAGACCGGAACCCGCAACTGAGGTTCCGTTTTAAATAAACCACTACCTTCGCGTTGCCACGCATGGATTGCCTTCTCTCCAATACGTCCGATTTCGCCATCCCAGCGAATCCGGCGCATCTGGGACATTTTCCCAATTTAACAGCTTATTTATGTGCCTTGCACATGGCAAATCTTCCTCAGGCATGTAATACAATGTCCTGATGATGATCACAGTATTTTCCTTACGGGATCGAAACGTCGTCGACTGATAGTACACCGCAAACTCTATTCAATTTGCTATTTAAGTGTAACGGTGTCATTGTTCATTTTTGCTTGTTGTATCTTCTGTATAGTTCACAAGCTTGTTCCCCTGCCTGAGTTTTTGTTTGTTATATGTTGTATGTTTTGCGTTGGATGCAGGACTGTGTCCCACTTTATTTTGTGTTTCGAACTGAAAGCATCATAAAAATAACCCTGTCCTGCTGCACAGCTTTAATATAGTATGGATTCCGAGTCTATATTCACTCCGTTCCTATGTATTCTCCCTGTCAGGGACAATTGTGTTTATAACTTACCATATGTGACAGAGAGCAGCACAAAAGGCAAATACTGTTCTGACATAATCCTACTCAGATGAAAGAGTTAGCTCAAGAAGCCTGATTACTGTGTTTCTTGGCTACAAAATTAAGAATTGTCTTTTCAGGAAAAAAGGCACTTGGTATAAGTATGTATAATATCCAATAGGTAAAGATGTCAAAAGTGCTGCTAGAGTCGGAACAATATAGTTACTAAACTCTGGCTGACATGTATTCTGCTGACTTTTAGAGACTGGGGCCAGTTGAGGAATGATCCGATCTTTACTATTACAGCCCGGTCCACACTGTTTACATTTTCTTTATCAAGAAGAATGTTTCTTCGGTGCTGCACTTGGAAAAACACGTTTTTAGAACTAATAATTTCAATCTGATGGATGACTTTAATATAGTGAGTTATGTTGTATGACGTTTTAATAAAAAATATTTTACCACAGCTGGCTCTGTCACAGCTTAGAACGTGTGATATAAAAACAATATCATGTAATTGGCAATATGGAGAAGGAGAAAACACTGGTGAGTGGGAGGCACATTTTTCAGTAATGGTTATTGATGTCCCAGAACGCATTCTGCTTCAGGTTTAGGTATAGGATGCGATAAACCATAGCAATTGCTGCCTGCTAAAAGAAAGTTTTAACAAGCAGATAAATAAAGAGATTTTGGAAGGTAAGGGAAAGAAAATTACACTGAGACAATAGTTGGCAGGTCATTTTAATACATGGATCCCATGTATTCCACAAATGTTCAAGCAAGAATAAACCAATGCACTAAATATTTGCCATTTAATAAGTTAGATAAAGTAATTGCAAAGCATAGGGTATATTTTACATCGCATTGATTTATTGTGGGTTACCTTTGATCAACCTTCCTCAAAAGAACTGTTTTCAAAAGAAGAGCACATACCTACTAGATTGCAGGTTGTGTCACCTTTCATGTTTAGGGTCGAGCCTGCGAGTGCATGCGCTAGAGAATGCGTCTCGCTTGTGAGACACAATGTATATAGAAAAGTGCATGGAGCCCACCCATTGCTTTCCATTTGTTGTCTTCAAGTCCCTCTTCTTTAATAGCTCTTTATGGAATAACTCTTTTTATTTGGGCTTACACGTTTCACAACTGCAAGATATCATATTGGATCTGTCCACACTAGCCAGAAACAAATTTAGCATTTGTATACGATAGACACAGCTGTATGCCTACAACCCGGGGGCTGGCAGCGAGAACAGTAAGCAATAGGAGGCTATAAATCAAGGAACGCAATGATATCTCAGTCTCTTTGGCCATGTCTTGTGAAACGAAAGGAAGAAAGAACTTCAGTTGGATAAACTTACTGACATAAGCAGAGAATTAGAAGAAATACAAAAAGAAGATTACTAATAGAAGACCCTCCCACCCTCCCTGCCTCCTCAGCACCATTGTATTTCCTTTTAAGCGATATCGTAGGGGCTCCAGATTATGCTTTATCATAGTTACTGTGTACCATTGTGATGGGAGGTATCAGTAAGGCGCAGAATTTTCAAGAGCTTAGGGCAGGTCACTTCTCTGGACTCTTTGCTGAGTATAGTAATAAAAGGCTTCCATAATTCAGGGTATGCATCTGCTTTGCTCTCTGCTATCATAGATAGCCGCTCCATACCCAGCACTGACCACAATCGTCTCAGCCATGCTGCGTGGACTGGAACTCTATCTTTGCCCCAGTAGGCCAACAGCTCCATTCGCGCGGCGGTCAGGGCTATGGCTATCTGTTTCCCTCTTGGAGAGTGCAAGGGAAATGTTTGGGTGTTGGGAAGTCCTAGGTGTTTATAGGCTGCAAAGCGTGGGATATCAGTGTTAAAAGCGTCATTTATGTCTTGAAGTATCTTGTCCCAATATCTCACTAATTTGGGACAGTGCCATAGCAGATGTACTAGCAAGCCTGTCTGTCCACATCCTCGCCAGCAATAAGCTGTGCGTTCTTTGTTCCATTGGTTTAATCTGGCCGGTGTTAGGTACCAGTATGTAGCTACCCTGTTTGCTGCCTCCATGCCCGAAATGTCGTGAGGTGTATGATGAGACCTGAAGTGTATGTCCTGCCACTCCTTGTCTGAGAGGGTTCTACCCAGTTCCTCCTCCCATCTAAGTTGCCCCTTAGTTTTCGTGTGAGAGGGGTCCGCTGAGAGGAAGGCATACAGTTCTGTTATGAGGTGTTTGTCGTCATCCTTAGTAATGAGCCACTTTTCGAACTGGGTTGGGTGTCGGGAAGCCCCTGCTTTCATCTCTGGCGAGGTTACCCAGTGTCGTATTTGACTGTATAAAAAATAATCAGAGGCGGGAATCTCGTAGTCTTTCCTAAGCCGATCAAAAGGAATGATTCAGTTCTGATCAAATAGGGAGCCCACCCTTTTACAGCCCTGCTCGTGCCACCGTTGCAACGGCTCCGATTTACACCCCGGGGGGAACTCTGGATTATCCACCAAAGGGGTCATCGGGGAGGGGGAAGAATGTGAGGCCAAAGCGAGTCGCCGTGGCATCCCAGACCCTCATAGTTGTTGCCGTTACGGGGGAGGAGTACAACCCCCATGCCCTGTGCTTGCGCCGGAGCCAGATCTCTCGCCATATGTTGAGTTCTGCAACAGCCTGGTCCAGGAATGTCCAGTGCTTCTCCGAGAGGGGGCGATTCCATTCCAATATGAAGCGTAATTGCGTCGCCTGAAAATATCCTAAGATGACCGGGACCCCCAGTCCCCCAGCAGCCTTGGATTTTGTGATTTGAGTGAAGCTAAGTCGCAGCTGTTACCCACCCCAGATAAAGCGATTGATAGCACGTTGAAGATTCTGCAATTTGGCCGGAGGCGGGGTTAGGGGAATTGTTTGAAAGATGTACAATATACGCGGCAGGATTGTCATCTTGACCGCGGCAATACGACCCGTCCAGGAGAGACCCGCCCGTGCCCAGGTGGCTAGGGTTTTGTTACCTTAGAAGTGTATCGTAGTTAGCTTTCAGTGTTTTAGCCGGGGTGCACACTAAGAAAATCCCTAGATATGGTATGTATTTGCTAGCCCACGAGAATGGGAATTGACCAGCCAGGGTCTCCGCAGCAGCAGGGGCAGTTGATAGGTTTAATATTTATGCAGGTTCACCTTGAATCCGGACACCTCACTGAAGCGGGAGAACTCCTCCACCAAGGCCGAGAGCGAGATCTCCGGATTTGTCAGGGACAGTATCACATCGTCAGTGTATAAACTAATAGGATGTGTATCAGCCCCCAGGCGGATTCCGGAGATCAATGCATGATCTCGACCTCTCTGGACCATTGGCTCCATATAAAGAGCGAATAGCAGCGGGGAGAGTGGGCACCCCTGTCTAGTTCCTCTGCCGATAGGAAAGAGTCTGGAGGAGAATCCATTGACCCTGCCCGATGCCCTGGGTGTTTTGTAGAGGCAGCCTATCCAGCCAAGACATTTCTCGCCGAAGCGGTGAAGCGTCTCCACCAGGAATGGCCAGTGTACCCTATCAAAGGCCTTTTCTGAGTCTATTGACAGCAGAAGGGCCTCCGTGTGGGAGCGGTCAGTGAGGTCAGTGAGGTGTATGAGGCGCTTAGTATTGTCCCCACATGGTCTTGTTTGTATAAAGCCGGCTTGATCTGGATCAATGAGCCCTGCCAGGTGTGGGTTGATGCGAGCTGCCAGGATACCTGTAAAAAATTTTGCATCTACATTTAGTAATGAGATTGGGTGGTAGGACGTGCAGTCCAAGGGGTCTTTTGAGGGTTTTAAAATCACAGATATGGAGGCTTCCGTGAGGGAATCAGGTAGAGCCCCAGTGTCAAGGAATGAGTTAAAGAGCCGAGTTAATATAGGAGCCAAGGTCTGGCAGTATTTCTTATAAAACAAGGGTGTAAAGTCGTCTGCGCCAGGTGACTTAGCAGTTTTTAGGCGAGCTATCGCCGTGATGACCTCTTCTATCTGAATGGGGCGGTCAATATGAGCCGCCACGTCGGCCAGCAGTGTGGTTAGCCATGCACCTTGGAGATAGGCAGTCAAGCCTCCATGGAGAGAATCATCTCCCACGTAGAGTCTAGCATAGAATGCGTGGAAAACCTCCACAATGTCTGAATCCGCATGCACTATGGACCCGTTTGGGGCTCTAACTGCCGCTATCGAACCAGATATCTCCCGCTGTCGCAGTTTATGGGCGAGAATGTGGCGTGAGCAATTGCCATTGAGGAAGAATTTATGCCGCAGTCGTAGCAGGGCATACTCCGCCCGATCCAGGTCTAACCTGCTGAGGACGACTCGTTTCTTTTCTAGCTCCCTTCAAATACGGGGTGCCCCCGTTCGTTTGTGTATGGATTCGAGCTCCGCTACCTTAGCCTCTATTTCCTTTCTGTGTGCCTTACGAAGCCTATTTTCACCTGTCGAGACAGCAATGAATTCTCCCTGGATGACTAGCTTTAAAGTCTCCCACAGGGAGGCTGGGCGGACCTCTCCGCGGTCGTTATCGGCGAGGTAATCTGTGAGTGACTTGTGGATTGCTTGTGTTATCTGATCTGAGTGTAGCAATGCATCACTGAGACGCCATCGTGAGGGGCGAAGCTGAGAGGTGTCTAACGTCAAGGAGAGTGTGATCATGGCGTGGTCAGAAAGGGAACGGGGCTCAATCGTTGCATCAGCTATTTTACCTGTCAGTGTATCGGTAATTAAAAAGTGATCAATACGGGCATAGGTTTTGTGGGCCGCAGAAAAATGTGTATAGTCTCTAGTCGAGTGGTGCAACTGCCGCCATATGTCATTAAGGGAATTGTTCTTGAGCCACTGCTGTCTGGTCTGTGAGAGAGTCCCAGTTTGTGTAGATCGTTGGCCAGAGCGATCCATTTTTTGTGTTCATGACTAAATCCAGGTTCTTTTTGGTTAAGTTTGATGACCAAAACTGTCTAGGGAACCTGGGAGAGCGCATGCGGTCGACGTCCCTGGCAAGCAGGTGGGTTTCTTGGAGTGAGCATATGTCCCCCCGGAGTGCTCGAGATAGGATAAGATCGCCTTGCGCTTCACCGGGCTATTGAGATCCCGTACATTGAGGCTCACCAAACGGAGATTATGCATCCTGACAATTTAAGTGTACCCCGCTGTTTGGCCTCTGTGGCCCTGTCTTGGTGGTTGAGCCAAGGCGAAGTGCCCCACTGCATAATGGCCTATACCCCCACCCCTCTTACTCAAGCTTAGTTGGTGCAGAGGAGGGGAAAAGAAAAAAGATAGATAGACCCCTGAAAATAACATAACGAACACTGCAAACAAAAGGATATTCAATAACAGGAGACCAGAGTCCGCCATATCCGACGAGTCGGGATGAGGCGTGCACGGCCAAGAGAGGACTGTTCTAGAGAAGCCATGGTTAGTCCGTTGCACAAGCGTAGGGCGGGTCATCCCAAGGGTCGAATATCCAACCGCTCCTCCGCCACCTCTCTTTTACGGCCTCGCCGACTCCACTCCGGGCCCACGGCAGCAGCATTCTATTCTCAAGATGCCATTGAGAGGGCGGACTCTGTGGAAAGGGCTTGCAGCCCCGCCCGCCTTTCTTTTCTAATAGTATCTGGGTCAGGTTTAGGCATGCGACGGCCATTTGTCACCTTCTGCCACGCGGGTCGCAGGCTCCCGGAGGTCCTCAGCGATGTGGAGGAGAGTGCAGGCCTCTTTAAGGCATCTAATCTGATGCAGCACTCCTTCCAGTCTGAAGATATTGTGGAACGGATGACCCCATGCATAGGGTATCTTGGCTTTCTGTAGGTGCTCCGTAACGGGACGGAAGTCCCTGCGTTTCTGGAGGGTGATCTTAGAAAGGTCCTGGAAAAAGGTCGGTGAGTGACCCCTGAAGTGGACTGCATGGGAGTCTCTGGTTTTCTTGAGGATGTCCTCCTTGAACTGGAAATCGTGGACACATACTAAGATATCAGCTGGAGGACCTTTCCCAGGTCTCTCCGGGCCCACTATGTGCACTCGATCCAATTGTAGAGATGTGGTTTCTGGAAGGCCAGAGACATGTTTCAGGAGGTCTGTTACGTATTTGCGCAGGTCAGGGCCCTCCGCTTTTGATGGCACGCCTCTTATGCGGATATTGTTCCTTCTTGATCTGTTCTCCAGATCCTCATTGTGGGCCTGAACGTCTAGCTGTTGATCCCTCAGCCTCAGGACTTCTTGTTGGAGCCACGCTACTTCCTCCACTCGGCTGGATTCCTTCCGTTCAAGCTCTGCTACTCTCTCTCCCACCTTGTCCACGTCGCGTCTCACCTCTCGGAGGTCAGAGGCGAGCTCCGCCTTCATTGCCTGCAAGCCGGTGCGCAAAGAGGAAAACAGAGATTCCAAATATGCTTTGGTGATTGGGCCCTCGCCATCGTCCGAGTCCAGTCGGGTCTCCGCTCCCAGGGCCGCAGGTTTGTCATCTGTCCCTGAGTTGCCAGCCTTCCCTAACATTTCCTTAAGGGACTGCTCCTTCTTTGTCCTATTCCCGGCCATAGCGTCCAGGTCTGAAGTCTCAGGCGTCCCCAGGTGCACCAGAAGAGGGTCTTGCGGTATGCAGCCATTCGGCGAGTCCCAAGAACCTCACGAGATTGCTGTCTCTTCTCAGAGTCCACTCTTTGACGGGGGGGAGAACGCCCTTCCGAGCCTTTGTTTAATGTGTGTTCAGGGGGTGGCAACACAGTCTATTTGGCTCTGTTACTGAGTTCAGTTGTGCTAGGGTCAGTCCCTGTATTTCTGGATCCGCCCTCTTCTAGTCTCTTCTGCCGTTGCTGAGAGATTCTATCGAGGCAGGTTTCTCTCCAACCCGCCGTCAGTCATCTATGGCGCATCTAAAACTCCAGATATCTGGCCTGGTATGTGGGTGGGCTCTGGAATGGCGCAATAGCCCTTTGCTTCTCTGTGTTCACGCAGATCTCAGGTCTTGGCCAGCCCCTGCCCCCACCTCCGCAATAAATATGGCGAATTGGATGTGCTGGGCCTGTGTGGGAGATATATACGCTCAACTGGGCCTGCTCCCGTCCACGCAAGCCTCTCGTCCCTTGTCTTCTCACGTGCTGCCCGAGCCTTCGCGCACACTGGGTGCCTCTGGAGTATTGAGGGCATAGTGGGCTACGGGCGCTATGCTTCACGCCGTCAGTTTTCAACGTGGGCCACAAATCCAGTCTCACCCACTTGCGCGTTCACTTGGTATCTTGGGGCGCTGTCCTGGGTGTGCTGCGGCCCTTTTGGGGCACCGTAGCGGTGATGGGCGCTAGTGGGGGCGCGCCACACAAGCCTTGGGTCCCAGCTGTTGATCTCATTCAGGGGTCACCTTGGGCCCCGGCACCACCGCAGCTAGATGTGAGAGGGGGGCACGCCCCGCGGGGGACAGTCCGTCCCCCCCGTGCTGACAGCGGCCCCCCTGTGAGTCCACTGCGGGCCGTAAAGAACTTCTCCGCCCGTTTCGAGGTGGCCGCTAGCCCAGGTCCCGGCCTGCCGCCGTGGGTCCGCCTTTCCTCTCCACAGCCCGCACGTCGTCCTCAAGGTTCGGGCCTCGGCGGAGGCACCGGGCTCCGACTGTTGCCCTCTGCTCAGGTGCTGCTGGGACCACACAGCAATACGGGTAGAGCCGACCCGCTCCCCCAGCCCCGCGGCCCCCTCCTTACTGCTGTGTGCTCGTCGCGATGCCACTCACTTTGCTCCTGGGCCGGCCGTGCGTCGCAGGCCGCGACCACGTCTCTTCTTTCCGCAGCTCGCCTCGAGTCTCCGGTTGGCCAGCCACAGAGCCTGGGGCGATTCCGTCGCAGTCCGCTTGTGTCCCCCTCTTTCAGGTGCACTAGGAAACTCCTGGGGGGCACCGAGCGTGGGTCAGCAGGCGCTGAGTTAATGCTTTAGAAAGAGGCGGCTCAGAGCGATCTGGAAACGCGTCCTAGCCGCCCGCCATCTTGGCCACGCCCCTTTTTAATAGCTCTTTAATTGGCCAGTGCAGCCGAAACGTTACTTCCGAAGCTTGCTTTGGAGCAGGGACCAAGCATAGATTAATTCAAGTTAATCCGTGCCCATCCTCTGCTCGTGACATGATTGAGGTACTATTTCATGCACTCTCCCACTCCCTCCTGCTCCGTCCATAGCACTTGCATGCTTTTCAAAGCGCTCTCCCCCACACAGTATTATTGCTTGTTTTTAATGGGATATTAAGGCACCGCTCAAACCTGCGAACCTGCTAATTGTGTCCCATTGGATTCCGCCATGTCCTCTTTGCACTTCCAAATTTAGCATTTCATGTTACCCTCCTTGCGCTCCACACGCCAACCTGCTTTCGTTTCCAATAAACGTATTGTTTAGCAACTTGCCCTGCGTTCCATTTTTGTGGGTTTACTTTTCTAAAAATAGTCCTTTCATCTATCTTCTAGGGGTTTTGCTGACACTGTTTAGTTCCCATTTCTGCCGGAGTGCACCGATGTGTCCGTTTGATGTGTAGTACCTTCAGCCAGTCCGGGCTTTCTCACCAACACCACTTGGAATGCTGGGTTATTTGAGCCTACACTTATGGGAAGCTATGAATCCCAGAATGCAATTGCTTTTGTACTGCTAGATGATTAAACCTTCCTTTGACGTGATCCAAATTATGTAATCTACCAATAGCACGGTGCGTAGCTCATCCAGTCCAGCTTTTTTCTTTGATTTCCTGTGTATACTTTTAAAAGTTCGAAACTACAAGAGCCAGAATGCTCAGAGGAATCCTGGTTTGGATGAGCCACAGTGGTCGTCGCTTGATGTTTTATGAGAGCAGGAAGTGGATCACAGCACAGATAAAACTGGTGGTGCCGCCTGTGACTACCAAACTTGAAGAGTACACGTCACAGGTGCGTATGTATTGTGAACCTACAGAGCATGAGTTATGCTTAACTCTTCTATGTCCCCTGCCTGGAGCCATCAGGCATGGCGAGAAAGGAGGCTGGGTGCAGAGGCGTCATAAAAAGCTGACGCTGACATCACAGGCTCTGGTGAGCTTCATCCACTCCGGGTTAATGTTTTTAAGAGTTTGGTCATGGAGCCACCCTTTGCCAGCGAGGAATCTGCTTTTGGAAAAACAAATTTCCTTTATGTTCATCTGTTTTATAGCCATCAAACCAAAGAGTGAATAGGCATCTACCTTAGTGTTCACTGCCCTCATATGTATGCCTATATGTGGAACATATGTACCGCAAACCTAGCAAAAAGGCTGCAGAGTGCTGTACAGGGTCCAAGGCAAGAAGACAGTCCAAGTTTGATTGGAGGAGCATCTAGTTTCTAAGTGTGACTGAACTGTATTGTGATGTAGTGTTCTTTCTAAAGCGTAACACGGTTGATTCAGTCCTCCTGGAGTCGGGGATGTCATTCTAGACCCTGGGAACATAGATGTTGCCTTGTTTTTTGGTCGAAGTCTGCCAATCAGCACACCTGTCTGGTTTGCTAATGACATCTTGGGGACATTCAGAAAGCTTCCCTAAGAATGCATTACGCCCATTACTTGCCATTGGCTTTGTGGCTTCTAACTCACATTTGCTTGCTTTCTATTTGCTGGCTGTAGTTGATTTAGGCTGTTCAGCTTGAGTTTATTCCTTACGTTGCCCAAACCCTATTTACTGTGTTCTTCCACAAGTTCTCACCTTCTGTAAACAATCCTTGAAATCTTGTTCTTGTCACATTTGCTGTGCATTCACAGATGGAGGTCAAATGTCTGGATCTCTCTTTTATGTACCTTGGTGTTTACTTTTCTTTCTCTGACTTCAAAGTGAGAGGATTTATGTGACAATCATGCTGGCTACCAGGGCTGTGATTGAGGAAGGCTGTACAAAGTTAATTTTTTTTCCTAGCACACAACAAAATTTAAATGTCTGTAAATGAACTGTGCTGATATTTCAGAGTATATCAGAATTTGAAAAGCACTAATGAAGCACTTTTTTTGTTAATTCTGAAGGGTGGTGGCAACAAATATCTTAATACGATCAAATCAAATTAATACACTAGGTGATGACATTTTCACACATTATCGTTTGCGCTGTATACTTTTATCAGTAAAACTGTATGTCTGTGCAAATGTAATGGTAATTTCAATTAAAGATGTGTTGTTTTAATGACAGTACGCTACTACACCATGAATACTTCACTTTATCCCACTCCACTCTAATCTGCACAACTCCACACCACTTCAGTCTACTCTGCACCACTCCACACTACGCCACTTCCCACTGCATCACTGCACTCTACTCTGCATCACTCCACTCTATGCCACTTCACTCCAAACCTCTCTACTCTGTCAATGCACTCCTACCCCACACTACTCTACCATGCATCACTGCACTCTTTGCCCCTGCACCCTGCACCACTCCAATCAGCACCAATTCACTCTATAGCACTGTATCCTGCAACACTGCACTCTATGTTTTATCACTCCACACTATGCCAATGCACTCTACACCACTTTACTCAAAACCAATACACTCTATGCCCATCTACTCTGCACCACTGCACTCTACGCCACTATACTCTACTCAGCAACGCTTTATGCCACTACAGTCTTTGCCATTGTACTCTACATCACTGCACTCTACGCCACTCTATTCTACTCTGCGCCACTCTACTCTGCATCACTCGACGCCACTGCACTCCACATCACTCTACTATACACCACTACACTCTACGCCAGTCTACTCTATAACACTGCACTCTGCCACTGCACTCTACGCCACAGTACTCTACGCCACTGCACCACTCTACTTTGCACCACTCTACTTTGAGCCACTATACTCTGCACCACTGTGACCTATTACACTCTACTCTGCAAGACTACACTCTCCGCCACTGAACTCAACACCACTCTACTCTGTACCACTGCATTCTATGCCATTGCTACGCAAACTAGACCATTGCACCCTACGTCACTCCATTCTACTCTGCACCTATGTATCCTATGCCACTGCTCTCTGCACCACTTTGCCCTGCACCACTCTACTCTATGCCACCGCACTCTACTCTACGCCACTACACTCTGCATCCCCCATGCCACTGTTCTGCTCCACTGCACTCTACACCACTCTATTCTACACTACTACACTCTACACCTATGCACTCTACCCTGCACCACTCCACTCTACCCTGAACCATTCCACACGCATCCACTTCACTCTATACTGAAACAATTTACTCTATGCCACTGCACCTACGCCATTGCGCTTTTCTCTGCACCTCTCTACTCTATGCCACTGAAATCCATGCCACTCTACTCTACGTCACTGCACTCTACATCAATGCACTGTACACCACTTTACTCAAAACAATGCACTTTATGCCACTGCACTCTACACCAATAGACTGTGCACCACTGTACTTTACTCCACTTCACTATAGGCCACTCTACTCCACTCTATGATGCTCCTGTCTGTGACACTACACTCTACGATACTCCACTCTGACTGTCTACTCCACTCTATAACACACCACTCTACTCTATGCCACTTTACAACACTACTCCACCCTACAACGCTCTGCGCAACTCCCTCTATGTCACTCCATTCCACTTTACTCCACTCTATTCTATGATGCACTACTCCACTTTACGTCACTCCACTCTATGCCATTCCACTCTGCGCCACTCCACTCTACAACACTGTACTCCGCTTTATGCCATTTCACTTACTTTCCTACACTACTCCACTCTATACCACTCCACTCTTTGACAATCTACTCCGCTCTATGCCACTCTACTCCACAACATTCTACTCCACTTAACACAACATCCTCTACACCACTCCACGACACTTTATGCCACTTCATGACACTCTACTCCATTCTGACACTCTACACCACTCAATTCTTCTTCACCCTATGCCCTTCCACTTTACGACACTCTACTCCCTCTATGCCACTCCACTTCACGCCACTCAACTGTACTCTACACCACTCCACAACACTCCACTGTACTCCACTTTATGACACTCCACCCCAGGCCACTCTCTTTTACCCGACTAGCTTTCAGCCATCCTAAAAAGCAGCCACGCGTGTGTTCAACATTGCTAAAACATATTGGCAAAGCCAATAGCTCTTGCGTAGGTGAGACCTATTGGCTTTGTCAAAGCCTGTTTTTTACTGTAAGGACACCAATTCCATATCTGCAACAAGTGAAGGGAAACAGTGTAATATATCACACCATCGGTAAATGGGTAGAAGTGCTCCAGGGAATAGTGTGTAGCAGATTTGTGTGTAATATAGAGCTCTTTTAGGGATAATTCGTTTCTGGTCAAATGGAGTAAGTCCCTCCATCCTAGTTAGGTAACCTATTTCAGAAATGCCAATGAGAGCCCATTGTTTAAAGTTTTTCGGGGGTACCACCTCTCTCTGTAATGCACCCAATCGCAATGGGGTCTTTTTTGTCGTTTCCCCTTCCATCCTGTTGATGCCACACAACCTTCCTACACTCTGATGACTGCCCCTGTAGCATCCGTGAGCGTTGATTCACCCCTACAACTGTAGATGTTTCAAACATACGCTTTACCACCTGTTCTGAGTCTGCATAGTCTAGTTGATGGTTTTTTGCAATGCTGCAACCTTCTCAGTCGCAGCCATTGTTATGCTGAGGTTTGGGTCAAGAAATGCCTCCTTCTCCAGAGTTGTTTCGCTGTCCCGGTATTGAAACCCATCTTTCCCAATCCTAATCCCCCTTGCTAACGTCACATCTCAAGTGTTTATAATTAGCGAGGAGGTTTTGCACCAGTAAATTCTATATCGTAAAAATTCTCCATATTCAGTGAAGTTCACCAGCCACCTAGAAATCATTTGTTACGCCTTTGATGAATACAGAAGGATTTCACCTGCATGAAGTGAGATGTTATCTTTCAGACCATTTCCCAGTTTGAAGCCCTGTGTCTCCAAGGAGGCAGTAACCCAGCATGCCAGCAGCTGAGTTGCCACAATGAATCAATCAGTATGTGGACACCGGGCATCCTTCCTTAATCTCCTGCCTAGTTTTCGTGCCTCTGACATCATCCCTTGCACCTGTGGGTTTTGTATGTAATAATTTTGCCCAAACCTGAAATTCCAGCCGAACTCCCAATGGTTTCAGAAATCACAACATGATGTACTAGTCTAGGGAGTTGAAAGCCTTCTTGGCATCAAGGGGAAGGATGCCCAGTGGGTGCTCTACCCCTTTGACTTGGTGCAGGCAGCCATGCAGCCTCCATATCTTCAGCTGTGTTGACCTGCGAGGCATGAAGCCGGACTGATCAGGGTGAATCAGGCTTTTAACCACCCCAGGGAGTCTGTCTGCAAGCACTTCACTATGGCTTTGGTTTCACTGATCAGTAACTAGATTGATCAGTAGGAAGACCACCTCGACGCTAGTCCTTACTTTATGTACAACTACTACAATGGATTGCTGTAATAAGGCACAAGCTCCCGCCCTCCCTTCCCGGTAGTGGCTGCCCTACTGCTAAGAGCTTAAACAGTTCACCTTTTCACATGCAAAGACTTTGCAGCCCAACATTTTCCTTCCCTGCAACTGTGCATTCACCTTTGGAAGTTATTAGTAGTATATCTGTTCCTCAAGATCCATACTCAACTTCACCGTCAGCTTCTAGTGCGATAGCTAGTCTATCAATCAGTGCAAACAGACTCTGATTCCATTCATCCTTTTTAGTCTGGCCTGGCATAGGTTTCAGTAGTAATCCGCAAATGCCTGTGCTATCTCCCTATGCCAGTGGTTGAACATTGTATGGTTTTCTTCAAGCTGGCCTTGGCATGGCTAAGGTTTGGATGACGCCCTCCAGAAACCACTTTTTCTCCACATGATATTGGAATGTGGAGGAACACAAATCCTGCGAGAAGGAATCCCAAAATGTGTGGGGGGGGGAGACTTACGGCAAAAAAACTCTTTTTTGTAGGCGGATAGAGCTCGGACAAAGAAAGGCAATCACTGATGAAGGTAGGCAGGAAGGTGGTTCGGACGGACTGGGGGAAACGAAAAATAGAGTACAGGGTTTCCAGCGGAGCTGTGGAACTGTTGAGTATTGGACTTTGTGTCGCAATTCAAGCAGAAGCAGTTCCGAAGTACTCTATATAGAACCAAAATGAGATACAGGAAGTTGTCAACAAAAAGTCCTTCCCCCTTTGATTGGAAACTAAAGGAAGATTTCACAACTTTCTGTAAGGAAGGCTAAAGGAAAGTTCTGTACGTTTGTGGAATGTGCGTAAGAATGCTTTTGCTCACAAAGTAAATCTCCTTTGACCATTTAAATACATTTTACTTCAAGTAGTCTACTGGCTTGTTTAATAGAACTCCAGTATTTGAGCAGATTTGAGGTGACTGGTGCACAACATAACCAGGACAAGGAGCAATCCCAGAGTGCCTCCAAGGAACCCAGCCTCGAGGTAGGACTAACTGCGGCCAGGCTCTCTTTGTTCTCTCTGTACGTCACAACTCTCCATTAATGGAGCTCGCCCTTCCCCCTTTCATTGACTATCTCCTCATGTCACTTACTTCCTTCTTGTCTTTGATTAGGCCTTGCTGGTAGTCTCCCTGCCTTGTCTCCTTCCTCATACAGTCCGCTACGGGTACCAATGTAGTGTAGTCTAGCCGATTCCCTCAACTTATCATGGTATATTCTGTCAGGGCCAGGTCAAGAAGTCTGATTTCTGCATGCGTCGACAGATTACCCAAACTTTTTCTCTCTCCAAAAGCTTCTCGTATGAGTCGTTCTTGAAACCCATCATGAAAATCTGCAAAAGAAAGCAAAATCACCGAAGGAGAACAAATGTAATGCCTCTTTGACACAATACAGACACAATACTAGTTACCTCAAAGCCTCAGGCACCTAAAGATAGATTTAAAGTTGACTTGATGGGAATGAAGTACAGAGTAATACTGACATGGTGCAGTTCATTTTTCTTTACTTTAGTAAACGCTCCATGTAAATAGAACGTGAATCAGTCTTGAAATACTCACCAGCTAATAACCATGTGGTGAACATTAGAGTAACTAATGTTGTGTAAATGGCCTCTCCCGCACGGGCCAGGCATGAGTCCATCTGAAGCTGGTACACTGAGCTGGCTTCCTTCAAGCATTGATTGTGTATTTTAATGTTTGATTCTGCAGGCCAGGTCAGGCAGCTGCAGAGCGTATTGTGATCATACATACTTCCAAGTGCTCTTCACTTAAACCGCATTAACCCTAAGGTGGCGTGTCAAAGTCCAGTGACTGAGAGATTTTAGTATACATACCGAGTAGCCTCGTCACCAGATAATACCTTGTTTATTACACTTCACAATAAGCTCCTTGATGCTTACGCTGCACCTCCTGGGCTTGCCTCAATAGAACACACCACCTGCCCGGGATTCTCCATCTGTCTGCTGTACTCAGTTGCACCTTTTGAAATAGACTGCAGCCTCTACACTGCTCTGGAGTGCTTCACACTTTGCTAGACCACACAGCCTGACCTACCATGCACCTCCTCAGCTCACATCACATTCCCTGATGCAAACAGCACATTCTGTATTATGCTGCAACAGCCCATTATACTAGGACACGCACACAGTACCTATGCTATGACCACAACCCGTAAAGCAAGTAAGCATGGGTGGAGAACATGCCCAGACTCCCATTCCCTGGCTGAGCTCCATTCCATGGCGCTCAGATCTATTACAGCACTGCATTGCATTGGCTTAGCATGCATCAGTGTTCTTATTGTACTCCTGTGCGAGAAAGTACAATTTATTTACCTTTCCATAGATATTTTACCACACCTTGTGCATGCTACAGAGACCATTTGTTATTTATGTTTTCCTCCATGCTTAGCTTTTTTGTGATAGTTGTTATAATAGACCTTGCATTCTTGAGCATGCTCTTCTGTTTCCGGGAAAGGGTTATTCTAAATGGTAATGTGGATGGAATTCTTTAATTTCTATATATATATATACAATATATATATACACTCTTTTTCATCTCCTCAATAATGGAAGTCTATGCTTTGTCCACCACAAAACCTCAAGACATCTTGCCGTCCAAAACTAATGGGAACTTTATCAAATTCATGCAGCTTATTTAGAAAGATCCCAGGGAAAATGGGTCCTCTAGCTGCATAGTAAATTTACATCTGATTAACTTGGGCAAATACATGCAGACTATCGCATATTAAGAAATAGCACACACAAGCCTGTAATTTACAACATGGTTCACTACGGAAAGCTGATGTGTCATGCCACTAAAGTGAAAAATTGAATAAGCTTGATACTTGCCCAATAACAGTTTTTGAAATATCTTCCTAGCCAACTATGAGACCAGAGGTACCAAGTGTTTATTATTGGGCAACAGGAGATGCCTCTCAACTAGAGGTATAGGCTTACCATAAGGAATGCAGGCTTTCAATGGAATGTCTTCCTCTCCTTGGCAGGTACTCTGTTGCTTCAGCCATCAAATTTAGCATGTTACCCCTACACCTTACGTTTGCAATTTGCATACTATTTCTTGAATGTTTGTAGATAAAATGGCTGGAGTAGACCAGGTATATTCATAGAAAGATTTAGATATCAGATTTGATATTGAATAAAAGTGAAGGTGGGAGCTGTTCACCTAATACAAAATATATGTAATTGGGCTACATTTTCAGCTAGTGGAATCTTTACCGGCAGTCCCTTCATTTAAGTGAACCAGGTGCGGGTCTCACATTGCCCACCTAGTTTAGTTAGCGTATCATATTCGTTCATTTCTCCTTGGTTGCACTAGGTAGGATAAGAATAAAAACTTGGGACTTTACTATTGTTCAGGAGATCCCCACTCAATGGACCTACCACTAGCACATGTCAGTCTGTTTTTTGAGCATCACTTCAGAAATATGGCTAGAAGACCGGCGAACTGATGTGACTCGGCCTTGGGACAGAGGGTCCAACTATAAAGGCCCTTTAACTTTAAAGGCAAGAGTAGAATGTGGACAATATATATTTACTCTTCTCAGAATTTATTACAAGCTGTGTGTTTTTCATTTCATGCCAGGTGCAAAGGCAATTCATGCAACATCCTGGCAACAGGATGCATCATACCAACAAGACTGAACTAGGCTACCCGCATTATGCTGCATAACATCCTAAAATTTGAACTTGTCAGGGCCACTCAAGTGCCAGATAAAATATGATGTTGAACAGCAATTGCCACCTCTATCTACGCTTATACGTTATAACACAGACTGTATCAAATTTCAGTTTCTGTTATTTCACCAACAGAAAAAATAACATTTTGAAGTAATTGTTTTTCAATTTTTCCATTTAGCCCAGTGATTTAAGGAAGCATCGACGGAAAGTGTTGGTAAGTTCACATCTTTTCTTTAGATTTTACACTACATCTCCCTGTCTTTAATACTCTCCAGTCATCTGGCCAGATGTCTTCCTTTTCTGGATGCATGCTTTTAAAATGTGTACTACTCTGCTGTACACTATAATTCACCATTCCGTCTCTCCTTTTATTCGTAATATTAGACCACACATTAGAAGAATGCTTGAAAAGTACATAAAGATACTATGCTTCAATCCTGTTAGGGAGTGTAGATTACATGACTACACCACATTGCTTTGAAGATTATTTAGCTGCCATACCCTTGTTTTCTCATTATATCCTCTTTATTCAGTCACCAGTGTCGCGGGATGAAAGCCGTGAAGATAAGGCCACCATACACTGTGAGACATCCCCTCCTCCGTCACCTAGAACCCTGAGGCTGGAGAAATTTGGAATCCAATCTATCATCCAGGAAGATGGCAGAAGGTACTTATGGGCTCATACAGGGCCAGTAAATTATCACTTGGGTTACCCAGTATGTTTTTTTAGAAAATAATATTTTGCTAACAGGACCCTTAATGCATACATACCTTTTCAATATACATTTCTGTAGTGGTATTTTTATGGTTTTGTTGGGTTGAGAAGATAATACTCTGTTGTTATATTAGGCTCTCATAGAGAGCCTTTAACTTGAATAGCCAGATCAAAATCCGAATATTGACTGCTACGACTTAACGGTAGTGAAAAACTAAAGTTGTTTCCTAATGTTGTTCTGTCACTAGGGGAAGCACTTGCTTCCTTTACCTGGCCTGTCTCTGGGAAAACCCACGCAAAATGGCGAAATAGCAGCTCACAGCCTTACCCACCTTCATCTGCCTCTCTCGGGGTTCCATAGAAGGTGGGCGGTGCTCTGCAAGTGCCAAGTACCACATTCATGTGCCAGTGTGGGTCACTGTGGATCCAAGCTGACATGGTTAAACAAACTGCACTTATCAGCGCTTCTGTGCTGGCTACTGTGAGAGCAGAGAGCTTGGCCTATGCAGAAAATGGGAGGGGAGGTGCAGAGCGTGGTGGGGGTGGGTGACAGGAGGACATGTATATTTTTTTATAATTGGGCAGGAGGAGGTTAAAAAGAGGGTGGTGTAGGAGACTGTACACAGGTAAAGTTGTTTTCATGGGTGTGAAGATTTAAAGAGGGTGGTTGAGGTGGGAGGCGGGAGACGGGAGGCAAAGTATTTTTTCTTTTTCGTTGGGGAAGAGAAGGCCATGTTGTGTGTGGCACCTGCATTACTCTCCTGCTGCTGTGTAACAGCTGAAGGTAGGGGCAGGAGATTTGATGGGCGCGTGCATATTGTGAAATTGTAGATGGGTCAAAAGAGGCTACTAAAGATGTTTTCACAGAGGAGCTGGAAGTGACATCATAGACAACTTGGGCTACACTGTCGTCTACTTGATGTCACACAGAACGCACTGGTGAAGACATTCCTTGTATTCACACTCATCTCTAGTATTATAAATGCTTGTGTAGTATCTTCACTTTGTATTACTTGTATCCTTTTACTGTGTGGTTTCTTTATCCTTTAGTGGTATATACCCCTTTAAGTATTGTGTTCCTTTTCTTACTTACTGTTCCAATTCCCTTTTGGAACTTAGTGACGGGAAGGCAGTCATTGTTAGCCTGGCCATGCTCCTTTGCGGTACGTGCTGTGCCGTGGGTCCTGTCCCCTTTATTTATCTCCATGAACATTAAAGACAACTGTTTCCTTTTATCGACATTCTCAGACTCCGTTCTTCCTATGCTAACCCGCCACTACAGCTCGTCACCTGATGTGCAGGGGTTAGGAACAACGTCTAAGCAGTAGTTGCCAAGGGCGATGAGATTTTGATAAAATAGTGAATATTGGTGTTTAAATGGGTGAATGAAAAATCCTGCTGCTCTCGGCCTGCCTTGTAGTTGCGGAGTTCTGTGCAATCCGTGGTAGTTTGTAGGCCTGGGCGGTAAATTCCGTTCCGTTTGCGGAATTTGGGTAATTTCGCGTTCCGCGGAGAACGCGGAATTGCCAAAAATTCCGCGATCCGCGGCATCGCAGAGTTTTTTGCTTGTTCGCGCTTTCAAGATGCGTGTTCGCGAGATATTTCTCCCCGAGCACGCAAACAGCGTTCGCGAACAGGAAAAAAGCATCGCGAACGGACAGAACAAGCAATTCCGTGTGTTCGCGGAACTTTTGCGTGCTCGCGGAGATTTTTTACCGTTTTGCGGAGTTTTGCGTAGCGCGACTACGCAAATTCCACCCACCCCTAGTTTGCTTCCAGTAAAAGCATTTTCCTTGGTTTGATATTGCCACTATGGCTCCTCTGCAGCAAGTGTATCTCTTTTCCAGGCTACGGGCTATTCGTCGAGGCAACCGTGCATTCTGGTGATTGACGTAGTCTGCCAGATAATGATGGCCGCATTAATAATAACACCACATAATAACCCTTTCAGGGGCCGTACCGTTGTGCATTAGTAGAGCTGGCCCTGTCGCCTGGGGAGCACCAGCCTCAGTCACAATGACGCAGCCTTGACTGTACACATCCGAACAAGACCTTCTGTCCTTGATCAACTCACATCCTTAATGGCTTCCATTACTGTGGCTGCGACTGAAGAATACGGAATGTGATGCTCTGGCATGGAATCACAATGCGGCATGAGAGTGATATTAAAAGCGCAGTACATCCCACGACCATGTGTATAAGGAGGCAGCTGCACCAGGTGTTTGCACCTCCAAGCAGCCTGGGTATGTGGCACATGCCAGCATTGCTCAATGTGCAGGATTCTCATTCATGGGGGGTAGGGGGGCTCTCAGGGATTACAGAGCGCCCCACTCTATTAAAGGTTCATGGGTAGCACTACATTTGGCAAGGTGGCGGTGACTGGAATAAAATGAAAGCAAATTAAGCAAACCAGGGGCACCTGTTGGCGTTGAAAGTTAGTGAACAGTAGGAGGAGCCAGCAGCGAATGGAGGTGCTCCCAGAAGCAGGCGGGCAAGGGCTCTTCAGGAATGGTGAACTACAGTTGTTGCTGGTGTGTGTCAAGCATTAGTGAGATTACAGGGTATTCTTGAGAAAGACAGTAAATATAGTCGCCCCACAGTTGATGTACCCGCGTGCAGAGTTCCCTCTGTGGCTGCTAGTGGCTTGAAGGAGAACCCTGTACATTTGTTAAAACATCTGGTTGTTATCCTTCTGCCAGCAATGCCTCTGGGTCGCAAGTGTCTACCGGACTTGGGTGTAGCACTCCACACAGCTTCTGGTGCCCTGTTTGATCCTAAAGGCATTCATTGCTTTTTATTCGCTCCAGATAACACAAAGGCGCAGAGTAGTTGGGAGGTACACTGGCAAACGAGGTCTCTAAAGGCACCTGTCTTTTGTTTTCATTGAACTGTCAAGAGATTCCTGTAGTCTATGCTGCACACTAAGAACTCCAACTCCTAAGATATTCACCTTGACAATCTGAAGTTTCAGCTAACCATACTCCATCCCACATGGTCATTGATTGTTCCTGCCTACCATTTCCTGGTTATGCCTACTCATGGTGGCTTCATGACAACAACTACCACATACACGCCTATACACGCACACACTTTAGTGTCTTTGTTCTCAGTGCACTGCTCCCTTTCACTGTCATGTGTATTGCATCCAAATTTAGCCTGGTGGATCATTAGTTGCACCTACAAAGCTTGGACCACCTGCCCAGGTGGACTCCATATAATATACTCACGGGTGATTAACTGGGCCTCCAGAAACTGCTGCTTCTGTTTGTTCTCCACGTAGTGGTTGCTAACCTCTTAGCAGTCCCCACAGAGGTATGCCCTTTGTCTCTCCTGGGCTGACACCACGTAGTACTCCCCCACTATTTCATCAATGCCTCCAGCCTTGAACCCTTGTTACTCATTGGCTCCTAAAACCTTAGCACTACCCCAGGAGTTCGGACACTTCTACCCTTAGGGGTCGGGCTTCTGTCGTTCCTCGATGGACTCTATATTGTACTCTCTTTCTGTTTATACGTTCAGAGGTTGGACTTATGTTACTTCTGGAAGATTCCCTACAGTCTAGTGTCCAGTTGCTTAACAGTGCTTCCGGGGTTGAGCTTTCTTGTTCCTAGGTGGATTCCATATACCACTCCAGGACTTTCCAACCATACCGCAGGCATTGGGCTTCTGGGGGTCCCCATTAATACACATCAATCAGCGGTCTCTACTTTATGATACATGCTAATCCTAAATGATGGTATGTATGAGCATGTGAAACGGAGTCTTTTCTCACACTCTCCAGCACTTTATGACTAGGCACAGCAGTAACCCTCTACCATGATCAGATCATGTCTCCAAGCCTCCTGTACAGGCAAAACTACAACCAATATGGCTTTCATCCATATATCTGAAAGGGAACGCAAGAGTTTGATGCATATCGTATGACTTGGGAATTGTATGAAGCCCTATACAAGTACTACAGTCCAATACTATATATTATAATACAATAAGATGAAGCAGGTATGTCACTTTGTCTTGAATCATAGCCATATATAAGAATAGATCTAATTGTCAGCGGAACAGTGCGAGAGCACAAACAATACGGTTTGCAACTTAACTTACTAGTCCAAAAACACTATTTCCACCAACTGGGATTTAAAAATGTGAATATTTGTACTGGTTGGTTTGTGCAAATATTATTGCAAAATTGCACTTGCCCTGGGCAATGTTACAAAGTTTGTGCCATGCTGTGTATACATTCTACACAGAGAGATAGTTTAGTTGTCAATTGTAGAACCAGAAGAATCCGGTCCCATTTTTAGGGCTCCCCAGTTATACGTAAAACTTGTGATCTTAGGCGAATGACTATATTTCTATGTACAGGAATATTTAAATACAGACTAAATACCAGTTGTAAGTTGTACATATTGAAAAACAAATTGGACCTTTCCATTTAACATTTGATGATATGAAATATAGAATACCTAAACCATGCATGTTAAATCCATAACCAATCGACTCTCGTTTAGAAACCCTTAAAAAACATGGCGGTTTGGCAATCAGTGAGCTCTCTGTCAATCTGTTATAGCAGAGATAGCGCCAAGACACCTCCGGGTATTCATGCGCTCTAGAAATAATGATAACATATAACATGACCTTGGGGAAATATACTTTGGTTGCTAACTCACACTTCATAGTAGTCAGAAGAATAATAGTTGGGTGAGAAAAGATGACGGTTACTGGCTGGTCTAGACTTTGGAAACCATTCATAGTAGTCAGTGTGCATCATAATAAAAATAGGTGGAGGTGCAACTCTTTGTATTGTAGTGCGCATCGATAGGTTGGATTTTATTCACCATAATGTGTCCACATTCGCTGCTGAGGTATGCATAGCCCTGCGGGACAAGGTGGGATGGTACACTGTTTATATTCATTAATCGATTGGAATCCTTCCTTTGTAATTATAAATCTTTCACATTCTCTCTCATTTCGTAGTTCAGCTGAAGATCAGACCAGTTACCCCAGCAGCACCAACGGCAGCCTGGACTCCTTACACAAAGGCCCAAAGAAAAAAGGCATCAAGTCATCCTTCGGCCGCTTGTTTGGGAAGAAGGAAAAGGGACGGCTTATGCAAATGAGTAAGGATGGAATGGGCCAAGGTATACGTTTGCTTCTAATGTAGTTACTTGACTTTGTATAGCTCGACTTAGCTTATTTTTAATTTGATAGTAATCATCGATTTTAATGCAGTTGTGTTGTTTGAGACTCACAACCAATTTAAATGCATAGCGATCTCTGCACAGGTTGGACAAAAACTACTTAGAATAAGCAATAAAATCAAAGTCCACGCCAAGCATTACAAAGGTACAAAAATAAGAGACCTCTGAAAGTGAGGAAAATGTAAAAATAATGTCGCAGAGTAATTTCTAGGTCTGGTGCAGCCAGAGCTTGTCTCATTGATCAACAAAAAATACACAGAGAGGAAGTTTCCCCTTCATCCACTTCATCTTTCGGTGAGTCGCCTTCAGCTATTGGCCTCTTAGGGTCAGTCCATTCCGACCATTGCATAAATAAAGCGTGATTCACATTTTGGATCAGACAAGAGGAGTATTTCTCACTCACAGTAATGTACCTGGCTATTAGGTGAATTGGTTCGAGGCAAGGGCGTGCATGAGGTGCAGAGACTACTCACATGAATTAAAAAAAAAAAAGGTATTTTACCGTCTTGGAAAGATTGCTTTCTCACCTAAAGGAACTCATTCTGCTTCACGAACATACTTATTTAAAGTGTTGATGTAAATAAGTATGTAAATGCATCAAAAAATATTATAATGTGTTTAGATTTAACCGTTTTGATAGTTTTGCGACTAATTTTCTTAGCGCTGTGCTCGGCAGACTGAGGCTGTGAGAGAAGCTGTAAGAGTCATCGGAGTTCTTATTTTACCGTCTGTGGGCCAGATGTATGACCCATTTTTGCATGCGCAAACGGGTTTGCGAACCCGTTTGCGCATGCAAAAACATATTGGGCCATTTACATAGCTTATTTAGCGAGTCGCAATTTTTTTGTGACTCGCTAAATATGTTTTGCGACTTGCTATTTGGAACGGGCATTCCCTTTCAAATTGCGAGTCTCTAAACAATGTACTATTGTTTTGCGACCGCAATTGTGGTTGCAAAACACTCGTAATTACCACCTACTTCAAGTAGGTGGTAATGCATTTGCAAATGGGAAGAGGTCCCCAGGGGACCCTTTCCCCTTTGCAAATGCATGCAAAATAATTTTTAAGGGCAGGCAGTGGTCCCAGAGACCAATGCCTGCCCTTAAAAATTAAAAGAAAACGTTTCATTTGCTTTATTTTTTTAAATGCATCCCGTTTTCCTTTAAAAAAAAGGGCTGCATTTTTTAAAAAAAATCTGCTTTGTTAAAAAGCAGTCCCAGACATGGTGGTCTGCTGAGCCCAGCAGGCGACCATCCCTGGGAGGGCTGGCATTCACAATGGGCTTGCAAATTGCGAGAGGCTCATTAATATTAATGAGCCTCGCAATTTGCGACCCCATTGGGAATCGCAAAATAGTGTAAACACACAGTTGTACATTTCATTTAGCGACTCGCAATTTGCGACTCGCAATGTGTCGCAAATTGTGAGGCGCTAAATGAAAGGGTCGTACATCTGTCCCTATATGTTTAATGCCGTTAGTCATTGGGCAGAGGGCAGGTACATCCACCACATTACACCAATATGAGGGCAACAAAATGTTGTCCAGCTTATGTATGTATTAATCAATATTGTGTACAAATATTGATTATTTTAGGTTTTTAACGCATTTCGAAGAGGTAAAACGTTTAGCTTTAACATTTTCATCTCTGTTTTAGTTTGTGCTCAGTTAAATTAGGTATCTTGAAAGACGGCCACATTGTTGCATACCGTCGGTATCTCAGATATAGGGGTCCGCACTGACCACCCTATGTCTATTTCGTGAATGAGCACCACGGTAGTTGTGGTTTGGGGGTCCTGGGAGGCTAAGAGGTCCTGTGTCTCAAGCCCCCACCTGAGTGCCCTGCCAATGCCTTTTTTTATTTTCATTTTTGTCTGAGATTGACGCAATTCGATGTGTAGCTGAAATCAGGACTGGCATGTTTATGTAACTTTGTGAAGATATTGATCTGAACACAGCATGCTTACTAATTAGGATAAGCCATAAATTAGGGAGATGACAGTCGCTCATCAAAGCAGTCATCCCTGAATTGTCATATTACTCTGAATTTATTTTCCAGTAAATGTTTTATTTGTGTAAGACTAGATCAGAAATGTCTGTAGATTTCCTAAGCGCGTCACTCAGGAAATACAACTTAGGAGAGAATTTGATTTCCTAAGCGCGTCACTCAGGAAATACAACTTAGGAGAGAATTTGATTCAGATGATCATGGCACTATATCATAGTCCGAGGGCTAGAGTGAGAGCGGGGGGAGCACTGTCTGATTTCTTTCCGTTAAAACAAGGTACCAGGCAAGGTTGCCCACTATCCCCATCTCTATTTCTCTTAGCCATTGAACCATTCCTACAACATCTACGAGCAAATCAAGATATTCATGGCATAGACATTGGCAAAAACTCATTCAAAGTTGCGGTCTATGCTGACGATATACTGGTGGTATCCAAGGAAGTGACTATAGCTATCCCGGCCCTTATGAAATCAATTCACGATTATGCAGAAGTTTCGGGCTATACACTCAATAAAGATAAGACAGAGGTTAAATTACTTAATTTATGCGGTTCCAAGGAGATCCTGGGTGAGTCAGGACTGACATGGCAGTCAGGCACAATTAAGTACCTGGTTCTAGAATTCTCGAACGACCTTATCTGCACACTAGAGGAAAATGAAACTATTACTTACAAAAAAATTGTGGACCTTTTGGAAAGATGGTCACCCAAAATCTTATCATGGTGGGGGAGAGTAGAAACGGTTAAGATGATGATATCGCCTCTCATAAACTATCTTGTTAGCATGCTCCCGATGATGCTCTCTGATAGCTTCTTAAAGAAGGTAGATAATGCTATGAGTAAATTTCTATGGCAAGGGAAAAAAGAGAGGATTTCTCTAAGTAAGCTCAGACTCGCCAAACATATTGGAGGGGTAGGCTTGCCAAATTTAAGGAACTACCAAGTAGCATACCTTTGCAAACAAGGGGCAACTTGGTTTATGGATAAACTTGATTACAGACCCCAATGGTTAGATGTAGAATTAAATCTTATCAAGGGAATCCCCCTCCTGGCAATTATGACAATGCAGACCTCTAAATTGGAGCACTCTAAATATATCATTTTAAACACTAAAAAAGCCTTAATAAATAAAAATGGGTGCTTCTAACGCACAGGTGATCTGGCACAATCCTGCGATAAAAATAAAGTAAGAAACAATATTTTGGAAAGAGTGGTCCCGTAAAGGTATCAATTTTGTAAAAGGCCTTTACAGTAACACTTCACCTGTTCCTTTCTCTACCCTTAAGAAGGAGAAAGGTTTAACTGAATTAGACTTCTACGACTTCCTGAAACCTAAACTTAAAGTACAGATATCCAAACTTAATTCTACCTCACTCACCCCCTCGCTCCCCTCCAAACTATCCCAATTGATTAATGCGGGCCACCTGGTCTCAAGGATCTATAAATTACTACTGCCCTCACCGGGTAAGCATCATTTAAGTAATGTAACAAAGTGGGAGACAGAACCGAACAGCAAAAAACGTACACTTGACTGGTCACGTATTCATATGATGCCTTTCAAACACAAAATCTCCCCTACTCTCTCACAAACAAAATTTATGACTATAAATAGGAATTACTGAATCCCTGCAAGACTATTTAAGCTTAAACTAACCCAGTCCCCACAATGCTGGAATTGCAATTCTCAAACTGGTGACTTATCACACATGCTACTACTGTGTCCTATGTTACAAAACTTTGGGAACAAAGTCTTCAATTACATTACCCAGACATTCAACATCTCTCTGGTTAAAGAGCTATCATATATATTAGCTGGATTTCTTGACCCAGACCTACTGGGAGAGGATGACCGCTTTCTGCTTGACTTAATGCTAACATTGGCGTGTAAAATAGTTCTGTGTAATTGGAAGAGCTTTGGGAAAATTTAATTAAAAAAATGGCAAGAATGGGCAACATTTTCAAAAGGTGCGGATAATATCGCCTTAAATACCTCCCCTTGGAAACCTAGACACAGGAAGATATGGAAAGCGCTTGACTAGGCATCCAAGGTTTTTAAACCCCCCTGAAATACCAACCCCAAACGTGATGATCATCACGCTAAATCGCAGTCCCCTCAGCATATATAAACATCCAACTAGGACTGAGTGATGGTTCCCTATCAGAATAAGATTTAATCAATGAACCAACCAACACTGTCTATAGGTGTGCCCTTTGACCCCGAGCTTATTCCTACTCTCCTCCTACTCCTACTCTCCTCTTACTCTTACTCTCCTCTTATTCTTACTCTCCTCTTTATTTCTCCTTATTTCATCAGTTGGGTTTTAGTATTGTTTAATTACTTTTATTGTTTCCTTTCTCGACTCTCTCCATGCTGAAAAGAGGATAAAGGATATTCAACAGGACTGTCATTGCTATGACATATGCATTTAATAATGATTGACTGGATACAATTTGTCCTTGAACCATCGATCACTACGTAGACATGTGTAACTTAAAGTATACTAGTCTGCAACTGTTAAACCAATATGAGCTTTCAGACCTGTCAATGTATTCTGTAACTGCATGTCCCTGTGTGACATTGATATTATGGCTAGCTTACCAATCAACATTTGTAACCCCGCCAGCTCGGTTAGCCGATTCAGTCACCCGGCGGCACCGTATCACTTGTAAAATTATTTCATCTACCTTTATCCAAGGTGGCATTTGATGTATTGCTGTACTTTTACTCCTTTGCTCTGTGTCTTTTATTTATTTTGTGTTCGAAAAACCAATAAAGTTATTGAAATCAAAAAAGAAATGTCTGTAAATGTTCAACTAATTGTTAGTATCAAAATATGTGCAAATGAACATGAGTTTGAAGTATTTATGCAATGGACAAGAGGGTATGCGAAAGTTTTTATATCTTTCGTAATCTGGATTCATTTGCAGTTTGTGAAGTGCTTAAGTAAATAAAGATTCATTTAACTCAAAAAATATAAACTTTGTGTGTTGCTGATAAAAGGTTTGCCACATTTGTTGATGGTATCTGCAGTTTTTGTGAAGATAAATTTGTAAAAACGAGCTCTGGCATCCGCGGAATGGACTGATGCATCAATAGAGACATGCTCTTTAGATGTACTGCTGACCAGTTTAGTAAAAAGAAAGAGCACCTTTCATACAAACTAGTATGATGCTATGCGAGCAACTAGATCAACTTCTATGCAGGAAGTACAGAATATTGAAATTCTAAAAATTAACGTGTCCACGAAATGAAACATACCTACCTGATCTTCACTTTAGCTCCCTTTCTCCTGTTGTAACTCGTGGCAGGGAATGCTCAGCCTAGATTTGGTGCTATCCTATGAGAACAGTTCTTGGCTGTGAGTGGAAACTGCAGCAATTGACTTTCAAGTAATCTCATGGATGGATGATGTGAGGTGATCATCTTAGTTTTTAAGTTTCTGAAGCAGTCAATACTGATTGATGCTTTCTATCACTAATGCCCATCAAATATGTACTGGTGAATATCCCAGAAGGTAAACATTGACTATGACACCAACCTTCATGTGTCTGAGGAACATCTGCAGGCTTTCTCCATGAGGCAGGGTCTGATTTAGGAAACGTCCATAACCTCTATAAATCCGTAAACAATAATGTTCGTATTGCTCTCGATATCTTGGGCTAATATCTTGCATCTAGGAATACAAAGCTGCTCTGCTGATTGGAGGAGAGTGATGAAAAAACTAACTTTCAGATACTTGCAAAAGATAAGATAGTTATTGGAGGACCTAAAGGTCCGAGGCAGTTCATTCTGGCTTTGGCTGTACTCCTGAAGAAGGAAGTTACCCACGTTCTAACTTTTTTGTATCTGGGAATAACAACCAGAGTAAGAAAGGCCAAATGTAAGGAATGCCTTGCAGATATCTTGTAAATATGTGTTGTTAAAAAAAGGGTCCCCTGTTAACGATAGCTGTGTGACTGAGGCATATCGATTTGAATTTAAACCATTAGGCAATAGGAAGAAAATATAATGTTTGGAGATGACCCGAAATATGAGGGCACCCACTTGGGCCCAGAATCAAGTGGGCAGCTACATTTTGGACCTTTGGCAGTCTTCTAGGTATATATTTAGTACAAAGAGCATTGCAGTAATCCAGACGAGTGAGTACAGTGGGTTGAGTCGCTGTTTTTTTTAGTTTTGATGAAGACGCTAATGACTTGTCTTCAATACTTTTAGCTAGAAGAAGCATGTAGTAGTAATTTTATTCACATGGCCCTTAAATGACATAGTGTTGTAAACGCGGCCCCTTGCTTGTTCATGGTGTCAGACTGTGTGGCTGCCGCACTATGTTCTTGGGGCCCCCAGGCCTCTGATCAGTGTGAAAGAGGATTTCCAGAAATTAGGACCATACCCTTTTCCGTGTGAAGACATAAGGTGTTCTTCTCCATCTTTTCAATAATTGTCAACAAACAACTATTTAAATTCAATTGAGCACTTGAGCTATTCCTTTTAATGTGGAGGATCACAATGTCAGATATATCTTTACATGGCTTTATATCAGGTGTCATTAAATTATTATAAGTACATTAAGTGGAACTTTTCATCAGGCTTGTATACATTAGAGGTATATTTCTTTGTGTCATTATAGGTAAATGTATTTTAGGGGTAAGCCTTCTAATTAAATATTTGCTTGAGGTGTCAAAGCTCAAATATCACAGAAAAGAGGTTTTCAGTATGAAGTATTACCCGAAATTCAAAAGACAGAATTAATTTGCAAGGTATTTAGCTCACCTAAACAATTAAAAAACTTAAATGGATGGTTAACACAGCTTTTCTACTATCATTTAGTGCTAGTAAAAAAATACTACCACAATGGCAGTGGTGCTCTCAGAGCACTAATCGGCATATATCTGACAGGGTCACTCTTCCAGGCCCATCATTGATGTACACATCTACCAATGAATCTTTCTGTAATAAATTGGAGTATTAGTTGAGAGAAATGAGAATGCAGCACTTAAACAGTAATAAAGTGAAAATTCAAGACAAATAAAAGCCCAAATCAAGATAGAAATATAGCATAGAGAATATTTTAATACAAAAAATTGTACCAAAATAACAAAAATCCAATAAGTAGAACCGGAGATATGAATTTTTAAAGTTTGAATTAAAAATAGCACCAAAACTTTCAAAACGCCAACCGCCGGTATCTGGTTTGGATAGTCCAGGTCAATGTCAAAAGTTAAAACCTGCCGCAATGGATCAATGGTTGGGTATAGGGACCAGGTTTGTCACACTGGAAAGTGTACCTTCTGACTCAGAAACTTTTATGAAGAAAAAGTGGTAGTCAACATGTTGTCAGTGTGGCAAGCCGCAACCTGGATCCAAAGCAGAGCTCAATGAAAGCATGTTGATGAAGACTAGGGTCTCAGTGCGGTAATCGACAAAGGTGGGAAAGCTCCAAAAGGTGAAGCCCAAAATCTGTGCCCAGGAAGGTTTCAACTTCAACGGGTTTCTGCTTGGTGTTGGTTCCCGATGAAACCCTCTAGTTTCGGACATAATACTTTTCTGGAGGACAGATCTCTTTCAGCAGGGCAAACCAGCAAACTGAAGCCCCCTGGAATTCGATGTTTATGACGGCTGTGGATTCAATGGCGGCCCCAGTGTCTGATGATTCTCCAGGCAGAAAGTTGGCTACAAGTGTCTAAGTCCCAGATCTTTGATTTTTGGAAGAGGAGGAGTACACTGTAGCACCAGCCAAGAGTCCAGGACCTCAGGGTCTCCAATTGGGATTTTGGACTCCCTCCAACAGGAGCAATTAGCAGGGTCCAGGGCAGGTCCAGTTGGTACTGCTCAGAGGGGTAGTTGCAGGATAAGGGCCTCTGGAAATCCCTGTATCGCAAAAAGGAGGTCAGCCCTTAGAGCCACTCCTGGGGTCCTTGGTTCAACATAAACCGGTCCAGCCTTCCTTCATGTCTCAGATAGCAGGGAAGTCTTTCTTCTGATCTTCACAGGAGGGTCCTGAGGATGGTATTAGGGATTCCACATTTATACCCAGTGCAAGCCTGTGAATATGGGAAATGCTGGCCATTCCCATGCCAATGGGGTCAAAGTTCCCAGGGTTGGCCAACCCACGTTTCAGCCCTTCCTCTGTGTTTTATTATAAACTATCCCACAGTGCCCCTCTCTACCTAAACCCAACATCGCAGAACCTTTCATCCCCTGGTCAGAACTCCCTGTGCCCACCCAGAGATGTGGCTATAATAATGGGCAAACTCTGCCTGTGGTTACTTCAAACCAGCTCTGGGGCAGATTCCCCTCTTACTAGGATTGGAGCCAAGCTGACTAGCAAAACAAATGGGAGGCATGCCTAGATGTGAGCTACAGCGGCTAGTAACAGGGCAGGCATCCTTGAAGCTCAGAAAGTGGCTGTGCACAGCCTTCCAGGCCATCCTCCTCATGGAAGAAAAACATCTCTACACACACAAGCCCTTTGTCCACTGTTTGAAAGCAATGGACATCTCACCACAAGAGAGCCATCAGCAATCTGGTGACACAGGACACTAGTAGAAAATCTATTTTCTGCTTAGGCAGTAAAATGGCAACTTTCCGAAAGAGTCATTTTCAAAATAATGATATAAAATCCAACTTGACCATTACGATAGATTTCAAATTACTAATAAAGAAGTCCTTAAACCATTTTCTAGCTGTCACCGAACTGAAAGTAAGCACTCTAAGTTGTTATGGTGAGACCCTGTATTTTCCTATGGCAAAGACAGTCTTCCCAGTGTGAAAAATGACTTTGGAAGTTTTTCACTGTCATGGCATGTAAAACATTAAATATGAATGCCCTAATTTTTAAATGCTATGTGCCATGTGCCCAATGAGCATTTAGGGACTACCTTGGGGGTGATTTACTAGGATGGCACACCAAGGTCCCTGGGGCAGGCTTACAGACATGTTTTACAGTGTTACTTTAGTGCGCGGCACAAAGAGTGCTGCAGCCCACCAGTAGCAGTTAAATTAAAGGCCCTTGATATATGTAGTACCACACACTAGGTCATAGAAGTAGATTAAAGGTTCAAATTATGAATATGAATATTTTACTAGGTTTGAAAGGGAGAGCACAAACACTTTACCACTGGTTACCAGGAATAAAGTGTGCAGAGTCCTATGGCCAACAAAAATGGGTTCAACAAAAGAAGGAAAAAATCTGGGGGAATAACACCCAGAAAATCATCATTTTGAACACCTTCCCAGTGTGTGTCAATAAATATTGTAAACACAGATTCCTGTAAGCAGAAAATTACGTACCGTAGTCCTACTTTGTGCTTTATTTTCTTTATATATGTTTTGTTAAACATACTCTATAGTTTCTATAGTGTCAGTGTGATACAAAAGAAACATTTTGTGATGTTGCTATGTGCGCCCTAAGTGGCTAAGGGTGTGCCCAGACATGGGTCCCTTGCTTGCTGCACCTCTGGATTCAAGCTAGCCTGGCTGATGAGGGCTGATACCCTGAAACCGGTCCCAGGATGCTTGTTTACAGTCCAGGGAGGACCTGGCTTGGCATTTCAGGCTGGACTGCTCCCATGGTGAGCAGGGTCAGGACTGATTTGCATATGGCTGGGTCCAAACTGGCATGACATGGCGAGCAAAATAACAATGGATTAAACCCAGATCTGTGACTGTGGGTGAGTGTTTGAAAAGTTTCAACACTCCATCCATCATTCTAATTTGTGATGTTACAAAAACATAAACATGTTCTTAATTTTCTTAAAATACTGCTTTGCATTAAGTATTTGATTCATAATATATTTTCTTGCATGAAAATAAAAACACATTTTAAATATTAGCAAATTATTTTCAACTAAACACATTTCACATAACATTAGCAGACATATTTGCAGTCTCTGGCATACAATGGATTCTAAACAGATGAAACACAAATGCTCCAACTCTTTCTAAAGAGTACTAAAATCAATTAATAAATCATGTAATATAAAAAATCCATAATGCATACATATAAAATATGGTCCTAGATTGCCATATTGGGGTTAAGGTAGCATTTATTAACAACTTGGCCTGGTGTATGATGCCACCAGAATCCTTCAATGCAAACATAGGCCCATGTTACACAGTTACCTGAAATATATTCTAGATAGCTGAATAATAATGTAAACAGCATTGCACTCCAGCAAAACCATTGCTTATCGCAATGTTAAAGTGATGTGTTTCGGCGCCAAAAGTTAAGTGAAGTGCCCAATTGCCTTCAAAATAACAAATGGGGTTACATTCATAACAATGGAAGATAGACTTCGGTGATATTAATAACATTTCATCGCAATGCAAACAAAATGGATCAATAAGGTTCAAAATTGCATTATTATATATAATAAGTTAGGATGTGATTGCAAACAATCACTTAATGGTGAAAATGATTCTGTTTACTTTGAATAATGAGCAGCGATCGTACAGATTAAGTTGGGTAATGTAAATATGTAACCAAATATCTTATCAACCATCCAAACTCAAGACAATAGAAGTGGTCAATAATTCCAATGTAAGCCATGGCGATGTTTGAGATCTGGAACAATTAGCAGTAATTATGTTTGTCTTCTAAATGTAAACATGTAATGAAGTATAGTACACCCATAGTCTACCAACACTTCAACCAGGAAGTGTTAGCAGCAATTTTGGGACTCAGACTCAGCTGAGTCCACCCAAAAAAGTGACAATTAAAGAAAATGGGGAAGGGTAGGCCTGGTGGTGGTGTCCCCCAGAGACCCTGCTAGGGCAAAAAAAGCTTTTTCGGCCAAAATCACAGCAAGAATGAAAAAAACAAACAAACATGGTTTCCAGCGCTTGGTTTTTTTCACCCCCTGGATGGACCAGGTCCCGGGGGTAAGTGTGAATTAAACAAAAGGGGAGGGGATACATGCTGACCCCTCCCCAGGGGCAGTTAAAGCCCCAGGGACCACCACCATCCCCGGGGTTTCTTTTTAAAATTAATTGGAGATGGGCTGTTCAATGCGTGGCCTTTAAAGACCCTGGAGACCCCCCTCCAAAGTTTAAAATTTCCCCAGTGACCGCCACCTCCTTGGAGCACAAAACTAGTTACAAAGGCGGGCTGTTTTTGGCCCGGGGACCACCATCTCCCCGGGGCTGGCCCTTTGTAAACTAAATGAGGGAGGCCGTGCGCCCCCCCTTCCTGGAGCCATTAATTGCACTGGGGACCATGACCCTCCAGGGCTGGCTCCCTATCTCCCGAGGTGCTTAGCTGGAACTTTGGCAGCTCCCATCAAGCAAGAACAAACTATAACTCCACTCTAAGTGGGCTGGAGCAGGATAAAGAGCTCCCGCCCCCTGGGAGCTGACTTTTCATCTGTTTTCCTGTCCACTGTCAAGCAGGCAGAAAAACAGATAAAAAAATTGCTCTCACACACTGGGAGCAGCATTTTCGGCTGCTCCCTGCATGCAGGAGCAATGTTGGCTCCCGCTGAAGGCGGGTAGCCTGCAGGGACCACAGGGGCATTGAGGCTCCCCCCTTGGGGCCCAACACTTCACACTGGGAGGTCTGAGTGGGCTCCAGGGCACCCAGCATCAAGAGGCCGGTCTCCGGGGGTTGAGTTTCCCGGGGCTGAAATTGGTCTGGGGAGAGGGGGAAGCCCCTCCCCTTTACTTCATATAGTGAAGAGGAAGTACCCCTGTTTGGTGGAGATTAACCTCTTTGTAGTCTTGTTGTCTTCTATTGATGAGGATTCATGTTATCACAGGGTTGTGGATGAAGACGCTCAAGGAACAATCACTTGCCGAAATTAGATGCACACAAGATCACTGGAGACATTACCTTGTGGTCTTTTATGCAGCTGTAGTGTAGAATATGCACTAGGCATTTACCCAACAAGGTAGCACTTACTAGTTACCCAGTAGAAAATACTCCTGTTGGGTAGACATTTTCAGCAAAACTGTGGACACTTCTTGGAAAAAATGAGGTTCCGTTATGGTCCTGAAGCTCATTTCACAGAAATTAAACCTCAATGGGAAGCACTTACAAATATTAACACAGCAGGTGCCCCAGTTGAAGCTCCACTTCTGTAAAGAACAAATGACCCTAACTTCTTGGGCTTGGCAAAGCAAGTGTGTTTCCTCTCGTATTCCACATTGAAACCCCACTCAATCTGGCTTCAGAGCAACATTTTCCACCGAATCTGCTCTCCTTCTATCGGAAGAAACATTGAGACAGAATGCTGATAAGGGTCAGATGTCAGCTCTGATATTACTCGACCTGAGTGCAGCCTTTGATACAGTGTCACATGATATACTAATTTACAGACTTCAGGAGACCGGAATTAGAGGCAATGCCCTAAAATGGTTTAGTTCCTTTCTAAAGGACAGATCCTCTCAGGTTACTCTTAAATCTTGTGTGTCAGACCAGTTCCATTCAACAAAAGGGGTTCCACAAGGCTCTATTTTGAGCCCTACTCTTTTCAATATATACATGAAACCCCTGGCTCACATTATTAAAAGTCATAGGGTTCAAGTGGTGTCATATGTCGATGACACCCAACTAATAGTAACTCTGTCGGACCCTTCTGTCATTATGGCTGAGAGGTTTAGGGCCTGCCTATCTGAGGTTGCAGTGTGGATGACCGACAACTGCCTCAAATTGAATGCTAGCAAAACAGAGATCCTACTGGTGGATAGAACTCCCTCTATCTGCACATCAGTTGGTGGCCAGCATCTTTGGGGGAAGCCACAGCTCCTAAATCTAAGGCTAAGAACTTGGGAATAATCTTTGATTCAAAGTTAACCTTTGAAGATCAAATTTGGAAGACGGCTGGGAAGTGCTTTGGCACACTGAAGGTGCTAAGAAAAATTCTCAGTCTAATTCCCACCAAATCAAGAAAAAACATAGTTCATGCACTTATCACCTCACAGCTGGACTATGGGAATGTACTTTATCTGGGTGCTCCCAAGGGGAGTCTCAAACTGCTGCAACTAATTCAGAATGCAGCAGCTAGACTAGTCTTAAATCTCTCAAAATGATTGTCCGCTTCTAATGCTCTTAATTCGGTTCACTGGCTTCCAGTGACGAAAAGAATCCATTTTAAAGCTCTATGCAGTGTTCGACGAATCTTAAAGAAACAGGGCCTAGCTACCTCCACTCCCTAGTGCAAACCTATGTTCCTACGCGCAGTCTTAGATCCTCTGATGCAAATTTAGCTAGGGTGCTTAAGGTTAGTAGGGCCAGAATGGGAGCAAAGTATTTTGCCTATTTAGCACCCAAACTGTGGAACTCCCTCCCAAGTGCTCTCAGAGATTCCTCTTCAGAAATTGATTTTTGAAAAAAACTGAAAACATGGATCTTTAGCAACGGCCTTTTAATTTAATCAGCTCCTTGTAGGACATTCCCTGAATTCCCTTTTTATTATTATTCCTACGAGTATGCAGAGTACAGCGCGGTTACACACCGTTCGGTGTATTCAAATGCGTTATATAAATGACGTTATTATTATTATAAAAACAATTTGGAATTCTTAATGGAGGTGAATGCATCATTGATCTGTTGGAGTGCGATCTGATCGGCAGTGACTGTGACAAGTGGCTTCTTTCTTGTCTTGAGAGCAGAGTCCATGGTGCTCCCTTTTAATTGCTCTAAGTATGCAAATGCCCAAAATCATCTGCAAGGTCTATCCGTTTAGCCTTGCCCCATTTTCCTAAGTAGTATGCAAAGGTCATCTTGCCTTTTCCCACGTTGTTGGACAGCTTACCAAAAGGACTCTGAGTGTGTTTCCTGCCAATTATAGTGACACATTCTTGATGCAGAGGAATTCTAAGGACATCTCCACCAAACAAACAAGCACTTACTTCATATAGTTAGGCGGAAGTACCCTTGTTTAGTGGAGATTCCCCTCTTTGTAGTATTTCAGTGGGTAGACATTTTGTGCAAAACTGTGGACTCTTGTTGGATAAAGGGGCAGGTGAGGTTCTGTTCTGGCCCAGTCACTCACACAGCTACTGACACACCCACACAGACACTCAGACACCCATTCGGCCACTGCCACATATACTCACAGTCAAACAGTCACTCAGTCACACACTTACACACCCATACAGCCACTCACACACACACAATCACACACCCACAAAACCAGTAACACACGTACTCACAGGCCCATGCAGCCACTCACACATCCACATAACCACTCACACACCCACTCGCAGACCCATACAGACCCATACAGCCACTCACACACCCAGGAGACTACTCCCACACTCATATAGACACTCACACACCTACTTACAGTTCCATACAGCTACTCACACACCCACTTACAGATCAATACAGCCACTCACACAGCCACTCACAAAAGCAGCAACACACCCACACAGCTACTCATGCACCCATTCACTGACCTATGTGGCCACTCACACACCCACTCTCAAAGGTTACAGTTAGGAAATACATTTTTTTAAAATCTTAGAAATTCACTAAAAAAACAAAGGTTCCATGGATGTTATAGTTAGGAAATAACATTTAAAGAAAAAAGAAATTCACCCAAAAAACAGTTTCACTCATAAAAAACAGTGAAATTCAGCAGTTATAGTTACCTAAGCTAACTATTACTTACGCCCCCGCAATGCACTGCTTATGACCTCACATATTGCATCACTCATGACACAGTCATTAACATCATTCATGACATCACTGATGACATCTCAAATGACATCATTCACAGAACCACTCACACACCTATACAACCACTCACACAACCACTCACATACCCATACAACAACTCACACATCCATTTACACACCCATACAACCACTCACGCACCAACTTACAGACCCATATAACCACTCACACACCCATGCAACCACTCACACACCCACTCACACAGCTACTCTGACACCTACTCCCACACCCATACAACCACTCCCACACTTATACAACCACTCACACACCCATACAACCACTCACACACCCATACAGCCATTTACACACCCATACAACCACTCACACACCCACCTGCACAACCACTCACACACCCACTTACACACCCATACAACCACTCACATACTCATGCAACCACTCACATACCCACTCACACAGTTACTCTGTCACCTACTCACACACTCATACAACCACTCACACACCCATACAATCACTCACACAACCACTCACTCACCCATACAGCCATTCACACACCCACATAGCTACTCAAACACCTACTCATACACCCATACAACCACTCACACACCCATACAGCCACTCACACACACATACAACCACTCACACACCCAATCACACACACCCAGAAAAGTCCTCACAAACCAGTTCACAGGCCCATACAGCCTCTCACATACCCATTGACGGACCTATATAGCCACTCAAAAACCCAGTGACAGTTCAGTACAGCCACTCACACACCCAATTACACAACCATACAGCCACTTAGACACCCACTCATACACTGATGCAGACAGTCACAAAGCCATTCAGATGAAATATGTTAGAAACAGTATCACTCTGTAGTAGTACAGAAAGAATAGTAATTTAAGGTATGCTGTAGCTTAGTATATATCTTTAAGTCTCAGAAATGTTTCACAAACACACTCACTGAATGATGTCATCAGTGATTTCATCAGTGATGTAATTTGAGATGTCATCATTGATGTAATGAGTGATGTCACTGACCATGTCATGAGTGATGTAATATGTGAGATCATAAGCAATGCATTGCGGGGGAGTAAGTTATAATTAGCTCGGGTAACTATAATGGCTGAATTTCACTGATTTTGTGTGAGTGAAATCTGAGCCTAACTATAACATCCCTGTAACCTTCGGTTTTTTCAGTGTATATATATGTATATATACACACACATACAAAAAAGTCATGTAAACACTTCAAGCGGACTGTGAATTAAACAATATTGATGTCTGTGGAAGGGGTAGTAGTATTTTCAACCACTCAAGTTCTATTCATGCCACTTTCTTCTGCAGTCTCTCATTCAAGCACACCCTTTTCTTTTCATATCTTTCTGAAACACTCCATTTGTATATATCACACCTCATCTCTTTCCTCTTCAGCACCCTCTTTTCTTTCTCTCCTGCACAAACTTCCTTGCATCTCCTTCACCACCCGAACACACAGACACACTGCACCCACTCACCTGTTAGCACTGTATTTTCTTTAACTTTTGCCCTTTTAGTATTTCAACAGCTGGGTACCTCCTTCACACCCTTTCACATAAACGCTCAATTACAATCAGCACACCTGAACATTGCTCTGTGCACCCTACAGAGAGGCCAAATACTGGATGAGCATGTATTATGAACCCCTCTATCACCCACTGATGGGCACTGGCTTCAGCCTGAACTTCACAGCTCTCAATCTTGGCCCGTTACAAACACCCACCACAACCTGAACTCACATGCAGGAAAAGGAGAACCTTTTGACACTCTTGACTATACATGACTAATATATAACATGAAAAAACTACAAAAACACATCATCATGGCAAAATAAACACACTTAGGGAATGCAAGATATGTAATGCCAGAGATGGAAACAGGAACAACATCACAGTTCCCAGGCTGAGAAGACAGTGTCTTTTATCAGTTGGGGCTGCCGTCCAGTGGTGTGGCACAAGTGGGATGGGGGGGCAGGACAGTTACAAATAGGCTACTGGACCCACCTGACCCTTCCCCACCCCCCAGTGATGCTACTATTCAACGGACATTTGTAGGGTGAAATATCTGCCAACAGCATGTTGGCATTCATGTATTTGAATTGACTTTTAAACAGGATAATTGAATATGACAGCATTGTTCGAAATGTTTAACATGTTCATAGTTGCCACGTGCCCCCACGTTTTGTGCAGCACCTTCAGCCAGTTCTGGTAGTTTGGCATCTGTTCTCTGTTTACCATTGAAATTGTGGTAGCAAAAATCCAAGCCTCTTTAATGTTTTCCGCTAATTTTGGCTCTTCTGTTTACAATGCATTTTTGATTCCACATTCATCATCTATTATATGAAAAAGTAACACGGAACATTGTTTTTGGACTATTCTTTAAATTCACCACCAATCAGGTGATTCCTAATGAAATGGTCGTCTGTTGCTTTGTCTAACAGTACATATATTGTCTGTGGTAAATTGCAGGACAATAGTACTATGATTGTTAGAGAATGTGCCTTTGAGCCACTTTGAAATTCTTCAGCTTGCAGTATTCAACATTTTGTGGAATATATTCTGCTTCCATGCCCCCAAACTCCTCTGGAAAACTTTCAGATGGCTTCCACTCAACATCCGTCAAACCATCACTCAAGCACTTACCACCAGCAAGCTGGACTACGGTAATGCTCTTTAGGCCGGAATCTTCGCACAACTCAATAAGAGACACCTGGTTATCCAGAACGCAGTGGCCAGACTCACACTCAACCTCGCACCCCCACCCACATATTCTCATACCAAAAAGACCTCCATTGGCTCCCCATTCACAAATGCGCCCTTTTCAAATTACTGACAGACATATACAAAGCACTGCACAATTAAGGACCGACGTACCTGAACAGCCGAATCAGCTTCCAAACCCCAACCAGAAATCTTTGCTCTGCCAGCCTACTGCTCGCCCATGTTCCCTGCATTACTGAACTTTCTCGTACCTGGCTCCTCAAATCTGGAGTTACCTTGTCTTGCACTCCTCTTCCTCTCGTACATTGGAGCTGCAAGCTCTGTTTTCGAATTCCCCAAAAAACTGAAAATCTGGCTCTTTCAATAGGCCCCAGCCAGCACAGAACCCCCCTTCTCCAGGCATCAGGATACCCTCCTGAATGACATGCGCACATTGCAAATACACAAACCACGTGAGCCATAATAACATTAATTTACGCAGGGGGAGGCAGTACAAAATGTAAGGGTAGCAATTCTGCGCAGATGTGGTCACATTCCTGCATCCTTTAACAATGCACTCATATAAACTGATAAATCCCTTACAGCGTTAGCCTGAGAGCTGCAGCGCCGTGTTTGAAACCTTTGGTTCGTATAATGTATTCCTCACTATTTTCCTCATTATTGGACTCGTGCTATTTAGTCCTTTTCAATGACACGAGGAACAATAAGGCCTATCAGAACTGTGTCTGAACGTTTAAAAGATTTCTAAGATGCAAACAGCTTTGTCTCTTCTCCGAATTGCCTTTATGTAAAATTAAACTCAAACGTGGACAGGCATCACTGATTACGTCACCTGTTGCAGGCAATTGTGCTTGCTAGTAGGTCACCCAGAATGTCCACAAAGCCACCTTTAGCTCTAAATGTGCTAATGTGGAAATTCCACTATAATGGCATAATTCTGTGTTTGTAAATGCGTTTTTTTCACATGCACTGTACTAATCCTGATTCTGAGAATCGGCATCGTGAATTTACATGTGAAAAGAGTATATTTTCAGTACTTCAGATAATTGAAGTTTGTAATATAGTTTGCTAATCAGACCCACGATTATTATTTTCTGACGTAACTCAGGTACTTTTCAAAACAGTCGGGCAGATTTACAAGCCCCTTGCGCCACTTTTGCGTCACTTTTCCCATGTTATAAGTGACGCAAAAGTGGCGCAAGGAGCTTGTAAATCTGCCCCTCAGTCTCTAACAGTCTCAATACTGTTGCAAGCTGTAAGCAAAAAGTCTTCACTCACTTAGAGAGATGTTTCTTTTTCACTGTGCACATCTAAAGTTAAGACCCCCTTCATGTATGATATGGTGTGAAAATTGAAGCCGCGTATAAGTCTGTCACTATCCAAAATGCATTGCAGGCTCTAACCCTGTAGGATAGGATTTACAGAGGAAAGCAGTTCAAAGTTGCAGGGATAAAACATCAATAGGATATAAACCATCTGCTGTTAAAAAGGTACAGCACAAGTCGAAACACAGCTGAAAGTACCTTATTTTGAGACGCAAACAGGCTACTAACTATTTCTGTTATTCAGGTTCACTGTGAAAGATTGTATTTGCCTTAGACATTTTTATCAAGAAAATACTTACTACAGAAGAAATAAATATGAAAAAGGTTAATTTTCTGCTTGCAGCCTTGTCTTGTTACCTTCAGTGTAGGAATGATGCTAAGCATTTGCGTGCCAAAAATGTTTTTTGCTTTGTTGCATACCTCTTATTGATCAAGCGTGTGTTGCCAACTTCCCAATTTTCATTAACTATATCTAACTCTTTTCAGCCTTCATCACAGACGCAGAATTGACCATTCATGATACCGTAGGTCTTGGAAAACTGGGCACTCAGGCAGAGAAGGACCGACGGCTAAAAAAAAAGTAAGTAAATCTGATATTCAATTCAAATATATATGTTCTCCTTTTCTTCTTCGAGACATACTATGGCTCCTCCTTAAATTATCTCGTTGTGACTATAGACCAGAATATTGTGGTAGTGTTAAAACACAAGGTTTTCGGGTTACTCTTCATTTTGTTGCTATCTTGTAAAAGATGTTTTTGTTACAAAAAAGTACTATTTTGAATCAAAACACTTGACAGTGAGCAGCTCAAGGGTATCAATGACCTATCGGGCTATAGCTGTGTTTTGTAATCAGTACCTCATGTTATGACATATTTGGTATACATGCCTATTTAGAATAGCAGTGCACACAGTTACTTTATCTTTTTGTACATGCAAGCATTTTTGAAGCCGACTATATTAAGATTAACATTTCTTTAATGACCACAATGTTGAATGAACAAAGACTGTTAGTTAAGCAAGGACAATAGTGTGCTTGGTCTAGATGAAAAATAGGCAGACGTTCGCTGAACAACATCATATACAACTGCAATGGTGAAAAGACTTAATCCAAACATGGGGTTAACAAGGTTTTTAGCATTCTCTTTATATACTTGGAAATGCAACAGTACGCTTGATCTACCAGCTGCAGATAGGCAAATGGTCGTTGTTCGAACCAGCACTGTCTGGTTGGTCGAGGGTTGCCCCACCCAGGCAGAAGGCACTGCTCCCGTCAAGAGCAGGTGATTACACACACTGTTCACCCTGTGCTCACCCTTGGGTAGCTTGGCACTGAGCAGTCAGGCGTCCTTCAGAAGCAATGTGTAAAGCAAGAGCACAGCACACGCACAAAGTAAATATTCCATACGACACAAAAGAGAGACTTCACACTTGACATTGAGAAATGTCGTTTATACACACACATGAAACAATGCAACATGAATATCATGGAATCCTGGGCATAAATCACACTGGGCAATATTATTAGCAGTACTAGGCCCAATTCGTGTTGATCAAATCTCGATAATATGCACACATGGGAAAGGTCCTATTCTAATCCCTACACAGCACCCTTATGCGGTGCGACACGTTGTCAGCACCACATAATCACAATCCTAATAATGCCATTTCACACGGCTTTAGGGTGCACCTTGGGCTACAAGGATATCAGTAATATGTACATACGCAGAATTATAATACTTTTAGCAGCACCGCGGGACAAGGCAACATGTGTAAACCCACTGTTGAGAGGTAAAGTGCTTTTGGCACGAGAACAACGTGTAAACCAACACAGCCGACCAGTGTCATGAAGCACAGGCAGCTCACAGACTGTCACTTCCGCACATTCACACTCACTTTGCACCGCTACGCAATGTGACAGGTACCAGCCTTGTCCGCATGAGTACTTTCACACACACAAGCACCCAACACCCTAATGCAGTGCCACTGATACCAAACAGATCAATAGGTAGCACTCTGCTGACCCCATGGCTCCAAGTCTTCCGCCATCCTCCATTTCATCCCCACTGTCCCAGACACCACAGATGGAAGTTCACCAGCCCCTCTCTTTGGACACAATGCCACTCATGGCTGAGGTCACACCTCGTCTGGGTCCCCGGAAGGCAGGTGGGGATAGACAGTAAGCATAAACAAGAGGTAGACGTAAATAAAGGGAGTCTTGGTGCCCCTCAGGAAGTTCACCAACAAGTTGTGAAGCAGAAACAGGCCAAGAGCAACAATTTGTTACAAACAGGGGTCCACCATGGTCTTCTGGCACCAGCCCAGTTCTGTGAAACACAGAGGGGTCACGCAGTCTGTTGACCTGCTCCCAAGCCTTCTTGGTAGCATCCCTCCAACCTAGTCAATTCCTCTCACTCCTTCCTGGCACCACAAAGTCTTCGGAAGGGCCAGTTGGGGAGAAGGCAGTTGGTCCACCATGATGTAGCCAGTAAGGGAACAAGCAGTGAATGGGGAACACCACACAGAGGAGCCTCTTGGCTTGAGGAGGGACCCCATCTGGTACACATTGATCCTGGTTGCGTCCAGGCAATCCAAACACAGGGTCTGGTGCATGAATAGATGAGTCGCACCAGACACTTCAGGAAACACGAAGTAGAGTTGCAATTCCGCACCTCCCTAGAAATGAGTCACTATGTCTTGTACACCTTGATGTCGATTACACCAGACAATTCCGGGCTCACACACAGGCGCAATTTCAGCAATGCCTCACGAGGTAGAATGAGACTCTGCAATGGTTGTATTCCCCACCTCCGAGGGTTGCAACCTGTGAATCGGACACCGCACACGATGAGCATGCAGTTGGCGTGGCGCATGAGAGAGATGCAACAAAGTCGATGATGCGGGCCACTTTTCATCCCGCAACTGGTGAATCCGCTCACCTCCAACATGACGCTTATGCGTGCCGAGGTCCCTGCAGTACAGGAACCACTTCGCCGTAGATGCGGGAAACTTCTTGAGCTCCACACTAGGCACTCCAGTCTCCACGTACGATTCTATAGTTTCAAGCGCATAATTAGGGGTGGGCGGAATTTGCGTAGTCGCGCTACGCAAAGCTCCGCAAAACGGTAAAAAATCTCCGCGAGCACGCAAAAGTTCCGCAAACACGCGGAATTGCTTGTTCCGCCCGTTCGCGATGCTTTTTTCCTGTTCACGAACGCTGTTTGCATGCTCGGGGAGAAATATCTTGCGAACACGCATTTTGAAAGCGCAAACAAGAAAAATTCCACGAAGATGCGGATCGCGGAATATTTGGCTATTCCGCGTTCTCCGCGGAACGCGAAATTACCCAAATTCTGCAAATTCCGCGAGCGGAACGGAATTTACCGCCCAGGCCTACTCATAATGCGCTGTCCAACAGGCGATGTGGGCACTTAGAGGACAACACTCTCCAGATGTCACCGTTAGATGGTGTGGGCCCATCATAGGAGATCTTTGATATCCCTGAGACCTCCGAGAGAACAGGAGACCAGGCAACTGGTCCTTGGGAGTCCACTTCAGGGTGCCACACATCAGCAGTTCATCGGCCCAGGCCAGCCACTATTCAGGAAGGCATGCGGTCCTTTCCACGGGCAGTGATCCTCCATGTGCACAACAGAGTCCTCTGGCAGTGTGCATCACGCAGACCAGGTTCTCTGGTCCTGTGCCCCTACAAGCGGATCTCTCCTCTCGGTTGGGTGGCACTGGGTAGTTATACCCTATTGGGCCTTTGAAGTTGGGCGAAGGTTCAAAGAGTATTTCTTTGAACCACAGACGTGTCTCCTAAATTTCCTGCAGTACAGTGGGAAAGGGCCCGGAGCCTTATGGCTCCACACGAGAACCAGCAAAACGAGAGAGGAAAAAGAAAGGGAAATGCTACCTGACAAGCATCAGGTCCAACAGTCATGGACTTATAATGAATCATTCCAATAGTAAGGTATTTTATGCATACACATATGTTTTGTTATGCTTCACATAGTAGCTGCTCATAAATACTAAGTGTACCTTCTGAAGAAGAGTACGATAGGTACTCAAAATGCATGGGAGATGTATACATATTTGTGGGCATCACAAGGGTATGAGATGTAAAATAATGGACGTAATTCAAAATTCACAATGGACATTAAACCTGCATTTTGGAAACATTTGTTACTAAACACTGGTTGATGAATTGTGTTAGAAATGCACTAACACGACGATTTGGATAAACTACTCTGAATTAATAGTTAGTGCTTTCACTGTGCACAAGGTAACACTACAAAACTGCTTCTGTGGTGCATCTTTCTTGCCATCTGAGACTGCCATCCACATTCTCAGCTGCATAAGCTATACCACGTTGAAGTAGAAGACTTGGTATTTCACTTTAGAAATAATTTAGTGCCCACAGACAGTCCTGTAGATCCTGTAGTATTATCAGGTCATATGTCAGGGCGCAGGGCCAAACGAGTTTTGTAAATATCTGAAGGCAAAATTGCAGAACCCAATATGTTTGTAGTAGCTGTATCATGTTTAGAGGAACACACTGTAGCTGATTCAAGTTCTATGTGAGCATCACATATTTAATTCCAGATTTCAGAAGGTACATGTGCCCTTAAGAGTGTGTTTGTGACTGCACTGAGGATACTTGTGACATTGTGAATTTGAAAATGTCACTGACCTGGCACTAGATCATACTTCAGAACATAAAAACGTGTGAAATTATGAGTGGGAACAATAGATGGTATTACATTACTGAACTAGGTTCTCACTAACAACTGTGTCCTGGTCAAGAAAAGATAAGGAACGGAGTTATGTAGAAATGTTCGCTGTTGAAATAAAAGCTAGAGCTTACCAGAATAACATGAAGAACATGGAGAGAGATTTCTATCAGCTTTAAGGCATGGACCCACATGGAGGAGTAAAAAGTGGAGAAAAGAACAGATGCCATAGGAAGGAAGTAGGATAAGGTAATATGCAAAAAGTTTGATCTCAGTTCATGCCTTCTTTAGGTGGGGAAAAGTTCTACAGGTTGTTGGGAGAATTTGTTGAGACATTTATACCTAGCTTTGGGTAGCTGAAAGAACACTAGGACCATATAAAGTTACAAGAGAGTGTTCTACAAGTGGGGTACCAGGCATCCTATTTTATTTTCTTAACAGAAATAGATGGTTATCTTACAATGTTATGACATGGCATCTTATTTTGAAATGTGTGATTTTTAACACACAGTAAACTCTTTCCGTTATTATACTCTAATCTTATAAGATAGAAAACATGTTTTACACAAGACATCCAAGATACAGTATTAATATATTCTGAATAGGCAGAAAAAGGGCATCAGTGGCTAGCAGTGGAAGAATGCGGAAGAAAGCAGTGTGAAGGAAGAACAGGAGTGATCAGAAGTGATCAGACTGAGAAACTTTAAATACCACTAGCCCTTCCACAGACATCAGTAATAGTTAATTCACAATTACATCTTTCAGACTTGAAACATTTTCAGATCTAATTATTCATAACAAAATCGTTACTATTCATTTAGCTGATACTATTAATAAGTATTAACAATCTGGCTTGTTTTAGGTGTATGTTCATTTTCTTGTGATATGACTAGATATAATTATAGAATGCTCACCAAGGAGCTCTCAAATGTGTAGTTACTATTTTGATTTATTTGCGAGAAAGTATCACGCAGAGTGTCACACATTTGACAGTCCAATGTCACAAATATGCACACTGAAACCACAGAAATGTCACACATAAGCAATCTGAAAACCTGGCAGCTATGACTGTTCACATTCCCTGCCAAGAAGGGTGAAGATAAACTGGGTTAAAGACCAACAAATTCCACTAACATGGTCTCTTCCATGGCAGCCTGGCTTGCGCTTAGTACTCACCCAGTAGAATTAATCATGTTTAAGCCGCTACTGCACGATATATCAGCTTTTTTTCCATCCTGCAGTCTGCCAGTTTGTCTTTTAGGCTGGCATAGTTGCAGGTACAATGCCTCACTTTCGGCACTTTGTGCAGTCCAGTGATCAGGTTATGTTTCCTGCTGATGGCGGGTCTAATAAAGGTGAGGTAAGGAAGGTGCTACCTAATGCGACATTGGCCTAAGTGACAGGTCCCCTCGGCTGCCTCATTAATTAAAATGCATGTGAGCAGCTGTCTGCTAGGCCATTTGGAAATTTCAAATGCCTCTTCTAAGTGAGGCAGCCAGCGCAGCATCAGAGGGCACATGAGACAAACACTGCAGTCCCGAGTGTTGTCCAGAAGAAATGTAATCAATGCCGATGCTATCCTTCATGTAAAGAGAGGCATTAGGATTCTGTGGTATGTCGTGCCACAGTTGCCCTGTGTACCAACATGTATTCAAATTGTGTACTTGACAGCTCAGGGGTGGCAGTTCTGAGGAAAGTTAATTATTCCTGTTGTCCCAGAGGAAGCATACACATAAACACTCATGGGCACATACACTTTACCGTGAATCCATGACCATCTGCCACTATCTTGAAAAAAGACTCTAAAAAATAAATTGCTGAATTTTGAAATTGGCCCTTTCTGCAGGATCATCCTCAGACTTTTTACGCCTTCACTCTCCTGTTTTCTGAACCCGTTTTTGTTGACTTTTAGGGCTCTACTGTTTTACAACTGCTAACCAGTGCTAAGTGCCTTGTGCTCTCTCCCCTAAACATAGTAAAATTGGCTTACACCCAACTGGCACATTTAATTTACTTGTAAGTCCCTAGTAAAGTTGTACCACATGTGCCCAGGACCTGTAAATGAAATGCTACTAGTGGGCCTGCAGCACTAATTGTGCCACCCACTTAAGTAGCCCTTTTAAATATGTCTCAGGGCTGCCATTGCAGTCTGTGTGTGCAGTTTTAAACTGCAATTTCGACCCGGCAAAATAAACCTTTTGCCAGGCCCAAACCTTCCTTTTTAATACATATGTCACCTCTAGGGTAGGCACTACACAGCCTAGAGGGCACAGTGCAGTGTATTTAAAAGTTGGACATGTACTTGTTTTACATGTGCTGGTAGTAAAGAACTCTTAAATTCCTTTTGCGCTACTGCAAATCCCTCACCTCCCATAGGATAACATTGGAGTTACCTTACTACATTTAATAAGCTGTAACTTCCAATTGGGAGCAGGTGAACAGATCGAGTTTGGTGTCTAAAACTGTAATTAAAAGCCCTCTTTAATGCTAAAGTTGGATTTTTTTATCACACTTCTAAAAATGCCACTTGACGCATCTTCGACATGGGACTCCACAACTCTTCGCAACTAGAATTTAAGGTACTATTCTTCAGCGGGCCTAACTGGGTTCCTGTAGCCAGCCCATGCTGCATCGCGGTTGGCCTGAACTTGTGACTTAGTCCTGGTCTTGTGCGACCAGATATCCACAGTTAGCGCTTTGTGCTTTTTGGCACTATCTTCACTGAAATCTTTAAAATTGCATATCTCCGGTTCTACTGATTGGATTTTTGCCATTTTGGTATTGATTTATGGGTTGTGGTTCTTGCTTGAGTAGGGTTTCACCTCCCTCGACCAGTAACCCAGTTTAAGAATGTGAATCTAAGTTGCAAACTGAATTTGTGCTTGGGCCTTGGAATAAGTACTTAAGATAATGGTCTATCAGCAGTTGTTGGGTTTCGTCCTGGAACAATGCTTTCACTTTTTTATGGTACATGGTTGTTGCTACACATTTAACATTTCTATGCTGATGACATTTATAAGTTTCCTGTGTCTTTTGTATTACTCCTGTCATTTCGCTGGCACATCATGCTTTGGTTCTGGTTAATTTTCTTGCTGCTTAATGTCATTCGTTTCTACTTCCACTCATTCTCTAACTTTTATTCACTCCACCTACTGGTTTTCTCTGCATGTGTTAGAAATGGGGGTCTCTAGTTTGCAGAGGTAGGTACCTTTGTCCAAATAGGGACCCTTGCTTCTAGTCAGGGTAAGGGGGATACACTCCTAAAATAACCCCTGCTCACCAGCTTGGTAGCTTGGCACAAGCAGACATGCTTATCTCAGAGGCAGTGTGTAAAGCATTTGTGAACACATACAGTAATACAGTGAAAACACTACAAATGGACACCACACCAGTTTAGAAAAATAAGTAATCTTTATCTAAACCAAAACAAGACCAAACAACAAAAATCCACAATACAGTAATAAAAATATGACTTTCAGGTGGTAGAAATAGTTCAGTTCAATGCAAGTTGTAATTGCAACACTTTTTTCAAAAGTACCTTAGATGCGTCACGCAAAACAAACAAAATGGCTGCAGGGAAGGTGATGCTTCGGTTCCTTACACTCAGGGAAGGTGATGCGTCGATTCCTTGCTCCGTGGGAGGTGATGCGTCGGTTCCTTACTGCAGCGCAGGGGAGTTGATGCGTCGATTCCTTACCAGAGAGGAGGTGATGCGTCATTTTCTTACTGCGTGGGGAGTTGATGCGTCTGTTTCTTACTGCGGCCCCCAACGATGCGACAATCTTGGCGCCTCGATGCGATGCGTCGATCCGGTACGATGCGTGGCTTCGTGCAGCCGCACAGCAGGCTTGTGTCGGGATCGGTGCGGTGATCTCGGACTTCGGAGATTGTTGCACCCGATGCGTCGTGCGGCGATTACTCGAGCCGCGGAAGGCGCTGCGACGGTTTTTTCGGCAATGCGTTGGAAACAGGTGCGGATGTGTCACGCTTCTTTGATGTTGCTTCGATTTTCCAGCTCCCAGCGACAAACAGTCTCTAGAGGTCCTAAACAGCAGCAGGCACCTCTTTGCCGGTTGGAATTCCCAGCAAGGGAATTCAGGGGAGCTGGTGGTGAAGTCTTTGTGTCTCTGAGACTTCAGAACAGGAGGTAAGCTCAGTTTCAAGCCCTTGGAGATCTTTTCTTCAAGCAGGTGACAAAGCAAACAGCAAAGTACTTTTTCTCCTTTCCTTGGCAGCAACCAGCCACTGCAGGCCAACCCCAGATAGCAAACAGCACAGGGGCTGTATTCCTCCTCAGCTTATCCAGCTCTTATCCTTGGCAAAGGTTCCTCTTGATTTCCCAGAAGTGATCTAAAAGTCTGGGGTCTGGGTCTCTCTTTTTATACCTAAAAATCCTTTGTTCTCTGAAGGCAGAGAGTGTCTGTACCCAGCCAAAACCAGTTCTCTGGGGCACTTTGCAAGTGCACAACAACCTCCATTGTCAGTGTGAGCCCTGGCTCCAGACACACCACAGGGGGTGGAACCGTCATTGTGGAAGGCAGGCACAGCCCTATTCAGGTGCAGGTGCTTCTTCTCCTACCACTCCAAATGCAGAGCAGGCCTATTCAGCCCTGCCCTGACTCATCAGACTTCTGGAGCCACTGCCCCTCTCCAGCCCCTGTCATCCAAAAGCCAGACATGCAATACACAAACCTAGCAGAGGCACACTGGATGGTTAGGCAAGAAAATATCTACTTTCTAAAAGAGGTATTTTCAAACACAAAATGTAAAAATCACCCTCACTAAAAGATGCATTTTAACATTCTGAGTTCAGGCATACTAAACTTTATTTTTCTGCCTTGTTCCCAGGGCCAGTTATGTTTATAAGATGTTATAAACAAACTCCCCATTCTGTCCTATGGGAACAGGTATCCTTGCAATAGTGAAAAACGAAATTGGCAGTATTTCACTATCAGGACATGCCACACACATCAGGGCATGTCCCACCTTTCACATACAATGCACCCTGTCCACAGGGGTACCTTGGGCCTACGTTAGGGGTGACTAATATGTAGAAAAAGGAAGGTTTAGGGACTGGCAAGTGTGTGCACTTGCCAAGTCAACATGGCAGTCCCAGACTGCACACAGGCTCTGCAATGGCAGGCCAGAGTTACATTTTACAGGCTGCTTATGTCGGTGGCACAATCAGCGCTGCAGCCCATTAGCAGCATTTAAGTTAAAGGCCCTGGGCACACACGGTGCACTGTACTAGGGACTGACTAGTAAATCAAATCGCCAATCATGGAAACACTAATCCATAACAGTAATTTACAAAGGGAGCATTTGCACTTTGGCACTGAACAGCAGTGGCAAAGTGCCCAAAGCATCTAGACCAGCAAAACGGGGTCCAACATACAGCAAAAACACAGGAGGCAAAGGCAAAAAATGCAGGGGGAGACCCACGCCAATGGTGCCAGGTCTAACACGTGGCCCCTCCAGCTGAAATGTGGGGAGAACTACCCACCCTCTTGGGAGTTCTCTTCACTAAGGCGGAAAAATCTGGACAGACCATCAGCATTGGCGTGTTCTGTACCAGGCCGGTGCTCCACCGTGAAGTCCATACCCTGTAGGGAAATGGACCACCTTAACAGCTTTGGATTCTCACCCCTCATTTGCATCAACCATCTGAGGGGCCTGTGGTCGGTCTGAACCCGGAAGTGAGTCCCAAACAAGTAAGGCCTCAGCTTCTTCAGCACCCAGACCACAGCAAATGCCTCGCTCTCAATCGCACTCCACCTCTGTTCCTGTGGAAGTAACCTCCTACTAATGAAGGCTACAGGTTGGTCTAGGCCCTCTTCATTCAGCTGTGAGAGCACAGCCCCCACACCATGCTCTGAAGCATCTGTCTGCACAATGAACTCTTCTGAGAAGTTGGGTGCCTTAAGCATGGGCGCTGTGCACATGGCAGATTTCAGGGCACCAAAAGCCTTCTGGCAGGCGTCAGTCCAATTCACTTTCTTGGGCTGCTTCCTGGAAGTCAGCTCGGTCAAGGGGGCAACAATGGTGCCATACCCCTTGACAAATCTCCTGTAATACCCTGTGAGTCCTAAAAAGGCTCTCACCTCTGTCTGAGTGTTGGGGGTTCCCAAGCCAGAATGGTATCAATCTTGGGCTATAGGGGCGCCATCTGGCCTCTCCACACCTGGTGTCCCAAGTACACCACTGATCCCTGCCCGATCTGGCACTTGCTTGCCTTGATCGTGAGGCCTGCCCTTCGCAGAGCCTTCAACACTTCCCAGAGGTGGTGCAGATGTTCCTCCCAAGTGGCACTGAACACTGCAATGTCATCCAGGTAGGCGGCACAGAAATCCTCCACACCGACCAACATCTGGTTGACCAACCTCTGAAAGGTGGCAGGGGCATTCTTCATCCCAAAGGGCATCACCCGGAATTGGTAGTGCCCATCTGGTGTGAAGAATGCTGACCTCTCTCTTGCCCCATCAGTTAAGGCGATCTGCCAGTACCCAGACATTAAGTCAAACGTACTGAGGTACCCGGCAGCCCCCAACCGATCGATGAGCTCATCAGCTCTGGGGATGGGGTGTGCGTCAGTCCTGGTGACTGAATTGAGCCCTCGGTAGTCCACACAGAACCGGAGTTCTGGTGTGCCACCGGGTGCGGCAGCCTTCGGGACCAAGACCACTGGGCTGGCCCAAGGGCTGTCTGAGGGCTCAATCACCCCTAGTGCCAGCATCTTGGAGACCTCCTCCTTGATGCAAGCTCTGAGCCTGTCAGTCACCCTGTAAATCTTATGTTTTACTTAATCACAACCTCTAGTGCCAACCTCCTGCTTCCCCCTGAAGGCCTATCTGAGGTTCAAGAGTTGACTAACCACTACTTTCAATCCATGACCATGATATTAGACACAGCCGCTCCTCTACAATTGAAGAGAATATCAGAAAAAGACTCAAAACAATGGTACGACGGTAGACTCAATGAGGACAGACGATCCCTAAGATTAATTGAACGCTGATGGAGATCAGCACCATCTCCTGACCTCCTCAAGCTGCTAAGAACCACGAGAAACTCCTACTATAGAAAGATCAGACGATCAAAAGTAGACTTTTTTAGTAATCAATTAGACCAAGCCAAGAACCGACCCAAAAAACTATTTGAACTAATCAAAACACAATCTAAAGGTTTACCTCACCCCCCCCCCCCAAGCTAACCCTGGCACACTACCCACCTGCGAAAAATTTACCTCCTCCTTCTTCACTATGTAGACAGAAAACATAAAGGCTGACCTGCTTAACGACTTAATAACTCGTACTGACACTCACATGGACATTTCATCTCCCCCTCCAGGAACCCCAATCGTTTGCTCACCAAAGTACAACCTCAAAAACAACGCCTCTTGGTCCTCCTTTAATATTTACAGTGAAGATGCCATATTAAAGGCGCTCATGGCTTTGAACCCCTCCAATCACTTCACAGACCCTCTTCCCGCAAATTACCTAAAAGACTTCATATCGATGTTACTGCCACTATGGACCAAGATTATAAATACCTCTCTACTTCAGGGAATCATCCCAGAAATCCTTAAATCTGGGCAGGTATCCCCCATCCCAAAGAAGCCAACGGCGGACCTCTTGGACTTAAATAATGACCGCCCAATATCCAACATTTCAACTCTGGCCAAACTCTTAGAAAAATGTGTTCACATACAACTTGGCAATCACATAGACCATTTCAACCTGCTCAACCAATACCAATCCGGCTTCCGTGCAGGGCACAGTACTGAATCAGCCATGACCCATATAGCAGATGACGCACTAAAAATCCTGGACCAAAACAAAGCCTGTTTGCTAATCTTACTCGACCTATCTTCGGCCTTTGACACCGTCAAACACGACAACTTGCTAGATCTCCTGAAACACAGAATGGGATTATCTGGATCAGTTCTCAATTGGTTCACCTCTTTCCTTCAAAATAGATCACAAAGATTCAAGGCTAATCAATCCTTGTCCAAGTCCGTCTTAGTCACTTTAGGAGTCCCGCAGGGATCATCCCTCTCTTCTACACTTTTCAATCTATTCATGGAGCCGCTCACCGAAATTCTCAGCTCTGCAAACGTCCAGTATCACATGTACGCAGATGATACACAACTATATTTAAAGATCCACTCTCTAGAGGACATCAAATCTCTCAACTTAACACTACAAAAAACTCAAACCTGGCTGGCCGAAAATCATCTGAAACTAAACACCCTCAAAACGGAGTTCCTCCTAATTTCTCCTCCCAACCAATCTACCATCATTCAAGAATGGCTGAAACATCTAACAGCACTCAACTGCCAACCTCTTATTGTAGACTCTGCGAAATCGCTGGGAGTAACTCTTGACCGAAATCTAAACATGCAGAAACACATTAGCGCCGCAACAAAAGGAGCAAATGTTTAGATGAACACCTTGAAAATTAAAACCCTTCCTTCCCGCAAATGACTTCAAACTGGCAGTGCAAGCACTAGTAATCCCAAGACTGGAATATGGAAGTGTCTCTCTCTGCAGTCTTCCCAGATCGATGACGGCTCCTCTAGGAGCATCAATCAAAGCAGCAGCCAGACTCATCACAGGCTCTAAAAGAAACTGTCACATCGCCCCTGACCTTAGAGCTCTCAACTGGCTACCTTTCGAAGCCAGAATTCAACTAAAAATCACATGCATGACTCACAAGGCCATACATCACAACGCTCCAAGCTACCTGGCCCAGAAATTGGTGCTTTCCTGTGGTAACAGATACTCCAGCAGCTCCAGCAACCTTCTACTGAAACAACAATGATTTGCCAAAAAGAAAACATACAACCGTGCCTTCTCGGGGATTGCTCCCAGGATCTGGAATGCACTGCTCCCAGTAAACAGACTGAATCCATCTACTGCATCTTTAAAAAAAGAAGTGAAATCTCTTCTTGTTAGAAATGGGGGTCTCTAGTTGGCAAGGGCTTGCACCTCTGTCCAAATAGGGACCCTTCTTCCTAGTCAGGGTAAGGGAGTTACACTCCTAAAATAACCCCTGCTCACCCCCTTGGTAGCTTGGCATGAGCAGTCAGGCTTATCTTAGAGGCAGTGTGTAAAGCATTTGTACATAACCAACAGTAATACAGTGTAAGCACTACAAAAGGACACCACACCAGTTTAGAAAAATATCCAATATTTTTATATACTTAAGACAAGACCAAAAACGATAAAAATCCACAATACAGTACATAAAAATCTTCAGTTATCAAAATATGCTTTAAAAACAGTTCCTTGATGTCGATAGCTCCGTCCGGGGCTATCACGGCGTCGTGAGCAAACAAATCCAAACAGTTCTGGCTGACCGCGGCGTTGTGGGCCAGCTACGGTGTCGGGAAGACCCGCAAACAGTATCTTTTAGAAATGCAGGGTGTCGGCGAACTCTCATTGAGCTTCCGAAAGCACGGCGTCCACAGGCGTCGGTTCCGGAGATCGGGGCAGGAGTCGTCGGGGCCCTCGAAGTCGCACGCGTTGCAGATCGATCTCCTCTCTGTTGAAGTCAGGAGCGCTGGCGTTGGCAGGCGCCGGGTGCTGCAGTGCGAAGTGCAGCGGTGCGGCGTGCAGTGCCCTCAGGTCGCGGTGCAAGCAGCGGCTCGGTGGCGGCGTCGGATGGTATCATCGGTGAGACCAGGGTCACGGTGCGAGATGAAGGCGGTGCTCGTCATGGTGCTGGCAGGTCACGGTGCAAGCAGCGGCGGCGTCGTTGCTGAAGCGCTGTCGTCAGCTGACGAACTGGAGTCGATGGCGCCGGCGTCGGTAGGCCAAGGCTGCGGTGCGGGATGAGGGCGGTGCGTCGTATAACTTTACAAGCGGTGCCCTCGAACCACGGTGCAAGCAGCGGCGTAGATTTTGGCGTGGAGCGGCGTCGTCGGGGATACCAAGGCGTCATCGTGAAGCGATTCGGTGCGGTGCCCACATGTCGCGGTGTAGCAGCTGTTCAGTGGCGGCATCAGCAGGCGTCGTCGGTGAGACCAGGGTCGCAGTGTGGCGTTGCGGCGGTGCTCTCTGCGGTGCCAAGGCGTCGTCGTGAAGCGAAGCGGTGCGGAGTGCGGTGCCCACAGGTTGCGGTGCGAGCAGCGGCTCGGTGGCGGCATCAGCAGGCGTCGTCGGTGAGACCAGGGTCGCGGTGCGGCGTTGCTGCGGTGCCCTCTGCGGTGCCTTTGGGACACAGAGTTCGACAGCGGCATCGTCGATGTCGTCGAGTTGCTTTTCTTCTGTTGCAGCACAAAACACACAGTCCCCAGTGCTGAGGGCAGAAGAGCTTGAAGTCTTTGTTGTGCCTGAGACTTCTTGAACAGGGGGCAAGCTCTACCTCAAGCCCTTGGAGAAACTCACAAAAGTAGATTGCAGAAAGTTCAGTCCAGTCCTTTCACTGCCCAAGACAGAAGCAGCCACTGCAGGCCAACACAGCAAAGCACACAGCAAAGTGGTAGTTCCTCCTCACAGCTTCTCCAGCTCTTCTTCTTGGCAGTCTTCTTGATCCAAAAGAGTTCTAAAGTTCAGGGGTCTGGGCCCCAATATTTATATCCCAAAATCCTTTGATCCTTTTGGCAGAGAGGGTCTGTGCCCAGCCAGAACCAGTTCTGCCTTCTCTGGTGTGACTTCCTGGCAGGAGGTGGAGACGGCATTGTCAGAGGCAGACCAGGCCCTTTGAGGTGCAAGGAAATCTCCTCCCCCTTCCCCAGTTGCAGCCCAGGTCTATTCAGCCCTTTCCTGACTCACCTAGACTATCTGGAGCCACTCCTGCTCCCCAGCCTTCTGTCATCCAAAACCCAGACAGGCAATCCACATTCCAACAGAGGCACACAGGATGACTGAGCAAGAAAATACCTACTTTCTAAAAGTGGTATTTTCAAACACAGAATGTGAAAATCACCTTCACTAAAAGATGCATCTTTAGATTCTGAGTTCAGGCATACTAAACTTCATTTTCTTACCTAGTTCCCAGGGCCAGTTATGTTTATAAGATGTTATAAACAAACTTCCCATTCTGTCCTATGGGGAACAGGTAGCCAGGTAGCCTTGCAATAGTGAAAAACGAAATTGGCAGTAATTCACTATCAGGACATGCCACACACACCAGGGCATGTTCTACCTTTCACATACACTGCACCCTGCCCACAGGGGTACCTTGGGCCTACCTTAGGGGTGCCTGACATGTAAGAAAAGGGAAGGTTGGGGCCTGGCAAGTGGGTGCACTTGCAAAGTCGACATGGCAGTACCAGACTGCGCGCAGACTCTGCAATGGCAGGTCTGAGTTACCTTTTCAAGGCTACTCACGTGGGTGGCACAATCAGTACTGCAGGCCCACTAGTAGCATTTGATTTACAGGCCCTGGCACACTCAGTGCACTTTACTAGGGACTAACAAGTAAATCAAATATCCAATCATGGAAACACCAATCCATAACACATTTTACCATAGGAGCACTTGCACTTTACCACTGATCAGCAGTGAGAAAAGTGCGCAGAAACACTAAGCCAGCACAAACAGAGTCAAAACCGGGAGGTCAGAAAGCAAAAACTCAGGGGAAACACGCCAAAAGATGCCAAGTCTAACACATGTCCCCTCCAGCTGAAAGTAGGGAGAACTACCCAACCTCCTGGGAGTTCTCTTCACTAAGGCGGAAGAACCTGGACAGACCATCTGCATTGGCGTGTTCTGTGCCAGGGCGGTGTTCCACCGTCAAGTCCATTCCCTGTAGGGAGATGGACCACCTCAGCAGTTTTGGATTCTCACCCCTCATTTGCATCAACCATCTGAGGGGCCTGTGGTCTGTCTGAACCCGGAAGTGAGTCCCAAACAGGTAGGGCCTCATCTTCTTCAGTGCCCAGACCACAGCGAAAGCTTCTCTTTCTATGGCACTCCACTTCTGTTCCCTGGGGAGTAGTCTCCGGCTAAGGAAGACTACAGGCTGGTCTAGGCCCTCTTCGTTCAGTTGTGAGAGCACCGCTCCCACTCCATGCTCTGAAGCGTCAGTCTGCACGATAAATTCCTTGGAGAAGTCGGGTGCCTTGAGTATGGGTGCTGTGCACATGGCGGCCTTCTGGGCATCAAAAGCCTTCTGGCAGGACTCAGTCCAGATCACTTTCTTGGGCTGCTTCCTGGAAGTCAGCTCTGTTAAGGGGGCAACAATGGTGCCATACCCCTTAACAAACCTCCTGTAGTACCCGGTGAGTCCTAAGAAGGCCCTCACCTCTGTCTGGGTCTTGGGGGCTCCCAAGCCAGAATGGTGTCAATCTTGGGTTGTAGGGGCGCCACCTGGCTGATTCCTACCTGGTGTCCCAAGTACACCACTGAACCCTGCCCGATCTGGCACTTACTGGCCTTGATCGTGAGGCCTGCCCTCTGCAGCGCCTTCAACACTTCACCGAGGTGCTGCAAGTGTTCTTCCCAGCTGGAACTGAACACTGCGATGTCCTCCAGGTAGGCGGCACTGAAATCCTCCAGCCCAGCCAATTCCTGGTTGACCAACCTCTGGAAGGTGGCAGGGGCATTCTTCAACCCAAAGGGCATCACCCGGAACTGGTAATGTCCTTCTGGGGTTGAAAATGCTGACCTCTCCTTGGCCCCCTCGGTTAAGGCAATCTGCCAGTACCCAGACGTTAAGTCAAACGTGCTGAGGAACTTGGCAGCTCCCAACCGATCAATGAGCTCATCACCTCTGGGGATGGGGTGTGCGTCAGTCCTGGTGACGGCATTGAGCCCACGGTAGTCCACACAAAACCGCAGTTCTGGAGTGGCACCGGGTGCAGCAGCCTTTGGGACCAAGACCACTGGGCTGGCCCAAGGACTGTTGGAAGGCTCAATCACCCCTAACGCCAACATCTTAGAGACCTCCTCTTTAATGCTGGCCTTGACCTGGTCAGTCAACCTGTAAATCTTGTGCTTCACAGGAGGGCTTTCACCTGTGTCCACGTCAGGGGTACACCAGTGAGTAACACCTGGGGTCAGGGAGAACAGGGGGGCAAACTGTCCCAACAACTGGTGACAATCGCTCTGCTGTTCTGGGCTCAGTGTAGGGGAGAGGATCACACCTTCCACTGACCCATCGTGCTTCTTGGTAGACAGGAGGTCAGGGAGAGGTTCACTTTCCTCTTCCGTCCCATCATCTGTCGCCAAGAGCATGCTCACTTCGGACCTCTCGAAGTGGGGTTTGAGGCGGTTCACGTGGAGGACCCTCAAAGGGTTCCTTGGAGCCTGCAAATCCACCAGGTAGGTGACATCACTTTTGCGCTCCACCACCTCAAATGGCCCAGTCCACTTGTCCTGTAAGGCACAAGGTTCCACTGGGGCCATGACCCACACTTTCTGCCCAGGTTGAAATTCGACCAGAGTGGCATTCTGGTCATACCACTTCTTCATTTCTTCCTGGCTTGCTTTCAGGTTCGCCTGAGCGAGTTTCCTGAAGCGGGCAGTCTGGTTTCTGAAGGCCAGCATGTAACTAAACACATCCTAGGGAATTTTCCTGGGAGCGGCCTCCCAGCCTTCCTTGACCAAACTCAGAGGTCCTCTCACAGGGTGACCATACAGAAGCTCAAAGGGACTGAACCCAAGAGACTTCTGTGGCACCTCCCTGTACGCAAAGAGAAGGCATGGCAAGAGGACGTCCCACTTATGCCTCATGGGTTCTGTTAGACCCTTAATTATGCCCTTCAAGGTCTGGTTGAATCTCTCCACCAGACCGTTACCTTGTGGGTGGTAAGGGGTGGTGAACTTGTAGGTTACACCACACTCCTTCCACAGGGATGTCATATACTTGGATATAAAATTGGTCCCTCTGTCAGAAACCACCTCTCTGGGGAACCCCATGCGGGAAAAGATCCCCATTAACGCCCGGCCCACCACTGGTGCCGTCGTTGTCCTGAGAGGGATTGCCTCCGGGTACCGGGTGGCATGGTCCACCAAGACCAGGATGTACCTGTTGCCCATGGCTGTCTTGGGATCCAGTGGCCCCACAATGTCCATCCCTACCCTTTCAAAGGGTGTTCCAACAACTGGAAAAGGTTGGAGAGGAGCTTTGACCTTCCTCCCACTCTTACCACTTGCCTGGCAAGTTTGGCAAGACCTGCAATGTCCATCTGACTGCCTTCGCATTTGGGGCCAGAAGAAGTGGGTGACAAGCATGTCAAAGGTCTTGTCCTGCCCCAAATGTCCTGCCAAAGGCAAGTCATGAGCCAGACCCAGTAGGAAGGTCCTGAAGCGCTGGGGTACCACCAGCACGCAGGCTGACCCAGGCTCAGCGACCTTAGGCTCACTGTACAGGAGATCATTCTCCCAGTAGATCCAATGTGATCCGGACTGATCAACTGCTGCCTGGTCTGCAGCCTGCCGCCGCAGACCCTCCAGAGAAGGGCACTCTTTATGCTCCTTGCAGAATTCCTCCCTGGTGGGACCCCCTTCTTGCTGCCAATGGGTCAGCTCAGAGATGTCCCCCAGTTCAGCTACCTGCTCCCCTGTAGGCACCGGGGCGTCCCCCTCAAGGTCCGCCTCCTCCCGGTCCGTGCGAACTTCAGGGGCCGGTTTCCCGCGCCCCTTGCCCTTTCTCTTGGCAGGGACTTGGGCCACTGTTTCAGGCTCCAAGTCCTCTTGATCACCCTTTCTGGCCGCCATTGACCGAGTGGACACGCATGCCCACTCTGGCAACCCAAGAATCTCCAAGTGAGACCTGAGCTCAACATCCTTCCATAAGGACTGCTCCAGGTCGTTACCTAGCAGACAATCTACAGGCATGGAAGGGCTCACAACCACCCTCAAAGGACCTGAGACCCCCCCCCACTCGAAGGGAACCTGCGCCACCAGACACTAGCGCTCTGAATTGTCTACAGCAACTACTTGGTGGAATGCCCCTGGGACTACCTGCTTCTCAGAGACCAGGTGACACCGGACTGAGGTCACACTGGCTCCAGTATCTCTGAGAGCCTCTACCCTTTTCCCATTGATGGTCACCCAGGTGCTGTATTTCTTTGTGTTAGGGGACACCTGGTGTCCTGGGACCATCTCATTGTCCCCTAGTGAGATGAGGGTTATTTCTGCGGGATCCCCATCCTGCTGTGGGTACTCCTCCTCCCCAAGCGCTACACTAGCCAACACCTTGGACTGCCCACCGGTGGGTGGCTGAGCCCCCTTGGAACACTTGGGGTCCCCCTTCATGTGGCCCACCTGGTCACATGCAAAACACCTGCGGGGGCCGGTCTCAGCAGGCTTTCCTGATGAGACCCCTGGCTTCTTATCTCTGGGGGGATGGGAACCTTTAACCTGGGTGTTAATTTGGGGCCCTTTAGAGAACTCCTGTGTTTTACCCTTGTCCCCCCCACTTTTCTGCTGGGGACCCTGCCCACCTTTGGCTGAGTCTCCCCCAAATGCTTTCTTGTGGACCCTGGTACTCACCCAGCGGTCCGCCTCCATAGCAAGCTTCCTGGGGTCAGTCAGCTTACTATCAACTAGGTGCTGGCGCAGATCTGCAAAACATAGACTAGACAAGTGCTCCCATGCAATCAAATTGTAGAGCCCCTGAAAATCTGTCACATTACTGCCCTTCACCCAGCCATCCAGTGACCGGCAAAACACATCCACACATTCTAACCAAGTGTTGGCATCAGACTTCTTACTGGACCTGAACTGATCCCTGTACTTTTCAGGAGTAAGACCATACTTAGTGAGAAGGGCGTCCTTCATGTCTGGATAGGTGAGGTGATACCCCTTACCCAAAGCTATTAAAGTATCCCTTGCTTCTTCTGGGAAGAGAGGCCACAATCCTGCTCCCCAATTCTCCTCGGGTACCCCATTCATGTGAATTGCTGCCTCGTACCCCTGAAACCACCTTTGTATGTCATCCCCCTTCTTGAATTCTTTGCCTACATTTTTAGGGATGTGCACAATTCTGTCTGCCTGTCTTGACGAGTTGCTGCCACCATCTGAGCTGGCTCTATTCCTTAGCTCCAGCTCTTTAAGACTTCGCTCATGATCTAAGATCATCTTCCTTTCCTCCATGGCTATTCTTTTATCCTCCCTTTCACTTTCCATCCTGAGTTTCTCCAACTTGAACTTCCTTGCTTCCCGCCTGTCCTCCAGCTCCTCTGGGGACAGGCCACTGCTGCCTGGCCTGGAGAGTTCCCCCCCTCCCAAAAGCACATCCACCCTAGGAATAGGCTCCTCCACCTCTCCACTGAGATCACCAGACTGCTCGCTGGCATGTCTGGCTGTTACCCAGGCCCTCAGCGCCTTTTGTAGCTTGTCCTTCCTAGTGAGGCCTCTGACTTGGACTTTTAGGTTTTTGCAAATTGATTTCAATTCTCTAACATTGTAGGCTTCCAACCTATCCTCCTCAAAGGCAATTTCCAAGGATGCAACGGATGATGCTCTTGATTCAGGCATGATGAAGAAGCAAGTTCAAACTGGCAAGATCAAAAAATTGGCCAAAAAGAAAAAAAAAACAGTATGTGGCATGTAATGGTCTGCAATATGGTAGTAGTTCACGCCAATCACTGTAAGTCAAGTGCAAATGCAAGTCCTATCCTCACCGCTGACAACTAATGTTAGAAATGGGGGTCTCTAGTTGGCAAGGGCTTGCACCTCTGTCCAAATAGGGACCCTTCTTCCTAGTCAGGGTAAGGGAGTTACACTCCTAAAATAACCCCTGCTCACCCCCTTGGTAGCTTGGCACGAGCAGTCAGGCTTATCTTAGAGGCAGTGTGTAAAGCATTTGCACATAACCAACAGTAATACAGTGTAAGCACTACAAAAGGACACCACACCAGTTTAGAAAAATATCCAATATTTTGATATACTTAAGACAAGACCAAAAACGATAAAAATCCACAATACAGTACCTAAAAATCTTCAGTTATCAAAATATGCTTTAAAAACAGTTCCTTGATGTCAATAGCTCCGTCCGGGGCTATCAGGGCGTCGTGAGCAAACAAATCCAAACAGTTCTGGCTGACCGCGGCGTCGCGGGCCAGCTACGGTGTCGGGAAGACCTGCAAACAATACCTTTTAGAAATGCAGGGCGTCGGTGACCTCTCGTTGAGCTTCCGAAAGCACGGCGTCCACAGGCGTCCGTTCCGGAGGTCGGGGCAGGAGTCGTTGGGGCCCTCGAAGTCACACGCATTGCAGATCGATATCCTCTCTGTTGAAGTCAGGAGCGCTGGCGTCGGCAGGCGCCGGGTGCTGTGGTGCGAAGTGCAGCGGTGCGGCGTGTGGTGCCCTCAGGTCGCGGTGCAAGCAGCGGCTCGGTGGCGGCGTCCGATGGCGTTGTCGGTGAGACCAAGATCGCGGTGCGAGATGAAGGCGGTGCTCGTCACGGTGCCGACAGGTCACGGTGCAAGCAGCGGCGTCGTCGTTGCTGAAGCGCTGTCGTCGGCTGACGAACTTGAGTCGATGGCGTCGGTAGGCCAAGGCTGCAGTGCGGGATGAGGGCGGTCCGTCGTGTAACTTTACGAGCTGTGCCCTCGAACCACGGAGCAAGCAGCAGCATAGATTTTGGTGTGGAGCGGCGTTGTCGGGGATACCAAGGCGTCGTCGTGAAGCGAGGCTATGCGGAGTGCTGTGCCCACAGGTCGCGGTGCGAGCAGCGGCTCGGTGGCGGCGTCAGTGGTGAGACCAGGGTCGCGGTGCGGCATTGCGGCGGTGCTCTCTGCGGTGCCAAGGCGTCGTCGTGAAGCAAAGCGGTGCCGAGTGCGGTGCCCACAGGTCGCGGTGCGAGCAGTGGCTCGGTGGCGGCGTCAGCAGGCGTCGTCGGTGAGACCAGGGTCGCGGTGCAGCGTTGCGGCGGTGCCCTCTGCGGTGCCTTCGGGACACGGAGTCGGCAGCGTCGTCGTCGACGTCGTCGAGTTGCTTTTCTTCTGTTGCAGCACAAAACACACAGTCCCCAGTGCTGAGGGCAGAAGAGCTTGAAGTCTTTGTTGTGCCTGAGACTTCTTGAACAGGGGGCAAGCTCTACCTCAAGCCCTTGGAGAAACTCACAAAAGTAGATTGCAGAAAGTCCAGTCCAGGCCTTTCACTGCCCAAGACAGAAGCAGCCACTGCAGGCCAACACAGCAAAGCACACAGCAAAGTGGTAGTCCCTCCTCACAGCTTCTCCAGCTCTTCTTCTTGGCAGTCTTCTTGATCCAAAAGAGTTCTAAAGTTCAGGGGTCTGGGCCCCAATATTTATATCCCAAAATCCTTTGATCCTTTAGGCAGAGAGTGTCTATGCCCAGCCAGAGCCAGTTCTGCCTTCTCTGGTGTGACTTCCTGGCAGGAGGTGGAGACGGCATTGTCAGAGGCAGACCAGGCCCTTTGAGGTGCAAGGAAATCTCCTCCCCCTTCCCCAGTTGCAGCCCAGGTCTATTCAGCCCTTTCCTGACTCACCTAGACTATCTGGAGCCACTCCTGCTCCCCAGCCTTCTGTCATCCAAAACCCAGACAGGCAATCCACATTCCAACGGAGGCATACAGGATGACTGAGCAAGAAAATACCTACTTTCTAAAAGTGGTATTTTCAAACACAGAATGTAAAAATCACCTTCACTAAAAGATGCATCTTTAGATTCTGAGTTCAGGCATACTAAACTTCATTTTCTTACCTAGTTCCCAGGGCCAGTTATGTTTATAAGATGTTATAAACAAACTTCCCATTCTGTCCTATGGGGAACAGGTAGCCTTGCAATAGTGAAAAACGAAATTGGCAGTAATTCACTATCAGGACATGCCACACACACCAGGGCATGTCCTACCTTTCACATACACTGCACCCTGCCCACAGGGGTACCTTGGGCCTACCTTAGCGGTGCCTGACATTTAAGAAAAGGGAAGGTTGGGGCCTGGCAAGTGGGTGCACTTGCCAAGTCGACATGGCAGTACCAGACTGCCCGCAGACTCTGCAATGGCAGGTCTGAGTTACCTTTTCAGGGCTACTCACGTGGGTGGCACAATCAGTGCTGCAGGCCCACTAGTAGCATTAGATTTACAGGCCCTGGCACACTCAGTGCACTTTACTAGGGACTAACAAGTAAATCAAATATCCAATCATGGAAACACCAATCCATAACACATTTTACCACAGGAGCACTTGCACTTTACCACTGATCAGCAGTTAGAAAAGTGCGCAGAAACACTAAGCCAGCACAAACAGAGTAAAAACCGGGAGGTCAGAAAGCAAAAACTCAGGGGAAACATGCCAAAAGATGCCAAGTCTAACACTTCTCATGTCCAAATACACATGAACTATGTATATAACTCGTAATAAGACTGTTGTTTTGTATAGTGCATATCTACATCTCTCAAGGCTTTTTCTGTTTCAAATATCTCCCCTTGTAAAGCGCTCTGATACCCGTTAGGGTCTTGTTCGCGCTATATAAAACCTTCAAATATAAATAAAAATACTGGAGGACTGTCCCCAGTGTCCACATCATTGACGCACCACTGAGTGACACCGGGGGTCAGGGAGAACAGATCAGAAAACTGTCCCAACAGTTGGCGACAGTCACTCTGCTGTTCAGGGGTCAGGGCGGTAGAGAGGTTCACACCGTCCACTGACCCATCTTGGTCCTTTGCAGACAGGAGGTCAGGAAGAGGCTCAGTCTCCTCTTCCATCCCAGCATCTGTTGCTAGGAGCATGCCCACTTCTGACCTCTCCAAGTGGGGCTTCAGGCGATTCACATGCAGGATCCGCAAAGGGTTCCGGCGAGACTGCAAGTCCACCAAGTAGGTGATGTCACTCTTGCGCTCCACCACCTCAAATGGTCCTGTCCACTTATCCTGGAGCGCACAAGGCTCAGCTGGGGCCATGACCCAAACCTTCTGTCCAGGTTGAAACTCGATCAGAATGGCATTCTGATCATACCAGCATTTCATTTCCTCCTGGCTGTCTTCCAGGTTCGCCTGAGCGAGTTGCCTGAAGCGCTTAGTCTGGTTTCTGAAGGCCAGCATGTAGCTATATACATCGTGGGGAGGTTTATTGGGAGCTTTCTCCCAGCCTTCTTTCACCAGACTCAGAGGTCCTCTTACAGGATGCCCATACAGGAGCTCAAAGAGACTGAACCCTAAGGACTTCTGTGGTACCTCTCTGTAAGCAAACAGAAGGCATAGTATGAGGACGTCCCACTTACGCCTCATGGGCTCACCAAGACCCATAATCATGCCTTTCAAGGTCCGGTTGAATCTCTCAACCAGCCCATTACCTTGGGGGTGGTAAGGAGTGGTGAACTTATAGGTTACACCGCACTCCTGCCACAGGGACTTCATATACTTCGATATGAAGTTGGTACACCGGTCGGACACCACCTCTCTGGGGAACCCCACACGGGAGAAAATCCCCATCAAAGCACGACCCACCACGGGACCGTCACAGTCCGGAGAGGGATGGCTTCCGGGTACCGGGTGGCATGGTCCACCAAGACCAGGATAAACCTGTTGCCCATGGCAGTCTTGGGATCCAGAGGCCCCACAATGTCAATACCCACCCTCTCAAAGGGGGTGCTGACCACAGGGAAAGGTTGGAGAGGAGCCTTACATTTCCCCCCACTCTTACTACTTGCCCTGGCAAGTCTGGCAAGACCTACAGTGAGCATCAGAATGCTTGCACATTTGGGGCCAGTAAATGTGGGTGACAAGCCTTTCAAAGGTCTTGTCTTGCCCCAAATGCCCTGCCAAAGGCACATCATGAGCCAGACCCAGTAGGAAGGCTCTGAAGCGTTGGGGTACCACCAGCACACGTGCTGACCCAGGCTCAGCAACCTTAGGCTCGCTATACAGGAGACCATTCTCCCAGTATATCCAATGTGACCTGGACTGATCACCTGCTGCCTGGTTTACAGCCTGTTGCCACAAACCAATGAGAGAAGGGCATATCTGCTGCTCCTGGCAGAATTCCTTCCTGGTGGGCCCTCCTTCTTGCTGCCAATGGGTCAGCTCAGGCAGGTCCCCCAGATCAGCCACTTGTTCCCCTGTAGGCTAAAGGGCATCCCCCTCAGGGTCTACCTCCTCCTGGACCGTAGGAACTTCGGGGGGCGTTCTCCCATGACCCCTGCCTTTTCTCATCCCGGCAGGCACCTAGGCCACTCTTTCAGGCTCCAGGTCCCCTTGAATGCCCTTACCGGCTGCCATGGACCGAGTGGTCACGCATGCCCTCTCAGGCAGACCCAACATCTCCAAATGAGACCTCTGCTCCACCTTCACCCAAGGGGAGCGCTCCAAATCATTGCCTAGCAGACAGTCAACAGGCATGGCTGGCCTCACAGCTACTTTCAAGGTACCTGAGACCCCCCCACTCAAAGGGAACCTGAGCCACTTTGCAGAGGCCCTCTGAATTGTCAGCAGCAACTACTGGGTAGAATGTGTTGGGGACCACCTGCTCTTCAGACACCAGCCGACAACTGACAGCTGTTACCTGGTTCCGGTGTCTCTCAGAGCCTCCACACTATGGCCATTGATGGTCACCCACTGCCTGTACTTTTTAGTGTTATCAGGCAGATGAGTCCTTGGGACCATCTCACTGTCTCTTAAAGAGACCAGGGACATCTCTGCGGGACCCCACCCACCTTGGGCACCCAACTCCTCCCCCAAGGCTACACTAGCCAGTTCCCGGGGCGGTGCACCAGTGGGTGCGGTGGTAACTGGTTTGGGACACTTAGGATCCCCCCGGAAGTGGCCCACCTGACCAAAACTAAAACAGGTCTTGGGACCCCTCTGAACAGGCTTACCTGTCGGGACCCATGATTTCTTTTCAGTGGGAGGCTGGGAACCCTTACCTTGTTTCCCTTGGCGATTACTTTGGGGCCCTTTTTGGAACTCCTTTTGTTTACCCTTGTCCCCCCCCCCACTCGTCTGCTGGGGACCCCGCCCACCTTTGGCAGAGTCTCCCACATGACTTTTGTGGACCCTGGTACTGACCCAGCGGTCCGCCTCCACAGCAAGCTTCCTGGGGTCAGTCAGCCTACTATCAATCAGGTGCTGGCGTAGCTCTGGAAAACAACTACTAGACAAGTGCTCCCATGCAACCAAATCATAGAGCCCCTGCAAATCAGTTACCTTGCTATCCTTCACCCATCCATCCAGTGCTCTGCAAAAATAAGATACATATTCAACCCAAGTACTGGACGCCAGCTTCTTACAGTTTCTAAATTTCTGCCTATAAAGCTCTGGGGTCAACCCATACCTGGCTATCAAGGCTTCCTTCATGGGGGCATAGGACATCTGATCCCCAGTGGGCAAAGCTAGCAATGTCTCTCTCCCTTCACCTATGAAGCGGCCCCACAACCCCGCTCCCCCATCTCTCTCAGGGACCCGGTGGGACTTCATTGCTATTTCATAGGCCTTAAACCACTGCGCAATGTCCTCATGCTTCATGAAATCTTTGATAACATCTTTGGGAATGTATACTTTTCCTTCCCCAGGCACTGATGGTGTGCTGCCACCAGAGGGAGTGATTTCTAGACTCTTTGCTTTCAGCTCCAACTCCCTCAACACTCTCTCATGCTCTAAAAGCATCTTCATTTCGTCCATGGCCAATTTCTTGCTCTCCAACTCCAACCTCTTATTCTCTAAGTCACCCTGGCTCCCCAGCTTGCGCTTAGTAAGCTCCATTTCGTGCACTGTGCTTCTCTCCCTGTCCTCCAACTCCTCTGGAGACAGATCCCTTGAAGACACACTGCTGCCTTCCCTGGGAGGCACCCCCCCTCCAGTTAGGCACACTAGCCCATCCTGCTGCCCTTCTAAATTCTCCCCCCCACCATAGGCTCCTCGGTCTGCCCACTGGCATTCCTTGCTTCCAACCAGGCCCTCAGCGCCTTTTGGAATTCCTCCTTTCTGGTGAGGCCTCTCACAGAGATTTTAAATTTTTTGCAGATGGCTTTAAGTTGTGGCACACTGTAGATATCAACCCTCTCCTCTTCAACTCCAATATACACAGATGCAAGTGATGCTGCTTTGCTCATGGTGAAAATTGGCAGTTCTCAAGATGCTAAAAATTCCCGGAAAAAAAACTCTACCAAATGTATGTGGTTGCATAATGGTCTGCACTATACTAGCAGTGTACACCAATCACTGTATGTAAGTCACAAATGCAAGTCCAGATCCTCACCGCTGACCACCAATGTTAGAAATGGGGGTGTCTAGTTGGCAGAGGTAGGTACCTTTGTCCAAATAGGGATCCTTGCTTCTAGTCAGGGTAAGGGGGATACACTCCTAAAATAACCCCTGCTCGATCCCTTGGTAGCTTGGCACGAGCAGACAGGCTTTTCTCAGAGGCAGTGTGTAAAGCATTTGTGAACACATACACTAATACAGTGAAAACACTACAAATGGACACCACACCAGTTTAGAAAAATAAGTCATCTTTATCTAAACCAAAACAAGACCAAACGACAAAAATCCACTATACAGTAATAGAAATATGACTTTCAGATGGTAGAAATAGTTCAGCTCAATGCAAGTTGTAAATGCAACACTTTTCTCAAAAGTACCTTAGATGTGTCACGCAAAACAAACAAAATGGCTGCAGGGAAGGTGATGTGTCGGTTCCTTACACTCAGGGAAGGTGATGCGTCGATTCCTTGCTCCGGGGGAGGTGATACTTCAGTTCCTTACTGCAGCGCAGGGGAGTTGATGCGTCGATTCCTTACCGGAGAGGAGGTGATGCGTCGTTTTCTTACTGCGTGGGGAGTTGATGCGTCTGTTTCTTTCTGTGGCCCCCAACGATGCTACAGTCTTGGTGCCTCGATGCGATGCGTCAATCCGGTACGATGCGAGGCTTCGTGCAGCCGCACAGCAGGCTTGTGTCGGGATCGGTGCGGTGATCTCGGACTTCGGAGATCATTGCACCCGATGCGTCGTGCAGCAATTTCTCGAGCCGCGGCAGGCGCTGCGACGGTTTCTTCAGCGATGCGTCGGAAACAGGTGCGGATGCGTCACGCTTCTTCGCTGCTGCATCGATTTTCCAGCTCCCAGTGACAAACAGTCTCTAGAGGCCCTAAACAGCAGCAGGCACCTCTTTGCAGGTTGGAATTCCCAGCAAGGGAATTCAGGGGAGCTGGTGGTGAAGTCTTTGTGTCCCTGAGACTTCAGACCAGGAGGCACTTTCAAGCCCTTGAAGATCTTTTCTTCAAGCAAGTGACAAAGCAAACAGCAAAGTCATTTTTCTCCTTTCCTTGGCAGCAAGCAGCCACTGCAGGCCAACCCCAGACAGCAAACAGCACAGGGGCAGTATTCCTCCTCAGCTTATCCGGCTCTTCTCCTTGGCAAAGGTTCCTCTTGATTTCCCAGAAGTGACCTAAAAGTCTAGGGTCTGGGCCCCTCTTTTTATACCCAAAAATCCTTTGTTCTCTGAAGGCAGAGAGTGTCTGTACCCAGCCAAAATCAGTTCTGTGGGGCACTTTGCAAGCGCACAACAACCTCCATTGTCAGTGTGAGCCCTGGCTCCAGACACACCACAGGGGGGCGGAGCTGTCATTGTGGAAGGCAGGCACAGCCCTATTCAGGTGCAGGTGCTGCTCCTCCCACCACTCCAAATGCAGACCAGGCCTATTGAGCCCTGCCCTGACTCATCAGACTTCTGGAGCCACTGCCCCTCTCCAGCATCTGTCATCCAAAAGCCAGACATGCAATACACAAACCTAGCAGAGGCCCACTGGATGGTTAGGCAAGAAAATACCTACTTTCTAAAAGTGGTATTTTCAAACACAAAATGTAAAAATCACCCTCACTAAAAGATGCATTTTAACATTCTGAGTTCAGGCATACTAAACTTTATTTTTCCACCTTGTTCCCTAGGCCAGTTATGTTTATAAGATGTTATTAACAAACTCCCCATTCTGTCCTATGGGAACAGGTTGCCTTGCAATAGTGAAAAACGAAATTGGCAGCTATCAGGACATGCCACACACATCAGGGCATGTCCTACCTTTCACATACAATGCACCCTGCCCACAGGGGTACCTTGGGCCTACCTTAGGGGTGACTAATATGTAGAAAAAGGAAGGTTTAGGGACTGGCAATTGTGTGAACTTGCCAAGTCGACATGGCAGTCCCAGACTGCACACAGGCTCTGCAATGGCAGGCCAGAGTTACATTTTACAGGCTGCTTCTGTGGGTGGCACAATGAGTGCTGCAGCCCACCAGCAACATTTGATTTACAGGCCCTGGGCACACATGGTGCACTGTACTAGGGACTGACTAGTAAATCAAATAGCCAATCATGGAAACACCAATCCATAACAGTAATTTACAAAGGGAGCACTTGCACTTTGGCACTGAACAGCAGTGGCAAAGTGCCCAAAGCATCTAGACCAGCAAAACGGGGTCCAACATACAGCAAAAACACAGGAGGCAAAGGCAAAAAATGCAGGGGAGATCCACGCCAATGGTGCCAGGTCTAACAGCATGTATGTATGATTAAGCACAGTGGGTGGAGTAAGTATTGTTGAGAATTATGTAAATCTTTCAGATAAAAAATGAATATCATAGAGTTGGGGTTGCCAGCCTGTGACAGTAACTTTCTTAGAGTTCAACCTATTCTTAATACTCCTAGCTTCTGCAGATAAGGAAACTAAGACATAGTAATATCACTAGGGTAACTCTTTTTATTGGCTAGAGATAGAGGTGGGCAAGCCAGCGCTGAGCCAGTGGTCTGTCTTAGTTTTTAGAGCCCATGCATGAGCCGAACCCTGGAAATGTTTGCCATGAAATCATACAATTAACATCATGTAAAATATGATAACGTCTCCTAAAAATTCACTCAAATATATTTCTTTAACATATGAAAGCTTTGACATCAATACATCTCATTATAGCAGCTGCACTGAGAATTACTTATTAAAAGAGATCGTTTTTAAACATGAACTTAGAACCATTACTATCCCTGCTCCCACCTTGGGAAAAAGCCATTAGTGAACTAAGAGGCAATATAATTTTTCGTGTGAACCCTGTATGTGGCCCATGTTCTTAGAGATAGAGCAACATTCTAGTCTATTTAGTCACAATAGATTTTTGTACAGCTGGTATTCTGAACTCAGGTATTTGAAGGGGCTTTCATATGCAATGGTGAAAAAAGGAATATCAGTAAAATAAAGAATTTCACACAAATCCCACAATTTGGTTACGCGTGGAAACTGTGAGTTATCCAGTTTTTCTGGTTTTACTCTGTGCAAATCAGCCACCAAACGGGTATCTACTTCTCAGTCCTGTTTAACTAAAATGTGAATGCTTTGTTTTTACCACTTTGTGAATGAAAGATAGAGTGAGGGTCGCAGACAGAAGCCACATGAACGCTCAGCTTGTTATGGACTTGAGGTTCTAATGATACCTTGCACTGAGCCAGAGTAAGGCTTCAGGCTCGAGCTTTCAGTGACTCTCTCACCTCTAAGGAGAGAAACATAAGAATGCAGGACGCCGAGTTCCGAGGTCATCGTTTTTGCCTTGTTTCCTTCCCATTCTCTCTCTCATTTCCTGAAAATGGGTGATTTTTCTCATCATCCATCAGAACAGGAAGTGACACGGCGCTCAGCCAGGGGCTGCAGGGGTGGGCATGTTCTCCATGCAGGCTGTAATGCACCCTGCATGAAGAATGGGGAAAGTGTGCATGACTGGTTTGAGCTGCCCAAGAGGGCCGACCAAACAGTCATTGCGAACTTAGGAGTGGGGAAACCACTCCTCCCCTGCCCTGAGAGCAGAGCAGCCACGCCCACCCGCAAAGCAGCAGGACACAAAGCATAAAATGATAATAACTCTAACATATTATCATTTTATGTCCCTACTTGGCACTGCTTAAAAGCAGTGGGGCGATGCTCCTCCGCCAACGCGGAGGAGCCGCCACCGGGTCTTCAAACTGTAGGCTGGCCCCTCCTTGGCAGAGGCAGGGCTTAATTGATCTTATGAGGTGTGCCAGGCTCTAGACAAGTGGAACATTTGTTGTGAACCTGGTGGCAGAGACACACACCATTCTTAAAACAGTGCTCTGTTTTTAGTGAAAGAAATCATAGTAGCAGTCAGCCAATCCCTAATGTAGCGTCAGTAGCGTTTTTTGTTACTTATGTCCTAGCTAGGAGTAGGCATAAAAAAATAACTCTCAAATTCCCCTGCCCCATACTTCTGATAAAGGATCACACTGTGGATATTCACACTTTTATGCAGACCTGGCTGCCAATAGAGTTCAAAATCATGTATTTGATTGCATTTTTAAAAAGGATACCTGAACATAAATGCTTGTTGAAAATGTTCAAAACTGCCAATTTTATAGGATAACTGTGAGAAACTATATTTACTGCTCTGGCCGTAAGACCTTCATCACCAGAACCCCCACTTTAAAATGTCACAAGCCGCCACTGGATTGGACAGCCATTTCGTTGAAGGGGCAGACAGCAAACAATAGGTGTCGCGAGTCCCAGGTCAGGATATAAGAATCACGAGCCAAGGAGGAAAAGGCAGCCTGTCACTAAACACTCGACCGCAGTGGCAGCTGGCATGGCTCACGGGTGGCGGGGTGGGGGGTTTCGCAGGGGGAAAGTTGCATGGGGGAATTCACGTGGGGGGAGGGGGACTTGAATGTGCACTGTTAAAAAAAGAAAACTTACCTTGCGCCACTCCTGCATCTCTGCTCCTGCTCTCCTCTGAACAGGAAGCACAGCCAGGCCCCACTGACCAATCACAACGCTGCAATGCAGCGTTGTGATCGGTAAGCACCCAGGCTCACCTGACCAATCACAATGCTGCAATGCAGCGTTGTGATTGGTCTGAGTGCCGTGACACGACACTCAGCCAGTGGCTGGAGGGGTGGGCATGCTCTCCATGCAGGATGTAATGCAGCCTGCATGGAGAATGGGGAAAGTGTGCATGACTGGTTTGGGCGACACAAGAGGGCCGACCAAACACTTATTGCGCACTTAGGAGTGGGCAAACAACTCCTCCCCTGCTCCCAGAGAACAGCAGCCACGCCCACCCACCCGCCCGCAAAGCAGCACGAAGAATAAAATGTTAATAACGCAAAGTTATTATCATTTTATGTTTCGTGCTTTGCACTGCTCAAAAGCAGTGGGGCAACGCTCCTCTGCCATAGCGGTGGAGCCGCCACTGCGGCCAGGTGTGGGGCGCTGCTCTCCTACTGAGCTCTGAGGGGACACTACCAGGCGGCGCTCACTCTCTCTTCTTGTAGCAGCTGCTGAACGCGTTCTGGGGGAGTGCTGCTCCTTTAAAATGCAGCTTGCGGAAGCATGCTGGTGGTGATCCCGGGAGATCAAAGCGATACCAAAGGGGGATGATGGACGGAGCATTAGAGCAAATCAAACACTCACCCCCAGTCAACTGATCTGGGTTTAATCCATCATCATTCTTTAGCTCACTCCACCAGCCCAGTTCAGACATGGCCATATGCAAATCAGTCTGACCCTGTGCCTCATGGGAACAGTCCAGCCCGAACTGCCAAGCCATGTCTTCCCTGGACCGGAAACAAGCATCCTGGGACCGGTTTCGGGTTCATAACCCTCATCAGCCAGGCTATCTTGAATCCAGTGGCAAAGTGAGCAAGGGACCCACGTCTGGGCATACCCTGCCAACTTAGGGCGAATAAAGCGATACCAAAGGGGGATGATGGACGGAGCGTTAGAGCTCTCCATGCCACTGGAGTCACGCTATCCTGGCTGATGAGGGCTGAAAGCCCGACACCGGTCCTAGGATGCTTGTTTCCAGTCCAGGGAGGACCTGGCCTGGCAGTTCGGGCTGGACTGTTCCCATTGGGCGCAGGGTCAAGACTGATTTGCATATGGCTGGGTCCAAACTGGAATGGCATGGTTGTTTTTGCGGTGATCCCGGGAGATGCCAGCCTTGCTGGTCCTGCACGGTTTAATGAAAGCAGTAGTCCCATCTTATAACGTTCCCACAGATACCCACAAACGGCGCACGACTTCACGTGCCATGTTTACAAAAGGCAAAACCTGCAAGAAATTGTAGGGTTCAATGGCCACCTTGGGGACTAGCGTCTTGAATTCCACTGCCTGAAACCAGCGCTGTCTCGCCCTTCCAAGCATTAAAAGACACACAATTATTATTTGAAGTGATATCTTTCTTATTCATTTATGTTCTAGCTACAGGCTACCAGTGTAATTGCAGTTAAAAAACAGGCTCCAGAGGAGAGTGTTGTGAACATTAATATTGCACGATGTTGGGAAAGACAGCGTTAGGGTTACATATGTCAGCATACCATAAACGTACAAAGTGAACGCCAGAAATCCCTAAATGCATGTAGAAAGGCAGGCAAAGGGAGAAGCCTTTTAAGAAGTACAGCGAGAACTGTATTCGATATTTGCTTTTAGCGGATCTAAGATGGAGGAGAGAGGGTACTGGGTGCAAAAAAAGTGCTGCTCTTCCAACAAATGACGATTATTCACTCCAGCTGTGTTCTCCAGTAGCCAGCTCTGAGGTACCGTAGGTTCTGACAGTACACAGAAGTATTGTGACAAAACAGGTATTTGTTCTTTAGCAATTAATTCAGTTTAAGCACCAGAGTGGCAAAACAACTTATCACTGCTTACCTAGTGTTTAAGTACCAAAATTGTGCGTTCTTCTGAAAGACGGTGAGTGTACACGTGTGCTCTGCTTCCATTGCTGTACCTTCTGGCTCTCAGGAGAACCTGCACTGGGCCGGCTTCTTACTGATTCTAGACAAAGGGAAAACAAAATGAAATCAAAGCCATTACAAGGCGGGGGATTCTGAATGTGTAGCAGGTAGCCCACTACAGTGTTCGGCACCAGAAGAGAACACATGCAAGAACAACCCACCTACTCACACAGAAAGGCGTTCAAAATTAGAAAAAGTAACCTTCAGTTTGGGGTGGCACCCAGACTATAAGTGTGACATAAATGTTCTTTTGTTTTCTAACCTGGGGCACAACTGGACCTGAACCTCGGAGGTCAATCAATTGATGCAGAGCTAGAAATGGGGCGGAGCTATTCATGGAGCCAATACAAGAAAATAGAGAGATAAACTGGTCATTTTAAATATATTGATTAAAACTGATTCAATTATGACAAACTGTGTGAATCTGACAATGTTTATAGCTTACTGGCCGAGATCTTTAAAACGGAGAATGAGTGAGACAACCAAACAGCAGCTCCAATACATTTGAATGCAAAAGAATTTAGAACCAGTTTTTGCAAAGTTGTATCAAGACAATTGCCCTTTTTGCCTATTCTCTGAAAATTTTCTTCTGTGAAATGATGAACTCATGAAATAGTCTCAATTTCATCTTCAGAAAGACACTCGTACGCTCAAAGGTACGCTTTCGGTCTGCTCACTGGGACATTGCAACATATGCTTGTTTAAGACAGCACACATGTTCAGGTCTCAGAACATTGACCTGTTGGGTTAACTTGATGTGTGACTGGAAAGTTTCAGGTTTGATTCCTTCTGAGGTTAAATAAGTGAGTGCCAATCAGTTGGCAATATTACCACATGTTAATTACTCTGCCTGGAATCTGTGCTATTCTACTTAAAATAAAATAATTGTAGCACCATGCATCGAGCAGGTCTCAAATGAGATGACAGAGCTACATCCATTAGGTTTGTTCTGAAGCCCAGCAAATAAAGTGCGAACTCCACTCAAATATCAATGCTGTTTTTAATTCCTGTTGAGGCAATGTGCATTATAAAATGTAACATTTGTTATGACTATCCAAAATTCCTTTAAAAAGAATGCCCATATTCTCTATAATGGTTGTCCCTAATGTCTATTCTAATTATAGCAATTATCCTGGCCTGGGTAGAGAAAGGAACAACCTTCAGTGAGCTACAAAAGAGAAATAAGGCAGAACACATGCTTGTCGTTTTTTCATTGTAACAGTGGAACAAGTAATACACAAAGTAGTGTTATCATTTAATGCTTTTGCATTGAAGACAGTTATGCTGCTTTTGCTAGACCCAGGCTTAGGTTGTTAGCAGAATAGGTTTTCACAAGCATTTTGCTGCTGAACTATACTGATTTGAAGAGGCAGGACACAGTAATGCTAAGCCTACACAATGGAAGTACTGGTATAATGCCTCTAGATAGACACCATCTTGGAGAAAAACACACAAGACATACTTCAAAGCAAATTGTACATGCGTCTTACAATGCACCCTGAGAAACTGATCATAGATGCATTTGGTTTAGATGGGAGAGGCGCGCCTCTGGTTAGACATACAATATATATTGGTGCTTCACATAGCTGAGCTGTCTCTAGACTACCCATAGGTCAGGCACAAGACACCTGAGCTATCCCTCCAGAGGCGGCCCCTCCATTCGGGTGGAGGAGCGCCGCCTCCCCTGCCACCAGCCGCAAATAAAACAATAATAAAACAGGTTTCTAACCTGTTTTGTTATAGTTTTATTTTAATCCCCCTGGACTCTGACGAGTCTTGGGGGCGGGTCCAGGTAAGTGACACTGTGGTGGGGGAGTGCTAGTGCACTCCCTTGTCCCTTCACTGCGCATGAGGTGTTTGGTCGTCCGTTTCAGGCCAGCCAAACACCTCATGCGCAGTGAAGCTTTCTCCAGCCCCAGCTGAGTTGCTGGGGCTGGAGAAAGCAGGCACAGGCTCCCAGTCTGCCTGGGAGTGCAAAGTTGTAGCTGATGCTGCTTTCCTGCAGCGTCATGATTGGCCACAGTGCAGTCTGGGAGCCTGTCCCAGAAGCAGGAAGAGCGGGATGGAACAGACGGCGGATGCGGCGGCAATCAGGTAAGTTTACTATTATTTTTTTTAAATGTTGTCCCCCAGTTTCCCCCCCCTCCAGCTCCCGCCTCTGGCCCGCCCACCACTTTGGCAGGGGATGGGCCGTGACTGTATCCCTCAGATGAGAATGCTCCATCTCCAAAGGATCTGACCCACAACCCATCATTTCTGTGAGATTTCTTCTCAAATTTGCCACTAGCCCTGCATTTAGTGCCTGAGGGCACTCACTAAATATATTGTAAACCTATCAATCAATCAATCAATCCGGATTTGTATAGCGGTGCTTATCACCGGTGAGGGTATCCAGGCATGGGGGGGAGCTGCTGCTGATGTGTTTAGTCGAAGAGCCAGGTTTTCAGGCCTTTCCTGAATTCTTGCATGGTGGGGGCTGTTCGTAGGTGAAGGGGGAGGTTGTTCCAGGACTTGGTGGCCAGGTGAGAGAAAGAGCGGCCACCACTCCTGAGGATGCGAGGCATGTATTCCATGGAGAGGGATGCAGAGCGTAGTTGTCTGTTGGTCTTGTGGTTGAGTTATGCTGATCCTATGTTGTGAAGCGGCTTGTAGGCATGGATGAGCATTTTGAACTGGCACTGTTTGCTGACAGGGAGCCAGTGCCTTGAGGTGGTGGGTGATGTGGGTCCATCTCAGGAGGTTGAGGACAAGCCTGACTGCAGTGTTCTGGATAGTCTGGAGTCTGTTGAGTAGTTGTGAGGTGATCCCCACATAGAGGCCATTGCCATAGTCCAGTTGGCTCGTGATGAGGGCCTGGTGCTGGTGGGAAGCCATTTGAAGACTTTCTCAAGGGTGCACAGGGTTGCTTCCTCATCGTGAGCCCTCTGTTGAGTATGATGCCAAGTTTCCTTGCATGTTCTGTGGGTGCGGGCTGAGTTCTGATGGGCACCAGGAGTCGTCCCATATGGAGGTGTTGCTCCCGAATATGAGTACATCTGTTTTGTTGGTGTTCAGTTTGAGGCATCTGTTCTGCATCCAGTTTGCAACACTGGTCATGCATCTGTGGAAGTTTTCTTTGCTGTTGGTGGGGTCTGAAGCTGGAGAGGATGAGCTGGGTGTCATCAGCGTTGGAGATGATGCTCATACCGTTGGATCTTACCAAGGTGGCCAAAGGGGCCATGTTGATGTTGAATAGGGGCTGGCTTAGTGAGGATCCTTGTGGGACGCTGCATATGATGTTTCTTGGGCCTGAGGTGTGTGGCAGGAGGCAGGCACTTTGGGTTCTTCTGGAGAGGAAGGAGGTGATCCAGTTGAGAGCATTACCCTGGATCCCCATTTGGTGGAGTTCGTGTAGGAGGGTGTAGTGGGACACAGTGTCAAAGGCAGCAGAGAGGTCGAGGAGAATCAGGGCAGCTGTTTCTCCCTTATCTAGGAGAGTCCTGATGTCATCTGTTGCTGCAATGAGGGCGGTTTCAGTGTTGTGATTTGGGTCCAGTGGTTGGTTTCTAGTTGAGTGGTGAGTTGGAGGTTTATTGCCTTTTCCAGAACTTTTGCTGGAAATTGGAGCAGGGAGAATGGATGTTAGTTTTTGAGGTCTTTGGGGTCCGCACTGGGTTTTTTGAGGAGCGGTCTGATTTTTGCATGCTTCCATCCCTCTGGGAAAGAGGCTGAGATGATGGATGTGTTGATGATGGTAGTGAGTTATTTGTTTGTGGTGTCGTTTCCGAGGTTGAACATGATGTGGTGACAGGGGTCCCTGGGTGCTCCTGAGTGGTTGGTGTTCATAATGGTGGCGGTTGTTAGTGCAGAGGCAGGTTCCCATGCAGTTAGAGAGTCTTTGTTGGGGTCGGTGAGGTTGAGGAGTCTGTTGAGTTCGGCTGTTGGAGGTTGGGGGGCAAAGTTTTCGTAGATGGTGGCAATTTTGCTGTAGAAGAAGTCTGCAAATGAGTCACAGATGGCTGTGGGGCTGGGAAATTCCTTGATGATGCAAAATTGTTTCTTGCTGTGGTTGGAACTGGCACGCAGGCGGTCGGTCAGTGTGCTTTTCTTGGTGCTTTTGAGGTGTTGGTGGTACTCATTGAGGGCTAGTTTGAAAGTAGCTCGGTCGGTTGGTGTTTTGCTGGAGCGCCAGATACTTTGAAGTTGCTTGCAGTTGTGCTTGCAGGATTTGAGCACTGGGGTGAACCAGCTGTAGTGTTTTGAGGATCTGCTGGCTTCTGGGGGTTTGAGGGATGTGACCTGGTCAGCGAAGTTTGTGATCCAGGTGTTGAAATTCTCGACTGTCTCCTCAAAGTCGATGGGGGTGTTGAGGGGGGAGGCACTGAGGCAGGTTGTCCAGAGGTTCTCGGTTACTTTGATCCAGCTCCTGTGGGGGATGCTGGCCTGAGGGGGTTAGGGGTGTTGGGGTGGTTGTGGATGATCGAGTGGTCAGACCAGGTGATTTTGGAGGCAAGGCTGTACCTTGCTCTTTCGTTGGCTGAGAATATGGGGTCCAGTGTGTGTCCGGTGAAGTGCGTGGGGTCCGTGACTAGTTGTGAGAGGCTGAGGATGTCCATGCTCTTGAATAGGTTGGTTGTGTTGGTGACGTTGGGGTCCTCCAGGTGAAAGTTGAGGTCCCCGAGGGAGAGGGAGTCTTTAGAATTGATGACTAGCGGGGTGATGAAATCTAAAATGGCCTTGCAGTAGGCGGGGTGGGATCCTGGGGGTCTGTAGGTGAGGGTGCCTCTGATTGTTGTCCTGCTGTTGGTGTTGCTTTGAAAGTTGAGGTGTTCCATGATGGGGGTGGTGCAGTCGGTGGTGGCTGTGCTGTTGAGGGATTCCTTGGGGATGATGGCTGTTCCACCTCCCTGTTTGTTGATGTGATCGCGGTGGATTATCTTGTAGCCGTTCTTGTGGCGGTGGCGATGTTGAGTGTCGATGGTGTGTTGAGCCATATTTCTGTGAGGAAGATGATATCTGGCGCGAGAGACGTGAAAGGTTCCCAGATTTTTATGGCGTGCTTGTGGAGTGATCTGGCGCTGATTGGGTGATAGTGGAGCTGTTATGTGGTGGTGGAGGTGGGCGGGCGTTCCAGAGCAGTGAGCTCAGGGTTGTATTAGAAGATGCAATAGCAGCAGGAGAAAGGTCCCGCTGTGGATCGGGGGGGAGGCGAGACTGCAGTTGTTGTTGCGTTTCCCGGAGTTGGAGACTAGAAGATCAGTGCTGGTGTATCTGTGGATGAGTGTGGGTCCAGGGGTCCGAGCGCTGGGCACGGTCTAGGTGCAGGCAGGCACGCATCTGGCACGCTAGCAGCATGCCCGCTGCATGGCAGAGCACAAGCGCTGCAGCCTCCTTTAATTAGATTACTCAGGAGGCGGGCGGTGTCAGCAGGAAGTGGGAGGGAGAGGGGGGCATGAAGGACTGCCTGGGGGGAAAAGAAGCAGAAAAATTAGAAATTAATGGGGAGAGAGAATGATTAGCGGAGCCTGTAGGAGAAAGCTGAGTTTTGTGCGAGTTAAAAAGTGGTTAAAGGCTTGAAAAAGGAAGAGCGAATATCAGTGGGGGAGCAAAACGTTTGATGGAAAGAAGGCAAACAGGTTATAAATGAATGATAAAAATGGTAACGCTGTGGAGACAGTCGGGAGAGAACAGGTTAGAATCAATAGGTTACATGGAGGCAAAAGCAGGTTAAAGACAAAGGAAAAAAGCGGTAGCGCTGTGGAGAAAGAATGGGTTGGAATCAGTGGGTTACACCGAGGCAAAAGTGGGCTAAAGACTAAGGAAAAAAGTGCTTAAGCTGTGGAGAGAGTGGGAGAGAACGGGTCAGAATCAGTGGTTTACACAGAGGCAAAAGCAAGTTAAAGACGATGGAAAAAGTGGTAAAGCTGTGGAGAAAGCGGAAAAGAACAAGTTAAAATCAATGGTTTACGGGGAGGCAAAAGCGGGTTTAAGACTAAGGAAAAAAGTGGTAAAGCTGTGGAGAGAGCGGAAAAGAACAAGCTAAAATCAATGGTTTACAGGGAGGCAAAAGCGGGTTTAAGACTACGGAAAAAAGTGGTAAAGCTGTGGAGAGTGTGGGAGAGAATGGGCTACAATTAATGGGTTAGACCAAGGAAATAGCGGGTTAAAAAGATGATGGGAAAAAGTGGTAACGCTGTGGAGAAAGGTGGGAGAGAACAGGTTAGAATCAATGGGTTACACAATGGGTTATATGGAGGCAAAACGGGCTCAAAACGAGGATTGGGCACAAAAAGGTTAAGCTGTGGAAGAAGCGAGTTAAACTGCTGGCAGAGGGAGGCAGCAGATGAGAGCTGGCCCGGGGGCCAGCTCAATGGGGTCGCACTGCAGCCTCCATTAGTAAGTTACCCAGGGGTGGGTGGGGTCAGTGGGAGGTGGGCAGGAGAGGGAGCACGAGAGACAGCCTGGGGGGAAAAGGAGCAGGAAAATGAGAGATTAATGGAGAGAGAGAGAGTGGTTAGCGGAGCCTGTAGGAGAAAGCTGAGTTTAGTGGGAGTTAAAAAGTGGTTAAGGGCCTGAAAAAGGAAGAGCGAGTTTAGTGGGGGAGCAAAAGGTTTGATGGAGAGAAGGCATACCGGTTATAAACAAAAGATAAAAGTGGTAATGCTGTGGAGGAAGGCAGGAGAGAATGGGTTAGAATCAATGGGTTACATTGAGGCAAAAGTGGGTTAAAGACGAAGGAAAAAGTGGTAAAGCTGTGGAGAGAACAGAAAAGAACGGGTTAGGATCAATGGGTAACATGTAGGCAAAAGCAGGTTAAAGACAAAGGAAAAAAGTGGTAGGCTGTGGAGAGAGCCTGAGAGAATGGGTTAGAATTAATAGATTAGACTGGGGAAACAGAGGGTTAAAAGATGAAGGGAAAAAGTGGTAACACAGTGGAGAAAGAAACGAGTTAGAGTCAATGGGTTACACATTGGATTATACGGAGGCAAAATGGGCTCAAAACGAGGATCAGGCACAAAGAGGTTAAGCTATGAAAGAAGCCAGTTAAACTGCTGTCAGAGCGAGGCAGCAGGGGAGAGCTGTGCCAGGGACCAGCACATGCAAGATATCATGGAGTCCTGCATTCTCTGTCTTTTTGTTAAAGTTAAAGTGTGATGAATTACCCTCTTTTGTATTTGTAGATGTGGTGGGATGTGATAACTAAGCCTTTTAACTCTGTTGATCTATCCCCAGGCACTTTAAGTAGCCCACCATAACCCCGATTACAAGTTGCAATGTACTGGGGGGTGCAAACCCGTATCAGTAATTTCCAGTGCCTGGCAGTAACAACCTACTTGTACCATGGATTTATGAGTTAAACCCCACGGGATAGGGAATTACTGTGAGGACCCAGATTTAACTGTTGGTGTTTCACATGGTATCCCATTTTCCATTGGGTTTAATGCACATATTTATCACTTGCTTACAGCATGTGGTAAAAGCACGCAGGAGGCTGTGGTAAAAGTGTGCATGGTGGTGTTTTAAGATGGGGTGGATGGAGAGGGTGAGAAGTTTGAAAGAAGGAGTGGAGAATATTGACTGACAGGGGGAGCATGGAATGCTCCCTCGCGCCTTGTCTGAGGTTTGGGAAGGGGTCATGGAAAGAGTCCTGGCTACAATATATCCTTCTGCGACAGTGATTTTAGCAGCTGGATTTTCTGGTCGCTAAAATCGCGTTTATTGTTTTTGCACTCAGTAAATCTATGTGCAGGAACACTAGATCTTTTGTAATTGAATGGAGAATGGGTTTCTACATAGGAATTCCACTCCACACAGTTTCAATCAGTGCCCATGCTTTTTATGGGCATTTGGTAGGTGGCCTGAGCAGGCAGAGAGAGTGCAACACCATGAGGTATGAGAAGCAATGAAAAACAAAGACTCCTTTACTAGTAAATTGCTTGTGAATTTGGATAAATTCAGAGGTTGGAAAATCCACAAACACACCAGTGTAAGAGTGTGCGTGTTGGTGCATGTCAGCCTAAAGTGCGGAAGAACATGGAGAGAAGAAAATAGCTCAATAGCCTGGTAGGTGCTGTTCACCATATTTAGATGTAGTTCTATTCTGCTCTCTCCTTTTCTTGCAATGCAGTGCAGCTTTGGTTGCTGCCCTGCTTTGCGTGAAAAGTTTGTAAATCTGCCACTTTATTCTTGCCACATTTTGTGGCAGCCTTTCTTATACTGTGTGTAATACAATTTTAAAACAAGAACTCGCACATTCACAGTGCTTTCAGTCACAGTCTGGTAACATGTAGCACTATAAATGTATGTCACTATTCTACAGTGCCGATTTTTGGGGACCGGCACTTATTTTTCAGCATCAAATGTTTACCAAAAGCAAAAGAGGGAAAAACATAAAAAGCAGAAAGATGGAGAAGGAGAACGACAGAAAAAGCATAACAAGGGAGAAAGCAGAAATCTACAAGAGTAAGATAAAGGGGCAGAAAGCTTTCGGAAGTAAAATAAAAGTCATGAAGTGGATTTAAGACTACACAGGTTTGGTATTTGACACACCAACTTTTAAATGTAGGCTCCTGAGCAGAGTTTTAGGCAAAGGCACTCTTTCTTTTACAAATTAAGCAATGGACTGGTCACCAATTCATGTGCTCACCTATTCATATGGACTGACTCATCCATTTAACCATTGACTTATTGTCACTTTCACTCATTCACCCATCCACTCAAGGGCATACAAACTCACCAAGAAATGAAGAAGCACTTTCACACACAAAAGTTGGCAGACCTATTGGCTTTGCAAGTGGTCTTTATATCTATTTTTTGGCACCAGTAGCAGGAGAAGGAGAACTGAAAGACTACCTCATAGACCTCAGCTGGATCCAAAGATACCTCTATCCCTTCTTGAGCCCACTCGACATACAGATGGCGCCATAGCCCCTGCATACAATGAAAGAAGGAGTAGCATTTGTGGAGCTGGCAACTGCCAATAGCCACACAGGCTGTACCTTATTACATATAACATGGAGGCCTTTACCAATGGTGCTTTCAGTTTGGCAGCACCTGGTCGCAACCATGCCCCTCTTACCCAGAGTTCACATCACCTACCACGGCGAATGAAATTAAACAGGGCTAAGGGATGTTGATGCTCTTACACCTAGATTCATGGACGAGAGCTCCTCATCTGAGCTCCATGTCATCCCGAGCCCGCAGTAGGAAGGCTGGAACCTTGGTATGGAGCAAGAGATAGATGATGTGAGTGAAACCACAGGCAGGCAGCTACAGCAGGCTTCTGCATTCACACAGCTGCCAGGGCTGCTTGGTCTCTGAGTCTGGCACATTGACTCAGCTCAGTAAGCACCTGCACAGGCACATCTTCATGTGCATGTACACACACCCACTGGGCTGCCAGATCTCCTGCACTGAGGGAGCAGTGCCATTTACAAGTGATGAGTAATATTTACACAGCCATGGGCTTAGCCTTGCCTCCTAGCTGTATGTACGCAGGGCACCATGTTTCCCGTCCTGTGCTTTTCTGTCGTCATAGTTATCAGGTGTGTCTGTCCAAATGAATTCAAAGGAGGCAGCCCCTGACTACAATTCCAAGAGCATACTGAAACTGACCAATGAAGGCCCTTCTCTGGATCTTGAAGACAAGAAGCTAAGTTGCAGCCTTGCATTGGCTTTCCAGGCAGGGAATTTGTTATGTCTACGGGTCATGGACATGCTTTACATGAACATGTGCTAGAATGTGTGCTCTTCATACAGGAGGAGGGCAGGTTACATATTGGTGGTGGCATGGATATAGATTATACAGTTGTGTGCTAGGCATAGTCGTATACAGGAGGATGGATTACAGAGCCAAGGGCAAGTGCTACAGGTGCATTGGAAGGTGTTTGCACTGACTTTAGCATGTATTGCAAGGGTATATGTGCACGGGGACATGCATGTGTCACGTGTTAGAGATTGCATGTGCAAGCTGTACTTGTCTTGTACCCGATAGTGTGGAGCCCTTGCTAGCCCAAAACTTATCACAGCTGCACATGGGCACAGAATCCCTGCTGACCAGCGAGGTTTCAGTGCCTTACTCTTTGGCCACAGTAGCAGGGTATGTGCCTTACCCTGTAGCAGAGGGATTTGCTGACAGATGCAGGTCCCTTCCTTTGAACAGAACAGCCAGAGGCTTGATGATGAGCTGGGAATGTTACTCACGGATTGTAACGCATTTGTCCAACTCAAAATATTTGTTATGTGCCTGGCGACATTAAGTCTCACTTTTATTTCATTTTTCATTTTTATTAGTTAGAGCCTGGGCAGTGCATGCACTGCACTGCGAGGCATGCTGTATTCAGGTATGGAATACAACCTCCGCCCATTCCAGATCATCTTTTCAATTGGCTCCTGTTACTGTCCTTTCGAATTCATTGCTTTTGATTGATAAATAGGCTTAGTAGTACCTCCTTGGAACCGCCTTGTCTGCATTTGTAACCTCCCATGAGGACTGGCCCTTTTACTTGTGTTGTTACTCTGGATGTTTTAATTTACAGACTGAGAACTATTTCCTTATATAACTTTCTCCTGCCTGCTGTTGCAGCAGCAGGCAGGACAAGCTCTCCTTCAACCGTTTTTTTTTTTAACCAGTGCTGCTCGCCTAACTTGAATTTGACTGCACATAACATGTATTCATTAAAAAGTAGCACGGCCCAACGTGCTGTTTTTTAATGTTTTCACCAAAATAATATTATGTTTTAATTTCACCTCCAGAAATATTATGCATTTATTTCAGCAGCGCTGTCTTCCGCGTTAATAATAGGGGCTGCGGCTCGCACAACTTGTTTATAAAGAGACGGGTTTCTTCCCTGGATTGTTTGGCTGCCTTTGCAAAGACGATGCAGAAAACTCTGCTTGCCTCACGCTCTCCTTCGTGTTGGACATAGGAGCCCGATATTTATATGGACACATTTTCTGGACTTGTGGATGGGGTGCCGCCTCCTAGCACCTTTCTCGGACAGCAAAGCCTGCTCCCCACCATTTCCCAGTGTGTGGCACTGACAGCATGTGGTAATAATCTCTTTAACAGTCTATCTCACATCTGTAAATATTGTTGGAGCTGCAGGCCTTCCCCAGCAGCACGGACCCGCCCGTAGGCGTTCCCTCAGTTTGACAGAAGGGGCTGACTTCTGTGGTCTGAAGTCAGTTTGGAGGTGCCAGCTGTGAAGCTGACGTGGTAGTCATTCACTCCTCTTCAAGCTTGATTGCGGCCAAACATGTAAATGAATCAATCTGGGTTTTAGATCAATCAGGAGAAATGTTCGCTGAGCTTTCAATTTTTTAAATTGTATTATTTATTTACAGCTGGCCAGCTTTGTTCAGTGCGAATGATTCATTTAGATGTTTGCAGGAAACAGTTTTATTTGAACCCCACTAGGTGCTTTAAGAAGGCGAACCTCAGTGGAATAACCGACACAGACCAGCATGCGGCCGCGCCCCTTTCTTTAGACACGGCTCGTCTAAGGAAAGGGGCGCGGCTGACATTAAAGTGAAAGCGCCGCATGGGTGCTTTTAGAAACAAGCATTTGGAATGCAATAAGTGTTGCATTTACTAGAGTTTCGTAAATGCGCGACCTATTGCATTGCAAATACTTGTTTTTTCCTTACTGGCGTTACCACCCACTCCTCTGGCCTTAATATTTTTTTCTTATGGTTCAATCTACCTATCCATTACTTGTAGTCAGTTTTAGCTCATTTTCTATAGGTTACACTTAAAACTTTTTACAAAAGCAGCTTCAATGTATACACAAAGAATCATTTTTATTGTGTTTAAAAATCAGTCTTGTAAAAAATACAGCGTTTTTCTTCAAGAGAAAACATCTTGTAAAAATGTGACAATCTGACAAACATTAAATAGCTGCACTCAGCCCCCCTTCCCTGATGGCAGATCTCCTCGGGTGGCTTTCCTCAGTGCACTTCACACAGTGCAAGGCAGGTGCGTTGGTTTTGCCATTTCCCTGTGTGTCTGGACCCCTGAAGTAAGGCCTTAGACTCCCTGATAAAGGAGCAATGTTTGAATTGCAGGTGGTGTGTCTTTGTGTGTATGCACTACACAAGGACGTGACCTATTGACATTGCCAATACCCAGAGGTTGTAACGGAATATAGAAGTGCAGGTACTCTTTGTCCTAGAGTACCAGTTTGCTGCTGAGAAGTGCCTGAACTCTTCCATTAAAACCATTGGTGAGAAGTGCCAGTACTCTTCCATTAAAACCATTTGTGAGAAGTGCCAGTACTCTTCCATTAAAAGCATTGGTGAGAAGTATCAGTACTATTTCTTCCAATTTAAAGAAGTGCAGGTACTGAGTCCCTGATAGTACCTGCTCATTTAAAGCACTGCCATTACCTGTCTCACAGTGGTATTCACTTTGTGTTCTTAAGAAATCGCAATGTACTAACTCGAAATGAAGTACTCCATTAACACATTGTGCTTTAGAACTTACGCACTCCTCTGAATCCGATCTTCGGTGATCCAGGAAACGTTTCTGTGCTGCCTCCGTACTACTTTAATGGCTACTCATTTTTAGGTCGAGCCTAGCGCAGCGCGCATGCGCTGCCCTATGGAAGGCTTCTTGTAAGCACTCCAAACTTCCCCAAAAGTTCTTCGTGTGGGTCTGGTAACTCCCACACATTCTATTGGCCTTTGCGTGTGGCTTTCAATAATGAAAGCACCAAATGGCCAAAGGCGGGTGCATGTCCCACCTCTTTGTGTAAAGGTCACTCCCACGGCGTTTTGGTGTCGGGAGAGAGCAGCGGCGCGCTTTGTGGCAGCAGCATTCCTCCCTTGTTGCAGTGGATCATGTTACTAATGAAACACAGCGCGGTCGCTTTCACTTTGCGGTCGCACTTGTTTTCTGTTCCCATGATTTTTGTCCTTGTGCATATATTGCAAACGCACGCGTTATTTTAACCCCTTATTATTTTTTTGCAACGGTTTATATGCATTTGAGGCGCCCTTTTGTCTTCTTTTTTATTCTTAAGTATGATAATATTATTAATTATTATTATTCCTAGCAACTTTGCCATTGACATTATTGCCCTTCATTACGCTATTTGTTAGTCTTTAAATCATCAGCAGGAAAAGTAATAATAATACTAGTTCTACTAGAACTAATAATAATGACCACCTTAATAATTGTTGTAGTAATAATAACAACCTTCCTTTAGTTGTCCCTCGTTGCCAAAATTGGTTTTAAGCCTGGCTGTCACAGCTTCAGAATTACCAATCGGGGCCCTCATTTTAATCTCCTGAAATGTGAACTGGAAACAAGGCGGAATGTGACCGCATCAAGCTGCCGAGGATCACTCGGCTTGTTAGCTGTTTCCTAACCTTGGGCTGAGGTTGAAACAGTATAAATTCACAAGAGCACTGAGCCACTGCGCCCTCGTGCTCGCTTCAATCTTTCACGAACCAAAATGTGCAGACAATGTAAAGGATACATTTACTCATCAACCCGATAAGGCGAAAGTACAGGCAGCACAATGGGGATTGTAAACGGCATGAAGCCTTTTCGAACTTTTAATGATGAATTCCAATGTTTATAGTCTTTGACATGCACCTGTGCAAGACTACAAATAAAGAGGCTATACATTTAGAAGCACCTTTGAAGAAATACCTGTTTTAAGCTAGGATGTTCCCCTTATATGGCGCATTTCTACTGTGTTTTGTAAATTAAATCTATTTACAAACCTTCTTGCATAAATGACGCAGAGGACACAACCACTTTACTTTCCAAACAACATTGTGTCATTTACAGGCGCAACCATCAATAAGATACAAATACATTTTTAAACAGCATTATTGAAAAAAAAAGCTCGATATTCGCGGACGCGTCTCTGCATTGTTAAAGATCATATTAGAAGGGCCAAGATGTTTGTGTGTGTAGTACTTCAGGCTCTTGGGGCTCGCTTGACCCAGGGGCGTAACGCAGGCCCCTGCTGGGGGCTTAATTTGAGCCGGAGTCTACTGGTGCGCACATTGGCACTTAATCATTAGCACTTGCTCTTTGGGCGTGTTGTGATACATATTCCTTAGGGAATATGCTGTTTCTTTTTTTTAACACAGAAAAGTGCAAGTTATCTGTGTTATACTTAGTTTTTATGTTACGTGTTTTAGCCAGGATGTTGGGGCCACGGCAACATTTGTGCCCCTGTGCTGCCCAGACAGGAAGCACACCAGCACCGCCACTGTGACAGGAGGTAGACCCAGCACCCCTCCCACACTCCCAACAGACGGCTCTACAGTAAACAGTCTGTGTATTGTTTCTTATCGCTGCAATTTATCTCCCTTCACTGGCTCCTCACCCGCCCCCTTCACTCTTCCCCTCGCTCCCTCCCACTGTCTCCTCCCTGAGATATGTGGTGCAAGAGACGTAAGTGTTTTGGCTGTGTTAATCTGCAGGAACGTTGAAACCCTTAACAGGCCCACGCTGCCACCGCTATTTTATCTTTCAGCTACACTGAATATATTGATATGCCAAAAACATCCAACAAGGTGCCTACTATAGAAAATAAAGGACACGGAGCATTAAAAGATGTTTTGTTTTTGTGACGGATTACCAAATGCTCTTTCCATCCGCACTGTAAAAGCAATATTTATGGAGGCCTTATATTCTGCAAAACTAATAACCCCTCCCAAAGGCGAGACCTATTGGCTATGCCAATGCTTGTTCCTTTAGTTAATGCATTATTTTGGGTCACTGTTAAAAGCTACTTTAGAAGCCGAAATGGAAAATATACCAACCAATAAAAATATCTTAGGTTGAAAACAGCACAATAAAGCAAAAGCCAGCTCAAGCAAAATGCAAAACTGTTTATTTATGTTTGTTTTACAAGTATTGTTAATAGTTAAGCTAAACTAAAAGTCTAAACTGCTACTAATTTTGTCAATCTAAAATGGACACTGTTTTATCATTTTTGCATATATTTGTTCATATATTGGTTGCTCTCGTTTGCCTACAGCATTTCTAATTTTTTATATTGGTCCCCGCTTGGCCTCTTTTATCCCATCTGTTAATTCTGCTAGAAGGACAATGTTGAAGCAGAGTTGCCTGTGTCGGACTCTAGACACAATACCTTCTAGCCAGTAAGGGCTAGTTTGAGTTCCTGCCCATATGTGACTGTGGCCATGTATGCCCTCTGTCGGGCTCAAAAGATGATACCTTCTAGCCAGTAAGGTCTAGTTTGAGTTCCTGTTCATATGTGACTGTGGTCATGTGTGTCTGCTGTCAGGCTCAAGAGACGATACCTTCTAGCCAGTAAGGTCTAGCTTGAGTTCCTGTCTTTATGTGACTGAGGTCATGTGTGTTCGCGTGTGCACTTCTCTGCATGGTTACTGATCTGATGTGTGCCTATCTGAGTGAATGCTTGCTTGTTTGCACCTGCCCCTGGCTTCATGGTTTTGTGCTGTTATGGGTGGGTATGACACTGTCTCAATGTGTCTGTGCGTTTTTAGCTATGTCTGTCCGAGGATATATGGGTGTTTGTGTGTGTGCTTGATAGACAAATAGATTGTGTAGTTTAGGCTTGATTTGTTGAGAGGAATGACAAATTAGTTCTTGAGATCAACGTTGCTGAGATAGTTATTGTATTACTTGCTAACCCATCTATTCAGATACCAGGCCAACCCTTCCTCCACTCATGTATCCACCCACTCACTAATCTTTCCAGCCATTGATTGATCCATCTGAGCGTGTACTATGGGTAAAGGAGTTGCATTGTGGGGATCAAAAAGAAACCATTTAGCACATTATCTTTTTCTGCCCAATTTATGTGTCGCAAAGGAGGGGTTGTATTATTCTGCTCTGTCAGAAACTGGGAGTTAGGGAACATAAGGAAGCACTCAGGATTCTGAGATACAACACATGCAGGTTGTCAATCTTTGCTCTCTCTCGTTTTCTGATAAATGTGGGGAGAATAAGGTACAAGTTAAGCATCCCTTATAAGAAACTTGTATAATGGCGAACAGTAACATGGCAGCTGTACAATCGTTGGAGAATAGGAAGGTTAATACTTGTTGGATAACAGGATTAAGATTAGAGTTTTATATACTTTTAACCTTTTAGCAGGTGGATAACTTATTTTTTTGCCTAGAAAGCCACACTCGCTAGCTTCAGGATAGCTGGATTTACAATTATGTTAACAATTAATTTAAGCCTAGGGAGGTATTAATCACTCCCAAACAAATTGCATTAAATCCTTGCGCTGTTCACTGGTAATATTATTGTATTGAATTTTGTACATTTATACTGTATATGTCAAATGTTTTATGTATGTTTTATTCAATGTTTTTTTATGGCTTACAAGCCGAAATAAAGTTTAAAAAGTAAAAAGTAAAAGATCCATCTGTCTGTTCTTTCATGTACCACTCATGGTCATCCATCCATCCACTCACTCATCCATCCACATGCACTGCTGCTGATCCTGCTGTAACTTTTGTTGTAAGGCAGTGGCGGCTCCTCCACTATGGCGGAGGAGCATCGCTCCACTGCTTTGAGCAGTGTAAAGGAAAGGAAATATAAAATAATAACTTTTAGTTATTATCATTTTATGTTTCCTTCCTTTGCGGGCGGGTGGGGCTGCTCCTGCTCATGGAGAAGAGCAGGAGAGGAGTGGTTTGCCCACTCCTAAGTGCGCTGTGACTGTTTGGTCGGCCCTCTCGGGCTGCCCAAACAAGTCATGCACACTTTCCCCGTTCTCCATGCAGGCTGCATTGCAGCCTACATGGAGAACAAGCCCAGGCCCCCATTCCCTGGTTGAGCGTTGAAACAGGACACTCAAAAGCAATCACAATGCTGCATTGCAGCGTTGTGATTGGTGAGGGGATCCTGGGTGCTTAACAATCACAACACTGCATTGCAGCGTTGTAATTGGTCAGGGGAGCCTGGCTTCCTGTCCCACGAGGAGAGCAGGAGCAAGGAGCAGAGACACAGCGGCGGGACCAGCGGCAAGGTAAGTGTTGTATTTTTTTTTCCCATTGCGCCACCACACGCCCCCTCCCACGCCACCCCGCCACCCGCGAGTCATGCCGACTGAAAGCAGCTTAAATTGCTGCTGTCACATATACTGTATCTGTTCTCTGTATTAGGGAAACGTGGTATTTTGCTACCCATTCTGTGCCTCTGCTGTGTATGTTAGTGAAACTTGGTAACTGATTAGTGTTTACTACACAAATTCAAAAATATGGTATTAACAATGCTTTTTAAATGTATATCCCTCTTTAGAAGAGCAGTTTGCTGCCTGGTTTATCTCTTGTTATAAGAGCAGATGGGTAACAGAAGGTCTGTCAATATGTGGTTAGATGTGCACGAGAAAGCTCCCAATATATTTGTCACAAAAAGAGTTCTTGATAATGACTATTTTGTTCTCAGATGCAAGACCGAAAATCTCAGATCCATTTGTAGCAACAACAGCATTTTTTGTCTGGTGCACCAATGAGGAAGCCTTCACTGAGGCGCCCCCTGGTGTCCATGCTGAACAGCGTGTACATGCTGTTATTTCAGCGAGTGCTCTTGGCATTTTTTCTTTACCTGTAGGTTGATTTTGGGGGGGAAATCCTCACACTTGGGTAGTGACACTGCTGTACCAGTCCCAATACTTTTTGTGACTTTAACAGCCTCCTTTGATTCTGTCACTTGGTGCACATTAGCACCCTGTAGGGAGTGTGCACAAGTGGGCAAAAGAGAGTTCAGTCTTTGTGTCACTGCTGAAACATTGCCTGATCCTCTCATGCTGCGTCTGGACCGTTACCCGGGATTGGCACCATAGCTGTGCCCATTGCCACAGGTGTGCGACTACCAGCCTCGAGCTGGCAGCAAGGGTGGTTTCATGCCAGTCTCCCGCATGCAGCTGGGCAGGGAAATAGGGTCATGGAAGTGGCTGGAAGAGAGGAGATGGTGGGGTTGGCAAGGGATCCTAAGGTATAGAGGTGATGCAGAGCTTAGACAGGAGGAGGGGCAGAGGTAATGAACTCAGGGAGGTTCCATTGTGGTGGGAAATGACCATATGTTAAAAGCTAAAAGAAAGGAGCGTTTTCAAGGTGCCTCAAGGTGGAAGTTTCACGGGTGTGGCCCCATTTTTCAATCAAAGAAGACTAGTCAATAGATTGATAAACTACAGGTGGCTGCTGTAAATTTGACCCCCTCCCATATTGTGACTGGGTCTGGAATGTGACACACTCAGATCCCTGAGAACATGAGGACATGGCAAGAAATGGGGCAACATGGGAGGTGCCGGGGCTTGGTGTTGTGCTAGTTAGAGAATCATGAATGTGGCACCATCTATTTAGCAATATTAAAGGCTGAGGTGCCTATCTTGAAAGCGGCTGCATCGAATAACCTTCATTGAACACACTGTATCGTAGGTACATAGAGATGATAATCCAGAATGGATTCAAAATGTTACTTCTATTACAATGTTTAATATTTGTTCATGTTTATTGTTAACGCACGTTAAGACAGAGTCAACAACACCTAGAAATTCTTAAGCCATTTCCAGGAGTACAGTTGATTAACACTTTGTAAGACATTCAACCAATCAATCAGGATTTATAAAGTACATCTAATCACCATATAGGTTATCCAGGTGCTTGCAGGTCCTAAATGCTTATTCGAACAGCCAGGTATTGAGGGCCATTTGGAATTCCAGAAGTGAGGTGATAGTCCGGAGGTGTGTGGGGAGGCTGTTCCAGGTCTTTGCTGCAATGTGGTAGAAGGAGTGTCCTCCACTTCTGCTTCGGTAGATGCGGGGAGAATTGACAAGTGAAAGGGAGGCAGAGAGTAGTCTTCTCGATGGTCGGTGGAAGTTCAGGCAGTGGTTAATGTATTAGTATGTATTAGTATTCAAGCAAATCATTTTGCTAATCTTAAGCATGTCCTCATTTTCATACATAAAAAACCTATAAAATCATCTGCATTTAGGCAGAATAAAGATGAACCCAGTTGAGGCTAATGCACCACAATCCACCAGTCCTGAGCATAGAAAAATAATGAGGCAACTGTGCTACAATAAGCAACTTTGAGCATAGACAGAGTTTTAAGTGAATGGCCCTGCATATGGAACAGAATCTGTACTAGAGCACCTGAAGCATTAAAGCCTAACCACAGGAAGAGAATCAGGACTAAGGCTGTAAACGGGGGTGGGTGAAAGTAAACCCTTGGCCTGCGAAGCTGGGAAACTGTCTTGTTGAGTCGAGTTTCACCAACCTGACCAAAGGTGAAGTTTCACCTCTTGATAACACCACTGTTTTCCAATGTAGACACAGCCACTGGAGGTATGGTGCAGGATGGGCTTGGGGTGGAATTCTGGTTTATGCAACTCCAAGGACACTGTAGGACGCAGAGAGATGACCCTTGAAACAGACTTTGCGGGAGCGAGGGCGATGGGGACTCAAAAGGAGGGGCCTGTGCGAGGGATGGAGTAGTGGGTCATACCGGGAGAGGTGGGGCATTTGACAAAGGATGGCTGCCAATTTGCTCCAGTCTTCCCACTGCACCTTGCTGCAGTGGTTTCACATTGCAGTGAATAGTGGCTGATACTGCCCTTTTTGTAAACGTTCAAGATGCGTGCTTTACAAAGCGTGTGAATATTTCTTTTTTTTTTTTTAACTAAGCAAAGTTGTGTCACTTGGCTTTGCAACTGTATACACCCCTATTCAAGATGCACCAACCCTGATCATAAAAACAAAATAAATAATAAAGATTGGCTCAACAATGGTAATATATAGCATATTAAACACTGATAACACATACTGTGTAGAGAAGACATGATTCACGAGAGGCGAAGCCTTGACTGCGTCATGATGACGTTCCCTCAACAATGGTAATAAATAGCATAATAACCCTCTTCATCTGCATACATAGTTTATGCCATAGTGTATTTTCATATCTATTTTTTTTTTTTTAAATATAATTGACCAAAACCTGGATGCAAGAGTTTAATTCATGCAGTGAGGATAACTCGCGTTGAAGAGGCCTCGTGACTCTTAAAAGAGTTGTCTCTCTGGGCAAATTCATTGTAGCATGCCTCCTGTGAAGTGGCAAACAGTGTTTTTGCCATGCAGCTACCGAAGAATGTGCACTGTGTGAGATCCATCAGCAATAACAGAGATAGAAGAACACTTTGACACTCCGCAGCACCAGTCCTAATACAAGAGATACCACTGTTACAGCCCACAGTCCTGTGAACCTTAAAAATTGAACAAAGACAGATGTTTTTGTTAAATCTAGATTGTCAATTTCCATGTTCGCTTGAGTTACCACCTACTAAAGAAGAAATATAACATAGAAATGGTGCCCCGGGTGCTGCTTTATTGGCTTTCCCAGTGATGGGTCTCTGCGCCTACACACAATCTGCGATCATGACGTTTGCAGCTCATCAACAGATAAGCGCGGCATCAAATAGGATTCTCTACACACTTCAGCGTCGGCTTAAATATGCTGGATTGATGACGTTCCCGCTTCTCCTCTTTCAGCTTCGCAGTGGTCCCACCATCCGTGGTAATTGGCCATTTTCTACAGTTCACATCCATCGCGTTGAATTATGGATGTCAGGCAAGGCATAATAGACCTAGGAAGCCGTTACTGTCCTCGAGGTGTGATCGCTGCATCGCGTGCTCGCAGGTGTGCGTTCTGAGAGCTGCACTTCTTGCTAGCACGGCCTGCTTACAGGTTGCGTAGGCGTTCTGTTTGGGAGCGAAGGAACGCATGAGCCCTTTTTTTCGGAACCGGAAGCAGAGGTCTTCAGCAGACATCACGCATACAAACCCGCGTGAAAGGCAGGCGATGCGGGCCTGTCAGGGCCTACCTGCTGCCTATCCAGAACATTGTAGTTCAAAGGCCAGTCTTGCTGCGTGAGGAAAATACCAAAGCGATACCAAAGGGGATGATGGATGGAGCGTTAGAGCAAATCAAACACTCACCCCCAGTCAAGTGATCTGGGTTTAATCCATCATCATTCTTTAGCTCACTCCACCACCCCAGTTCAGACATGGCCATATGCAAATCAGTCTGACCCTGTGCCTCATGGGAACAGTCCAGCACGAACTGCCAAGCCATGTCTTCCCTGGACCGGAAACAAGCATCCTGGGACCGGTTTCGGGTTCATAACCCTCATCAGCCAGGCTATCTTGAATCCAGTGGTAAAGTGAGCAAGGGACCCACGTCTGGGCATACCCTGCCAACTTAGGGCGAACAAAGCGATACCAAAGGGGATGATGGATGGAGCGTTAGAGCAAATCAAACACTCACCCCCAGTCAAGTGATCTGGGTTTAATCCATCATCATTCTTTAGCTCACTCCACCACCCCAGTTCAGACATGGCCATATGCAAATCAGTCTGACCCTGTGCCTCATGGGAACAGTCCAGCACGAACTGCCAAGCCATGTCTTCCCTGGACCGGAAACAAGCATCCTGGGACCGGTTTCAGGTTCATAACCCTCATCAGCCAGGCTATCTTGAATCCAGTGGTAAAGTGAGCAAGGGACCCACGTCTGGGCATACCCTGCCAACTTAGGGCGAACAAAGCGATACCAAAGGGGATGATGGATGGAGCGTTAGAGCAAATCAAACACTCACCCCCAGTCAAGTGATCTGGGTTTAATCCATCATCATTCTTTAGCTCACTCCACCACCCCAGTTCAGACATGGCCATATGCAAATCAGTCTGACCCTGTGCCTCATGGGAACAGTCCAGCACGAACTGCCAAGCCATGTCTTCCCTGGACCGGAGACAAGCATCCTGGGACCGGTTTCGGGTTCATAACTCTCATCAGCCAGGCTATCTTGAATCCAGTGGTAAAGTGAGCAAGGGACCCACGTCTGGGCATACCCTGCCAACTTAGGGCGAACAAAGCGATACCAAAGGGGATGATGGATGGAGCGTTAGAGCAAATCAAACACTCACCCCCAGTCAAGTGATCTGGGTTTAATCCATCATCATTCTTTAGCTCACTCCACCACCCCAGTTCAGACATGGCCATATGCAAATCAGTCTGACCCTGTGCCTCATGGGAACAGTCCAGCACGAACTGCCAAGCCATGTCTTCCCTGGACCGGAAACAAGCATCCTGGGACCGGTTTCGGGTTCATAACCCTCATCAGCCAGGCTATCTTGAATCCAGTGGTAAAGTGAGCAAGGGACCCACGTCTGGGCATACCCTGCCAACTTAGGGCGAACAAAGCGATACCAAAGGGGATGATGGATGGAGCGTTAGAGCAAATCAAACACTCACCCCCAGTCAAGTGATCTGGGTTTAATCCATCATCATTCTTTAGCTCACTCCACCACCCCAGTTCAGACATGGCCATATGCAAATCAGTCTGACCCTGTGCCTCATGGGAACAGTCCAGCACGAACTGCCAAGCCATGTCTTCCCTGGACCGGAAACAAGCATCCTGGGACCGGTTTCGGGTTCATAACCCTCATCAGCCAGGCTATCTTGAATCCAGTGGTAAAGTGAGCAAGGGACCCACGTCTGGGTACCCTGCCAACTTAGGGCGAACAAAGCGATACCAAAGGGGATGATGGATGGAGCGTTAGAGCAAATCAAACACTCACCCCCAGTCAAGTGATCTGGGTTTAATCCATCATCATTCTTTAGCTCACTCCACCACCCCAGTTCAGACATGGCCATATGCAAATCAGTCTGACCCTGTGCCTCAAGGGAACAGTCCAGCACGAACTGCCAAGCCATGTCTTCCCTGGACCGGAAACAAGCATCCTGGGACCGGTTTCGGGTTCATAACCCTCATCAGCCAGGCTATCTTGAATCCAGTGGTAAAGTGAGCAAGGGACCCACGTCTGGGCATACCCTGCCAACTTAGGGCGAACAAAGCGATACCAAAGGGGATGATGGATGGAGCGTTAGAGCAAATCAAACACTCACCCCCAGTCAAGTGATCTGGGTTTAATCCATCATCATTCTTTAGCTCACTCCACCACCCCAGTTCAGACATGGCCATATGCAAATCAGTCTGACCCTGTGCCTCATGGGAACAGTCCAGCACGAACTGCCAAGACATGTCTTCCCTGGACCGGAAACAAGCATCCTGGGACCGGTTTCGGGTTCATAACCCTCATCAGCCAGGCTATCTTGAATCCAGTGGTAAAGTGAGCAAGGGACCCACGTCTGGGCATACCCTGCCAACTTAGGGCGAACAAAGCGATACCAAAGGGGATGATGGATGGAGCGTTAGAGCAAATCAAACACTCACCCCCAGTCAAGTGATCTGGGTTTAATCCATCATCATTCTTTAGCTCACTCCACCACCCCAGTTCAGACATGGCCATATGCAAATCAGTCTGACCCTGTGCCTCATGGGAACAGTCCAGCACGAACTGCCAAGCCATGTCTTCCCTGGACCGGAAACAAGCATCCTGGGACCGGTTTCGGGTTCATAACCCTCATCAGCCAGGCTATCTTGAATCCAGTGGTAAAGTGAGCAAGGGACCCACGTCTGGGCATACCCTGCCAACTTAGGGCGAACAAAGCGATACCAAAGGGGATGATGGATGGAGCGTTAGAGCAAATCAAACACTCACCCCCAGTCAAGTGATCTGGGTTTAATCCATCATCATTCTTTAGCTCACTCCACCACCCCAGTTCAGACATGGCCATATGCAAATCAGTCTGACCCTGTGCCTCATGGGAACAGTCCAGCACGAACTGCCAAGCCATGTCTTCCCTGGACCGGAAACAAGCATCCTGGGACCGGTTTCGGGTTCATAACCCTCATCAGCCAGGCTATCTTGAATCCAGTGGTAAAGTGAGCAAGGGACCCACGTCTGGGCATACCCTGCCAACTTAGGGCGAACAAAGCGATACCAAAGGGGATGATGGATGGAGCGTTAGAGCAAATCAAACACTCACCCCCAGTCAAGTGATCTGGGTTTAATCCATCATCATTCTTTAGCTCACTCCACCACCCCAGTTCAGACATGGCCATATGCAAATCAGTCTGACCCTGTGCCTCATGGGAACAGTCCAGCACGAACTGCCAAGCCATGTCTTCCCTGGACCGGAAACAAGCATCCTGGGACCGGTTTCGGGTTCATAACCCACATCAGCCAGGCTATCTTGAATCCAGTGGTAAAGTGAGCAAGGGACCCACGTCTGGGCATACCCTGCCAACTTAGGGCGAACAAAGCGATACCAAAGGGGATGATGGATGGAGCGTTAGAGCAAATCAAACACTCACCCCCAGTCAAGTGATCTGGGTTTAATCCATCATCATTCTTTAGCTCACTCCACCACCCCAGTTCAGACATGGCCAGTGCTTGAATTGGAAAAATAGAAGTGCAGGTACTCTGTAACAGAGTACCTGCTTGTTTCTGAGAAGTGCCGGTACTCTCCAATTAAAAGTATAGCATTTCTTTTGAGAAGTGCCGGTACTCTCCCGCTCAAAATAAAAAAGTGCCGGTGCTCCGTACCGGACAGTACCGGCCCATTTAAAGCACTGGACATGGCCATATGCAAATCAGTCTGACCCTGTGCCTCATGGGAACAGTCCAGCACGAACTGCCAAGCCATGTCTTCCCTGGACCGGAAACAAGCATCCTGGGACCGGTTTCGGGTTCATAACCCTCATCAGCCAGGCTATCTTGAATCCAGTGGTAAAGTGAGCAAGGGACCCACGTCTGGGCATACCCTGCCAAATTAGGGCAAACAAAGCGATACCAAAGGGGATGATGGATGGAGCGTTAGAGCAAATCAAACACTCACCCCCAGTCAAGTGATCTGGGTTTAATCCATCATCATTCTTTAGCTCACTCCACCACCCCAGTTCAGACATGGCCATATGCAAATCAGTCTGACCCTGTGCCTCATGGGAACAGTCCAGCACGAACTGCCAAGCCATGTCTTCCCTGGACCGGAAACAAGCATCCTGGGACCGGTTTCGGGTTCATAACCCTCATCAGCCAGGCTATCTTGAATCCAGTGGTAAAGTGAGCAAGGGACCCACGTCTGGGCATACCCTGCCAACTTAGGGCGAACAAAGCGATACCAAAGGGGATGATGGATGGAGCGTTAGAGCAAATCAAACACTCACCCCCAGTCAAGTGATCTGGGTTTAATCCATCATCATTCTTTAGCTCACTCCACCACCCCAGTTCAGACATGGCCATATGCAAATCAGTCTGACCCTGTGCCTCATGGGAACAGTCCAGCACGAACTGCCAAGCCATGTCTTCCCTGGACCGGAAACAAGCATCCTGGGAAGACATATGGCTGGGTTCAAACTGGAACGGCATGGTGAGCAAAAAAACGATGGATTTAGGCCCAGATCTCTGTACTGGGGTGAATGTATGACATTGTTCTGCATTCTGTCCATCAACTGTTGTTTTTGCATTTGTCACCCCGAGTGGGAAGGGTATGCCCAGACGTGGGTCCCGTGCTCTCCATGCCACTGGAATCAAGCTATCCTGGCTGAAGAGGGGTGAAACCCGAAACCGGTCCTAGGATGCTTGTTTCCAGTCCAGGGAGGACCTGGCTTGGCAGTTCGGGCTGGACTGTTCCCATGAGGCACAGGGTCAAGACTGATTTGCATATGGCTGGGTTCAAACTGGAACGGCATGGTGAGCAAAAAAACGATGGATTTAGGCCCAGATCTCTGTACTGGGGTGAATGTATGACATTGTTCTGCATTCTGTCCATCAACTGTTGTTTTTGCATTTGTCACCCCGAGTGGGAAGGGTATGCCCAGACGTGGGTCCCGTGCTCTCCATGCCACTGGAATCAAGCTACCCTGGCTGAAGAGGGTGAAACCCCGAAACCGGTCCTAGGATGCTTGTTTCCAGTCCAGGGAGGACCTGGCTTGGCAGTTCGGGCTGGACTGTTCCCATGAGGCACAGGGTCAAGACTGATTTGCATATGGCTGGGTTCAAACTGGAACGGCATGGTGAGCAAAAAAACGATGGATTTAGGCCCAGATCTCTGTACTGGGGTGAATGTATGACATTGTTCTGCATTCTGTCCATCAACTGTTGTTTTTGCATTTGTCACCCCGAGTGGGAAGGGTATGCCCAGACGTGGGTCCTGTGCTCTCCATGCCACTGGAATCAAGCTATCCTGGCTGAAGAGGGGTGAAACCCCGAAACCGGTCCTAGGATGCTTGTTTCCAGTCCAGGGAGGACCTGGCTTGGCAGTTCGGGCTGGACTGTTCCCATGAGGCACAGGGTCAAGACTGATTTGCATATGGCTGGGTTCAAACTGGAACGGCATGGTGAGCAAAAAAACGATGGATTTAGGCCCAGATCTCTGTACTGGGGTGAATGTATGACATTGTTCTGCATTCTGTCCATCAACTGTTGTTTTTGCATTTGTCACCCCGAGTGGGAAGGGTATGCCCAGACGTGGGTCCCGTGCTCTCCATGCCACTGGAATCAAGCTATCCTGGCTGAAGAGGGTGAAACCCCGAAACCGGTCCTAGGATGCTTGTTTCCAGTCCAGGGAGGACCTGGCTTGGCAGTTCGGGCTGGACTGTTCCCATGAGGCACAGGGTCAAGACTGATTTGCATATGGCTGGGTTCAAACTGGAACGGCATGGTGAGCAAAAAAACGATGGATTTAGGCCCAGATCTCTGTACTGGGGTGAATGTATGACATTGTTCTGCATTCTGTCCATCAACTGTTGTTTTTGCATTTGTCACCCCGAGTGGGAAGGGTATGCCCAGACGTGGGTCCCGTGCTCTCCATGCCACTGGAATCAAGCTATCCTGGCTGAAGAGGGGTGAAACCCGAAACCGGTCCTAGGATGCTTGTTTCCAGTCCAGGGAGGACCTGGCTTGGCAGTTCGGGCTGGACTGTTCCCATGAGGCACAGGGTCAAGACTGATTTGCATATGGCTGGGTTCAAACTGGAACGGCATGGTGAGCAAAAACGATGGATTTAGGCCCAGATCTCTGTACTGGGGTGAATGTATGACATTGTTCTGCATTCTGTCCATCAACTGTTGTTTTTGCATTTGTCACCCCGAGTGGGAAGGGTATGCCCAGACGTGGGTCCCGTGCTCTCCATGCCACTGGAATCAAGCTATCCTGGCTGAAGAGGGGTGAAACCCCGAAACCGGTCCTAGGATGCTTGTTTCCAGTCCAGGGAGGACCTGGCTTGGCAGTTCGGGCTGGACTGTTCCCATGAGGCACAGGGTCAAGACTGATTTGCATATGGCTGGGTTCAAACTGGAACGGCATGGTGAGCAAAAAAACGATGGATTTAGGCCCAGATCTCTGTACTGGGGTGAATGTATGACATTGTTCTGCATTCTGTCCATCAACTGTTGTTTTTGCATTTGTCACCCCGAGTGGGAAGGGTATGCCCAGACGTGGGTCCCGTGCTCTCCATGCCACTGGAATCAAGCTATCCTGGCTGAAGAGGGGTGAAACCCCGAAACCGGTCCTAGGATGCTTGTTTCCAGTCCAGGGAGGACCTGGCTTGGCAGTTCGGGCTGGACTGTTCCCATGAGGCACAGGGTCAAGACTGATTTGCATATGGCTGGGTTCAAACTGGAACGGCATGGTGAGCAAAAACGATGGATTTAGGCCCAGATCTCTGTACTGGGGTGAATGTATGACATTGTTCTGCATTCTGTCCATCAACTGTTGTTTTTGCATTTGAGGAAAATACCAAGGCATCGATTTCTGAAAATTCAGCAAATACGGCTGCGTTTTACCGAGTACATTACGTACGCCTGCAAACGGAATGTAGGACTTTTTGAAAAACGGGTATTTCTGTTGATTGATTGGTTCACTAATTAATCCGTAGGTGGAAAGATATGCCTTTGTCAGCTGGCCTCATTAGTGAGAGTGCTGAGTTATGAGCGCCAAATGGAGAGGATGCAAGGGCTTGCTATGCCAGCAAGCAATCCTAATTATTACATACCTCCACCCTGTGCGTCTCTGCGGACTCTCAAAGTGCGCTGCAAGATCCTTCACTCATCAGGTGCTGTGAACGAGGCTTCATTAGTGAATGTAGCGTTGGCAAAATACTTAATGTTACCAAAAACCGCACTCTTGTGGAGGTGAGAGATGCTCGAAGGTGGATGATAGGGGGAGGATGGTGGTCGATAGGTTTATCATCATTTCACTTTACACATAAATGATACCAGCATTAATGGCCTTCATCCAAAAGTCATTAAATATAATATGTATGGGGCGTTTAGTAATAATAATAGATTCTTCACCAATGCATTTGGAATTATACTTTGTGTACCTGACTGCAACCATGTCATCTCTGAATATTTCCCCCTCAAACAGTGCCTTTTTGATTCTAGCATAACGTCGTAGCAACCTCTCAAAGCACTCTCTAAATAGATGAGGATAACCAATATAGGCACAAGCAGAAGAGCAGTAAAAACTATATTTTCTGAAGATAAGCAAAACGATAGTGCAATTCAATGCATGCAAAACGGATTATGTGAAAATGTGAAGCTGTGTGGACGTTTTAGTTAAAAGTATCATGCGAATATCGTCCTAGATTTTACAAATAAAAATATTATCTCAAGAGCTATATTAGATTTTGTTGCAATTAAATTATTCATATATGTGTGTTGCTAATCTAAATAAACTCACCTCCCTCTCCTAATGCCACGAACCTAGCGTTCTCACATATCACTAATATAGCTGTTCTAAGATGTGTTATGCTCTGTGGAGAGGTGTAGCAAAAACACGTCCTCATTCAGAAAATAGCTGTAATATAGGGAAATGTGTGGTATCAAATTTAACACTTACTTTATTGTATCTGGATATCTAGACTTGTGCTCCAACTCTGCATCATTGAAGTCTGAACTGAAAACTGTTGGAATTACTTTTCAGAAATACCACCTGCCAAAAGCAGAAAGCAGCGAAGAACCAACAAACATTTGCAAAGCCAATAGATCTGGCTTTGGATTATGAAATTTTGGCTTTTCCAGTGCTTGATGTGTTTGTGAATGTGTTTTGTATGAACAAATGGTTCTAAAACACTCACTCTTCTTAACTTATCCGTAAAGTAACTCTCACACTTGAGTTATGTAAGTGCCTGATTGACGACCTATGAATTATGCATTGATTAGAAACACAATTGTCCTTTTAGTCTTGTTTCTGGACAACAAAAACATCTTAAGTTGTTGTGTTCGCTTTGCTTTATTTACAAATACATTTGTGATAGAACTACACCATTAAAAATTGTCCACAATTGGGTCCAGAAGGTGTTTTCCTAGAACACGTTAACTGTTCCCTAGGATCATAGTCTTTGTAAAGGCAAGGTTGTGTTATCGTATGTGTATCTGTATAGTGCACAGCTTACCCGATAGGGTATCCTGGCGCTGCAGCAGGAGCTGTATGGGCCAAGCCCAGGTCAGGGCTTGATGAAGAGCCAGGTCTTCAGTTTCTTGTAAAATTCAAGAAATGAGAAGGTGGCTCTGATGTACAGGGACAGCCCGTTCCAGGCTTTAGGAGCAAGGGTAGGAGAAGACATGAGCGTGGGATCCGGTTCCGCATATGTTGTGTGCGAGTAGGAGTCCAGCTGAGTTGAGGTGTTTGGTAGGTTTGTGGAAGTTTCTGCTGTTGTTGATATTAGTGGGGCAAATGTTGTGTAAGGTTTTGTATGTGTGCTTAAGGAGTTTGAAGAGTGCTCGTTTGTGGAGTGGGATCCAGTGAAGCTCTTTGAGATGGTGTGAGTGTGTGATAGGAGGTTGACAGTAAGCCTAGTCACTGTATTTTGTATGCATTAATGAGCAAAGCACATTGGTGGGTGCTTATTCATGCAAGCACGAGGTCTGTTACAAGTAGAAACAGGAGTTGTGTACTTTTTCTTCTATCATTCCAATTCACAAGCATTACTTCTCTATTAATCTTTTTACTTTTTTCATCATTCCTTATAAACAAAATCGACACTTTTCGGCCATGATATCCATTTAAAAGCTTTATAAGGATGTATACAAGGACTAAACACATTTTCATTGGTAAGATAAAATAAAATGAATGTGCACCAAAATAGTTATTATTACCATCTGTACAATTCCTAAGAATACACAGAAACAGTAACACAAAAGACAAATACTTTGAGAACGGTAGGGTACTGAAAACTAAGCTCACACAAAGAGACTATCCTAAAAACACTAGTCACAAATTGAATAAAAAGAGCTTAGTTTACCCCTCGAGAAATACTCTTAGAATCCAGTAACCCAAGAATTTGAAGATACAGTCCACCCATTGACCTGCGTAACAACATACAGCCCAATAGCTAACTGCATTAAATCCATGATAAAAAAGAACTGAAAGACACCAGAAACCTTTAAATTATAAGAAGCCCTGCTTGCGTTCCGTAAATACAAGAATTTATGACAAAAACTGGTGCTGAGCAAATACCACCATTAACACAGAAAGAACGATTACAGAAATGTGGGGTCTACCCAAGTTTATTGTACACTGCAAATGTGGGAATATGCATATAGCAAAGAGGTCAAAATGAATGGGCACACAACTAGATTTACGTTTCTCTAACTGTAACAGCAATAATGTTGATGCCATTACTTGCCCATGTGATCAAAACATACATAGAAAAGACAACTCAAGAAATTAAAAAGCGGATAACCCAACCCAGATCATGCACATGGTGCAAGACAATGACAGCACCATTAGTGAGCCATTATAATGTGGCAGCCCACACAGCAGAGCAGATCTCGTGTACAGTAGTAGCATTAGTCATATATGATAGAGGAGGTAATCAGAAGAGAAATTAAGAAGAATGCAGATTAGAAGCCAAATGCATAGAATAGCTCAGAATTACCACAATGCATGCCTTAATGGCGTGCATCAAAAGAAACCATAGAAACTAACTATGAATGAATGCTTGTTGATAATAGTCATTATTAAGTATATGTACATCGGCTCCCAGATACAAACTAGTGTGAATCTTCAGCCAGACAATATGTGTAACTATGATTTAAAAGAGATTTATAACAAGTTGTGTTCTTGTCCATTATAATATTGGCACAGATAGTAATTGAAAATGTACAACACCATTTAAGAAATTAGGGTAATGGTTAGCTGGGGTGTGAGCTCTAGTCAAGTAGCAACCACAGTCATTGTCAGGGTGAGGCACAAGTCAACCCTAAATTAACCTGTGCTCAACCCTCTGGTAGCTTGGCACAGAGCAGGCCGGCTTAACTTAGAGGCAATGTGTAAAGTATTTGTACAGCAGTTCAAACAGCAATAAAGTGTAAAACACCACACAAAAAGGATCCCATACAAAGTTAGAAAAATAGTTATTTTTAGTTAATAAAACAAGACCAAAATATCAGAAATCCAATCAGTAGAACAGGAGATAAGCAATTTTAAAGATTTTGGTGAAAATAGCACCAAAAAGGGTGAAGCACCAACTGTGGATATCTGGTCGTGCAGGACAGGGACAAAGTCACAAGTTCAGGCTGACTGCGATAAAGTGTGGGCCAGCTACAGGGACCCAGTTAGGTCCGCTGAACAAAGTACCTTAAATCCTGGTTGTTAGACCTGTCAGCCTAAGGGTGGTCTTCCCCCAAACATTTTGCCTCCTTGCCTCCAATTTTGCCGAATTGTTTTTTGTTGGCCTTAAGACTCTGTGCACTTTACCACAGCTAACCAGTGCTAAAGTGCTTTTGCTCACTCCCCTAAACATGGTTTGATTGGCATATACCTAATTGGCACATTTACTTTACCTGTAAGACCCTTGTAGAGTGGTATACCATATACACAGGGCCTGTAAATGAAATGCTACCAGTGGGCCTGTAGCACTGATTGTGACACTGAAAGGAAGACGGAAAGGCAGGTTTGTGGCAGAGTTTCCTTTATTCAGTGCGGTCCCTCAGCTTCCCCGGCAGCAACTGCCAAGCTGCGCATTCTGTGTTCCATGCAAGGAACAGACAGAGCAGAATGCGCACGAGAAACCTCACGAGAGATCCCCACACACCCCCCTCCCTTCACATAAACAAAGAACAGCACTCTAAAACATGTCCCAGGACTGCCATTGAACCCTGGATGCAGTGTTACACTGCCATGTTGATTTGGCATTTAAAACCCCTTGCCAAGCCTTAAACTCCCCTTTTATTACATATAAGTCACACCTAAGGTACGCCCTAGATAGTACATAGGGCAGGGTGCTGTGTAAGTAAAAGGTAGGACATGTTCATTTGAGTTTTACTCCCAAATTCGTTTTGTTACTTCTGCGTGGTATACCCCTCCCATAGGATAATATTGGGATTCCTCATTACATCTAATAAGCTGTAATTCCCAATTAGAACCAGGTAGATCTGTAATGAAGAAAAGAATCTGAGGAGCAAGAAAGAACTGTCTACAGGAGCAGAATAAGGAAATACAAACTAGCCCTTAATGAAAAGTCCTCATACTGCGTGCCATAAAATTGAATCTGCGACATCCACTAAATAACTTTATAAGGGTGTGCAGCTGCTCTCTACCCCCATCAGTTGGAGAATTAGAAGGCTCACAAGATTTTTGTGACCAGCTAGCCGACTTCTTCCAATGTAAAATTACTGATATTTATGATGGACTTGAAGTATTAAAAAAAAAGATATGCAGAAAACTCTGTGTAGAGAGCTGCAGTTGAAACCCCTAGAGTCTCTGGGGCCCATGAACTGAGAGTCTAATTTGATCACGGTATTTCCACTTCTCACCCTGAAATGGTGGAACAGCATGTCCTCAAAACTCAGTCAGGCTCTCCCCTAGAATCATGCAGACCAGCAATTTTTCATATGGTAGCTGGTACTGTGGCTCGCCCTATTACTACCTTGATGAACAAATCTATCCTCTCTGGCCGTTATCCGCGGCTTTGGATGGCGGCAGTGATCAGGCCTCTCTTTAAAAAAAACAACCTTGACTGTAAGGATCTCAAAAATTACTGCCCGATCTCGCTACTTCTGCTACCAGCCAAGATTCTTGAGAAGCACCTAAATGGCCACCTGATGGGATTTGCAGAAGAGCAGGGATGGCTGGACAAATCTCAGTTCGGTTTCTGAAAACACTATGGAGCTGAAACTGCTCTGGTCTCTTTCACGGACCATACTAGATGGTTAGTGGACGAGGGGCAAGGCACAGCTCTAGTTCTTTTAGACTTTTCCACAGACTTCTATACCATCTCCCTCTCGCTGCTGATTGAACGCCTTCAAGATATAGGTATTGTGGAGCAGGCATTGGCTCTACTGTCCTCCTTTCTTAATGATCGCTCACAGTGGGATCTGTTAAATGAGTTCCATTCGGATGTGTTCTCCCTGCCTTGTGGGGTGCCGCAGGGCTCATCCTTGAGGCCTGCGCTCTTTAATCTGTAGGTGTCCCCTCTTGCTGCCATCATTCGTGCCTATGGGATGGATGCAATATCCTATGCTCACGACACCCATTGTGTCAATCCCTGGACGATGCCAGATGCCACGACCCCTGCCTGTCTTTACTTTTAGACTCTGTTATTCATGCTATCAGTACTACCAATATGGCGAGGAAGTATTTTTCTAAAGAACTAAAGCAAATTTGGCTGGCTAGCGCCAAAATCTTTGATGTGCTACCAATATGGAGAGGAAGTATTCTTCTAAAGAACTAAAGCAAATTTGGCTGGCTAGCGCCAAAATCTTTGATTTGTCTCTGAGCTGTAGCCAGAGCTTTCCATCCCTCAAAGGCCCTGTTTAATGCAGGGAATGTAGATCCTCCTGCTCAGTCCTCGTAGGTGTGCCAGAAACTGAGCAAAGTCTGTTTGTGTCAGTTATGCTCCCTAGTTTGCCTGGAATTACCCTCAACCAGAATAACGACTTTGGCCCCTTTACTCACAAGGACATTTATAAGCAAATAGTTGACTTGTACTGTAATTCAGATCTATGTCCAAGCATGCAATAGAAATATGGGACCTTATTTCTACATCCAAACCAGAGATCTGTTTCTTTACAGAGACCTGGCTCTGCAATGCTGCTTTCCCCTGCATTTCACTAGCCATATCTGAGTATTACTCACTGGTTAGATCTGACAGGACAGAACGCTCCAGGGAGGGGGTGGGGGGGTATTTATCGCATCAGCTTTTTGCGATTCCCTAAAAGTTGAGCTAATTGACACCTTATGCTCTGGTTGGCTAGAGATATGCATTTTCAAGTTAGTGTTATCTGCAACAGAAGCCTGGAAAGGGGCGCTAATGTATCGCCCTCCAGTCGCTAAGAAGGATTTTACACAGGCACTAATTTATTATATCACACCTTATGTTGTGGCCTTTGAGAAGTTCCTAGTATTGGGTGGCTTCAACTATCATGGCGAAAACACCGATGAGCTAGGTGTGACTCAACTCTTAGAATATTTGGAATTACTAAGGCTTAAACAGATTGTGTCAGGCCCTACACATAGGACAGGACAATTGTTGGATCTCATTTTTACAACTGTTGAGGAAGTAACATGTGATTCTCCACTTCCTATTACTTGGTCAGATCATTATCAGATTGAGTTCTCCATCCCGTGTAACAAGGCTGACGGAAAATCTAGGAAAGTAAAATAGACCTCAACGCAACTGGAAAATAGTTACTTCAGTTGCCTTTATGGTGGCTTTTAATGCCCACCCCACTTTCATCTTATCCAGATGTGGACACAGCATTTTCTATTTACCACGACTCCTTAATATCCTCCTTCGATCCTATTACACCCTTATGGATATCCTCATTCGTTCAGCTCCATGGTATACTGACATGTTGCGACAAGATAAATGAATTTGTAAATGCCTTGAACATAGATGGCAGTCCACAAAAATCCACTAAGGATAAAATAGAATATTGGACCATGCTTGGAGTTTATTATAATCTGATAAGGGGCAGCACGAAAAGCATATTTAGCCTCCACTATTGATAAAGCAGGCAATTCTACTAAAGAGTTATACAAAGCGTTAAATAGCTTTGTGAAACCCCCTGCCATTGTCTTTACTATTGTGGCTTCCCAAGAATTGTGTAACGATCTTGTGGACTTCTTTGAAGATAAAATAGAGAAAAATTACAAGAATTTTTCAGTCATTCCTGATTGTCTTGATAATGAGATATTTAAATCATCCACATCCTACATCCATGTGCAGTTTGAGTGACATCGAACTTTGCTCGGAGGACCAGATGTTGGTAATGCTTTCCCATGTCAAGTCTGATTCACCTGAAGACCCATGCCCTCCTAGGACAACAGCCAGTTTAGCAACTTGTCTGGTGCCTGCAGTCAAGGATTTATACAATCTTTCATTGACTACAGCTAACGTGCCTAAGGAGTGGAAGTGCGCTTTAGTATCTCTGCTGCTTAAAAAAACCTACAGCATATTCAAATGTTCTCTCCAACTAAAGACCAATTTCACTGTTACCCTTACTTGCGAAAGCTCTAGAAATGTTTGTTAATAAACAACTTTTAGCCTTTCTTGAAGAAAACCACATCTTGCATTCCTCACAATCAGGTTTTAGAGAGCTCCACAGCACTGAGACTGTGCTTGCTGGCTGTCCCTGATAACACCAGGCTCTCCTTAGATGTTGGAACCCCGGTCATGTTGGTGCTGTTGGATTTGTCAGAAGCATTTGACATGGTCTCCCACTCTATCCTAATCCGCAGGCTACACGAGGCCGGGCTGCATGGCAGGGCACTACAGTGGCTCAGGAACATCCTAGCCAGTCGAATGCAACATGTCTGCTTGAACTCTTTAAAGTCTCGACTGATGTATATGAACAAGGGGATGCCCCAGGGATCGTGCCTGAGCCCAACTCTGTTTAACATCTGTTTAACATCTATGTACCTTTGTTAGCCCAAATCGTGGTAGTGTGGTGCGGGGATCGTGTCATATGCTGACGATACTCAACTTCTTATCTCTTTTGGCCCTGACCCAGATGAGGTGAATGGCAAATTTGCAAATTGCATGAGGGAAATTGCTGCTTGGATGAGTAACCACAGTCTCCAATTTAACAGCGACAAGGCAGAGATCATGCTATTTGGCAAAGCGACCAAGAAATGGTCAGCTGGTTGGTGGTCTTTAGAACTTGGTCGCGCTCCCTCTCCTTAGCAGGTACTAAACAATTTTGGAGTGAAGCTAGACCAATCTCTTTCTATGAAAGACCAAGTTAATGCCACCTGTGGCCTCTGTTTTGTCACCATGAGGCTCTTAAAAACAGTTCTTTTGTGGCTTTCAGACACTGCCAGGAAGACTCTTGCCCAGGCCCTTATCACCAGCCACCTTGACTATGTGAACACTTTGTTGACATCAGTACCTTGCTGTCCAAGCTGCAGGTGGTTCAGAATACAGCTGCACGGCTAATATGTAATCTTCCCTCTCACTCACCCTCCTCCCCGATTCTCAGGAAGCTTCACTGGCTGCCGATTGAAAAGCGTGCCATTTCCAAACTATGCTGTCTGACAAATAAGGCACTCCACAAGTCTTATCCAGCCTATCTGTCCACTCGACTATATCCCTACCTGCCTCCTAGATGTCTAAGATCTTCAGATAAGGCACTTCTGGTGATCCCACGCATCTGTACCTTAAGATAAGGAGGCAGATCTTTCTCTCACACAGCCCCTTATCACTGGAACAAACTCCCTCATTGGACTTCCCTCTTGCTCAGACTTAACCTCCTTTAAGAAGGGTCTAAAGATTTGGCTTTTTTAGAATGTTTTATCCTGTTTTGAGCAGCGCAGCACCAAGATACTCCTCTGGGAGTGAGTTGTGTGTGATAAAAAATGTCCAAATAAATAAAATAAATCCCTACGAATTCTACTGCTACCTCAGATTACTTCTCTCAATGTATGTCGGCAGTCGCAGGCTGGATGGAAAGGAATTTCCTTAAACTTAACGGTGAGAAAACCGAGGTGTTGCTCTTCGGGATGCAAACCTCGATTTGGAATGGTAACTGGTGACTCCTTAGGCACCCTCCCGACCCCAGCTCAGAATGTCAAAAATCTTGAGGTAATCCTAGACTCAGAACTTTCTCTGAAAGGACAGGCCAATCGCACTGTTACGACCAGCTTCTGGCTTATTAGGAAGCTAAAGAAAATCTTTCAATTTATCCCCTTGCCAGCACAAAAGCGGGTAGCACTTGCCTTGTTCATGTCCATATTGGACTATTGTAACTCCCTGTACCTGGACTCAGTAGCAGCTGCCTCTACAGGGAGTGGTGGGGCGGGCAAATGGGTGGTGAGTAGTTCTGCACTATCGCGCGCCACAAATAAAATAATAAAAAATGAAATCCACTTACCTTACACGATGACATAGCCTCCTCCTCACTGCACGTCCTTCTGCTGCAGTTTGATGTTCAGCGCGGGCCCCATCCAACTCCCTTAAGCAATCCTGGCTCTGCTCTCATGCTGTTAGCCAGTATGAGAGCAGCGCCAGGATTGGAGGGAGCATCCTCACTCGGCACTCCCAAGGGTACTGGAGGCCCGAGCGCTTGGTCTAACCCAGCTGTCTTAAGACAGCTGGGTTAGAGCTTTCAAACTGTGCATGTCTGGCTGGCTGGCTGCCACAAGACATGCGCACTTTGAAAATTGCCCAGGCAGCCCACTCTCCTCCCTGCTGCTACTACGCAACAAGTCCCGCCCCGTCCTGACACTCGGTTCGGGATGGGGAGTGTTAGAAATGGGGGTCTCTAGTTGGCAATGGTTTGCACATTTGTCCTAGTAGGGAACCGTCTTCCTAGTCAGGATAAGGGAGTTACACTCCTAACATAACCCCTGCTCATCCCCTTGGTAGCTTGGCACGAGCAGTCAGGCTTATCTTAGAGGCAGTGTGTAAAGCATTTGCACATAACCAACAGTAATACAGTGAAGACACTACAAAAGGACACCACACCAGTTTAGAAAAGTATCCAATATTTTTATATACTTAAAACAAGACCAAAAACGATAAAAATCCACAATACAGTACATCAGAAATCTTCAGTAATCAAAATAGACTTCAAATAAAGTTCCTTGAAGTCGATAGCTCCATCTGGGGCTATCATGGCGTCGTGAACAACAAATCCAAACAGTTCTGGCTGACCGTGGCGTCGCGGGCCAGCTACGGTGTCGGGAAGACCAACAAAACAGTACCTTTAGAAATGCAGGATGTTGGAGACCTCTCGTTGAGCTCTGAAAGCACAGCATCTGCAGCCGTCGGTTCCGGAGGTCAGTGCAGGAGTCGTTGGGCCCTTGAAGTCATAAGCGTTGCAGATCGAACTCCTTGAGGTTGAAGTCGGGAGCGCCAGCATCGGCAGGCGTCGAGGCTGCAGTGCGAAGTGCAGCAGTGCAGCGTGCGGTGCCCTCAGGTCGCGGTGCAGGCAGCGGCTCGGTGATGGTCATCCAGTGGCGTCCGTGAGACCAGGGCTGTGGTGCGGAGTGATGCGGTGCTCGTCGCGGTGCTGGCAGGTCACGGTGCAAAGAGCGGCGTCGTCATTGCTGAAGCGCTGTCGTCGGCTGACGTACTGGAGTCGATGTCGCCGGCGTCGGAATGCCAAGGCTGCGATGTCGGCATGGAGCGGCATCGTCGGGGATACCAGGGTGACGGCGTGAAGTGACGTGGTGCAGAGTACAGTGCACACAGGTCGCGGTGCAAGCAGCGGCTCGGTGGCAGCGTCAGGTGGCGGCATCGGTGAGACCAGGGTTGCGGTGCGGTATTGCGGCGGTGCCCTCTGCAGTGCCCTCTGCGGTGCCTTAAGGACACGGAGTTGCTTTTCTTCTGTTGCAGCACAAAACACACAGTCCCCAGTGCTGATGGCAGAAGAACTTGCAGTCTTTGCTGTTCCTGAGACTTCTTGAACAGGGGGCAAGCTCTACCTCAAGCCCTTGGAGAAACTCACAGAAAGAAATTGCAGAAAGTTCAGTCCAGTCCTTTCACTGCCCAAGACAGAAGCAGCCACTGCAGGCCAGCACAGCAAAGCACACAGCAAAGTGGTAGTCCCTCCTCACAGCTTCTCCAGCTCTTCTTCTTGGTTCCAAAAGAGTTCTAAAAGTCTGGGGTCTGGGCCCCTCTTTTTATACACAAAAATCCTTTGTTCTCTGAAGGCAGAGAATGTCTGTACCCAGCCAAAACCAGTTCTGTCCTCACTGCTGGAGCTTCCTGGCAGGAGGTGGAGACAGCATTGTTGAAGGTAGACCAGGCCCATTCAGGTGAAAGGAAATCTCCTCCTCCTACTCTAAATGCAGCCCAGGTCTAATCAGCCCAGCCCTAACTCATCAGGCTCTCTGGAGCCACTGCCCTTCTCCAGCACCTGTCATCCAAAAGCCAGAAATGCAATACACAAACCTAGCAGAGGCACACTGGATGGTTAAGCAAGAAAATACCTACTTTCTAAAAGTGGTATTTTCAAACAAAGAATGCAAAAATCACCCTCACTGAAAGATGCAATTTAACATTCTGAGTTCAGGCATACTAAACTTCATTTTCCTACCTTGTTCCCAGGGGTAGTTATGTTCATAAGATGTTATAAACAAACTCCCCATTCTGCCCTATGGGAACAGGTAGCCTTGCAATAGTGAAAAAACGAAATTGGCAGTAATTCACTATCAGGAATGCCACACACACCAGGGCATGTCCTACCTTTCACATACACTGCACCCTGCCCCCAGGGGTACCTTGGGCCTACCTTAGGGGTGACTGATGTGTAAGAAAAAGGAAGGTTAGGGCCTGGCAAGTGTGTGCACTTTAAACAGACTATAAGGAGTTTCGGTGACGCACTCCAAAAGATCCTTCAACTAACGCTAAGTGATTTCAGCTCACCTAACTAAACTGTTTGTGCGTGCTACTCAGTATTTGTGGGCTGCCCATCCCACATGAATAAATTAATAAAGTGATTGATCAGGTAAACAGTTACCTGAATGAACTGGGTGCACAGCTGAGTCAATACTTTTAAAAATTTTAACAATTTTATACCGTGTATATCACAAAATGAATCAATCACATAATCAAAAAAATGTATCCATCGACATTTTCATTAATGCAAAGCAGATATATCACATCAATACAAATCTTTTGTGATGGTTACGGTTATGTCCATACATATGTAAAAGTAGAAACATACAAGCTTAAACTTATGACTGAGTACATATTACAAACAATGCATTCTTCTTGAATGGGGTTCCACTTATTCGTGTAGTGCCCTATGCATTTCGGGACGGACTGTCCCTTCATCAGGGGCCACTAAGAAACAAATCTAGCCAGGTGTTACAACAACATTTCAAAAACACTAACACTTACTACCAAGTGCTTTCTATACCCAACTAGGTCAATGAACAAGAAAAAATAACCAGCATGCATACCAAGGTTCCAAAGTTTTCTCTAGTAACCACTCCTACATGTCGCTGATGCTGAAAATTGTGGAAAGTCAACGTTCCCCAAATGTACACAACCGGTAAAAAAGTCGTACACACCGACTCATGCACAAAATAAAAAATGAAAAGAAAAACGCAAAGATGCCCATAGTGTTGCTCAATAGCCACTCTCACCGAAACCATAAATCGTGATCATGCTGAATTCATGAGAGTGATGTGGTTTACACAACCGGTACTTACTGCTATACGCGATGTATAGTGAATACCAATCCAAACGGTATACGAATGTAGTGAAACAATGGGATCCTAAAGACATGACATAATATAATATAATGCTAATCTATAATGCCGTGACTGTATAGTGCTGTATAAGTGGAGTAAAAAGTAAACAGCTGTTCAAAATACCTTCCGATTAGCCGAAAACAGCTAGACTCAACTGCACCTATGTAAAACAAACCAACACTACTCATGAGAAAATGATCTCTCCAAAAACTGACATAATCTCGTGGTACTTCTCATGTGCAGCCATGCCTACTGCTGCCTGTCAGCGCTTACCCGGTGGAAGACGGAATCAAAGTCCAACGCAATGTTCTCCCTGTATGACGAATGTGGCTGCTGAGTTTCTCCTACTTAAAGCCGAACGTTCCCGCGTATTGACCATGATGACCACCTGATCGTGGCTCCACCCATCGCTAGTCCATGCTCAAATCTTCTGCTACACGGCGACCATTGTGAAGTGGAGACGATGGCCATGACTAACTGGAAAAATGTCCCTTTACCGTCCAAATCTAAATGTGTGTGACACTATACATATGGTAATGTGATACTCAACACTAAAAAAAACTCAACTATAAAAAAAACGATGCAGCGATGGCCCCCTGTTATGAATGCACCTAGTGCAATAAATGTGCTCCATAGTTTCCATCTGCTAACAAAGCAACGATCTTCCCATAATTGAAAACTCGCAGATCACGGTTACGAGTATTACTCTATGCTACTGTTCCTATTGATGTGCACATCGAAACTAAGAATGAAACTGGACAATTAAACAAGTTGAAAAAGAGTACAGTACGCCTGTGATTCTCCATACAATTACTGAGACTCGCACAAAAGATACAAAATAAAAAATCCTTATTGATGAATCCTTAACTGGTGGCTTCAATGGTTATCTGCTAGGTTAATATAACAGCATAAATAAACCAAAAAAAATTGTTGCTACAGCATAATGAGTTTGCGAAATGCACAAAAAGACCTGATACTGTGAAGACATATACATCCAAAGAATGCCACTGTGCTTCACTGTAACATTAATGTAACTCACATAATGGATGTACAAGATACTGTCCTTACACATTGAAGCTTACATCTCATAATTACAATGACAATTAGAAAAGATGAACATGGAGCTGCACAGATGAACAACAAATGATTAAGCAGCAGAAATAAACAACATCATAAGGAGTTTACATTGATGTGCCAATAGGCTTAGTAAGGTGAAAACATATACATATGATAATAAAACATATGATGATAAAAAAGTCGATGTGTATGAGTTCTTTACCCTAAGTCTGGTGTGTTTAAAACGTGAACTTATGGATAAGTGTACTTTGGGAAAAGCAATGTGTTCTCTGATCTAACTGTCACATTATAAAAAACAGCTCAAATCGAGTTTGTCATTTAAGCCAAGTGGCATCATTGTGTTGAATTTTTTTATCCAATGGACTTCTTTTTGGGACAGTATCTTACTGGGGTCTGAACCTTCTTTAGGCTTCACTTTTTCCAAAACAAGAAATCGCAATTGAGCTATGTTGTGACGTTCCAACCAGTGAACAACCAGGTTAGAATAAGTATTCTTCGTCTGAATCATACTTTTGTGTTCTCCGATCCTTATTTTGACTTTTCTTTCAGTTTTCCCTATGTAGAGTAGTACACAGGGACATTTCACACAATAAATCACATTCATGGTATTGCAGTCCGATGTGTGTTTCAATGTGATGCTTTCTCCCGTTCTAGGATGTGTGATTGAATTGCGCTGAATCACATTATTACAATGAATGCAATTGTTGCATTTTCTCATTCCTAGAAAGTTTGAAACAGATTTATCAGTTTTTATAGATAACAGCTCCTTCAGATTTTTACTCCTTGTGTAGGCAAATAGAGGTGGTTCAATGAATGAATTACCAAAGTCTGGTTCATATTGTAATAATTCCCACCGTTTACTGATCACCTTTTTGATGCTTCTGGATCTGGTTGAGAATTTAGATACGAATACCATACGATTAGTTGCCAGCTTTTGTTTTTTGATCAACAAATCTTTGCGATCAATGTCTTGAATTCGTCTTTCTGCTTTCTCAACAATGTTGAGAGGGTACCCTCTTTGTAAAAATCTTTGTTTAATTCGGGCAACATCTGCATCACTTTTAGCCCTCAGAAAGGCAATCCTTTTGATGCGCATCATCTGTGAGTATGGTAGGTTCTGAATCAAATGAGGAGAGTGAAAGCTTTGAAACAACAACGTATTATTTTGATCGGTGGGTTTAACCCTGTTTCATTTTTTTCAATCAAGAAATGATAATTGAACGTTACTGATTGAATAAGTGAATTGAATCGTATTGTTTTTGGTGTTTAAAATCATGATGTTCTGCTTCAATGATTCTTCTGTGTGAGACCAAATCAAAAATATGTCGTCAATATAACGACAATACATCACCAGATGTTCACGCCATGTTGCATTTTCAAAAATATGTTCATGTTCAAAAGAAGCCATGAAAATATTAGCATACGTGGGAGCCCACCCGAACCCCATGGAGGTCCCGCTTATTTGCAGAAAAAATTCTTTACCCCAGCGGAAGTAGCTGTGCTGCAAACAAAATTGTAATAGTTACAAAAGGAACACCTTGTTGGCTAGAATATGGGGTTGTTGCAATAAAGCCCATTCGACAGCGTCTATTCCTTCTTGAAGTGGAATCGAAGTGTAAAGCGAAGTTACATCAGTCGTGCACAGCAGCCATTCATTGATGTTTGTGGTATTCAAATCTTATAAACGTGATAAAAAGTCGGTCGTGTCACGTATATATGATTTCCAAGTACACACAATAGGCTGTAAGAAATGATCGATATATTTTCCTAATGTTTAAAACAAAGACCCACACCCAGACACAATAGGTCTGAATGGTGGATCCTTGGGATCCTTATGTATTTTCGTCAACATGTACATGTGGGGTCTCTTCGGGAATTGCTTGATCACGAAAGTCCAAGTTTTGAGGGTGATCCAATCCATGTCTAGGGCATTATCTAGAATATTGATCAATACTTGCCTGATCTCGAGTGTAGGGTCATGATCTAGTTTCAAATATGTGGTTTCATCTGCCAGATGTTCTAGTACCTTTCTCTGATATTACGTATCGTCCACAACAACTAAGGCACCTCCTTTATCAGCTTGTTGGAATACCAGATTCTCATTGTTGGCTAACTGTTTCAAAGTTAATTTTTCGGACTTCGATAAATTCTAGCTTTTTTTGTTTTGAATTCCAATCCGTTGAGATTTTTTTCCACTATTGATTCAAACGTGTCTAGCATTTTATGAGACACAGGTGGTATGAAGGTACTTTTAGTCCTGAATTTGAGGTAATCTTGATCTTCTTCAACTCTCTGATCGGTAACTACGTTGTCAAAAAAATGTCGTAGTCTTAAGGACCTCATGAATCTGAAAAATGAAATTTCTGTTTCTTGGATATTCGTGTGGTACGTAGGTACAAATGATGTAGCTTTGTTCAAAAAGTGCAATTGTTTAGATGTGAGCAACTGTGATGAAATGTTAATCAGAAGGTTTTCTGGCTCCGTAAATTTTGCCTGCCCTTTTCTTTTCCTTTTTCGTTTTCCTCTGCGGGTTTTAATGCGCTTCCAGTTGGTTTTGATGGTGCTAGATCCGGTGGTTGTGCAGGATCTTGGCCTTTGGATAAAAAAGACTCTGTTTGACTCATTACATGCGAATCTTTGTTCTCAGATTCTATATGACTGCCGGAGGCAGTATCACTTGATGCTGTATCTTTGTTAAGAGGTGTTCTTGAGGGAACAATTTCCCGGTCTGAAACAATGCTTTCTTCAGAAGAAATATGAGGGTTCCTTGCTGGTTTGCGTTGAGCATACATCTCAGCCCCCATGTACACCTCATTAAGACGCTAATCAATTGTGTCTCTCTTAAACTTCCTCAATTTTCGTTCTTGTAACTCATTACCGTAACTTTCCAATTTTTTGTTGATCTGTTCTAACGTGTTTGACCACTCATCCGATTCCATGCGGTTTGATAATTCTTGTTGTGTGTTGTGAATGTCTTCCTCTAGTTCTCTTATAGTTTTGGATAATTCTTCCACAATAAGTAAAATTAGATCCAGAGAACATTTATTGAGCACCGCATACCATTTCTCCATAAATGGTTTCTTGAATTGAAAATGAAAGAGCATAGGTTTTATAGCTAATTGAAGGCCTCGAGGAATTCTTCTATGTTTATGGTACTGAATTAACGTGGATGCGTGGAGCCTTTGATTGAGTTCTCTGCTGGAAATAAATTCCAGATGCTTAAGTTGTTGGGTAATTGACCCTTCTCGGGTATCGAAGGTTTTGGTAGCTTTGATTAAAGCGTAAATTTCTGTGGCTTATTCGGTGGTATATGCTTTTATTTCAGCACGATTTTCAGTGGTGTTGGCAATGCTCTCAAATGACGTCATGCTTGTCAGCGGGTGCAGTCACAGACGGTGAGGCAGTTATGACTTGAAACAAACTATAAGGAGTTTCGGTGACGCACTCCAAAAGATCCTTCAACTAACGATAAGTGATGTCAGCTCAACTAACTAAACTGTTTGTGCGTGCTACTCAGTATTTGTCGGCTGCCCATCCCACATGAATAAATTAATAAAGTGATTGATCAGGTAAACAGTTACCTGAATGAACTGGGTGCACAGCTGAGTCAATACTTTTTAAATTGTTAACAATTTTATACCGTGTATATCACAAAATGAATCAATCACATAATCAAAAAAATTTATCCATCGACATTTTCATTAATGCAAAGCAGATATATCACATCAATACAAATCTTTTGTGATGGTTACGGTTATGTCCATACATATGTAAAAGTAGAAACATACAAGCTTAAACTTATGACTGAGTACATATTACAAACAATGCATTCTTCTTATTCGTGTAGTGCCCTATGCATTTCGAGACGGACGGTCCCTTCTTCAGGGGCCACCAAAAACAAATATGGCCAGGTGTTACAACGGTACACTGTTTGGCTCTTTTTACTAGTGGTAGTGTTCCTATTTCCATTGTGTAACTCCTTTACCTCCATTTTAATTGTTGAGTTGATTTATTTAGTATCTCAACTGATGTGACATTTATTTATGTTTTTATTTACAGAGTTTATAAAGCACACAGCTGCGGCGACTCCTCGGCTAAGGTGGAGGAGCGTGGCCCCACTGCTCTCAGAGCAATGGAAAAAAAGAAAAAGAAAACAATAACACAACGTTATTATCATTTTAGTTTTAGTACTGGCTACTACGGGGCCAGGTTAGAGTGGGGCGAGGCTGGGGTCACAGGGAGGAGGAAATATGTATGCCCCATAAGTGCGCATGATAGTTTGGCTGGCCGTCTTGGGTCGGCCAGACAGTCATGCGCACTTAACATTTCTCCACCTGGCTGTGTTGCACAGTCACAAGGCTCCCAGGCACTGTCTTAGTGGGCATACAGGCTGCTCAGACCAATCACAACGCTGCTGTCATGCTGGTGACAGCAGCATCATGATTGGCTTAGGGGAGCCTGTGTGCTGCAGGGAGCCAGGAAGAGAAAAGGATGGAGGAGAAGCTGCGGCCGTAATTAGGTAAGTGATCTTGGTTTTTTTTGTCCTGCACTCCTCCTCATCACCCCTGTTTCGTAGCAGCCACTACTGCGCACAGCTACCTCATAGTGGTTTCCCGGTGCTAGCATCAGATAGGGTTCGCTAGAGAAAGCAACTCAGAACTGCCAGGTATTCAGCTCTTTTCAAAAAATCGTGAGTGAGGTACATTTGCATGGTTTTCACTTGAAGTCATGTACATATGAGGAGAAAGCCTTATTTCTTTGTGCCTACTTAAGTCACCTGTTCCACACACAAATGAATATTGGTTTTTAACCCCTCAGCACATGAATAGACACCTTCTCTTGAGGGCCATGCTGTAAAGTCTGATGTGTTTCTCAGGCCTAATGGGTGCCACCAAAATCGTTTAGCAATTTTATTTCAATCACTCGAATTTATTGGGTAGTAGTTGGGTAGTGTGATGTTAGACCTGGCATCCATGGCGTGGTTTTCCCTGACTTTTTGGCCTCAACCTCCTGTGATTTTGATGATGTGCTGGATTTCGTTTTTGCTGGCTTAGATGCTTTGGGCACTTTGCCACTGCTGATCAGTGTCAAGGTGCAAGTGCTCCCTGTGTAAATTGATATTGTGATTGGTTCTCCCTGATTGGCATATTTGTTTTAGCAGTAGGTCCCTAGTAAAGTGCACCAGGGCAGGTAAATCAAATGCTACTCGTGGGCTTGCTGCACTGATTGTGCCACCCACATGAGTAGCCCTGAAAAGATGTCTCAGGCCTGCCACTGCAGTGCCTGTGCGCAGTTTGTTAACTGCCATGTCGACCTGGCCAGTGCACCCACTTGCCAGGCCTTACCCTTCCCTTCACATAGGACACCCCTATGGTAGGCCCAAGGTACCCCCCTGGGCAGGGTGCAGTTTATGTGAAAGGTAGAACATGTACTGATGTGTGTAACATGTCCTGATAGTGAAATACTGCCAAATTCGTTTTTCACTATTGAAAGGCTATCTTGCCCATAGGACAGAATGGGGAATACTTTGTAACATTTTACAAAGCGATACCAAAGGGGATGATTGACGGAGCGCTTGAGCTAATCAAACACTCACCCCCAGTCAACTGATCTGGGTTTAATCCATCATCATTCTTTAGCTCACTCCACCACCCCAGTTCAGACATGGCCATATGCAAATCAGTCTGACCCTGTGCCTCATGGGAACAGTCCAGCCCGAACTGCCAAGCCATGTCTTCCCTGGACCGGAAACAAGCATCCTAGGACCGGTTTCTGGCTATTCAGCCGTCATCAGCCAGGCTAGCTTGAATCCAGTGGCAAAGTGAGCAAGGGACCCTCGTCTGGGCATACCCTGCCAACTTAGGGCGAACAAAGTGATACCAAAGGGGATGATGGACGGAGCGCTTGAGCTAATCAAACACTCACCCCCAGTCAACTGATCTGGGTTTAATCCATCATCATTCTTTAGCTCACTCCACCACCCCAGTTCAGACATGGCCATATGCAAATCAGTCTGACCCTGTGCCTCATGGGAACAGTCCAGCCCGAACTGCCAAGCCATGTCTTCCCTGGACCGGAAACAAGCATCCTGGGACCGGTTTCTGGCTATTCAGCCGTCATCAGCCAGGCTAGCTTGAATCCAGTGGCAAAGTGAGCAAGGGACCCACGTCTGGGCATACCCTGCCAACTTAGGGCGAACAAAGCGATACCAAAGGGGATGATGGACGGAGCGCTTGAGCTAATCAAACACTCACCCCCAGTCAACTGATCAGGGTTTAATTTGATTTGCTCAAACGCTCCGTCCATCATCCCCTTTGGTATCGCTTTGTAACATTTTACAAGCATATCTTCCCATAGGAGTAAGATAAGAAAATGGAGTTTGAACTCAGAATTTAATAACATATCTTTTAGTAAAGATGGTTTTTAAATTGTGTGTTTTAAAATACCACTTTTAGAAAGTGGCTATTTTCTTGTTCAACCTTCCTGTGTGCCTCTGCCTGTTTGTGGATTGACTGTCTGGCTTTGGAATGACAGGGGCTGGGGTTGCTTCAGGAGCCTAGGTGAGTCAGCCCTAGGCTGAATAGGCCTGACCTGCATTTGGAGTGGTGGGAGGAGTAGCACCTGCACCTGAATAGGGCTATGCTTGCCTTCCACAATGCCGGCTCAGCCTCCCTGCTGTGTGTCTGGAGCCAAAGCTCACGCTAACAAAGGAGGTTGTAGTGCACTGGCAGAGTGCCCCCAGAACTGGTTTAAACTGGGCTCAGAGCCCCTTGCACAAAGAGAACAAAGACATTTTTGGGTATAAGTATCAGACCTAAAACCCCTGAACTTTAGATCATTCCTGGAGTTCAAGAGGAACCTTTGTCAAGGAGAAGAGCTGGAGAAACTGAGGAGAAGTACTGCCCTTGCTGTGTGTCTTGGTTGGCCTGCAGTTGCTGTTTCTGCCAAGGAAAGGAGAAGGACTTTGCTGTGTGCTGTGTCCCCTGCTTGAAGGAGATCTCCAAGGGCCTGAAGTGAGCTGGCCTCTTGTTCAGAAGTCTCAGGGACACAAAGACTTCACTCCCAGCTCCACTGAACTCTGCTGTTGTGAGTTCTGACCTGCCTTGAGGTGCCTGTGCCAGTTTCGGGCCTCTGGAGGTTGTTGCTGCTGTTTGGGAGCTGGAAGAGAGAAGAAACCTAAAGTACTACAGAAATCGACGCATCGCTCTTCTTGCAACTGTTTTCCCGACGCATCTTCACGGCGCAAGAAGAATTTCCACGCATCGCTGTGCCGCTGCAAAAGCCGTTGCAGCGCCTGTCGTCGTGGCAAGAATCAACGCATCGAGGGATCGGGGCTGAAAAGAACCGACGCAGCGCCGCGCAACGCCGCCGCATCCCGAAGGTCCACGCATCCTACCTGTGCGACACGCTTCCCCGACGCATCATCTGCGGACCTGAACCGGCACAAAGAATCGACGCATTACTCCCCCTACAGATCGGAATCGACGCAACCCTTCCTCTGCGTGCAGCAGGACTGTCGCATCGCCTCCTCAGGGTCTCAGGAGTGACGCATCTCTTTGTTTTCCGACGCTGCAGCTATTTGGCTTGTTGAACTTTGACGCAACTACAGGTACTTTGGTGAAAAGTCACGCATCCATAGATCTCTATGGTACAAGTTTTTGAAACCTTTTTGAAAGTCATATTTTTAACTGTGTATGTTGGATTTTTGTCGTTTTGGTCTTGTTTAATTTAGATAAAAGATATTTTATTTTTCTAAACTGGTGTGGTGTCCATTTGTGGTGTTTTCATTGTATTACTGTGAGTGTTGGTACAAATACTTTACACATTGCCTTTGGGATAAGCCTGTCTGCTCGTGCCAAGCTATCTAAAGTGTGTATCCCCCTTACCCTGACTAGAAGCAAGGGTCCCTATTTGGACAAAGGTACCTACCTCTGCCAACTAGAGACCCCCATTTCTAACATGTGATATACTGTAATCATGAGATCCATTCACAGACAGGAATGTTTATTTCTTTAATGAAAAAGGGATAGGGAAATGTAAGAAGTCACACCTAGTTAAATGAAGACCACGCTCACTCGTTTCAAACCACTTCGCATACTCCCTGCCCTCACTGAACAACCAAATTCTTAAAAATGAGTCTGTTAACTATCTAAATGTTTTGTTATTTATTCAAAGAAATGTCCCACTACCAAGATAGTTGCTACCAAATCCTAATTTATTGACCTTACCTTTCTCCTGGCCCAGGGATGCGTTCCAGTCATTTCTAGTGAGCAATCTTCATCTATAAAGTGGACCACTAGAATTATACTTCAATGGAGAATAAAATTATGCAGCAGGGTTGAATGCATTTTCTGGTTAGAAAAGGCAGAATATGCATCATAGTGCAGCACATTCTGCATTTTCACTAATTTGCCATTTTAATACACGTTAATACCATCTAGGCAAATGGTTCACCTCATTATAACCAATTAGCCCCAGAATACTGCAGTGAGCAACTAAAAGGTGGCCTTTGTAAATGGTGTACCACATTGTGGCAAAACTTGTGGTGCCTTTTTAGTAACTTATATACAGTTTGAACTAGAAAAGATTTTTTTTTTTTACATATGCAAACTATGCTACAGATGGTGGCGTACTTGGCAATTGCAATAAACCCATAGTTATACAGAAAACACTTCAACCGCAGAATTGCATAACTGCTGAAGTCTTTTTTCTAAGAACGGACACCTCCAGGGTTACCATTACTGATTTTAGGTCGAGTCTGGTTGCAAAACACATATTGTGGGCTTACCAAGAACATGCATGGGCTTGGAGCGCGCCCATTGTTCACCATTGATCGACCTTCCTGTCACTTTCATTTAGCCTCTTCTTATTTGATCGCTTTTTGGTCAGTCTTGTGTTTGTCCCTCCCATTGAACACAACTTCTTTACCATGTCTTTGATTGGCTGGTTTTTATGCTTCCTATGCTTGCTTTTAGGGAGCTACTTTTTTCTTTTTGTTTAAACACTCCATGAGAGTGCATGTTATTTCCAGCTGTTTCGCTTATGTGCTTTTCAGCCCATGTGCTTTTCTCCCCACACACGTTTTGCTCTTTTGGCTGTGTGCTTCTGCCCCTGTGCTCCACACTGCTCTCTTTCACCTATGTTCTCTCCTTCTTGTTGCTTTTCCCCTGCCTGCTTCTCCCCGGTCTGCCATGTTGTTTCACCCTCACCCTTACCCCCTCTCCAACCCACAACTCACTCACCCATACATTTTTTTTAAAGAGCAATTTCCTATTAGAATTCACTTTACTATTAAAAGCAACAATGTTGTGCCTATTTACAAAAGGACATGGCATTGTGTCTTTTTTAAATTGTTTGGCCATTATGCACAGCAGCTGTGATGCTGTGCAGCATCATTAAAAAAACATTAGGGAAGGCAATAGGTTTCATAGTCGAGACCAATTTGCTTTGCCAATGCATGTTTAATCTCCTGTGAAATGCAAAACCAAAAGATCATTACAGTTACCACTAGAGCAGAGAAAGTAGTTTAGATGATCCTGTGAAATACTGTCAGTCTATCCAGTCCTTGACAGGTTTAAAAGCTGGCACAATTTCTTGCTAAACGAGGCGAGCTCAATTGTCAGTCCTTTACAAACACAATGCAATTCAGATATGCTTCTCAAAGGTTAAAACACGTATATCCTTTAAAGGCTACCTCTTTCAATTCCCAAGTTTCCTGCATGAAAACTATATCATAATCAAGAATAAGGGATTGCCAACCTTCAATTACATCTTTTGAAGCTAGGCCGGCAACATTCCAACTTAAAAAGTTAACACAGGGGGGATATTTACCACCTTCTACTACAGATACTCTCACATCAGACCCTTCCTGTAGATGTGGAAAATTGACATGGACTTGCTCCCTATCCAGGTTACCATAACTTAGTAATGGAGGGGAAATAGACAAGTGAACTGCGGGTATCTCATTGCTAGACATACCTCCATTGTCCAAGGCACCGGGGCAGTCAATTTTCTTGCTGTGCAGTCAATCATTATCCTCCAACCCTGCCAACACCATAAATCTGTTTTTCAGGGGTACTGATGGGTATAATGAAGATCTAGGGAATTCTCTCTTTGGTGCCATTGGCCCATCTGAGCTAAGAGTAGAGGTTACCAAGTGCTTATAAAAAAAAACAAGTGCCAATATCTTAACAGGACTAGTTTTGACCATTCCAGCCCTCGCTAGACACAATATCTAATTTACAAAGGAGGGGTTACGGAAGTTAATCACTAAGTCATCGCTGTTATACCATTTTTACTTCCCACCAATCCCCCCCCACACGTCTTGCCAGCAGAATCTCTTTAGAGAAGTCCCAATAGGCACACACAATGTTCAACCACTGTATGGTTTTGTTCATAAGGCCCTTTGTAAATTCCGAGCTGTCGGCAGGAAGGTTAGGACCGTTAGCTAAAGTAATTACGTAGGGAGAAGACGCAGGAGGGAGGTCGATCACAGGTAGGGGGACCAGACTGGAGGGACATCTTTCAGCCTGCTTGACTGTGGTAGATTGCTCTTCATTATACCATGGAGCTCCGTTCAATTCCAGACCATTAACAGGAGTAGAGTTTTGGTTATCAACAGCCCTTCCACCCCCATTATCATGGGCCTGAGATGATAGAGTCACTGGAGAGTACTGAGTTTCCTGGGAACAAGTAGTTACCCTGGCAGCAGATAACTGTGCCAGTTTAGCCTCAATGTGAGCAAGATGATCGATGATAGGATGCAATTTAATATCCAACAGGTCACCTGTATGGTTATTCAAGTACTTCCAGGATTCTTCTGAAATGGCAGATGGTAGCACAGGCCCATCCTCATTACAAGACCTTTTATGGAGCGCAGGTTTGCCCTTGATTGCAGGAGGTTTATTATTCACAGATCTCACTGCTTTCCTCCTACTCTCTGATTTTGGCCAAGTTTCTGGTTTAGAATCTTTGTCTGGGCCCAACGTGCAAGCGGGATGTAACTCGTCTACTTGGCCTTTTGCTGGTGCATGTAATTCACCACCTGGACCAACTGGCGTATCATTAGTGTTTAGGCCTTTAACCCCAGAATAAACGTCAGCAGTTAGAGCAACTGGTGGGCTTGATGCAGGAGTGCTAGGTAACCTCAAAAAGGAAAGCTCGGGGGAGCCACCAGAGACATTATAGTTGTCCTAGGTAGAGGAACGAGCTGGCGAAAATTCCTCCGAAGTAAGGGAAAGACGTCGCTCCACCAATCTAATTTCATTGGAGACCATATCCACGGCCCGTGTCAGATAGTTATCAATCATGGAGCGAGTATGTGGTGGTGGGACGCTAAGTGCCCCAGAAGGGACAAATATGATAGGGCAGACAGGAGGAGAGCCAGATTACCAAAGCAATCAGAACGTATAAAGCAGTACATCTTTGCATAGGTCCTCTTCCCTACTGTACCGAATGCAAGACTTCAGAGGGATTGCCCAGCCCAGCCTATTCAGGGCTATTTCGAGTGTGTCCCACGCTGAAGGACGACTCCTGTATGTTTATGGCGCTCTGGCGCCTGTCTGTGATGTTGCGGCCTCCCCTCGGGCTGAGAGAGCAGCGGTGGGAACTGTAGTCGCCCGTGAGGCTAATACAGCAATGCGGCGAAGATCCCTGTTCTTTTAATTATGTTGGGCTGTTAAGTGATGTTACTTATTAATATATATATTGGGAGGTCATAAGCATTGCATTTGGTGTACGAGTTATGGTTTATGGTTTCCAAGTCTGTTATCATTGCTTCAATCAAAATATTGATAAAAAGTACATGAAAGGCAAGCAGATAGTTTATTAAGATGATGGGACTGTGAACTCCTCAAAGTCCTCTGCTTCTTGATTGATTTTTGGGAGTACCGCTGCACAGCTGCTGCTAATGAAAGGAGTGGCTCAGGGTGACATGGCCAGCTGCTGCACAATCTTTTACTCGCCCGCCCCATGTGCGCCAGGTAGAAAGAGGCCAGCTGCCTGGTCTCCCTCCAGCACCTTCGAAAGGTATACGTCAGCACAGTTCTGCTTAGGGGGCGTTGACGCACAGAGGAGCCGAGTTGACAGCTGCGTGGAAGAACATTGCATTCGCATCACCCTCGAAATGCTGCCGTCCACTGGACCTGCATTTCGAGTGTAATGAGCGCACGGCAACGAAGAGGCAAATTCATTTGAGCTTCTGTTAACCTTTTCAGTTGCTTCTGTCTCCTCGTAATGAAACTTATGAACTTTAATGCGGTGTTTGTTAAGAAACTGAGCAAACAAACTTTTGCACTCTTCAATCAGAAAATTCACAGGCAATGTTTTTAGGTTTTGCCTTCATGTCATATGTTTACGTTTTACAGCATTGCGTGGAAAATACTTTTACACACAGGAATCAAAAATTCGAGTTTGTTCAAATCTACCAACGCAAGTAAATACTCGATTCTTCCATCTGTTTTTGGATAATGGCCAACAATCAGGAATTGTATACGAAGTGGGTTAGGTTTTTTAGTGTTTTTAAACTAGGGACATGTTTCTAACATTTTGTTGCTGTGCTCCTGTAAAAGGTGTGTTTTTCTCCAAAAAAAGGAACTTTAATTATCAAAGTATGACTTAGCTCTCACACCTTTTGAGTAACATTCGTGTTTCCAAGTGGTTAAACATTGACGGTTTTGCATTATACCGCTCAGCATGAACAAGCGCTTATGCACTCACAGTCAGGATTCTGCTGTCGAGGACCAGTTATCATTGTGATGGGTTGGGGTAAGCCTCCACACAGCAGGCCTTCCTCTGCCCAGTTACCCCCTCTGAAATGCTGAGTTGTTACCGGAGAATTTGATCTCACCTGCATTAATAAAAAAGACACCCTACTTGTATGGGGCTGGAAGGACTCAACCAATTAATATAATTCCAGAATATTAATGCAAAGTAATGCTACCAATCGTTGAGCACGACTATATTTGGAGCTCAACGACTGACCAGCCAGAGCAACATTTTTTAATTTAACAATTTGAGGTGGCACCTAAAAGATAAAATCCCTCACACCCCAAGATGGAGGCTTATGGCAAGACTGTATGCTAATGGGTATATTAACTGATTACTTTATTCCACCCCTAAATAACTGTCACTGGCCTATGGTGTCAGGCACCAGTCCTGCCTTATATCCACTTTGGATACCTCTGGGAGGTCAATTATGCTTCTGCCACCTTCAATTATTCATTGGTTCAGATAGGTGACAAGCTAGTACTGTCTTAGGACGTTGGAACAAAGACAATGTAGCACTGACGTTGGCTCCATTAGGGAAGGTAGGTGAATTGATAGATGGTTTCCCAACCAAAAAGTAAGAGCCACAAGCAACCTCACACAAATATATGGTATAGGCCATACAGGCAAAATGTTTCTGCTCCCATACAGAGGCACATAACTGTGTGACACTCTCGACATGCTTTCCAAACTGGAGCGTAGAAGCCCTCCCACATACTCTCCACAGTTTACAGCATCTTCCACAGCCTACTACTATCCTTTTAACTATGAAAGCCAAAGGCAGTGCGCTGCTTTCCCTGGCTTTGAAAATGATGGTCAATTCTGCCAGCCTGGTAACCACCTATGAACTAGCTCTCCAATTTTCAAAACCTCATCACACAAACTCTGTAAATGCCTCTTGAGTTAACCATTGGCTGTTATAGTCCATACCCTAATGTCAGTTCCCATATGTCTCCACTGCCACCTCCTATTTATTTGTGACATTAGAGTTCAGTTCTACTTTATTCAATCTAGGAACTCAACTCTCCTGATGTCTTGTGGGGGTGGGGTCATGTTTACCTATCAGTCAAGAGGCAATCATCTAAACGAGTCCATATGCATCCGAGATATTGTATCAGCAATCTCATTTTCATAGCAGGACTAGGCCATGGAAGTTATGTTCAACGTTAAATATCTGAGTATCAAAGTCTTCACCAGCCTCAAAATGTCGAGACAGCAGTGGAATGCTTGTTCAGTACCTGCACACTAGATCAGCTGTATGACGAGAACATTATGGTACAGTTGAATAGCTGTCCCCCAACATCATTGTCTCTAGGATGGGAAACAGACCCAGGAAGTTGATTTTATTGACCGGAAGGGCAACACTCCAATGTAAGATACTGGAGTATTAGTTGAGGGGTGTGAAAGCCCATCTCAAGTAATAATCGCATTTCTTATCAGGGTGAGTAACAACCGTTTTAATAGCATGCACCCTGCCCATTGAGGGCCCGCCATAGGCATGACTTGTAAGTATTCAAAAGGAAGGACGGCCTGGCAAAAGGTTTGTTTTGTCAGGTCGAAATGCCAGTTTAAAACTGCGCACACAGGTTGTAATGTAAGAATGGACGTCATTTAGGGGTTGCTAACTCGCCTTTGTTACTCCTGGCACTGCCTTTGTGACCTCTGGCCTCAGAGGTGGCAAAATCAGTGCCAGGAATACAGTGACAGCTTCTCCAAACGGACGTTGGCTGGGGCTCCGCTTGCTTTGCTTTCAGTTACTTTTTATTACACTAATAGTGAATACTACATTAGTCACCATTTGTGTAATAAAACATGGAGTACAATTAGGTGGAACATGACCTTCTCTAGGAGAGGTGAGTAACAAAATGCTTTTAAATGTCTATTGCATGTTTGCTCACAGGTGTGAGTGTGTTTATGTAAAGGAGAGTGAATGTAATAAGTGTGAGCGAAAGTGAAGGTCAAGGGCATGTGATTTCACTTCTGCTACTCGTGGCATTTTGGTGAATTGACATCCATGGCTGTAACGACAGGCCTGTAGTCATGTTTCTAGTGCTATTTTAGTGGGTGGCACAATGAGTGCTGCAGGCCCACTAGTGGTGTTTCACTTGCAGGCCCTGGGTTCATGTAGCACCATATACTACGGACTAAGTAAATTAAATGTGCCAATTAGGTGTATACCAATTTAGCCATGTTCAAAAGGGAGAGCACGAGTACTTTATCACTGTTTAGCGAGAGTGTGCGGAGTCCTATGGCCAACAAAAATGGGTTCAGCTTAAGAAGGCAAAAATCTAAGGGAATACCACGCAATCGATAGCCATTTACAACACCCACCGTTTGGTCACTGTATTGGCCAGTATTTGTTCCCTTGCATAGCCCTGAAATATATACTTTCTATACATTTAAATGCCTCCAGATCTCTGGCGTTGCCTCACTCCACAGCATAGATACTCCCATCTAAATTATCCAAAAGTTCCTTCCCGGTCACCAGGTCGAGTCTGGTGCACTTATTGAGTCTTGTGAAAAGGAAAGGGTGTGCCAGGCCGGAACTTGCTTGCGCCAAACACACTGAGAATGGCCTACCCAGATGTATGACAATGTTTAACTGTCTAACCAAGGAGTGGAGCTGTCTCAGAGTGACCTTGTTGGTATAGGCAATAAGTCACCACCTCTTTAAAAGCTTCAACCTTGTCTGCGGTGTCTGCACTCCTGCTTGATCATGCACAACCGACCTGGGAGAAAACCCAGTGATAATATATGTGCAAATTGCTTATTTTGTAACCATACCTGGGGCATGAAGATATATTATGAACCAGAGGTCAAATTTATTTTGCCGAGCCTTTGCTCTATGTGGACTTTCAAAACAGAACTGAGTAAAACTTTATTTGTCGTCACTAGGATTTTAACTTGCACAAATACAAGAAACAGTAGTGTGTCAAAAAGTCTGCAGTACCTACTATAAAATATAATTAATGCGGTCACGAACTGAATTGATTTCATCCCAAACAAGGCTTCAAAAACATAGTTATTCACCAAAACACTGTGAATATTTATTGACAGCAATCTAATCATACCTGTTTTTGTTGGAGAGGTATCTGGAGTATCTTGGCACTGAAAAGCAGATGTTTATTGCATTGAAAAGCAGTAGAATCTACTTTATCGACTTTGCATACTTAAAACGGTGTATGGGCCTGTTGGCACTCAAGCATGTGAGCATGAGGTCAACTAAATTCTTGGAGTGGATTCATCAGTCTACTGCCCCACGCATTTGTTCTACTAAAAGAGTTGTTAATTAAAACTTTTGGCAATGTGTGCCTTTAAAAATAATATGGCCAGCTAGGTTTGGCTGCAGACCACACATCAGTTCCAGACAGACACTTATCTACTACACATCTTAATAACCATATTAAGTTAAATCTGCCCTTCTTAGTAGTTAGTGCTCATTGGCAGCCCCATGCTCCTAGCAAACTGCAAAACCAGCCTCCCCTTAATTTCTCATTATTCTCCAAAACAAAAAAAGAGTTTGCTCTGGTTTATTTGTACGTGGTACACCTACCACTTGAAGCTCGGTTTAAACCCCCATCTGTAGTGTTATGAGAGCTTGTATAGCATGTAGCAGCCCCAGCAACAGGTCTTCCCAGTGCTGAACCCAAAAAATCAAAGGAAACAAGACTGCCTGCACAGAGGGGGACAGGAGTAGAGGGAGCTAATTGGGGAAGAGACAGGTCTTAAGGGATTTCCCAAAGTGCAGATGGTTCTACATCTTCCTGAGGGAGAGAGAGAGTTTGTTCCATAAGGTCGGGGCCAAGGTTCGGAAGGGGCGGCCTCCTGCTCTTGCTCTTTTGACACAGGTGTTAGTCCTGGCATCCTTGGCGTGGTTTTCCCTGACTTTTTGCCTCTACCTCCTGTGTTTTTTATGCTGTGCTGGATTTCGTTTTTGCTGGCTTAGATGCTTTGGGCACTTTGCCACTGTGATCAGTGTCAAAGTGCATGTGCTCCCTGTGTAAATTTTATTTATTCAGTGTTTTGTATAGCGCGAACTTGACCCCGTAGGGTATCAGAGCGATTTACAGATCATGATATGTTACCTTTTACGTTTACAGTACAAAGTTCTGTATAGTATTTTATATAATAAAGTCCAGTACAATGTTGTCCCTGTTACTTCTTTTGAAAACTACTTTAGCACATTCGCAGAATGTAAGACTAGAGGAACTCAGTCTTCCCGGGAAGCAAGAACCTATAAATAACAAAGACATCACTCTTTAGCAAAAATCGCTTGTGCCTTTAAGCGAGAGTATTTAGGCGAGACATGTGTGGGTGCTCTGCAATGGCTACGGTAGGAATTTGCTCATTAGGAAAATCTTGCTTTCTTTCTTGAATCTTGCGTGGTTGGGTATCTTTCTGATGTCTGGGGGTAGCGAGTTCCATATTCTCGGTGCAGCACCTGAGAACGCTCTGTTGTATGTTTTATTTTTTGCGGAAAATCGGCGTCTTCAACACTAGGTCTTTGGCGCTCCTTTGAGTACCTGCTTCCCCCGAAATCACCAATTTCTGCGCTAGATATCTTGGAGACTTGAAGTGTAGAGCCTTGTGTGTTATACATGCCAGTTTGAGCTGAATTCTGGCTTCATAAGGTAGCCAGTTCAGGGCTTTCAGGTGAGGAGAGATGTGGTCGAATTTTTTGATCCTGTTATGAGCCTTGTTGCTGCGTTGAGGCAGGTTTTTAGAGGTGCTGTTGCAATTTTGGGAGCCCAGAAAGAGTTGTGCATCCGTATTCGATCCTCGAGATTACTAGTGCCTGAACTGCCATTTTGAGGTCTGCCGTTTCGATGAAAGGTTTCAATTTCTTAATGTAGCTCAGGTGAAATCTTGCACTTTTGGCTAGCGTGTTGATGTGAGCTTGCATGTTTAGGCTTTGGTCTAGAATGATTCCTAGAGATTTAGTTGAATCTACGATGCTCGGGCTGCAATTGAGTGCGGTAATCATATTGGTCAATTCTTTCATATTGGGCGTGCTTTTGGAGGGGGAAATTAGGAGGAATTCTGTTTTTTTTTCGTTTAGTTTGAGCTGATTGCTTGTTAGCCATTGCATCGTTGCCCTCAGAGCCTTGTTCATTGTTCTGATCTCTTCCAAGGAGGAAATCTTAATGTAAATCTGCGTGTCATCAGCGTACATGTGGAAAAGGATGTTGGCACGATGGAGTATATCCGTTAGTGGTTCCACATATAAGTTGAATAGTGACAGTGAGAGGGTTGATCCTTGTGGAACTCCTATCTGAATGGGGGAGGATGTTGACAGGTTCTTATTCACCAGAAATCTTTGTGATCTGTTCCTCAAGTGTGACTTGAACCATTCTAGAACGTTCCCGGAAAAGCCCATCCTGTTCTCCAGTCGTTCTAGCAACATTTCGTGGTTAACTGTGTCGAACGCGGATGATAAATCAAGAAGGATTAACAGACTTGCTTTGTTTTGGTCCAGAGCAAGTAAAGCGTTGTCTACTACGTGCAGAATTGCCGTGTCCGTGCTGTGGTTTGGTCTAAATCCTGATTGGCAATCGTCTAGTAGGTGGAATTTAGATATGTGCTGACTTAGTTGTTGCTGAACACATTTTTCTATCACTTTAGCTAGTAGGGGAATGTTGGAAACTGGCCGAAAGTTGCTAGGTTCCGCGGGGTTCTCCGTCGGTTTTTTATGATGGGAATGACCTGTCCCATTTTCAGACAGTCGGGGAAAGATCCCTGAGACAGGGAAGCATTGACTATCGCTGTCCAGCTGGGGATGATCTCCTGGTCTATGTACGGTACAAATTTTGTAGGAGTGGATCGCTGAAGTGATTGTTGGGCTTAATGGCCGATAAGGTTTTCTGGATGTCGTTCTGGTCATATAGTTCAAAAGAGGACCACTGCGCTTCGTTTTTGGGTATTTGGTCATTGGGTATTGATGACTTACTTGGTTGTGCGGCCTCCTGTGATGCTGCTGCTATCTTAAGCTCGCATTCCAAGGACGTGGCCTTGGATGTAAAGAAATTAGCGAATTCCTCACAACTTATTTGAGATTTTGCTGATTCTAGTGCGGACTTGTATGTTTTGTTTGATTGCTGTTAAACCAATTCAAAGAGTTTCCGAGGTCTGTTTTTCGCATTCTCCAATTCCGTTCTGAAGAATTCTTTTTTCGACTTCAGAATATTTTTATTGTAGGCGCTTCTGGTTTTTCTTAGCAGTTTTAGATGAGGGGATGATGGTAGCTGCCTCCATTTCCGTTCTGCTAGTCTCAGTTTACGTCTTTCTTCATTTAGTGTTCCGCTGAACCAGGGATTTTTATCTTTGTCCGACGTTCATTTTAGTTTAAACGGTGCAATGGTGTCCATTATCTCTGACATCTTTGCATTGTAGTGCTCCGTGAGTTCGCTGACGTTTGTCATATTTCTGGGAGGGGGAAGATCCCTCCTGCACAACGACGCAAGCTTCTCAATGTCCCTGTTCTTTGTGGTCCTTACCCATTGTTTGGGTTTGATAGGTTGAGTGGTGTTTTTCTTTAGAACTTTGGGAATTTGGAAGGTTATTATGTGATGGTCTGACCAGTCACAAGGTGTGATTGAGGTTAAGATCACAGCTTTTTCTTTGGATATGATCCAGTCCAGCGTGGAGTTTTTCACATGCGTTGGAAGCGTGCAGGCTTGCACTAGGTTTTGATCTGCTAGGAAGTCTTTGACGACGTTGACCTGGCTGTCATTAGGATTGTTCCAGTGTAGATTGAAGTCTCCTAGGAATATGTCATTGGAGTGTGGGGAGGCGTTTGCTGTGATGATCTCTATTAAGTGTTCGATAAAAGGTTCATTCTTACCTGGTGGGTGGTAGAAAGCATGAACCTTGCATAGCTGTTTCTCGGAGTTAATTATGGAGAGTGCGAGGTATTCGCATGAGTTGAGGGGGTCGGCCGGCAATGGAGTAACCAAGAGCTCCGAGCGATGAATAACTGCAATACCCCCTCCTTTTTTTTTGGGGCCTGTCCTGCCTCACAATGAAATAGTTCGGGGGCACCAGTAGATCTAAACATGGCGAGGAAGATTCAGTGAGCCATGTTTCTGTTAGGATCGCAACGTCGATCTCCTGACTCAGGATAAGGTCCGCGATGTCTGATGCGTGTTTTACTGCTGAGCGGCAGTTGATTAATAGCCATGTGATCTGTTTCTGAGAGTCCCGGATGGGGTCTTGATTCAAGGTGGTTAGTGTTATTTGCTTCAGGTTGTCCGTATTTAATTTTCTGTCACTAGGCCTGACTTCTCTGAAGGAGTTGATTGGGACTGAGCTGATTACATTTACCTTGCTCTTGTTACCAAGGTTAGTTGTGGTCGGAGACGGCTCGTAGGATTGCAGTAGTGATTGCGTTTCCTCGTCCGATAGGCAGCTAGGGAGTTTTCGAGGTCGATGATGTCTGTTTGATAGAGATATCGGTGTTGTTTTTCTGTTGTTACCTAGTGATATTACTGTCTCTTGTATAATTTTGAGTTTGGAGAGAGCGTTTTCTGTGAGGTGCGCAATATTCTTCAGATCCCGTATAGCTTTGTAAATGGTTTGTAAAAGGTTGCTGGAGTTTGGCTTCTGAGTATCTAGGATCGTTGTGGGAGCTGGGGGATGAAGGATGAGCTCAGGAGACTTGACGATTGATTGTTTAGTAATTCATTCTCTAATGACTCCATGACCTTTATTTTTGGTACCGCTTTGATTATGCTTCTTCTTTTTCTCCGACCTCGAGGGGAGATATGCAGGCTTTTAACTAGATTATGAGGTGGGCTCCTGCTGTCTGGCGAGTTAGATGTACGCGAATCGATGAAAGGTGGTTGGGTGGATGTTGTAGAATAATCCCCTATGTTTGGTGGCCTAGCAGGCTTATTCGACTTTCTTCCCACTATTTCTTGGTGAGTATGGTGATTGGCTCCCGGCATGGACCTTGCCGTGTTTGATCGTGCAGGACTTTGCCTTTCGTTGTGGGTGGTTGTTGAAGGATTCACCGTGACCGTCGGTGAACGGCCCATTAATTCTGACGAGCGCCTGTTCTGCTCTGTTGTGTTTGTTGGGGAAAGGTTTGATCTCTGTGAAAGAGTTGTCTTCGCATGATCCGTTCTCGGTGTTGTTTTTTTGTGGTGTGTAATTGAACTTGCGTCGTGGCTGTGTTGGTTCCTCGTACGAGTGGAGTAATAGACTTTTTCTTTAAGCGTGGAGAAGTATTCATCAAATTTGTTTAGATCTTTGTCCTTTGCCTGAATGAGTACAGTACCGTTTTTATAGATTGTTATATTCAGAGCAGCGCCTAGACTGTGCGAGGGAGCGATCAGAAGCTTAACGCCGTATGGTATGTTTTTCTCATCTTGTGTGTTCAGTTGATCAGTTATGGTCAAGCGCCATTTTGCTGGCTTTCTCGTGAAGAATATAAAGTCATTGACCAACATGCCTATCTTTATGTCGAAGTATGGGTCAGAGATCAGTGTCTCTGTGTTTATTTTCAATATGTTGTGCTTAAAAGCCTTAGCTGCATTCTTGGAGATGTTGGGAGGTTAAATTATGTTGTAGGAGTTCATTCCTGCTGCTTTTAGGTCTCCTGCCATTTTTTTTTTTCTTTCTACTTCCTTCTTGTTCTATTTCTTCTTCTCTCTCCTATATTTATCTTTTGTTAGACTTCCTTCTTACTTTTCTTATTTTGTTTCTTCCTCTCTCACTTTTACTGTAATGGTCAAAGTCTGTTAAATAGATTCTGTAGTCTTGGTTGGTTAGGCCCCTTGCCCGTTCCAATATGGCTGCCTATTTGCTTACTGAGGGTATCCTACTATGGGTAGTCCTATTTTAGTGTCTATGTATTGTTGAGTTTAGTCTTCTTTCTTTTTCTGTATTTTAGCGGCCATTTTGAGGCTTGTTATCTCCGATGAGATGGCTCGATTTCAGAGGGGTTAGGGTTTGCCCATTTTCCCTTTCTGACAATCCATAAATCCTTTGTTTCTGGTTGTAAATCCCCACTAGGTTCTACAAACACTTATACCTTTATATATATATTATATATGTTTTTCCTTTCCATTATTGCTGTTCCTTATGAGCCCGCCGAGTGCATTGCCTCTTTGTGTCACCGGAGTGTTGGGGTGGGTGGGGGCCTGCAATCCTCCTATTTATTGCGTTTCCCCTGGATTACTCCCCGCACCCAGGATCGCTTCCCGTTCCATTCTTCCCGCCATGACCTATTCAGCTTCCTCTCCTCCTCTGTTTCACATCGCTTTCATGGAGAGGAGCCTGGCAGCCTCCCGGTCGCAGCGGGGGTCTGGCGAGCCAACTGGAGCCTCTCTCGATGATCTTGCCGCGCCGCTCACCTCCTTCCCACTCCTTGTCTTACCTCGACGTTTGAAGCGGTGCACGGTCGCCGCTGAGCGCCTCAGGGACTGGACCACTGCTACGGAGCTGCTCTCTGCCTCCTTCGATTCCGATGGACAGTCTCCCGTCCTCCGTCGAGTGTCCCGTCGGCTACAGCTCGACTTCAGTGCTCGCCATGGACTTCAAAACCCCTCAGGCCGGTAAGCTTGTCACACTTGTTCTGTTTCCTTCGAATTTTCTTCTTTTTCCCGGGCTAATTAGGGATAAGTGCAAGGATTTGCTATCCCTAGCCCCGGAGCTCCTGGATAGAGCTTTTGACCAGTCGGCCATTTTGGCAAATCATCATTGATACCACATGCACGGCAATGGGTTGTTCATTTAGTTGTAAAACCGGAGCAGCAGAGGTTAAATCCGGTTAATAGAATAGTGCATTTATTGGCAATAACACCACAGTTTCTAGGAGCTGTAAATAACAGCTTGATATACATACTCGTCGGGCAGAGTTGATTCTGTCAGAATCTAAGTACAGAGTCAGCAGCAAGTTCTCTATTCTCCAATAAATTGATATTGTGATTGGTTCTCCCTGATTGCCATATTTCATTTACTGGTCAGTCCCTAGTAAACTGCACTGAGTGTGCCAGGGCTGGTAAATCAAATGCTACTAGTGGGCTTGCAGCGCTGATTGTGTCACCCACATGAGTTTCCCTGAAAAGAGGTCTCAGGCCTGCCACCGCGGTGCTTGTGCCCAATTTGTTAACTGCCATTGCGACTTGGCAAGTGCACCCATTTGCCAGGCCCTAACCTTCCCTTTTCTTACACATAGGGCACCCCTATTGTAGGCCCAAGGTACCCCCCTGGGTAGGGTGCAGTGTATTTGAAAGGTAGGCCATGTACTGGTGTGTGCAACATGTCCTGATAGTGAAATACTGCCAATTTCGTTTCTCACTATTGAAAGGCTATCTTGCCCCATAGGACAGAATGGGGAATGCTTTGTAACATTTTACAAGCATATCTTCACATAGGGATAAGATAGAACAAGCATTGGCATAGCCAATAGGTCTCGCCTTTGGGACCTTATAAGCGTTTAGGTATGCAGCACATTATCCTATCTATTGTGTTGCTAGGTATTGAATAGCTGTACAATTACTATATATTGTGTTATGCAGTCTGATTTATGACTAAATGCTTGCCTCTTCCGCGTGCTGTATGCACGCTTTTCAATTGAATAACGTGTATGTGCTTCCTACGGTGCATTCTTCTATGTTGGGAAGATGCTTAAAATAGAACACACTGACCAATTTAACAAAAGAGCATTTCAACTTGTGCCAATCTCTCCTGCTTCACACTGTCCCTTTAAAAAGAACAACTGTACTGCGGTAAAAATCAAGGCAAAGCAACAGAAAACGAGGAACAGGACATCAAACCAGAGATCCATACTGACCACGATCTCATGACATGCTGAGGAAAGGGTCATTGGGGGTGGGGGCAGGGGGGGGAATCCTATGCTAATTACTTATTTGTAGAGCCTGGCCCAATCACCATTTGAAGGTCTGCAAACACCGCCCTCACAAGCTAGCAACGGAGCGTTTATGTATGCAGAACACACCCAAAGAAGAGGAGGAGATCGTGGGTTTGAGGGATGGAAATGTAGAAAAATTCACAGGAAAGATGTTGTGCTGTAAGACCTAAAGTGAACCAGATGAGAGCGGCAGGAATAGTGCATGAAAGAGCGAGAGTGAGGGGTGAGAGATGGCATGGGAGAGAGAGAGAGGGACGAGTGAGAGGGGCACGGGGGGTGGGGAGACAAAAAGTGTAGCAGTGCACAGTGCGAGGAGGTACAGGAAGGTACCATGTGTGAGCAGGTATTATAGAGAGGAGATGTGGAGTGTGAGGGGCAGTGGAATTGTGAGATGAGAGGGGTAGTGGGAGTGGGAGGGAGGTGGAGAGGGAGAGATGAGAGGGATAGTGGGTGTGTTGGGGAGAGATGATAGTATTGGTAAAAGTGTGAGGGAGAGATGTGTTGCATTGGAATTGCTTGTTGTGGAATTGTGTGGCTTGGAATTATGTGGTGTGGTGTGGAGTTGTAGAATTATGTGGATACTAATTAAATGGTATTACGTGTAGTGGAATTATGTAGATTGAGATTGTGTGTTATGGAGTTAATTATGTGGAAAGGTATTGTGTGTTGCGTATTGGCATGTTGTGGATTTGACGATATGGTGTGCTGTTAAATTTTGTGGCATGATGTGGAAATTTGTGTTGGGTATTGGAGGTATGTGGTGTGTTGTGGAATTGTGTTGTTTAGCTGATGTATGTGGTTTGGTGTGGAATAATGTGGTGTGTATTGGAAATGTGTGGAGTTGAATTGTGTGGTGTTGTGTGAAATTATGCCTTTTAGAATTATGCTTAATGGTGCCGAGTGTATTTATGTGTATTGGTTGTATGTGGCATAGAGTGTATTTATGTGAGGGTGTATTTATGTTGCATTGAGTAGTGTGTAATTATGTGTTGTGTAATTATGTTGTGTTGAGTGGTATTATGTGAAGTGTATATATGTTGTGTGGTGCAGAATTGTGTGGAGTTATGTATTATGGTTTGGAGTGGTATTAGGTGGCGTGGAGTAGTTTTATATGGTGTGTAATTATATGGTATTGTGCGAGGTAGAATTTATTTTGTGTAGTGTAATTATGTGTTTGGATTCGCGTGAATCTATGTGGAGTATAAATATGTGGTGTGAAATGTAGCTTGGAGTGTAATTATGTGTAGTGGAATTATATGGATTTGAATTGTGTTGTGTGTAGTGTAATTATATGGTTTGAAGTGGAGTGGAATTATGTAGTAAAGTGTTCTTATATGAAGTGGAATTTTGTGGTGGGGAGTTGAGTTATGTGTAGTTTATTTTATTGGTTTGTGATTATTTGGTATGGAGTGGAATGATGTGGAGCGGAAGTGTGTGTAGTTGAATTAGTAGTAATGGTATTACATTATTATGAGATGTAAAAATGTGTTGTGTGTAGGGAATATATGTGGTATGGATTTTTGTGTTGTGGAGAGAGATAGAGGAAGCTAGAGAGAGAATGAGTGAATGTGAGAGAGGGTGAACAGATAGTACATGTTAGAATGATAGTGATTACAGTATATATGAAAAGAAATAGAAGATTTGTTTCTGGGATATTGTTTGATAGTGAAGGTTTTGTAGCAAATATGTAATTAATGCTTCAGATGGAAAATGGTCTATGGTCTGTGTTTTTCCTTTCTGAATGCAAACCTCCCATAAATAAATTGAAATTGTATTAAGCTGGTGTGGTGTTATGTTATTTGAATACCTTAAAGTTTTATTTTCCTGTTCAGGCTACTAAAATATTTTACTCTAAGAGGATACAAATGGTATAGCCACACTGCAAATTATTTTACAAATGCTACAATGTAGTAGTGCTTTCTTTTAAGGTTCTCTTTAATATATTTACTCGTCCATCATGTGCACTTTGCCAATGTAACTAAGAATTGGGCATCTCTCACGTTACAGGGAATTTGCAAAAAAGGAAGCTACGGACTAACTGAACAAAACGTGGGCAGAATAGCATTAGGACAGCAAATCCCAACAAGCTAACAAAAAGCAAAAGCAGCTACTAATTAATGGAAAAACATCTACTCGTCCATAGTGTGCACTCAGTGAATATGACTAGAGAGCAACAGGCAAACACATATTAAAAGAATACTGAAACAATTTGCCAACACACTCCATTTAAAATATAATTAAAGTCTTCCACAAAGAAATAAATATAGGGAATGAAAAAACAATAAGGGCGACTAAACATATATGCACTAGATGCAGAACTGGATAAGTGACAGCAACAGACAAAATTTCATTTTGCTATAACTCCACCTATCCTTACCCCAATACTGTTTTCGTAGACATTGCACTGCTCTACCTATATTCTGTGATTCGTGTTTAATCCACATAAAACGTAGTGTTGAGTGGTCGCTTACCCCGTTCTCAGATGTAAATATTGCTGTGAGAACTGAAATATGTCAGAGTAGCGCCTACAATACTTATTGGCACTTTAATGCGCTCAGTTCCAATGTTAAATAAATCATTGCACCTGCAAATAAATAGATAACATATAAAAACACGCTGCCTTTCAAATATAATTAAGCACTATTTAATACTAAATATATAATTAAGAAGGATAGCTGGCTTTTGTTTGTAGTAAAGCACATAAGTAAAAGAAAGTAGGTATTAAAAATAATATTACGAAAATGTGTAAATGCGAATTAAAAACAATTTCCTTTCAAAGGGTTACTTTATATCTGAAACGGTGCAGGTATTTTATATGTGGAACAGTGCATGTTGTTTTAGTAGTTATTTTACGTGTGCTTTAATGTAGCGCCAATTTTTTATAAGGAGAGATATTTTTAGGAACAAACAAATAGAGAAGAAACATGGAAGAGAAAAAAGGCTCTTGCTGCTCTTGATATAGCAGCACTGTCCAATACAAAAATTGAAAGGAGTGCCGCCTTTTTTTGCATTTTTTTTTGTGCAACGCAAACTCGACCTCGAAGGTATTGGAGCACTTTACATGAGCACCAGTTACATTACACAAGGTCACATTAATCTTAGGTAGGAGCAGGGAGATTAAGTAATTTGTCCAAAATCACAGGATGTTGAGCTGACCCCGAGACACAGACCAGCAGCGTTGGCCATTACGCAATATCCTCTTCTTTAATTTTCATAACAGCAAATTGTAAACATATTTTTAAATTAAATAAATACATTTATTAAATGCACCAATGCAAGCTTAAAAACAAAACCCATACAGCAAGACCATTTTGTCGAAAGTTATTTTTAATTATTACAAAGGCTAACATTGTTTTTAAGCTTATTGTGATGTATTCATACTTTTTTATCAGAAAAAGAAGGGAGGTTGAGCCAAGCAGTCTGGACTAGTGTGATAGGTTTGAATCGTTTCTCGAAGTGTTGGGAAAGGAGACAGTGATAGGATAATAAAGTGCAAATTAGGCTCGTAGCAAAGATCGTTATCTTTACTGCAGCGGCATATGTGGAACACATAGTGAATCAGTTGCTATTAACAGCAGGATCTCAAACTTCCCACAAAAACTATAACTTGCTTCGTAAACTGCCAAGCCATGTAGAGAGCACAGTGCACGTAATAGAGCCAAGGGAAAAATAAACGTGTAGTCTGTCTATTCAAGTCCACAGGAGTGCAGGATGATGAAGACCAGTGAAAGAAAAGCCTGGAAGCCATTTACCAGCCGAGGCACAGGGTGAGTGATACCCATGTGGAGCTGCTTCTGCCTCCATGACGTGCTGTGATTTTACAAGCAGCTCAAGTGAGACACAATTAGAGAACTTAAAAAAATGATAGACTCGGTAGAAGCATGTTGTGCACGCTGCACTAACAGAAATAAATATTAAAAACATGTTTATGTGGTGGTGTTACTAGGAGCCCATGGCGGCCAGGCAACGTTGCAATGGGTGCAGAAGTCCAGAGCATTTGTGTGAACTGTGCATGATGTCACGTACAGGCAGAGATGCGCACAGCAGATAAAAGCACCTCAGGTGCGGTTTTCTTCTCTTTGTATGGCACTGTGATTGGCTGCTGCGAGAAGCCCAAAAGAAGATACCATTTGACTCTTTTTAGGCACACACTACGAAGTATTTTGCAGGCCAAATGTAGGTTGCAGGAGCACCTGCGTCTCTACCACAAGTGTTATGCTAATTATTAAATAAATGTACCGGCCACCTCCGCTTTGGAAAGTAGGCATCGGAAATGTGGCAGAATGCTTTTTGGAATAAAGAATGTTTTCTCAATCAGTTTGTTGTGTCCAATCAGCTGCGCGAGCGACAACCCAATAACGAGCTTTCGGCCCTTATTGTCATCCCTACGATCACCAGGGGAAGAAAGGGGCACAGAGCGCAGAGTCGCACTCACTTTCCAGGCTGGCGGTGCAGATGGGGGTAGCGTCGCCTGCATAGGCTTACCAGCCGTCATTGCCAGTGGGGGCCTCTCTGAGGGGGGTTGTCGAGGGGCGGGCGCTGGAATACAACCCACAGCTGAACACGAGCTGAGGCAGGAAATAATAAAACCAGACGCTCGTGCGTCATGGCCTTTTGCCTGCGATTACCCGCACGGCCGGCATGTGTTTCCAATTATCGTGCCCGCGTCTGGGCACGATAATTGGAAACAGATGTCTGCCGTGCGGGTAACCGCAGGGAAAAGGCCATGACACACAAGCGTCTGGTCAGCTTTTTGAATCCCCTTACTTAAAGTCTCGCAGAGCAGCGCTTGCGCGCTACTCGAGGCTCGACCTAAAAATGGAGTTTGGTATCCCTGAACTCAGGATTTAATAACACATCTTTTAGTAAAGATGGTTTTTAAATTATGTGTTTGAAAATACCCCTTTTAGAAAGTGTCTATTTTCTTGTTCAACCATCCTGCGTGCCTCTGCCTGTTTGTGGATTGACTGTCTGGCGTTGGAGTGACAGGGGTTGGGGAGGTGCAGCGGCTCCAGGAGTCTGGATGAGTCAGCACTAGGCTGAATAGGCCTTAACTGCATTGGCAGTGGTGGGAGGAGTAGCACCTGTACCTGAATAGGGCTGTGTCTGCCGTCCACAATGCTGGCTCCGCCCCCTGTGGTTTGTCTGGGGCCAAGGCTCACACTGACAATGGATGTTGTTGTGCACTTGCAGAGTGCCCCCAGAACTGGTTTGAACTGGGCTCAGAGCCCCTTGCACAAAGAGAACAAAGACATTTTGGGGTAGAAGTATTAGACCTAAAACCCCTGAACTTTACATCATTCCTGGAATTCAAGAGGAACCTTTGCCAAGGAGAAGAGCTGGAGAGACTGAGGAAAAGTACTGCCCTTGCTGTGTGTCTGGGGTTGGCCTGCAGTTGCTCTTTCTGCCAAGGAAAGGAGAAGGACTTTGCTGTGTGCTGTGTCCCCTGCTTGAAGGAGATCTCCAAGGTCCTCAAGTGAGCTGGCCTCCTGTTCTGAAGTCTCAGGGACACAAAGACTTTACCCCCAGCTCCCCTGAACTCTTCTGCTGTGAGTTCTAGCCTGCCAAGAGGTGCCTGTGCCAGTTTTGGGCCTCTGGAGGTTGTTGCTGCTGTTTGGGAGCTGGAAGAAAGAAGAAACGTGAAGAACTGCTAAAATCGACGCATCGCTCTTCTTGCGGCTGTTTTCTCGACGCATCTCCAGGGCGCGAGAAGAATTTCCATGCCTCGCCGTGCCGCTGTGAAAACCATTGCGGGGCCTGTCGCCGCTGCAAGAATCGACGCATCGAGGGATCGCGGCAGAAGAGGACCGACGCAGCGCCACTCACCGCTGCCACATCGATCGCCGACGCATCCCAGATTTCCACGCATTGAACCTGTGCGGCACGCTTTCCTGACACATCACCTGCGAACCGGAACCGTCATGAAGAATCGGCGCATCACTTCCCATACAGAGCGTATTCGACGCAACTCGCCCTCTGCGTGTCGCAGAACTGTCGCATCGCCTCCCCAAGGTCTCAGGAGTGTCGCATCTCTTTGTTTTCCAACTCTGCAGATGTTTAGCTTTGGAACTTTGACACATCTACAGGTACTTTGGTGAAAATTCACGCACCCATCGTTTTCTATGGTACAAGTTCTTGAAACCTTTTTAAAGTCATATTTTTAACTGTGTATGTTGGATTTTTGTCATTTTGGTCTTGTTTAGTTTAAATAAAGATACTTTATTTTTCTAAACTGGTGTGGTGTCCTTTTGTGGTGTTTTCACTGTGTTACTGTAGGTGTTGGTACAAATACTTTACACATTGCCTTTGGGATAAGCCTGTCTACTGTTGCCAAGCTACCAAGGGGGTGAGCAGGGGTTATCTAAAGTGTGTATCCCCCTTACCCTGACTAGAAGCAAGGGTCCCTATTTGGACAAAGGTACCTACCTCTGCTAACTAGAGACCCCCATTTCTAACATTGGTGGGCAGCGGTAAGGATTTGAACCTGTATTTGTACTTGACCCACAGTGATTGGTGTACATCACTAGTTTAGTGCAGACCACTACGCAACCACATACTGTGTTTTGTTTTTGGTTCTATTTTTTGAGTGACCCTTAAAGTATCCACGTGTCATGTCTCAGAAGGGTAAACCAGCTAGTGAGATGGCAGAATTGGAGTTTGATATTGAGGTTTTGCATACCTACAAAGTAGATCAGCCAATTCACTGTATGTTGGTATCTCAGCATATCAATTACATCGCTTACAGCTGGTGCAGAACCAAGCGGCCAGGTTGATTTTTCATCAGCCCAAATGGCACCACGTCAGACCGCTAATGAACAGCCTACATTGGCTTCCTGTGGCCAAACGCTGCGCCTTCAAGCTGGGATGTACCATCTTCAAAGCCCTCTTTGGTAATAGTCCAGCATTAATTTCTTCTAGGATCCAGCGCTATACTCCTTCTCGGGACCCGCGATCTTCCCATTTGAATTTGCTGGCTACTCCATCATTCAAACGCAAGAAGTACGGGGGACTAAGATTCGCAGTATTGGCCCCGCAATTTTGGAACTCGCTTCCTGTGGAGCTGAGGTCTGTGACCTCTTATGCACAGTTTAGGAAACAGCTTAAGACCTGGCTGTTCTCCCAGGCGTATGACTAAGTTAATTCTCTCGTTGTTGCAGCCTCCCCTCTGACTCCAGCGCCATGAAACCGGTTGGTGTACGTGCGCTTAATAAGTGTCTTTAACAGAACATAACATCAGCTCAAGCAATTTTGCAAAGATTTTGGATGTCCCATGAAGAGCAGCTCCAGGAAGGAGGAGCTACAGAAGTCCTTAAGGGCCTGGTGGGAGGCCAAAGAGGCTGGGGAGAAAGGTGATGCAGAGGTGGATGAGGATGCACAAGGGAATGGTTTCAGGTCACAGGATCTGCCTGTGTCAAGAGCAGCCTCCAGGGCTGGCAGCCACCATTCCGCTAGGAGCTTTTCCCCAGAGGAGCTGGAGGAAAACCAAAGGGTCAGAGATCATGAAGTTCAGCTCTTAAGCTTAAAGATGAAGCAATTAGCAATGGAGAACCAAAAGGCTGCCATAGAGAGAGAAGATGGCAGAGGAGAGAAAGAACGCTCTCGCTTTGGAGGAAAAGAAATTGCTTTGGCTCATGAGTTGAGCATGAGGGAACTGGACATTAAGGCCAAGCAAGTGGAGTCCAGTTCAAATGGTGGCAGCGTAGAACCAGTACAAGGGGGTAAGGTTTACATACCCAAGGACCAAGTGCAGAATTACGAGAGGGTGATGATATTTATGCATGGTTTACGGCGTATGAGATAGCCTTAAGAATAAATGAGGTTCCTGAGAAGAATTGGGGGGGCGGGCCTGTGGAAACACTTTGAGGCCTCTGGGAGGGACACCCTACCACCTTTAGAGCAGTCGGGTACCCTGACTTATGCCCATATGAAGGAGGCTTTATGCCTCAGGTATGGGCTCACCCCAGAGCAATACAGAGAGAAGTTCAGGAACTTTAAGAAGCTTGATCCGCATAGTTGGGTTGAATGTGTGAACATGTATAACCGTGCACTGGAAGGTTTGGTGAAGGGCAGCAAGGTAACTGATTACCAGGGGTTGTACAACTTAATTGTTTGGGAGCACTTGAGTAGTCTGTGTGTTCCAGAGTTGCGCCAGCATCTATTGGATAGTAAGCTAACTGATCCCAGGGAGCTTGCTAAGGAGGCGGACCGCTGGACTGGCACCAGGGTCCACAAGGGGATTGTGGGTAACCCAGCCAAGGGTGGACAGGGTCCCCAGCAGAATAGTGGGGGGGACAAGGGTAACCAAAAGGAGTTCTCTAAAGGGCCCCAAAAAAGTTCCCAGTTAAGGAGTCCCAGCCCCCAAGCCTAAGGTGTCCTGGCCCCCTAATGGCAGGCACGACAACTGGGGTCCCCAGGTGTTATTCATGTGGTCAGGTGGGCCACATTGCAAGAGATCCCAAGTGCCCCAACACACCCCCAGCACCCACTGGTGCTCCGTCACCAGGGTTATTGAGTGTAGCGCTGGGGGAGGAATTGTTTCCTAGTGAAGGGGGAGCAAGCAGTTATGACCCTTGTCTCATTAGGATACAGAGAGATGGTCCAAGGATCCTATCTGCCTGAGAACACTAAGAAGTACAGGCAGTGGGTGACCATCAATGGGAGGAGGATGGAGGCTTTGAGAGACACAGGAGCCAGTGTGACATCTGTCAGGTGTCAATGGGTATCTGAAGAGCAGGTTATTCCCAATGTACTTCACCCTGTAGTTGCAGCAGACAACTCTGAGCGCCTGTGTATGGTGGCGCTAGTTCCCTTTGAGTGGGGGGGTCTCAGGTTCCTTAAAGGTCGTTGTTAGTCCGTCCATGCCTGTAGACTGTCTGCTGGGCAATGACCTGGAGAGTTCCCCATGCCAGGCTCATTTGGAGATGTTGGGTCTGCCTGATTGGGTCTGTGTGACCACTCGGTCAATGGCAGCCAGTAGGGGTAATCAAGAGGACCTGGAGCCTGAAACAGTGGCCCAGGTGCCTGCCAGGAAGAGAAGGGGCAGGGGGCATGGGAAACCAGCCCCAGAGGTTCCCGCGGTCCATGAAGAAGCAGACCCTGAGGGGGATGCCCTTGAACCCACAGGGGAGCAGGTAGCCGAACTGGGAGACCTACCGGAGCTGACCCATTGGCAGCAGGAAGGGGGTCCCTCCAGGGAGGAGTTCTGCAGAGCGCAGATGGAGTGCCCTACTCTTATTGGTTTGCGGCAACAGGCTGCAAACCAGGCAGCAGGTGATCAGTCTGGATCACATCTGATTTACTGGGAAGATGGATTGTTGTATAGTGAGCCTAAGGTCGCTGAGCCCGGTGCAGCCCATGTGCTGGTGGTACCCGAGCGCTTCAGGACCTTCCTACTGGGTCTGACTCATGATGTGCCTCTCGCAGGACATTTGGGGTGCGACAAGACTTTTCAGAGGCTTGTCACCCACTTTTACTGGCCCCAAATGAGAAGGCACATTGGTACACATTGTAGGTCTTGTCAGACTTGTCAGGCAAGTGGCAAGAGTGGGGGGAAGTGTAAGGCTCCCCTCCAACCTTTTCCTGTGGTGAGCACCCCTTTTGAGCAGGTAGGCATTGATATTGTGGGGCCACTGGAACCCAAGGCAGCCTTCGGCAACAAGTTTATCTTGGTCTTGGTGGACCATGCCACCCGGTACCCGGAAGCTGTCCCTCTCCGGACAATCACAGCCCCCGTGGTGGGCCGTGCAATGATGGGAATCTTTTCCCCTGTGGGGTTCCCCAGAGAGGTGGTCTCTGACCGTGATACAAATTCATTTCGAAGTAAATGACATCTTGGTGGGAGGGGTGCGGTGTGGCATACAAGTTCACCACTCCTTACCATCCTCAAGTGAATGGGTTGATTGAGAGATTCAACCGAACCCTGAAGGGCATGATAAAGGGTCTTGCAGAACCCATGAGACGGAAGTGGGACGTCTTTTTGCCATGCCTGTTGTTTGCATACAGGGAGGTACCGCAGAAGTCCTTAGGGTTCAGTCACTTTGAACTGCTGTATGGTCACCCTGTGAGAGGACCTCTGAGTCTGGTGAAGGAGGTTTGGGAGAAAACTCCTGGTAAGACTCCACAAGATGTGTTCAGCTATGTGCTGGCCTTCAGAAACCAGACTCAACGCTTCAGGAAACTCGCTCAGGCGAACCTGGAAGCTAGCCAGGAAGAAATGAAAAGATGGTATGATCAGAATGCCACTCTGGTCGAATTTCAGCCTGGCCAGAAAGTGTGGGTGATGGCACCAGTGGAGTCTTGTGCGCTCCAAGATAAGTGGACTGGTCCATATGAGGTGGTGGAGCGCAAGAGTGAGGTGACCTATTTGGTTGACTTGCAGACTCCTAGGAACCCTTTGAAGGTCCTGCATGTAAACCGCCTCAAGCCGCACTTTGAGAGGTCTGAGGTAATTATGCTCCGTGCAACAGATGATGGAATGGAGGAGGAGAGTGAGCCTCTTCCTGACCTGTCAGCGAAGGAACATGATGGGTCAGTGGGTGGGGTAAACCTTTCTCCTACCCTGACCCCAGAGTAGCAGAGGGACTGTCGCCATGTGCTGGGACAGTTCGCCTCCCTGTTCTCCCTGACACCAGGAGTCACCAATTGGTGCGTCCGTGATGTGGACACTGGAGACAGTCTATCTGTGAAGCAGAAATTTAACAGGGTAGCTGACAAAGTCAGGGCCAGCATCAAGGAAGAAGTTTCCAAGATGTTGGCGTTAGGGGTGATAGAGCCCTCAAGCAGCCCCTGGGCTAGCCCCGTGGTCTTAGTTCCAAAGGCTGCTGCACCCGGTGCAACTCCAGAACTCCGGTTCTGTGTGGACTACCATGGGCTCAATGCGGTCACCAAGACTGATGCGCACCCCATCCCCAGAGCTGACGAGCTCATTGATTGGCTGGGAGCTGCCCGGTACCTCAGCACATTTGATTTGATGTCTGGGTACTGGCAGATTGTCTTAACCGATGGGGCCAAGGAGAGGTCTGCGTTCTCAATGCCAGAGGGGCACCACCAGTTCCGGGTTATGCCCTTTGGGTTGAAGAACGCCCCTGCCACCTTCCAGAGACTGGTCAACCGGGTACTGTCCGGGCTGGAGGAATTCAGCGCCGCTTACCTGGATGACATTGCTGTGTTCGGCTCCAGTTGGGAGGAACATTTGCAACACATCTGTGAAGTGTTGAAGGCTCTGCAAAGGGCAGGCCTCACTATCAAGGCTAGTAAGTTTCAGATAGGGCAGGGGTCTGTTTTGTTTTGGGACACCAGGTAGGGAGCGGCCAGGTGGCACCCCTACAAGCGAAAATTGACACCATTCTGGCTTGGGAGCCTCCCAAGACCCAGACAGAGGTGAGAGCCTTTGTAGGTTTCACCGAGTACTACCGACGGTTTGTCAAGGGGTATGGCACCATTGTTGCCCCCTTGACAGAGCTGACTTCAAGGCAGTAGCCCAGGAAGGTGATCTGGACTGATGCCTGCCAGACCGCTTTTGATGCCCTGAAATCTGCTTAAGGCACCTGATTTCTCCAAAGAATTTGTTGTGCAGACAGATGCTTCAGAGCATGGTGTGGGAGCAGTACTCTCACAATTGAACGACGGTTTCGTCCAACCTGTAGCTTTCATCAGTAGGAGGCTACTTTCCAGGGAACAGAGGTGGAGTGCAATTGAAAGGGAAGCTTTTGCTGTGGTCTGGGCGCTGAAGAAGCTAAGGCCCTACTTGTTTGGGACTCACTTACGGGTTCAGACAGACCACAGGCCCCTCAGATGGTTGATGCAGATGAGGGGTGAGAATCCAAAACTGTTGAGGTGGTCCATCTCCCTACAGGGAATGGACTTTACGGTGGAACACCGCCCTGGTACAGAACACGCCAATGCTGATGGTCTGTCCAGATTCTTCCGCCTTAGTGATGAGAACTCCCAAGAGGGTGGGTAGTTCTCCCCACTTTTCAGTTGGAGGGGACACGTGTTAGACCTGGCATCCTTGGCGTGGTTTTCTCTGACTTTTTGCCTCTACCTCCTGTGTTTTTGATGCTGTGCTGGATTTTGTTTTTGCAGGCTTAGATGCTTTGGGCACTTTGCCACTGCTGATCAGTGTCAAAGTGCAAGTGCTCCCTGTGTAAATTGACATTGTGATTGGTTCTCCCTGATTGGCATATTTGATTTACTGGGCAGTCCCTAGTGAAGTGCACTGAGTGTGCCAGGGCTGGTAAATCAAATGCTACTAGTGGGCTTGCAGAGCTGATTGTGCTATCCACATGAGTAGCCCTGAAAAGAGGTCTCAGGCCTGCCTCAGTGCTTGTGCCCAGTTTATTAACTGCCATGGCGACTTGGCAAGTGCACCCACTTGCCAGGACCTAACCTTCCCTTTTCTTACACATAGGGCACCTCTATTGTAGGCCCAAGGTACCCCCTCGGCAGGGTGCAGTGTATGTGAAAGTGAGGACATATACTGGTGTGTGCAACATGTCCTGATAGTGAAATACAGCCAATTTCGTTTTTCACTATTGAAAGGCTATCTTGCCCCATAAGACAGAATGGGGAATGCTTTGTAACATTTTACAAGCATATCTTCTCATAGGGATAAGATAGAAAAATGGAGTTTGGTATCCCTGAACTCAGGATTTAATAACACATCTTTTAGTAAAGATGGTTTTTAAATTATGTGTTTGAAAATACCCCTTTTAGAAAGTGTCTATTTTCTTGTTCAACCATCCTGCGTGCCTCTGCCTGTTTGTGGATTGACTGTCTGGCGTTGGAGTGACAGGGGTTGGGGAGGTGCAGCGGCTCCAGGAGTCTGGATGAGTCAGCACTAGGCTGAATAGGCCTTAACTGCATTGGCAGTGGTGGGAGGAGTAGCACCTGTACCTGAATAGGGCTGTGTCTGCCGTCCACAATGCTGGCTCCGCCCCCTGTGGTTTGTCTGGGGCCAAGGCTCACACTGACAATGGATGTTGTTGTGCACTTGCAGAGTGCCCCCAGAACTGGTTTGAACTGGGCTCAGAGCCCCTTGCACAAAGAGAACAAAGACATTTTGGGGTAGAAGTATTAGACCTAAAACCCCTGAACTTTACATCATTCCTGGAATTCAAGAGGAACCTTTGCCAAGGAGAAGAGCTGGAGAGACTGAGGAAAAGTACTGCCCTTGCTGTGTGTCTGGGGTTGGCCTGCAGTTGCTCTTTCTGCCAAGGAAAGGAGAAGGACTTTGCTGTGTGCTGTGTCCCCTGCTTGAAGGAGATCTCCAAGGTCCTCAAGTGAGCTGGCCTCCTGTTCTGAAGTCTCAGGGACACAAAGACTTTACCCCCAGCTCCCCTGAACTCTTCTGCTGTGAGTTCTAGCCTGCCAAGAGGTGCCTGTGCCAGTTTTGGGCCACTGGAGGTTGTTGCTGCTGTTTGGGAGCTGGAAGAAAGAAGAAACGTGAAGAACTGCTAAAATCGACGCATCGCTCTTCTTGCGGCTGTTTTCTCGACGCATCTCCAGGGCGCGAGAAGAATTTCCATGCCTCGCCGTGCCGCTGTGAAAACCATTGCGGGGCCTGTCGCCGCTGCAAGAATCGACGCATCGAGGGATCGCGGCAGAAGAGGACCGACGCAGCGCCACTCACCGCTGCCACATCGATCGCCGACGCATCCCAGATTTCCACGCATTGAACCTGTGCGGCACGCATTCCTAACACATCACCTGCGAACCGGAACCGTCATGAAGAATCGGCGCATCACTTCCCATACAGAGCGTATTCGACGCAACTCGCCCTCTGCGTGTCGCAGAACTGTCGCATCGCCTCCCCAAGGTCTCAGGAGTGTCGCATCTCTTTGTTTTCCAACTCTGCAGATGTTTAGCTTTGGAACTTTGACACATCTACAGGTACTTTGGTGAAAATTCACGCACCCATCGTTTTCTATGGTACAAGTTCTTGAAACCTTTTAAAGTCATATTTTTAACTGTGTATGTTGGATTTTTGTCATTTTGGTCTTGTTTAGTTTAAATAAAGATACTTTATTTTTCTAAACTGGTGTGGTGTCCTTTTGTGGTGTTTTCACTGTGTTACTGTAGGTGTTGGTACAAATACTTTACACATTGCCTTTGGGATAAGCCTGTCTACTCGTGCCAAGCTACCAAGGGGGTGAGCAGGGGTTATCTAAAGTGTGTATCCCCCTTACCCTGACTAGAAGCAAGGGTCCCTATTTGGACAAAGGTACCTACCTCTGCTAACTAGAGACCCCCATTTCTAACATTGGTGGGCAGCGGTAAGGATTTGAACCTGTATTTGTACTTGACCCACAGTGATTGGTGTAAATCACTAGTTTAGTGCAGACCACTACGCAACCACATACTGTGTTTTGTTTTTGGTTCTATTTTTTGAGTGACCCTTAAAGTATCCACGTGACATGTCTCAGAAGGGTAAACCAGCTAGTGAGATGGCAGAATTGGAGTTTGATATTGAGGTTTTGCATACCTACAAAGTAGATCAGCCAATTCACTGTATGTTGGTATCTCAGCATATCAATTACATCGCTTACAGCTGGTGCAGAACCAAGCGGCCAGGTTGATTTTTCATCAGCCCAAATGGCACCACGTCAGACCGCTAATGAACAGCCTACATTGGCTTCCTGTGGCCAAACGCTGCGCCTTCAAGCTGGGATGTACCATCTTCAAAGCCCTCTTTGGTAATAGTCCAGCATTAATTTCTTCTAGGATCCAGCGCTATACTCCTTCTCGGGACCCGCGATCTTCCCATTTGAATTTGCTGGCTACTCCATCATTCAAACGCAAGAAGTACGGGGGACTAAGATTCGCAGTATTGGCCCCGCAATTTTGGAACTCGCTTCCTGTGGAGCTGAGGTCTGTGACCTCTTATGCACAGTTTAGGAAACAGCTTAAGACCTGGCTGATCTCCCAGGCGTATGACTAAGTTAATTCTCTCGTTGTTGCAGCCTCCCCTCTGACTCCAGCGCCATGAAACCGGTTGGTGTACGTGCGCTTAATAAGTGTCTTTAACAGAACATAACATCAGCTCAAGCAATTTTGCAAAGATTTTGGATGTCCCATGAAGAGCAGCTCCAGGAAGGAGGAGCTACAGAAGTCCTTAAGGGCCTGGTGGGAGGCCAAAGAGGCTGGGGAGAAAGGTGATGCAGAGGTGGATGAGGATGCACAAGGGAATGGTTTCAGGTCACAGGATCTGCCTGTGTCAAGAGCAGCCTCCAGGGCTGGCAGCCACCATTCCGCTAGGAGCTTTTCCCCAGAGGAGCTGGAGGAAAACCAAAGGGTCAGAGATCATGAAGTTCAGCTCTTAAGCTTAAAGATGAAGCAATTAGCAATGGAGAACCAAAAGGCTGCCATAGAGAGAGAGAAGATGGCAGAGGAGAGAAAGAACGCTCTCGCTTTGGAGGAAAAGAAATTGCTTTGGCTCATGAGTTGAGCATGAGGGAACTGGACATTAAGGCCAAGCAAGTGGAGTCCAGTTCAAATGGTGGCAGCGTAGAACCAGTACAAGGGGGTAAGGTTTACATACCCAAGGACCAAGTGCAGAATTACGAGAGGGTGATGATATTTATGCATGGTTTACGGCGTATGAGAAAGCCTTAAGAATAAATGAGGTTCCTGAGAAGAATTGGGGGCGGGCCTGTGGAAACACTTTGAGGCCTCTGGGAGGGACACCCTACCACCTTTAGAGCAGTCGGGTACCCTGACTTATGCCCATATGAAGGAGGCTTTATGCCTCAGGTATGGGCTCACCCCAGAGCAATACAGAGAGAAGTTCAGGAACTTTAAGAAGCTTGATCCGCATAGTTGGGTTGAATGTGTGAACATGTATAACCGTGCACTGGAAGGTTTGGTGAAGGGCAGCAAGGTAACTGATTACCAGGGGTTGTACAACTTAATTGTTTGGGAGCACTTGAGTAGTCTGTGTGTTCCAGAGTTGCGCCAGCATCTATTGGATAGTAAGCTAACTGATCCCAGGGAGCTTGCTAAGGAGGCGGACCGCTGGACTGGCACCAGGGTCCACAAGGGAATTGTGGGTAACCCAGCCAAGGGTGGACAGGGTCCCCAGCAGAATAGTGGGGGGACAAGGGTAACCAAAAGGAGTTCTCTAAAGGGCCCCAAAAAGTTCCCAGGGTAAGGAGTCCCAGCCCCCAAGCCTAAGGTGTCCTGGCCCCTAATGGCAGGCACGACAACTGGGGTCCCCCAGGTGTTATTCATGTGGTCAGGTGGGCCACATTGCAAGAGATCCCAAGTGCCCCAACACACCCCCAGCACCCACTGGTGCTCCGTCACCAGGGTTATTGAGTGTAGCGCTGGGGGAGGAATTGTTTCCTAGTGAAGGGGGGAGCAAGCAGTTATGACCCTTGTCTCATTAGGATACAGAGAGATGGTCCAAGGATCCTATCTGCCTGAGAACACTAAGAAGTACAGGCAGTGGGTGACCATCAATGGGAGGAGGATGGAGGCTTTGAGAGACACAGGAGCCAGTGTGACATCTGTCAGGTGTCAATGGGTATCTGAAGAGCAGGTTATTCCCAATGTACTTCACCCTGTAGTTGCAGCAGACAACTCTGAGCGCCTGTGTAAGGTGGCGCTAGTTCCCTTTGAGTGGGGGGTCTCAGGTTCCTTGAAGGTCGTTGTTAGTCCGTCCATGCCTGTAGACTGTCTGCTGGGCAATGACCTGGAGAGTTCCCCATGCCAGGCTCATTTGGAGATGTTGGGTCTGCCTGATTGGGTCTGTGTGACCACTCGGTCAATGGCAGCCAGTAGGGGTAATCAAGAGGACCTGGAGCCTGAAACAGTGGCCCAGGTGCCTGCCAGGAAGAGAAGGGGCAGGGGGCATGGGAAACCAGCCCCAGAGGTTCCCGCGGTCCATGAAGAAGCAGACCCTGAGGGGGATGCCCTTGAACCCACAGGGGAGCAGGTAGCCGAACTGGGAGACCTACCGGAGCTGACCCATTGGCAGCAGGAAGGGGGTCCCTCCAGGGAGGAGTTCTGCAGAGCGCAGATGGAGTGCCCTACTCTTATTGGTTTGCGGCAACAGGCTGCAAACCAGGCAGCAGGTGATCAGTCTGGATCACATCTGATTTACTGGGAAGATGGATTGTTGTATAGTGAGCCTAAGGTCGCTGAGCCCGGTGCAGCCCATGTGCTGGTGGTACCCGAGCGCTTCAGGACCTTCCTACTGGGTCTGACTCATGATGTGCCTCTCGCAGGACATTTGGGGTGCGACAAGACTTTTCAGAGGCTTGTCACCCACTTTTACTGGCCCCAAATGAGAAGGCACATTGGTACACATTGTAGGTCTTGTCAGACTTGTCAGGCAAGTGGCAAGAGTGGGGGAAGTGTAAGGCTCCCCTCCAACCTTTTCCTGTGGTGAGCACCCCTTTTGAGCAGGTAGGCATTGATATTGTGGGGCCACTGGAACCCAAGGCAGCCTTCGGCAACAAGTTTATCTTGGTCTTGGTGGACCATGCCACCCGGTACCCGAAAGCTGTCCCTCTCCGGACAATCACAGCCCCCGTGGTGGGCCGTGCATTGATGGGAATCTTTTCCCTGTGGGGTTCCCCAGAGAGGTGGTCTCTGACCGTGGTACAAATTCATTTCGAAGTAAATGACATCTTGGTGGGAGGAGTGCGGTGTGGCATACAAGTTCACCACTCCTTACCATCCTCAAGTGAATGGGTTGATTGAGAGATTCAACCGAACCCTGAAGGGCATGATAAAGGGTCTTGCAGAACCCATGAGACGGAAGTGGGACGTCTTTTTGCCATGCCTGTTGTTTGCATACAGGGAGGTACCGCAGAAGTCCTTAGGGTTCAGTCACTTTGAACTGCTGTATGGTCACCCTGTGAGAGGACCTCTGAGTCTGGTGAAGGAGGTTTGGGAGAAAACTCCTGGTAAGACTCCACAAGATGTGTTCAGCTATGTGCTGGCCTTCAGAAACCAGACTCAACGCTTCAGGAAACTCGCTCAGGCGAACCTGGAAGCTAGCCAGGAAGAAATGAAAAGATGGTATGATCAGAATGCCACTCTGGTCGAATTTCAGCCTGGCCAGAAAGTGTGGGTGATGGCACCAGTGGAGTCTTGTGCGCTCCAAGATAAGTGGACTGGTCCATATGAGGTGGTGGAGCGCAAGAGTAAGGTGACCTATTTGGTTGACTTGCAGACTCCTAGGAACCCTTTGAAGGTCCTGCATGTAAACCGCCTCAAGCCGCACTTTGAGAGGTCTGAGGTAATTATGCTCCGTGCAACAGATGATGGAATGGAGGAGGAGAGTGAGCCTCTTCCTGACCTGTCAGCGAAGGAACATGATGGGTCAGTGGGTGGGGTAAACCTTTCTCCTACCCTGACCCCAGAGTAGCAGAGGGACTGTCGCCATGTGCTGGGACAGTTCGCCTCCCTGTTCTCCCTGACACCAGGAGTCACCAATTGGTGCGTCCGTGATGTGGACACTGGAGACAGTCTATCTGTGAAGCAGAAATTTAACAGGGTAGCTGACAAAGTCAGGGCCAGCATCAAGGAAGAAGTTTCCAAGATGTTGGCGTTAGGGGTGATAGAGCCCTCAAGCAGCCCCTGGGCTAGCCCCGTGGTCTTAGTTCCAAAGGCTGCTGCACCCGGTGCAACTCCAGAACTCCGGTTCTGTGTGGACTACCATGGGCTCAATGCGGTCACCAAGACTGATGCGCACCCCATCCCCAGAGCTGACGAGCTCATTGATTGGCTGGGAGCTGCCCGGTACCTCAGCACATTTGATTTGATGTCTGGGTACTGGCAGATTGTCTTAACCGATGGGGCCAAGGAGAGGTCTGCGTTCTCAATGCCAGAGGGGCACCACCAGTTCCGGGTTATGCCCTTTGGGTTGAAGAACGCCCCTGCCACCTTCCAGAGACTGGTCAACCGGGTACTGTCCGGGCTGGAGGAATTCAGCGCCGCTTACCTGGATGACATTGCTGTGTTCGGCTCCAGTTGGGAGGAACATTTGCAACACATCTGTGAAGTGTTGAAGGCTCTGCAAAGGGCAGGCCTCACTATCAAGGCTAGTAAGTTTCAGATAGGGCAGGGGTCTGTGGTGTTTTGGGACACCAGGTAGGGAGCGGCCAGGTGGCACCCCTACAAGCGAAAATTGACACCATTCTGGCTTGGGAGCCTCCCAAGACCCAGACAGAGGTGAGAGCCTTTGTAGGTTTCACCGAGTACTACCGACGGTTTGTCAAGGGGTATGGCACCATTGTTGCCCCCTTGACAGAGCTGACTTCAAGGCAGTAGCCCAGGAAGGTGATCTGGACTGATGCCTGCCAGACCGCTTTTGATGCCCTGAAATCTGCTTAAGGCACCTGATTTCTCCAAAGAATTTGTTGTGCAGACAGATGCTTCAGAGCATGGTGTGGGAGCAGTACTCTCACAATTGAACGACGGTTTCGTCCAACCTGTAGCTTTCATCAGTAGGAGGCTACTTTCCAGGGAACAGAGGTGGAGTGCAATTGAAAGGGAAGCTTTTGCTGTGGTCTGGGCGCTGAAGAAGCTAAGGCCCTACTTGTTTGGGACTCACTTACGGGTTCAGACAGACCACAGGCCCCTCAGATGGTTGATGCAGATGAGGGGTGAGAATCCAAAACTGTTGAGGTGGTCCATCTCCCTACAGGGAATGGACTTTACGGTGGAACACCACCCTGGTACAGAACACGCCAATGCTGATGGTCTGTCCAGATTCTTCCGCCTTAGTGATGAGAACTCCCAAGAGGGTGGGTAGTTCTCCCCACTTTTCAGTTGGAGGGGACACGTGTTAGACCTGGCATCCTTGGCGTGGTTTTCTCTGACTTTTTGCCTCTACCTCCTGTGTTTTTGATGCTGTGCTGGATTTTGTTTTTGCAGGCTTAGATGCTTTGGGCACTTTGCCACTGCTGATCAGTGTCAAAGTGCAAGTGCTCCCTGTGTAAATTGATATTGTGATTGGTTCTCCCTGATTGGCATATTTGATTTACTGGGCAGTCCCTAGTGAAGTGCACTGAGTGTGCCAGGGCTGGTAAATCAAATGCTACTAGTGGGCTTGCAGAGCTGATTGTGCTATCCACATGAGTAGCCCTGAAAAGAGGTCTCAGGCCTGCCTCAGTGCTTGTGCCCAGTTTATTAACTGCCATGGCGACTTGGCAAGTGCACCCACTTGCCAGGACCTAACCTTCCCTTTTCTTACACATAGGGCACCTCTATTGTAGGCCCAAGGTACCCCCTCGGCAGGGTGCAGTGTATGTGAAAGTGAGGACATATACTGGTGTGTGCAACATGTCCTGATAGTGAAATACAGCCAATTTCGTTTTTCACTATTGAAAGGCTATCTTGCCCCATAAGACAGAATGGGGAATGCTTTGTAACATTTTACAAGCATATCTTCTCATAGGGATAAGATAGAAAAATGGAGTTTGGTATCCCTGAACTCAGGATTTAATAACACATCTTTTAGTAAAGATGGTTTTTAAATTATGTGTTTGAAAATACCCCTTTTAGAAAGTGTCTATTTTCTTGTTCAACCATCCTGCGTGCCTCTGCCTGTTTGTGGATTGACTGTCTGGCGTTGGAGTGACAGGGGTTGGGGAGGTGCAGCGGCTCCAGGAGTCTGGATGAGTCAGCACTAGGCTGAATAGGCCTTAACTGCATTGGCAGTGGTGGGAGGAGTAGCACCTGTACCTGAATAGGGCTGTGTCTGCCGTCCACAATGCTGGCTCCGCCCCCTGTGGTTTGTCTGGGGCCAAGGCTCACACTGACAATGGATGTTGTTGTGCACTTGCAGAGTGCCCCCAGAACTGGTTTGAACTGGGCTCAGAGCCCCTTGCACAAAGAGAACAAAGACATTTTGGGGTAGAAGTATTAGACCTAAAACCCCTGAACTTTACATCATTCCTGGAATTCAAGAGGAACCTTTGCCAAGGAGAAGAGCTGGAGAGACTGAGGAAAAGTACTGCCCTTGCTGTGTGTCTGGGGTTGGCCTGCAGTTGCTCTTTCTGCCAAGGAAAGGAGAAGGACTTTGCTGTGTGCTGTGTCCCCTGCTTGAAGGAGATCTCCAAGGTCCTCAAGTGAGCTGGCCTCCTGTTCTGAAGTCTCAGGGACACAAAGACTTTACCCCCAGCTCCCCTGAACTCTTCTGCTGTGAGTTCTAGCCTGCCAAGAGGTGCCTGTGCCAGTTTTGGGCCTCTGGAGGTTGTTGCTGCTGTTTGGGAGCTGGAAGAAAGAAGAAACGTGAAGAACTGCTAAAATCGACGCATCGCTCTTCTTGCGGCTGTTTTCTCGACGCATCTCCAGGGCGCGAGAAGAATTTCCATGCCTCGCCGTGCCGCTGTGAAAACCATTGCGGGGCCTGTCGCCGCTGCAAGAATCGACGCATCGAGGGATCGCGGCAGAAGAGGACCGACGCAGCGCCACTCACCGCTGCCACATCGATCGCCGACGCATCCCAGATTTCCACGCATTGAACCTGTGCGGCACGCATTCCTAACACATCACCTGCGAACCGGAACCGTCATGAAGAATCGGCGCATCACTTCCCATACAGAGCGTATTCGACGCAACTCGCCCTCTGCGTGTCGCAGAACTGTCGCATCGCCTCCCAAGGTCTCAGGAGTGTCGCATCTCTTTGTTTTCCAACTCTGCAGATGTTTAGCTTTGGAACTTTGACACATCTACAGGTACTTTGGTGAAAATTCACGCACCCATCGTTTTCTATGGTACAAGTTCTTGAAACCTTTTTAAAGTCATATTTTTAACTGTGTATGTTGGATTTTTGTCATTTTGGTCTTGTTTAGTTTAAATAAAGATACTTTATTTTTCTAAACTGGTGTGGTGTCCTTTTGTGGTGTTTTCACTGTGTTACTGTAGGTGTTGGTACAAATACTTTACACATTGCCTTTGGGATAAGCCTGTCTACTCGTGCCAAGCTACCAAGGGGGTGAGCAGGGGTTATCTAAAGTGTGTATCCCCCTTACCCTGACTAGAAGCAAGGGTCCCTATTTGGACAAAGGTACCTACCTCTGCTAACTAGAGACCCCCATTTCTAACATTGGTGGGCAGCGGTAAGGATTTGAACCTGTATTTGTACTTGACCCACAGTGATTGGTGTACATCACTAGTTTAGTGCAGACCACTACGCAACCACATACTGTGTTTTGTTTTTGGTTCTATTTTTTGAGTGACCCTTAAAGTATCCACGTGACATGTCTCAGAAGGGTAAACCAGCTAGTGAGATGGCAGAATTGGAGTTTGATATTGAGGTTTTGCATACCTACAAAGTAGATCAGCCAATTCACTGTATGTTGGTATCTCAGCATATCAATTACATCGCTTACAGCTGGTGCAGAACCAAGCGGCCAGGTTGATTTTTCATCAGCCCAAATGGCACCACGTCAGACCGCTAATGAACAGCCTACATTGGCTTCCTGTGGCCAAACGCTGCGCCTTCAAGCTGGGATGTACCATCTTCAAAGCCCTCTTTGGTAATAGTCCAGCATTAATTTCTTCTAGGATCCAGCGCTATACTCCTTCTCGGGACCCGCGATCTTCCCATTTGAATTTGCTGGCTACTCCATCATTCAAACGCAAGAAGTACGGGGGACTAAGATTCGCAGTATTGGCCCCGCAATTTTGGAACTCGCTTCCTGTGGAGCTGAGGTCTGTGACCTCTTATGCACAGTTTAGGAAACAGCTTAAGACCTGGCTGTTCTCCCAGGCGTATGACTAAGTTAATTCTCTCGTTGTTGCAGCCTCCCCTCTGACTCCAGCGCCATGAAACCGGTTGGTGTACGTGCGCTTAATAAGTGTCTTTAACAGAACATAACATCAGCTCAAGCAATTTTGCAAAGATTTTGGATGTCCCATGAAGAGCAGCTCCAGGAAGGAGGAGCTACAGAAGTCCTTAAGGGCCTGTGGGAGGCCAAAGAGGCTGGGGAGAAAGGTGATGCAGAGGTGGATGAGGATGCACAAGGGAATGGTTTCAGGTCACAGGATCTGCCTGTGTCAAGAGCAGCCTCCAGGGCTGGCAGCCACCATTCCGCTAGGAGCTTTTCCCCAGAGGAGCTGGAGGAAAACCAAAGGGTCAGAGATCATGAAGTTCAGCTCTTAAGCTTAAAGATGAAGCAATTAGCAATGGAGAACCAAAAGGCTGCCATAGAGAGAGAGAAGATGGCAGAGGAGAGAAAGAACGCTCTCGCTTTGGAGGAAAAGAAATTGCTTTGGCTCATGAGTTGAGCATGAGGGAACTGGACATTAAGGCCAAGCAAGTGCAGTCCAGTTCAAATGGTGGCAGCGTAGAACCAGTACAAGGGGGTAAGGTTTACATACCCAAGGACCAAGTGCAGAATTACGAGAGGGTGATGATATTTATGCATGGTTTACGGCGTATGAGAAAGCCTTAAGAATAAATGAGGTTCCTGAGAAGAATTGGGGGGGCGGGCCTGTGGAAACACTTTGAGGCCTCTGGGAGGGACACCCTACCACCTTTAGAGCAGTCGGGTACCCTGACTTATGCCCATATGAAGGAGGCTTTATGCCTCAGGTATGGGCTCACCCCAGAGCAATACAGAGAGAAGTTCAGGAACTTTAAGAAGCTTGATCCGCATAGTTGGGTTGAATGTGTGAACATGTATAACCGTGCACTGGAAGGTTTGGTGAAGGGCAGCAAGGTAACTGATTACCAGGGGTTGTACAACTTAATTGTTTGGGAGCACTTGAGTAGTCTGTGTGTTCCAGAGTTGCGCCAGCATCTATTGGATAGTAAGCTAACTGATCCCAGGGAGCTTGCTAAGGAGGCGGACCGCTGGACTGGCACCAGGGTCCACAAGGGAATTGTGGGTAACCCAGCCAAGGGTGGACAGGGTCCCCAGCAGAATAGTGGGGGGGACAAGGGTAACCAAAAGGAGTTCTCTAAAGGGCCCCAAAAAAGTTCCCAGGGTAAGGAGTCCCAGCCCCCCAAGCCTAAGGTGTCCTGGCCCCCTAATGGCAGGCACGACAACTGGGGTCCCCCAGGTGTTATTCATGTGGTCAGGTGGGCCACATTGCAAGAGATCCCAAGTGCCCCAACACACCCCCAGCACCCACTGGTGCTCCGTCACCAGGGTTATTGAGTGTAGCGCTGGGGGAGGAATTGTTTCCTAGTGAAGGGGGGGAGCAAGCAGTTATGACCCTTGTCTCATTAGGATACAGAGAGATGGTCCAAGGATCCTATCTGCCTGAGAACACTAAGAAGTACAGGCAGTGGGTGACCATCAATGGGAGGAGGATGGAGGCTTTGAGAGACACAGGAGCCAGTGTGACATCTGTCAGGTGTCAATGGGTATCTGAAGAGCAGGTTATTCCCAATGTACTTCACCCTGTAGTTGCAGCAGACAACTCTGAGCGCCTGTGTAAGGTGGCGCTAGTTCCCTTTGAGTGGGGGGGGGTCTCAGGTTCCTTGAAGGTCGTTGTTAGTCCGTCCATGCCTGTAGACTGTCTGCTGGGCAATGACCTGGAGAGTTCCCCATGCCAGGCTCATTTGGAGATGTTGGGTCTGCCTGATTGGGTCTGTGTGACCACTCGGTCAATGGCAGCCAGTAGGGGTAATCAAGAGGACCTGGAGCCTGAAACAGTGGCCCAGGTGCCTGCCAGGAAGAGAAGGGGCAGGGGCATGGGAAACCAGCCCCAGAGGTTCCCGCGGTCCATGAAGAAGCAGACCCTGAGGGGGATGCCCTTGAACCCACAGGGGAGCAGGTAGCCGAACTGGGAGACCTACCGGAGCTGACCCATTGGCAGCAGGAAGGGGGTCCCTCCAGGGAGGAGTTCTGCAGAGCGCAGATGGAGTGCCCTACTCTTATTGGTTTGCGGCAACAGGCTGCAAACCAGGCAGCAGGTGATCAGTCTGGATCACATCTGATTTACTGGGAAGATGGATTGTTGTATAGTGAGCCTAAGGTCGCTGAGCCCGGTGCAGCCCATGTGCTGGTGGTACCCGAGCGCTTCAGGACCTTCCTACTGGGTCTGACTCATGATGTGCCTCTCGCAGGACATTTGGGGTGCGACAAGACTTTTCAGAGGCTTGTCACCCACTTTTACTGGCCCCAAATGAGAAGGCACATTGGTACACATTGTAGGTCTTGTCAGACTTGTCAGGCAAGTGGCAAGAGTGGGGGGAAGTGTAAGGCTCCCCTCCAACCTTTTCCTGTGGTGAGCACCCCTTTTGAGCAGGTAGGCATTGATATTGTGGGGCCACTGGAACCCAAGGCAGCCTTCGGCAACAAGTTTATCTTGGTCTTGGTGGACCATGCCACCCGGTACCCGGAAGCTGTCCCTCTCCGGACAATCACAGCCCCCGTGGTGGGCCGTGCATTGATGGGAATCTTTTCCCCTGTGGGGTTCCCCAGAGAGGTGGTCTCTGACCGTGGTACAAATTCATTTCGAAGTAAATGACATCTTGGTGGGAGGAGTGCGGTGTGGCATACAAGTTCACCACTCCTTACCATCCTCAAGTGAATGGGTTGATTGAGAGATTCAACCGAACCCTGAAGGGCATGATAAAGGGTCTTGCAGAACCCATGAGACGGAAGTGGGACGTCTTTTTGCCATGCCTGTTGTTTGCATACAGGGAGGTACCGCAGAAGTCCTTAGGGTTCAGTCACTTTGAACTGCTGTATGGTCACCCTGTGAGAGGACCTCTGAGTCTGGTGAAGGAGGTTTGGGAGAAAACTCCTGGTAAGACTCCACAAGATGTGTTCAGCTATGTGCTGGCCTTCAGAAACCAGACTCAACGCTTCAGGAAACTCGCTCAGGCGAACCTGGAAGCTAGCCAGGAAGAAATGAAAAGATGGTATGATCAGAATGCCACTCTGGTCGAACTTCAGCCTGGCCAGAAAGTGTGGGTGATGGCACCAGTGGAGTCTTGTGCGCTCCAAGATAAGTGGACTGGTCCATATGAGGTGGTGGAGCGCAAGAGTGAGGTGACCTATTTGGTTGACTTGCAGACTCCTAGGAACCCTTTGAAGGTCCTGCATGTAAACCGCCTCAAGCCGCACTTTGAGAGGTCTGAGGTAATTATGCTCCGTGCAACAGATGATGGAATGGAGGAGGAGAGTGAGCCTCTTCCTGACCTGTCAGCGAAGGAACATGATGGGTCAGTGGGTGGGGTAAACCTTTCTCCTACCCTGACCCCAGAGTAGCAGAGGGACTGTCGCCATGTGCTGGGACAGTTCGCCTCCTGTTCTCCCTGACACCAGGAGTCACCAATTGGTGCGTCTGTGATGTGGACACTGGAGACAGTCTATCTGTGAAGCAGAAATTTAACAGGGTAGCTGACAAAGTCAGGGCCAGCATCAAGGAAGAAGTTTCCAAGATGTTGGCGTTAGGTGTGATAGAGCCCTCAAGCAGCCCCTGAGCTAGCCCCGTGGTCTTAGTTCCAAAGGCTGCTGCACCCGGTGCAACTCCAGAACTCCGGTTCTGTGTGGACTACCATGGGCTCAATGCGGTCACCAAGACTGATGCGCACCCCATCCCCAGAGCTGACGAGCTCATTGATTGGCTGGGAGCTGCCCGGTACCTCAGCACATTTGATTTGATGTCTGGGTACTGGCAGATTGTCTTAACCGATGGGGCCAAGGAGAGGTCTGCGTTCTCAATGCCAGAGTGGCACCACCAGTTCCGGGTTATGCCCTTTGGGTTGAAGAACGCCCCTGCCACCTTCCAGAGACTGGTCAACCGGGTACTGTCCGGGCTGGAGGAATTCAGCGCCGCTTACCTGGATGACATTGCTGTGTTCGGCTCCAGTTGGGAGGAACATTTGCAACACATCTGTGAAGTGTTGAAGGCTCTGCAAAGGGCAGGCCTCACTATCAAGGCTAGTAAGTTTCAGATAGGGCAGGGGTCTGTGGTGTTTTGGGACACCAGGTAGGGAGCGGCCAGGTGGCACCCCTACAAGCGAAAATTGACACCATTCTGGCTTGGGAGCCTCCCAAGACCCAGACAGAGGTGAGAGCCTTTGTAGGTTTCACCGAGTACTACCGACGGTTTGTCAAGGGGTATGGCACCATTGTTGCCCCCTTGACAGAGCTGACTTCAAGGCAGTAGCCCAGGAAGGTGATCTGGACTGATGCCTGCCAGACCGCTTTTGATGCCCTGAAATCTGCTTAAGGCACCTGATTTCTCCAAAGAATTTGTTGTGCAGACAGATGCTTCAGAGCATGGTGTGGGAGCAGTACTTTCACAATTGAACGACGGTTTCGTCCAACCTGTAGCTTTCATCAGTAGGAGGCTACTTTCCAGGGAACAGAGGTGGAGTGCAATTGAAAGGGAAGCTTTTGCTGTGGTCTGGGCGCTGAAGAAGCTAAGGCCCTACTTGTTTGGGACTCACTTACGGGTTCAGACAGACCACAGGCCCCTCAGATGGTTGATGCAGATGAGGGGTGAGAATCCAAAACTGTTGAGGTGGTCCATCTCCCTACAGGGAATGGACTTTACGGTGGAACACCGCCCTGGTACAGAACACGCCAATGCTGATGGTCTGTCCAGATTCTTCCGCCTTAGTGATGAGAACTCCCAAGAGGGTGGGTAGTTCTCCCCACTTTTCAGTTGGAGGGGACACGTGTTGGACCTGGCATCCTTGGCGTGGTTTTCTCTGACTTTTTGCCTCTACCTCCTGTGTTTTTGATGCTGTGCTGGATTTTGTTTTTGCAGGCTTAGATGCTTTGGGCACTTTGCCACTGCTGATCAGTGTCAAAGTGCAAGTGCTCCCTGTGTAAATTGATATTGTGATTGGTTCTCCCTGATTGGCATATTTGATTTACTGGGCAGTCCCTAGTGAAGTGCACTGAGTGTGCCAGGGCTGGTAAATCAAATGCTACTAGTGGGCTTGCAGAGCTGATTGTGCTATCCACATGAGTAGCCCTGAAAAGAGGTCTCAGGCCTGCCTCAGTGCTTGTGCCCAGTTTATTAACTGCCATGGCGACTTGGCAAGTGCACCCACTTGCCAGGACCTAACCTTCCCTTTTCTTACACATAGGGCACCTCTATTTTAGGCCCAAGGTACCCCCCTCGGCAGGGTGCAGTGTATGTGAAAGTGAGGACATATACTGGTGTGTGCAACATGTCCTGATAGTGAAATTCAGCCAATTTCGTTTTTCACTATTGAAAGGCTATCTTGCCCCATAAGACAGAATGGGGAATGCTTTGTAACATTTTACAAGCATATCTTCTCATAGGGATAAGATAGAAAAATGGAGTTTGGTATCCCTGAACTCAGGATTTAATAACACATCTTTTAGTAAAGATGGTTTTTAAATTATGTGTTTGAAAATACCCCTTTTAGAAAGTGTCTATTTTCTTGTTCAACCATCCTGTGTGCCTCTGCCTGTTTGTGGATTGACTGTCTGGCTTTGGAGTGACAGGGGCTGAGGAGGTGCAGCGGCTCCAGGAGTCTGGATGAGTCAGCACTAGGCTGAATAGGCCTGATCTGCATTTCGAGTGGTGGGAGGAGTAGCACCTGTACCTGAATAGGGCTGTGCCTGCCTTCCACAATGCTGGCTCCGCCTCCCTGTGGTGTGTCTGGGGCCAAGGCTCACACTGACATGGATGTTGTTGTGCACTTGCAGAGTGCCCCCCAGAACTGGTTTGAACTGGGCTCAGAGCCCCTTGCACAAAGAGAACAAAGACATTTTGAGGTATAAGTATTAGACCTAAAACCCCTGAACTTTAATTCATTCCTAAAATTCAAGATGAACCTTTGCCCAGGAGAAGAGCTGGAGAGACTGATGAGAAGTACTGCCCTTGCTGTGTGTCTGGGGTTGGCCTGCAGTTGCTGTTTCTGCCAAGGAAAGGAGAAGGACTTTGCTGTGTGCTGTGTCCCCTGCTTGAAGGAGGGATATATGATTAAACAACTACTGCCTAAACAACGAATTCCTTAACCACGAAGGCTAAACCACGAGCAATGCCAAACCACTACATTTTTAAGAACGAGTACCTAAACCACGAAAAATATTCAATTTGCTCATTACCCATTTCCACCACTATGTTCTTTAAAATCTGCATGTTTTTCACGGATGGAACGTCTTCAGAGATTTGAGTCTATTTAAGGTTCAGTAAATTGCTTTGTTCGGGGTATGCCTGAAATGAGTGTGTTTTCTGCGTCTGTCGATGTTTTCCAAAGTGTAGTAAAGACTAGCTTGCGAGTGTTAGGTTGATGTGTTTTTTTACTACCTACTTTAGTTAATAAACAAAGACTGTGACAGAAGCATAGGCATCCTCGCACTGGTACTGTGTCTTGGGGCGCGTGCTCTTAAGGCTGCTGATATGTGTGTTCAAGGAGGATTGTTTCTGTCTTGCTCTGACTGCACATCTCCATGTTTGCCTGATTTAAAATGAAGTGCCCATCAGTGTGGTGTTTCTCTAAGCAAAGCCCACAAATGAATAGAAACAGGCCTCCTGGATTTCCCAATGCTTCCGCCAAGTGGTAATGCATCCGTTGTGAAGAATAAGCTTTGAGAACCAGCATTCACTTTTCTCTCAGTGCTTTGTCTGCGTCCCTGAAATGTCACGTTGTTATTACCAGGTAGCAAGTTGAGTAAAGCTAAAATGTATGTAATAAAAGACTTGCAATGTAAAACTTCACAAAATGTGTTTAGATACGATAAAAATAGAAGTATCCAGTTGAAAAAAGTCCCCTTCCCTGACCGGGAATCGAACCCGGGCCCAGATCCGAGCATGAGCACTTCACCCAGCCCAGGGTTTAGCTTTGGATGCTGGGACTCCTCGCCCTCAGTTTAGAGTGTTAGAAACAGGACTACGAGTCCCAGAATACACTGCAATAACCTGACTAGAATTTGGTACTAATGCTAGACCTAGGGATTATAAGATCTCTGATGAGGATGGTGGGGAGTGCACGTCCGGGCCAGTGGTACTTTCACAATGTGCCTGTAAGTTCTTAACCATTATACTTAAACAAAGATTTTAAAAAGGCTTCACAGTCATATAAAACAATTCCTCATTCTGAGCCCGATCATTTCATTTATGTTTCGTGAAAAAAAAACAGGCCTAAATGCATTTTATTTATCATGTAGTCCTTTTATTTTGATGTAAATAATAACCCTTCGTGCACGTTTCTTTTTTCCAATAAAGTACCCAGAAGCTTAAAATGAAAAGGCAGAAATCCTTCCCAAAAAGTGTCTCACATTAAAAATTGCCTGTGATTGATTTTAAAAGTTATGTGATTGCTTTAGTAAATCTTTAACTTATAGGAAATGAGGTCCTTGGCAGTCTTGGGACCCAGGCTTTTCATTGTAATTAAAATAGTGCCATCTTTTGGCCAGTCACGAGATCGCTTTTTTCGTGTTTAGGAAAGTCGTTGTTCGTGTAAGTCGTAGTTAAAGATGTCATGGTTAACAGATTGGTCGTTGTTTAGGATTCGTTTTTCAGGTCAGTCGTTTTTCAAACTTCGTTGTTAAGGATGTTTCCCTTGAAGGAGATCTCTAAGGGCCTGAAGTGAGCTGGCCACCTATTCTGAAGTCTCAGGGACACAAAGACTTCACCCCCAGTGTTGGGCTCTCGAGGTTGTTGCTGCTGTTTGGGAGCTGGAAGAAAGAAGAAACGTGAAGAACTGCTAAAATCGACGCATCGCTCTTCTTGCGGCTGTTTTCTCAACGCATCTCCACGGCGCCAGAAGAATTTCCATGCCTCGCTGTGCTGCTGTGAAAACCGTCGCAGCGCCTGTCGCTGCTGCAAGAATCGACGCATCGAGGGATCGCGGCTGAAGAGGACCGACGCAGCGCCGCTCGATGCCGCCGCATCGATCGCTGACGCATCCCGGTTTTCCACGCATCGTACCTGTGAACCGGAACCGTCACGAAGAATCGACGCATCACTCACCATACAGACCGGATTCGACGCAACTCGCCCTCTGCGTGTTGCAGAACTGTCGCATCACCTCCCCATGGTCTCAGGAGTGTCGCATCTCTTTGTTTTCCGACTCTGAGGCTGTTTGGCTTTGGAACTTTGACACATCTACAAGTACTTTGGTGAAAAGTCACGCATCCATAGTTTTCTAAGGTACAAGTTCTTGAAACCTTTTAAAGTCATATTTTTAACTGTGTATGTTGGATTTTTGTCGTTTTGGTCTTGATTAGTTTAGATAAAGCTACTTTATTTTTCTAAACTGGTGTGGTGTACTTTTGTGATGTTTTCACTGTGTTACTGTGAGTGTTGGTACCAATACTTTACAGATTGCCTTTGGGATAAGCCTGTCTGCTCGTGCCAAGCTACCAAGGGCGTGAGCAGGGGTTATCTAAAATGTGTATCCCCCTTACCCTGACTAGAAGCAAGGGTCCCTATTTGGACAAAGGTACCTACCTCTGCCAACTAGAGACCCCCATTTCTAACAACAGGGAACAGAGGCCAGGTTGAGGTTGGCCAATCAGAGTGATCGTGATGGCAGATAGAGTGATATGAGATTGTCAAGGATAGGGGTCCCCTAGGAGTGCAGGTTCTTGTGAGTGATGCACAAGGTCTTAAAGTGTATTCTCTTGTCCACAGGAAGCCAGTGTAGCTTCTGGAGAAGCCCCAAGGTGGAACAGAATTTTGGGAGGGAGAAGAGCAGCCTAGCTGCAGCATTTTGGGCTATCTGAAATCTCCTAATGACAACCCTGTTGCTCCTAGACAAAGGACATTACAGTAGTCAATACAGGACATAATAAAAGCTTGAATGATTGTGTGCCTTGTGCGGCGGTTGAAAGAAAACCTATGATGGGTTTGAGGCTTCTCTGGAGGCTTCTCAGGAGGATTTGGCTTGGGCTTTGAAGGTCAGGTTGTCGTCCATCCATATTCCTAGGTTTTTAATAACCGGTTTGGGCTTGGGAGGTTGTCTGACACCAGTGGTCACCTTAGGTGTGGGAGTGTTTGCCCAACAGAAGAATCTTGATCTTGTTGGCATTTAATCTCAAGCAATTGTTGTTCATCCACTTATCAACTGGAAGCATTCCTTTTTGAAAATTGGTCATGTCTTGCATTGTGTTCTCAGAAAGAGAAAGAATGAGCTGGGTATCATCCGCATATGATACCAGTGCGAACCTGAATGATTTTACAACCTGTGTGAGTGGTTAGATGTAAATTGGGTAGGGTTCAAAGAAGAGCCCTGAGGGACCCCATAATGCAGAGATTGCTGGTAGATGCTAAGGGAGGAGAGATAACCTGGAAGGTGAGCTTGCTCAAAAAGGATAAGAACTAGGACAACACTGGCCCACGTACACCTTTGTCATGTGAGCACTGTAGTAATATTTTATGTGCGACCGTGTCGAATGTAGCTTTCAAGTCGAGCAGGATCAGGCCAGAAGACATGCCTTCTTCCATTGAGTTATGGAGATTCGCTGCAAAGCTAATGGGGCAGATTCTGTGCGGTGTGCAGGCCTAAAGCCATTTTGGGAAGTATCCAAAATGTGGTGTTCTCACTTCTTACAAAGACTTTATCTGAATTCTGTTGACATATTTCTCTGTTACCTTAGTCAGGAAAGTTAGAAGGGAGATAGCGTGATAGTTCTCGGCTTCGTGGAATCCAAAGAGTGTTTTTCAGCAAGGGAGTGACATTGGCATGTTTCCATGGAACAGTCACTAAGGGAGATGACAGGGAGAGATTGATAATTGGCCAGTTGGCTGTTTAGAATTACACTCATTAAAGTGAGAGGCATAGTAGCCTTTAATCCTTAAGGGAACTAGGGTCAATCCATGTGTGGATGTGGTCCTTGTTAAAGGGATTAATGCCGTTACTCACAGTGAAGTTATCCAGTGGCTGAAGTGGGCTCACCCACTGCCCCATGCTGTATGCTGTAGAAGGGGAGGCGGAGGGAATGTGAATGACAAAATTCCAGACCAACCAATGAAGAGGGCTGACTGAAAGCCCCTGTAAGTAAAATATACATCTCATTTTGGCAGAATCAAATGGTCTTGGCTAACACCAGACCTAAAGAAAGTGGGTAAGTTTATTAAGATGCCCTGGCGTTCAGAGATTTCCTTTTCATGTACAATAGCTGGGCTAAAGATTCTACTTCTCAGTGTGCAGAACCAAAATGCAGTAGAGCCCAACTTTAACCACAAATTGTCATAGCATGAAAAAATAAGTTCAATGACAGTCTTAAAGCATTTGAACAATGAGTGACGTGCCTTGGATGTGGTGATGCATTACAGAAAAAAGTACAGAACTTGTTTTGTGGAAATGTTCTAATGCCTCTCTTTATGTTGCAGGCACGTGCTTTTAGAAGAGGCTCGGAGGAAAGGCACGCCATTTGCCCAGTGGGATGGGCCTACTGTCGTTTCTTGGTTGGAGGTAATGTTCTTAAAAGTCTCTTTAATTATTATATTGTATGTTCAATTATGTTCTACTGCCTGTTTTCTTAAAAAAGAAGCCTTATTCGCATATGAAATCCTCCAAAAATATATATTGCACCAGAATTTTACCTATATATTTTTTCTCATGGTGGATTTACTCTATTTGTCTATTTTAAATTCAAAGCCTGACCTCAAACGTCTCGTGTCTTTGTCTCAGCTTCCCAGAACAATTTACATACATACCTTTCAATATTCACGTTTCACTTGAGTGCACAAAAATTTAGCACAACTTAATCCATTGGTTCATGCTCTGCATTCATTTGCAGTGGCAAATGAAAGTTATTACTGCGGGAAATTAACTAGCCGGCTGGAACTTGAAAGGTTGGGAAAGTGATATCAACATCACTGTTCCAATGGGAGGGTCAAGATCAGGTCTTTGGTAGTTGCATGCCATCTTGTGGGACAAATGACCATGGGTGGAATGTGGTTTATGCACCTTTCATTGCCGATTGCCTACATGGCATACCCTTTGGATTTCAGTGGTTATAAAAATTCACCCCTAAATCTTGTTAGACATCATTTTTCTCATAAGTGGAAACTTGAGACACTGCGTTGCTCTGTTAGGCAAAATGTTATATGTTATAAACATGGTCGGACTGGGACAGATAACAGACCCAGGCACTAAAACAAAAGGGCACCCATTTGAAAAATTGGTTAGTAGAAAAAGTAGCCCACATTTCTACCTAGAACAACTATGAACTTTTTAAGCGCTGCTGTGTGTTTGGTCTCTGATGGATGGGGACCCGCAGGCATTAGTGATTGATACAGGCAGTGTGTGTGATAATTCACGGTTTTCTTCTCTATCATATCCCTTCTCTTCTACCCTCAAACTGCTTTTGGTCCATCGACGTTGCCTTTGATGAAATAATAGCGCTCACAATGGGCCTTCATGGTTTCCTCTAGCTTGTCCCCCTCCTTCCTCTCTCTGGTTACTACTACCATCTCCACTGTCCGCCTTCTTTGCTTCAGGCAACTATGCAGTCTTACTCTGGAACAAAAAGGTTATTGGCAGGTTGCATGCAGTGTTTTTCAGGGATCACTGACATAATATCGAGTACAAAAATATCCCCATACGCAAATATCGACACATAAATATCAATGTCAAAAATATCGACATCCTATCTTTAAAATGTAAAGTTGAAAAATATCGAAAAAATAATATCGATGTAAAAAATATCGATGTACAAAATATCGTTTTTTTATATATATACAAAATTATGGTAAATAAATTAAATAATAAAATTAACTAAAAAAAATTATTTAGGGGCTCATTACGATGGCTGGCGGAAGCACAACCGCCGTGCTGGCGGATGCAAAAACCACCAGTTACCGCCGGCACGCAGCAGTCCACACGCCCGCCCAATTACGATGCGAAAAGTAGGCCAAACACCGCCGGCAAGCCAGCAACACCGTCCGCCATCAAAGTGCGCCCGTACACGTAGCGGCGCAGCCCAACTGACACACACCGTCCGACGAAACACGTCCCGCCCGGCGTATAAATTACGATGCCGCAAACAAACGGCTCCCACGGCCAAGAGATACCGTACGACAAACCGAAGCGGTAACACGGACGCCGAGCACGGACAACGAAGAAGCGGCTCCCCGAGCATGAATCCAGCACTGCAGGCCCTCCCCATGCTCCTGCTGATGCACCACCAAGGACGCAACGTACCGCGGAGACGCAGGTAGGCACACACACAACAAGTGCACGCAAACAGCGCACACAGTGCAAGGGCGGAAAAAGCGGACAACCCCCACCAGCGCGTGTACACTACACATCCACCATTGCATCCACATATGACACACAGGCCAAATCGTAACATCGCGTAACACATGTGTACACACCACCTGGGACTAGGAACCAACCACCCCGTCACGGCCCCAAAGCGGCGATGACGCCGCCACACATGCGCACAACTCAGAGGCCAACCGCAGCGCCATGCATGCGTCGCACACAGACAGAGGGACACAACCAAGCAGCACACACATCAGCCCCACCCCGAACGCACATGACACGTGACAGGCCTGCCACAGACATGTCCCCAACGCCCAATTCACGGACAACACCCAACGCCACACAACCGACGCACACATGTCAGTGAAGTCACGCAACAGCAGGACACACCCCAGTGTAACAAACATGGCGTAGCACACAGCGGCGGCAACACCAACTAGGAGAAGCAGGGCCCCTTCGGGAAGAGGAACGCCAGTACCACACTGAAACACCCATACCACCCTGCACATATGAACAAGACATATAAAACGGAACACCAAAGAGCCCGGGGACCGACAACAGGTGGCCCAAGAATAACATTCACACACAAGGCCCAACGCAGAGCGGAAAGGCAGCCTGCCGCCCACACAAGGGAGAGCAGACAGCACTGAATGACCTTCCATTCCAACTCCGAAACCACAGCCCTACGACAGAAGCCGGTGAATACAGCCATTGTCCAAGAATAGACCAACACAGGCATGCCGAGGAGACCGACCACAGGGCAGATAGCGCATATCACAGAAGCACACAACGGACGGGGAAGAAAGAAGAAAACACTCCCCATGTCGGCCACATGCAAGTTAATTGGAAGGAGTCACACATCACTGACCTTGAACTGTCTGAGAAGCATGTGGGATGAGGGCCCGTGTCCTCCAAACAAGCCAACAGAACACAAGTCCTGTCTCCCTACGACTACACAGAGCTCACAGCAACCTCGGAGCGTGCACATTGCAGACTGCACACACAGCCAGAGCACGCCACCACAACGCACCGCTGCGAAATGGCAACCGCAACACACCTACCCAACTACGCCCGAACAGCTCAAGCTGTACAAAACCAACCTGTTTCATATATTGGGATGCGATCTCCTGTCCCTGCTGAACGTAAGTTACCGACTGACTTACCGCATCACATTGTTCAGCTGCGTCATGCCCGTCTTCTACTGTCGGAGGTGTCCCTACCAGCATCCCGTGGAGATATGCCTCTCCAACCCGGCATGTCTGAAGGCGGACCTGCTACCACTACTCCTCCCTCTGGACGCACACGACAGGGCCTGCTCTGCCTATGGGGGCATGGCGTATGTGGCCAACATCGCACCCGCACTGAAATGGGACCACTGTGCCTCCACACGACGGATCATCGAGAACAGCTACATCGAATGTCACCCAGCATGCCCCATCATGGTCCTCCAAGGGACAACTTACGAACAACACCTTGACAGCCACCATCCGCTACATTGGCTGGCAAACATGTACACCACCAATGACATGGAAGCCCTGCTGGACGGCATCGCATACCTGACAACCTGTAAATTCGTCGGACCACAACGCAGGTTCCCCGATTGACCTATGATGTCCAACCCCACACCCATGCTTAGCTTCCGCACGGACTGGCCAGTCACCACCACAACAGCCATACCAAACGACCGGCAACTGTAACCACACCATCAACGACATCGCCATGACATCGGATATGACCGGGACATGCACACTGTTCCCCATCACATCCAGGAACACCGCATGCATCGTGGGAGGCAGTGGCATGGGCTCTGTGTATCGCACCCACATGGACGGAACTGCACGAACAACCAGGACACGACATGGATCCAGCGCACATGGACACACACACCGCTCAGTGGACATGAATAGGTCGCCTGGAGTCTGTGGGTGCTGCACCCCTCCCACCCCCGCCCCGGGAATCCCATACCAGAACCTTTGCATGGACGACAAGTGCATACAACAACAACACGACCCCAGTGACTGTGACATGTCCAGTAACCACCACAGTGCAACAACAAGTGGCACGCCGCTGCATGCACGCAAGCACATGCCCTGATGTCATCTCACATGCACGCGTGCATGAGGAACAACCGCAGCAAACCTGTCACATGGAACTGAGATGGACTGTGCCCATGATGCCAAGCGGTCTGGTAGGCTACATGTATACCGTCTGTGTCAAAGTCCGCAGCTCCGCAGCTATACGTAAATGTACATTAGCACAGCCTTGGCCAAGCAGATGTCACTCTGAAGCCCACATCCCACATGCAACAGCCAATCACATGTAACCCCACACCCTATCCCATTTGCAATCATGCTCAGTATATCCTCAACATGTATTCCGCTGCCAGTAGTGTCCACTATACTGCATCACAGAGGACAGAAGACTCAATATAATGTTTGAAACCAAAACTGTCTCCGCTGACTCATTTCACAAGTACGAATGAGAGAGGATGAGAGTATGTGAAGTACACGGCAGTCGTGACATGACCATGTAGTCCACTGGTATTGGATGTCAACGCAAATGAGTAGCACAACTGTGGAAGACACACATGTGTCGTGTGAAGTCATATGGACGCAGTGCTCAGGTGGGTGGGTGTGACGGGTAGATGCGCACATGCCAAGTTGGAGCACGCCGTGTTGGGAGGGGTCATGAACAGTACACCACCGCTTCCTTGGGCATTGTGAGAGGACACCTGTCGGGGAGTGAACACGTGTGTGCACAGCAGCCGGGCACACGTACAAAGCGGTACCAGGCGCACCTCAGCCCACCCTCTGTGGACAAGCTGGATCCTGTTGTGCGCCCGCCATGCCCCTTGACAAGGCACACACAGCCCCAGTCGACCAGGTGTAACCCCAACATAGTCAATCCGCACAGGCGATACAGGGCACGGGATGGCAGTGGAGCATGGTGTGTGAGAGGTCTCCTCGCGCTCCTCCTGGTCATATCACGCAGGCAATAGAACCTCAACGTCTAGCATGGCACAAGTCAAATGGAAGTGTAGGGGACGCACCACAGCACGAGCAGCACTGACGTCACGGGAGGTGGCTCGCACCATCCCATCCATTGCCCATCATACCAACCACGCCACATGCCATTGCGACTAAGTGCAAGCGCGTGCGCCACCACCCCCGAGCCCTCCCCAGAGAGGCCAAAAGTGAATGTGTGGGCCATCAGCCACAGACGGACGCGGCCTGGCCGCAAGGGCAGCAGCCACTGGGTGTCGCAGGTGGCGGATCCAGAAGGCGAAGACTGTGATGCATAGTCCATGCAGGCCGGGTCTCCATTTGGGGCACCACGCAGGTGGACGGCGTCCCGCCACACATCATACCCTGAGACAGCCCACTCGTGCAACTGGACCCACACATACACTCCTTGCCCTCTCTGGTGCGAGCTTGGGGCTGCCTGTGCAAGCGCTAGCCTCGCAGGTGAGCATGCATATTGGGGGAGCGAGGGGAGGACATGAGGGCTGGGGCGAAGATGACTGTATCACTGTCAGTTAGTACAAGGGATGACCCAGATGTGGAAAGGAAGAGACGTGTCCCGTGTGTACTGCAACTAGTCGCCAATCCAACTACCCCCCATGTCCGGAATGTAAGCCCGCACCTAGGCCCGCCCATCCGCCACATCGAACATACCACCAGCACGACAACCTTCCCATTCGAAACACTGACTGGGGGTGGCGACCAGTGAACAATCATGTGTAGCCTACCCACGCGTACATGTGGGCCCTCCATGGTCCATGTCACCTGCGGCAAAGTCATGACATGCGCAATGAGGGAAGTGAGGAGAGCTGTCCGCCCCACGCGCAGAAGGTGCATCAGCTCCACAGACCCAGCAGCGAGTCCAGCAGGGGTCACATGTGCAGGGGCAGCTGTGCCTGGTGTGAAGGCACATGCATATAGACAGCACATCGACCAATGTGTAGTCTGCCCACATCTACAGTCCATCATCATGCGGACATAGGAATTTAACACAGGGCAACACATCTTAGTTGGTGCACCCACCGTGACCAACAATGCGCAATCATCGACGTACCCGCCCTGTGCATGGCCCCCCACCCAACGGAGGCACATCCAGTGCCACCATCCCACACACACAAGCCTTCCACGGAACATGCTGTGTCCAATGGTCAGTACAGAGTCAGCGCCCATCTGGTGGATCCTGAACAGGAGACACATGCACACACATGCCAGCTCCCACTATGTACGTCTGCCACCTGGCACGTGCAATGTAACCTCTCACCTGTGACGTGTGACTGCAAGCACACAGCCGTCTTGGCATGGGGCTGTCAATGTGGACACCTGTCAATGTTTCGGGAGGTGTGATCCGTACAGTGCTGTACATAGGGTGCAGTGCTGACACCTACTACGGTCTCATATCCCCTCGTGCCACAGGTCCCACTTGTTTTGGCCGCTCAGCCTGTGCCCACATCGTCGTCGCCGTGTGCCATACTCATCCAGCCGCGGAAGCAGTTCCATGCTCAGCAGACATTCATGTTGCCGTGGCGTTGCCGCTTGACGGATATGCAGTCAGTCCCCATCAGCACGCCCCGCAAGTCATTGGGGCCTAGATCCCCATGTGCATGCACATGGCAGTGGTTTGTATCACTAGCCATTGCCATTGTTGGGAGACCTGTGTAAGTGTATTGTGGCCGTGCCGTCCCAGCTTGACAGCTGGGCTGTGGCTCATGTGCTTGCTCAGTCATGTCAGTGATGTGTATGCGAAATTGCTATGTGTTGTGTTGCTTTGACATGTGTCCTCTGCCATTGTCCCTAGGCGGAGACCGAACATTGACCGCCCATACCAATTGCTGGCGGACATGGACGATACAGAGGTTATTAGGAAGTTTCGGCTGGACAGGCCAACCCTGCATCGACTGTGTGCCATGTTAGAACCCCATCTCCGTCCCCGCAGGGTGTATCCGACTGCTGTCACCCCCACGGCTAAGGTGATGGCCGCCATGCATTTCTTCGCCACTGGGTCATTCCAGCACACAGTGGGCATTGGAGGAGGGATGTCCCAGCCCATGTTCAGCAAGGTGCTGAGGGATGTACTGGCAGCCATGATGCTGTACCGAAACAGGTACATCCGCTTCCCCAGGGCTCGTGAATTGGCGGCAGTGAAGGGTGCATTCTATGCCCTTGGCAGAATCCCACACGTCGTTGGAGCCATTGACTGCACACATGTCGGCCTTGTTCCACCACAGGCCACTGAGCACCTGTACCGCAACAGGAAGCACACGCACTCCCTGAATGTGCAAGTGGTGTGCCTTGCGGACATGGTGATCACCCACGTGTGTGCAAAGTTCCCAGCCTCGGCCCATGACGCACACATAATGCGCAACAGCATCTTGCCACGACTGATGTCCAATATGCAACAGGATCGTGGCTGTATTGTCGGTGAGTATGTGGAGTGGTGTAGCGTGCTGGTTGTGCGATGCTGTCCCCTGTCCAGTTGGAATAGCAACGGTTCTCTGTGTCCGTCACACCCAGGTGACTCTGCGTACCCGAATGGGGCATGGCTGCTCAGTCCATTGAGGAATCCTCGCACCCCAGCAGACGATCGCTACAATGAGGCACATGGGAGGACCAGACGTGTGGTCGAGCGTACCTTTGGCCTCCTCAAGTCCAGGTTCAGGTGCCTGGACCGCACCGGGGTGCGCTGGCGTACTCCCCACAGAAGGTGTGCCGGATAGTGGTGGCGTGCTGCATGCTGCACAATCTGGCCATTCGGAAGCAGATCCCCCTCATCGTGGATGACGGAGATCAACCAGGGCCCCAGCCCGCAGACCAGGACAGCTCGAGTGAGGAGGACAGCGGAGAGGAGGAAGCTGGTAATGTGCGGCAGCAGCTCATCGCCCGCTACTTCACTTGACGGTGAGTGTCCATGTACGACGGCTGATGTGGCTGTATCTGTGCAGGTGTGTGTGTGCTGTGTCAGGGTGGCCGTTTGTTCACTGCGTGCTGTGTGTCAACGCTCCATGGCCAGGGTAGTATGCCACTGTTGGTGGCTGTGGCATTGTGCCCTATTGCTCTGTGCGATGTGTGTACATTGCTTGTAGTTGTTGACATGTACTGTGTGATGGGTGTGTGACACACTCATTGAATGTGCTCCTGTTCTGTCTCCCACCCCTAGGTCCCTACAGGCCCTCCGGATTCCATTGCCATGCCACGCATCAGGTGCCTTTCCGCCCAAGGTGGCCGTTGTATTCCGTACAAATAAAACACAGGGCACAAACAGCAGTTAGTGTAAGAGGTGCATTTATTTCAAACTGTGACATGTGATTGTGTGTAAGGTGATGACAAAAGTGGTGCGTGCAGTGACAATGAGCTGTCGGTCATGGCTGCGTGATGCTCAGGGTGTACCCACTGGTTCTATGTCCATAGTCCAACACACACATGCCATCCAGATGGCTGTGTGGAGTGGGATCGTAGTCCAAGTCAATGCAGTGGGTGGTCAAGGAAGGCTGGCTGGCTGCCTCACTTGCGCTTGGAGCGTGCGAAGTCCTCCCGGGAGATCTGTTTCCACTTCGGACGGCCCCTTCCACGTTTGCGAGGGGGTGCCTGCTTGCGACATGCTGGTGGTTGAGGTGTGCTCACTGGCTGTGGACGCAGGGGAACTGGACACTGCTGCTCGACCCTGCGCCCCGGCAGGTGGTGGCGGAGGGGGAGCTGCTGTCCCTGGCTGTGACCTCACCGCCACAACCAGCTGGCCCATGAGGTCCACGATTTGGCCCATACGGGCGTCCATGGACCTCAGCACCCCCAGCACCTCACGCGTGTCTGTAGCTGACCTGGCCCATTGTCCTTGGGCCTCTTCATAGGCCCCAAGGACTCTGGCCATTTGAGGCAGGGCATGGCTCCCAGGGGAGGCTGGCGTTTCCCTGACCCTGCTCCTCCTACCAGTCCTGCTGCCACCGGCCTGCCCACTAGCCACATTGCTCACCACGGTCGGCGCTGTGGCTCCCAGGGTGGATCCAGTCGGCCGGGCCACCACCTGCGCTGGGGCTGGTGCCAGCGAAGACGTGGTGGTGGTGGCGGCGGTGGTGGTCGGTGCGGCGATGGTGGCGGTTGCGGCAGTGGTAGTGGCCGCAATGACCGTGGGTGTGGCCGCAACGACAGTGGCAGCAGGGGGCTGGGAATGTTCAGCAGCCCTGGATGATGGGTTGGTGGGTAGGAGGGGTCCTGGGGAGCGGCTGGGCCCTGCCACACCAGATGGGCCTGCTTGGTGGTCCGTGTCCGAAGAGGAGGACAGATCCTCCACATCCGTGTGTCCTCGTTGGGGGCTTGTAGGCTGGCTGTGCTGGCTGCTGGCTCCATCCCCAGCATCCAGCAGTTCGTCACCTGTGGAGAGAATGAGATTTGTTATTGTGTTGCACCTGGCGAAGTATGTATTTGTCGTCTGACATTAACAGTTCGTGCAATCTCGTACATGGGTTTCCCCGGAGGCGTGTGTGTGGCTGTAGCATTTGTAGTTGTGTGTGCTTGGCAATGGGACTGTGTGCTGTGCACATGTGGCATGGGACGGATTGGCCATGCCGATGGGTGTGTTGCTGTGCCCCTACTTATTGTGACTCTGGTGTATGCGGGCTCCTGGCCCATCCTGGGTCTGGTTTGTACTTTGCTTTTGGTGTTCAGATGGGACGCTTAGGAACGCATATGGCAACATGGGGGCCATGCCCCAGATTCGCATTTGGGAGGGGATATGCTTTTGGGGTTCAAATGGAACGCTTAGGAACGCATATGGCAACATGGGGGCCATGCCCCAGATTCGCATTTGGGAGGGAATATGCTTTTGGGGTTCAAATGGAACGCTTAGGAACGCATATGGCAACATGGGGGCCATGCCCCAGATTCGCATTTGGGAGGGAATATGCTTTTGGGGTTCAAATGGAACGCTTAGGAACGCATATGGCAACATGGGGGCCATGCCCCAGATTCGCATTTGGGAGGGAATATGCTTTGGGGTTCAAATGGAACGCTTAGGAACGCATATGGCAACATGGGGGCCATGCCCCAGATTCGCATTTGGGAGGGGATATGCTTTTGGGGTTCAAATGGAACGCTTAGGAACGCATATGGCAACATGGGGGCCATGCCCCAGATTCGCATTTGGGAGGGAATATGCTTTTGGGGTTCAAATGGAACGCTTTAGGAACGCATATGGCAACATGGGGGCCATGCCCCAGATTCGCATTTGGGAGGGAATATGCTTTGGGGTTCAAATGGAACGCTTAGGAACGCATATGGCAACATGGGGGCCATGCCCCAGATTCGCATTTGGGAGGGGATATGCTTTGGGGTTCAAATGGAACGCTTAGGAACGCATATGGCAACATGGGGGCCATGCCCCAGATTCGCATTTGGGAGGGAATATGCTTTTGGGGTTCAAATGGAACGCTTTAGGAACGCATATGGCAACATGGGGGCCATGCCCCAGATTCGCATTTGGGAGGGGATATGCTTTTGGGGTTCAAATGGAACGCTTAGGAACGCATATGGCAACATGGGGGCCATGCCCCAGATTCGCATTTGGGAGGGGATATGCTTTTGGGGTACATGCTGTGAGCCATGGGTGCCGAACGTGACATGTGTTGTGGCAGCATGACAGTGCATGGTTTGAGGTGTGTGCATGCTTGACATGGCCTGCATATTTGCTGTCTGTTGTGATTACTGGACATGGCATTGGACGCATCGTTATGAGTGAGTGATGGTTGTGTGCCAGCCAACGTATTGCAGTTGTCCCATCTCCTTGGTGTGCGTGCTGCCCTGTGCCATGTGCATCACTGCAGTGCTCGGGGGGTGTGGCCCATGTTGTGTGTTGTTGCTCACAGTGTGTCGTGCGCTTCATTGACTTCTGGCACATGGTTGGTCATGGGCATGTATCTTAGCGTGACTGCTGTATGTGTGGCAGCTGTGCGGATGACATGCCTTTCATGAGACTGGGGCTGACGGATGGGATGGATGGTATGTTGTATGTGCATGGTGTGTCTGTGTGTTTGATGGGTTCAGTGGTGTTCGTGTGCATTTATGTTGTTCCGCTCTGTTGCGTCTAGTGTTGTTTGTCTTACATAGGCGTAGTTGTGGGGTGTGTGGTTGACAGGCAGTAGGGGCTACATGGACAGGACTTCAATGGTGTTTCGGTTGTGTGTGATGAGTTGCACAGTGGCTGCCGTGTGGTACTATATTCAGTGTGGCTTGTGCATGCAGACGTGGCTCCTTGGGTGTTGCTATGTCTGTGATGGGTCATGTGGGGTGTGAGTCTGTTGTTCATGTCCGTGTGCACATTGTTCACTTGTTCGTGACGGTGGCGGTGCTGCGTGTTCGTCTGCTACGTGACATGTCCCATGTGTTGGTCGTGTTCCGGTCCTCATGCCTCCAGTAATCCAGCCCTGTCCAGTTTCCCACCTGCAAGTTGTTCGTGCGTGCACTGTACTGGATGCCACATGGCTCTAAGCGGGGGGTGCTCCATGTTGCAGGTCTGTGGGGGTGGGGGGTGTTGTGGGTCGTGGGGTGGCTGGACACCCACTGACACCGATTGCTGTGGACCGTGATGTCTGCCTTTCGGCTGTCGTTGTGCACTGCGGTGGCTGACACGTGGCTGTGGGGTGTGGGGGATGCTCCTCCTTGCTGTGCTGTGGGACTAGGGGCCTGGTGTGTGTTGTACTTGGGCTGTCCACCGTCCCACCCACTGCACTTTGTGTTCCTGCCACTTACCTGTTACTTGTCGGTTAGTGCAGCTGTGGCGGACACATGGGTGTGGTGGGTGCTCGTTGTGGCGCTTCTGGCATATTTGGGGACCTGTTGGTGGTTACGTGGCTGGCTGAGTGTACACATGTCCCCACGTATCTTACAGTTGTTCGGTTTGGGCTGTGTGTGGTGGTGTCTGTTGCATGTGTGTGTGATGTGTTGTGTATTGTGTGCTGGACATGGGGGTGTTTGTCCCTGGGAGCTGTGGCATGGTGGTAGTGCATGTGAGTACATAGCGGTGTGCTGGTATACATTAGTTTGTACTTACCAGCCTCCACTCCCTCTGCTAATCCGGCGAGGATCTCCGGATGTATTATGACTCGCACCTTCTCCTCCCACGCTTTGAAGGTATTGAAGAGCGCGGGATTCCCTCCGCCAGTGACGGCAGCCAGCTCTCTGTTTTTGCCCTCCTTCTTCTTGACCAGGCTCTTGACGTCATTCCAACGTTTGTTTATTTCTCCTCTGTTCCTGGGCAGGGTCCCGACTGCATTGACCTGGTCTACGATCCGGTTCCACATTCTGTTTCTGGTGGCTAGTGGTGTGTGCTGGACCATGTTCCCATAGATTTGTGGGTGCACCTTGATGATCTCGCCGACCATGACCGTCAGCTCAATGGGCGTGAACTTGGGCATTCTTTGTGGTGCCATGGTGTTTGTGGTGCTGGTGCGGTGTGTGTTGTGTAATGTGCAGGGGGTTTGTGGTGCAGGTGTTTGGTGGTGGTGGTGGTGGTGGTGGTGGTTGTGATGTGTGCGTTTCTGTGGTGTGCTGCTGTCCTTGCTGTGTCACTGTGTCCTCTCCTCTCCTCTCTGGTTTGCAATGTTGCAAGGGGTTGTGGTCTGTGGGAGTGCTGCTTTTGTACTCACCTATGTGGGTGTGTCCTCATGGTCTGTTGTTTTCAGGTGTGTTGTGTCTGGGGTTCTGGCCTTTGTAGTTTTTGTTTGTCCGGGGGTGTTTTCGGGATGTGTACTGTGCTTGTGTATTTGTGCGTGCCTTGCTGTGTGGACTTGTTGGCCATGTTGTGTGCTATTGGTTTTGTGAGCGGATGGTTTCTGTGCAGGGACGTGGGCGCCATGGCTTCTGCCGTGTCGATTCTCATCGGCGTTGTTTGCGCTGGCGGGCGGTATATTTGTAGTTTTTCCGCGCTCATGGCGGTGCGATCGTAATTTCACGTGCGGTGTGTCGGCCGTGAGGGCGGGCGGTTTTGTGTTGTCGTGCGTGTTTCCGTCCGTGGCGGGCGGTTTGACTCCGACTCGGACGATGGCGGGCGGTATTTTGTGTGATTTTTCCGCCGATGGCGGTTTTCGGTTTGTGTAATCGTAATGGCGTGGTCGGTGTTCAGACGGTGTGTGCGGGCGGATTTTTGCCGCTTCCATGCCTGGCGGATTTTTTTACGCCGGGTATCGTAATGGGCCCCCAAGATGTAATGTACATTTTAACAAATATAAATTAATTTAATTTAAAAAATGTAAACATACATATATAAAATGCAATATATATACATATATTTACTTTAAAAAAAATAAGGGGGTCATTACGATGGCGGGCGGAAGCACAACCGCCGTGCTGGCGGATGCAAAAACCACCAGTTACCGCCGGCACGCAGCAGTCCACACGCCCGCCCAATTACGATGCGAAAAGTAGGCCAAACACCGCCGGCAAGCCAGCAACACCGTCCGCCATCAAAGTGCGTCCGTACACGTAGCGGCGCAGCACAATTGACACACACCGTCCGACGAAATCACGTCCCGCCCGGCGTATAAATTACGATGCCGCAAACAAACGGCTCCCACGGCTAAGAGACACCGTACGACAAACCGAAGCGGTAACACGGACGCCGAGCACGGACAACGAAGAAGCGGCTCCCCCGAGCATGAATCCAGCACTGCAGGCCCTCCCCATGCTCTTGCTGATGCACCACCAAGGACGCAACGTACCGCGGAGACGCAGGTAGGCACACACACAACAAGTGCACGCAAACAGCGCACACAGTGCAAGGGCGGAAAAAGCGGACAACCCCCCACCACCGCGTGTACACTACACATCCACCATTGCATCCACATATGACACACAGGCCAAATCGTAACATCGCGTAACACATGTGTACACACCACCTGGGACTAGGAACCAACGACCCCGTCACGGCCCCAAAGCGGCGATGACGCCGCCACACATGCGCACAACGCAGAGGCCAACCGCAGCGCCATGCATGCGTCGCACACAGACACAGGGACACAACCAAGCAGCACACACATCAGCCCCACCCCGAACGCACATGACACGTGACAGGCCTGCCACAGACATGTCCCCAACGCCCAATTCACGGACAACACCCAACGCCACACAACCGACGCACACATGTCAGTGAAGTCACGCAACAGCAGGACACACCCCAGTGTAACAAACATGGCGTAGCACACAGCGGCGGCAACACCAACTAGGAGAAGCAGGGCCCCTTCGGGAAGAGGAACGCCAGTACCACACTGAAACACCCATACCACCCTGCACATATGAACAAGACATATAAAACGGAACACCAAAGAGCCCGGGGACCGACAACAGGTGGCCCAAGAATAACATTCACACACAAGGCCCAACGCAGAGCGGAAAGGCAGCCTGCCGCCCACACAAGGGAGAGCAGACAGCACTGAATGACCTTCCATTCCAACTCCGAAACCACAGCCCTACGAAAGAAGCCGGTGAATACAGCCATTGTCCAAGAAAAGACCAACACAGGCATGCCGAGGAGACCGACCACAGGGCAGATAGCGCATATCACAGAAGCACACAACGGACGGGGAAGAAAAAAGAAAACACTCCCCCATGTCGGCCACATGCAAGTTAATTGGAAGGAGTCACACATCACTGACCTTGAACTGTCTGAGAAGCATGTGGGATGAGGGCCCGTGTCCTCCGCACAAGCCAACAGAACACAAGTCCTGTCTCCCTACGACTACACAGAGCTCACAGCAACCTCGGAGCGTGCACATTGCAGACTGCACACACAGCCGGAGCACGCCACCACAACGCACCGCTGCGAAATGGCAACCGCAACACACCTACCCAACTACGCCGGACAGGTCAAGCTGTACAAAACCAACCTGATACATATATTGGGATGCGATCTCCTGTCCCTGCTGAACGTAAGTTACCGACTGACTTACCGCATCACATTGTTCAGCTGCGTCATGCCCGTCTTCTACTGTCGGAGGTGTCCCTACCAGCATCCCGTGGAGATGTGCCTCTCCAACCCGGCATGTCTAAAGGCGGACCTGCTACCACTACTCCTCCCTCTGGACGCACACGACAGGGCCTGCTCTGCCTATGGGGGCATGGCGTATGTGGCCAACATCGCACCCGCACTGAAATGGGACCACTGTGCCTCCACACGACGGATCATCGAGAACAGCTACATCGAATGTCACCCAGCATGCCCCATCATGGTCCTCCAAGGGACAACTTACGAACAACACCTTGACAGCCACCATCCGCTACATTGGCTGGCAAACATGTACACCACCAATGACATGGAAGCCCTGCTGGACGGCATCGCATACCTGACAACCTGTAAATTCGTCGGACCACAACGCAGGTTCCCCGATTGACCTATGATGTCCAACCCCGCACCCATGCTTAGCTTCCGCACGGACTGGCCAGTCACCACCACAACAGCCATACCAAACGACCGGCAACTGTTACCACACCATCAACGACATCGCCATGACATCGGATATGACCGGGACATGCACACTGTTCCCCATCACATCCAGGAACACCGCATGCATCGTGGGAGGCAGTGGCATGGGGTCTGTGTATCGCACCCACATGGACGGAACTGCACGAACAACCAGGACACGACATGGATCCAGCGCCCATGGACACACACACCGCTCAGTGGACATGAATAGGTCGCCTGGAGTCTGTGGGTGCTGCACCCCTCCCACCCCCGCCCCGGGAATCCCATACCAGGACCTTTGCATGGACGACAAGTGCATACAACAACAACACGACCCCAGTGACTGTGACATGTCCAGTAACCACCACATTGCAACAACAAGTGGCACGCCGCTGCATGCACGCAAGCACATGCCCTGATGTCATCTCACATGCACGCGTGCATGAGGAACAACCGCAGCAAACCTGTCACATGGAACTGAGATGGACTGTGCCCATGATGCCAAGCGGTCTGGTAGGCTACATGTATACCGTCTGTGTCAAAGTCCGCAGCTCCGCAGCTATACGTAAATGTACATTAGCACAGCCTTGGCCAAGCAGATGTAACTCTGAAGCCCACATCCCACATGCAACAGCCAATCACATGTAACCCCACACCCTATCCCATTTGCAATCATGCTCAGTATATCCTCAACATGTATTCCGCTGCCAGTAGTGTCCACTATACTGCATCACAGAGGACAGAAGACTCAATATAATGTTTGAAACCAAAACTGTCTCCGCTGACTCATTTCACAAGTACGAATGAGAGAGGATGAGAGTATGTGAAGTACACGGCAGTCGTGACATGACCATGTAGTCCACTGGTATTGGATGTCAACGCAAATGAGTAGCACAACTGTGGAAGACACACATGTGTCGTGTGAAGTCGTATGGACGCAGTGCTCAGGTGGGTGGGTGTGACGGGTAGATGCGCACATGCCAAGTTGGAGCACGCCGTGTTGGGAGGGGTCATGAACAGTACACCACCGCTTCCCTGGGCATTGTGAGAGGACACCTGTCGGGGGGAGTGAACACGTGTGTGCACAGCAGCCGGGCACACGTACAAAGCGGTACCAGGCGCACCTCAGCCCACCCTCTGTGGACAAGCTGGATCCTGTTGTGCGCCCGCCATGCCCCTTGACAAGGCACACACAGCCCCAGTCGACCAGGTGTAACCCCAACATAGTCAATCCGCACAGGCGATACAGGGCACGGGATGGCAGTGGAGCATGGTGTGTGAGAGGTCTCCTCGCGCTCCTCCTGGTCATATCACGCAGGCAATAGAACCTCAACGTCTAGCATGGCACAAGTCAAATGGAAGTGTAGGGGGACGCACCACAGCACGAGCAGCACTGACGTCACGGGAGGTGGCTCGCACCATCCCATCCATTGCCCATTATACCAACCACGCCACATGCCATTGCGACTAAGTGCAAGCGCGTGCGCCACCACCCCCGAGCCCTCCCCAGAGAGGCCAAAGAGTGAATGTGTGGGCCATCAGTCACAGACGGACGCGGCCTGGCCGCAAGGGCAGCCACAGCCACTGGGTGTCGCAGGTGGCGGATCCGGAAGGCGAAGACTGTGATGCATAGTCCATGCAGGCCGGGTCTCCATTTGGGGCACCACGCAGGTGGACGGCGTCCCGCAACACATCATACCCTGAGACAGCCCACTCGTGCAACTGGACCCACACATACACTCCTTGCCCTCTCTGGTGCGAGCTTGGGGCTGCCTGTGCAAGCGCTAGCCTCGCAGGTGCACATGCATATTGGGGGAGCGAGGGGAGGACATGAGGGCTGGGGCGAAGATGACTGTATCACTGTCAGTGAGTACAAGGGATGACCCAGATGTGGAAAGGAAGAGACGTGTCCCGTGTGTACTGCAACTAGTCGCCAATCCAACTACCCCCCATGTCCGGAATGTAAGCCCGCACCTAGGCCCGCCCATCCGCCACATCGAATATACCACCAGCACGACAACCTTCCCATTCGAAACACTGACTGGGGGTGGCGACCAGTGAACAATCATGTGTAGCCTACCCACGCGTACATGTGGGCCCTCCATGATCCATGTCACCTGCGGCAAAGTCATGACATGCGCAATGAGGGAAGTGAGGAGAGCTGTCCGCCCCACGCACAGAAGGTGCATCAGCTCCACAGACCCAGCAGCGAGTCCAGCAGGGGTCACATGTGCAGGGGCAGCTGTGCCTGGTGTGAAGGCACATGCATATAGACAGCACATCGACCAATGTGTAGTCTGCCCACATCTACAGTCCATCATCATGCGGACATAGGAATTGAACACAGGGCAACACATCTTAGTGGGTGCACCCACCGTGACCAACAATGCGCAATCATCGACGTACCCGCCCTGTGCATGGCCCCCCACCCAACGGAGGCACATCCAGTGCCACCATCCCACACACACAAGCCTTCCACGGAACATGCTGTGTCCAATGGTCAGTACAGAGTCAGCGCCCATCTGGTGGATCCTGAACAGGAGACACATGCACACACATGCCAGCTCCCACTATGTACGTCTGCCACCTGGCACGTGCAATGTAACCTCTCACCTGTGACGTGTGACTGCAAGCACACAGCCGTCTTGGCATGGGGCTGTCAATGTGGACACCTGTCAATGTTTCGGGAGGTGTGATCCGTACAGTGCTGTACATAGGGTGCAGTGCTGACACCTACTACTGTCTCATATCCCCTCGTGCCACAGGTCCCACTTGTTTTGGCCGCTCAGCCTGTGCCCACATCGTCGTCGTCGTGTGCCATACTCATCCAGCCTCGGAAGCAGTTCCATGCTCAGCAGACATTCATGTTGCCGTGGCGTTGCCGCTTGACGAATATGCAGTCAGTCCCCATCAGCACGCCCCGCAAGTCATTGGGGCCTAGATCCCCATGTGCATGCACATGGCAGTGGTTTGTATCACTAGCCATTGCCATTGTTGGGAGACCTGTGTAAGTGTATTGTGGCCGTGCCGTCCCAGCTTGACAGCTGGGCTGTGGCTCATGTGCTTGCTCAGTCATGTCAGTGATGTGTATGCGAAATTGCTATGTGTTGTGTTGCTTTGACATGTGTCCACTGCCATTTTCCCTAGGCGGAGACCGAACATTGACCGCCCATACCAATTGCTGGCGGACATGGACGATACAGAGGTCATTAGGAAGTTTCGGCTGGACAGGCCAACCCTGCATCGACTGTGTGCCATGTTGGAACCCCATCTCCGTCCCCGCAGGGTGTATCCGACAGCTGTCACCCCCACGGCTAAGGTGATGGCCGCCATGCATTTCTTCGCCACTGGGTCATTCCAGCACACAGTGGGCAGTGGAGGAGGGATGTCCCAGCCCATGTTCAGCAAGGTGCTGAGGGATGTACTGGCAGCCATGATGCTGTACCGAAACAGGTACATCCGCTTCCCCAGGGCTCGTGAATTGGCGGCAGTGAAGGGTGCATTCTATGCCCTTGGCAGAATCCCACACGTCGTTGGAGCCATTGACTGCACACATGTTGGCCTTGTTCCACCACAGGCCACTGAGCACCTGTACCGCAACAGGAAGCACACGCACTCCCTGAATGTGCAAGTGGTGTGCCTTGCGGACATGGTGATCACCCACGTGTGTGCAAAGTTCCCAGGCTCGGCCCATGACGCACACATAATGCGCAACAGCATCTTGCCACGACTGATGTCCAATCTGCAACAGGATCGTGGCTGTATTGTCGGTGAGTATGTGGAGTGGTGTAGCGTGCTGGTTGTGCGATGCTGTCCCCTGTCCAGTTGGAATAGCAACGGTTCTCTGTGTCCCTCACACCCAGGTGACTCTGCGTACCCGAATGGGGCATGGCTGCTCAGTCCATTGAGGAATCCTCGCACCCCAGCAGACGATCGCTACAATGAGGCACATGGGAGGACCAGACGTGTGGTCGAGCGTACCTTTGGCCTCCTCAAGTCCAGGTTCAGGTGCCTGGACCGCACCGGGGGTGCGCTGGCGTACTCCCCACAGAAGGTGTGCCAGATAGTGGTGGCGTGCTGCATGCTGCACAATCTGGCCATTCGGAAGCAGATCCCCCTCATCGTGGATGACGGAGATCAACCAGGGCCCCAGCCCGCAGACCAGGACAGCTCGAGTGAGGAGGACAGCGGAGAGGAGGAAGCTGGTAATGTGCGGCAGCAGCTCATCGCCCGCTACTTCACTTGACGGTGAGTGTCCATGTACGACGGCTGATGTGGCTGTATCTGTGCAGGTGTGTGTGTGCTGTGTCAGGGTGGCCGTTTGTTCACTGCGTGCTGTGTGTCAACGCTCCATGGCCAGGGTAGTATGCCACTGTTGGTGGCTGTGGCATTGTGCCCTATTGCTCTGTGCGATGTGTGTACATTGCTTGTAGTTGTTGACATGTACTGTGTGATGGGTGTGTGACACACTCATTGAATGTGCTCCTGTTCTGTCTCCCACCCCTAGGTCCCTACAGGCCCTCCGGTTCCATTGCCATGCCACGCATCAGGTGCCTTTCCGCCCAAGGTGGCCGTTGTATTCCGTACAAATAAAACACAGGGCACAAACAGCAGTTTGTGTAAGAGGTGCATTTATTTCAAACTGTGACATGTGATTGTGTGTAAGGTGATGACAAAAGTGGTGCGTGCAGTGACAATGAGCTGTCGGTCATGGCTGCGTGATGCTCAGGGTGTACCCACTGGTTCTATGTCCATGGTCCAACAGACACATGCCATCCAGATGGCTGTGTGGAGTGGGATCGTAGTCCAAGTCAATGCAGTGGGTGGTCAAGGAAGGCTGGCTGGCTGCCTCACTTGCGTCTGGAGCGTGCGAAGTCCTCCCGTGAGATCTGTTTCCACTTCGGACGGCCCCTTCCACGTTTGCGAGGGGGGTGCCTGCTTGCGACCTGCTGGTGGTTGAGGTGTGCTCACTGGCTGTGGACGCAGGGGAACTGGACACAGCTGCACGACCCTGCGCCCCGGCAGGTGGTGGCGGTGGTGGAGCTGCTGTCCCTGGCTGTGACCTCACCACCAGCTGGCCCATGAGGTCCACGAGTTGGCCCATACGGGCGTCCATGGACCTCAGCACCCCCAGCACCTCCCGCGTGTCTGAAGCAGACCTGGCCCATTGTCCTTGGGCCTCTTCATAGGCCCCAAGGACTCTGGCCATTTGAGGCAGGGCATGGCTCCCAGGGGAGACTTGCGTTTCCCTGACCCTGCTCCTCCTACCGGTACTGCTGCCACCGGCCTGCCCACTAGCCACATTGCTCACCACGGTCCTCGCTGTGGCTCCCAGGGTGGATCCAGTCGGCCGGGCCACCACCTGCGCTGGGGCTGGTGCCAGCGAAGACGTGGTGGTGGTGGCGGCGGTGGTGGTCGGTGCGGCGATGGTGGCGGTTGCGGCAGTGGTAGTGGCCGCAATGACCGTGGGTGTGGCCGCAATGACCGTGGGTGTGGCCGCAATGTCCGTGGGTGTGGCCGCAACGACAGTGGCAGCAGGGGGCTGGGAATGTTCAGCAGCCCTGGATGATGGGTTGGTGGGTAGGAGGGGTCCTGGGGAGCGGCTGGGCCCTGCCACACCAGATGGGCCTGCTTGGTGGTCCGTGTCCGAAGAGGAGGACAGATCCTCCACATCCGTGTGTCCTCGTTGGGGGCTTGTAGGCTGGCTGTGCTGGCTGCTGTCTCCATCCCCAGCATCCAGCAGTTCGTCACCTGTGGAGAGAATGAGATTTGTTATTGTGTTGCACCTGGCGAAGTATGTATTTGTCGTCTGACATTAACAGTTCGTGCAATCTCGTACATGGGTTTCCCGGAGGCGTGTGTGTGGCTGTACCATTTGTAGTTGTGTGTGCTTGGCAATGGGACTGTGTGCTGTGCACATGTGGCATGGGACGGATTGGCCATGCCGATGGGTGTGTTGCTGTGCCCCTACTTATTGTGACTCTGGTGTATGCGGGCTCCTGGCCCATCCTGGGTCTGGTTTGTACTTTGCTTTTGGTGTTCAAATGGGACGCTTAGGAACGCATATGGCAACATGGGGGCCATGCCCCAGATTCGCATTTGGGATGGAATATGCTTTTGGGGTACATGCTGTGAGCCATGGGTGCCGAACGTGACATGTGTTGTGGCAGCATGACAGTGCATGGTCTGAGGTGTGTGCATGCCTGACATGGCCTGCATATTTGCTGTCTGTTGTGATTACTGGACATGGCATTGGACGCATCGTTATGAGTGAGTGATGGTTGTGTGCCAGCCAACGTATTGCAGTTGTCCCATCTCCTTGGTGTGCGTGCTGCCCTGTGCCATGTGCATCACTGCAGTGCTCGGGGGGGTGTGGCCCATGTTGTGTGTTGTTGCTCACAGTGTGGCGTGCGCTTCATTGACTTCTGGCACATGGTTGGTCATGGGCATGTATCTTAGCGTGACTGCTGTATGTGTGGCAGCTGTGCGGATGACATGCCTTTCATGAGACTGGGGCTGACGGATGGGATGGATGGTATGTTGTATGTGCATGGTGTGTCTGTGTGTTTGATGGGTTCAGTGGTGTTCGTGTGCATTTATGTTGTTCCGCTCTGTTGCGTCTAGTGTTGTTTGTCTTACATAGGCGTAGTTGTGGGGTGTGTGGTTGACAGGCAGTAGGGGCTACATGGACAGGACTTCAATGGTGTTTCGGTTGTGTGTGATGGGTTGCACAGTGGCTGCCGTGTGGTACTATATTCAGTGTGGCTTGTGCATGCAGACGTGGCTCCTTGGGTGTTGCTGTGTCTGTGATGGGTCATGTGAGGTGTGAGTCTGTGGTTCATGTCCGTGTGCACATTGTTCACTTGTTCGTGACGGTGGGCGGTGCTGCGTGTTCGTCTGCTACGTGACATGTCCCATGTGTTGGTCGTGTTACGGTCCTCATGCCTCCAGTAATCCAGCCCTGTCCAGTTTCCCACCTGCAGGTTGTTCGGGCGTGCACTGTACTGGATGCCACATGGTTCTAAGCGGGGGTGCTCCATGTTGCAGGTCTGTGGGGGTGGGGGGTGTTGTGGGTCGTGGTGGTGGCTGGACACCCACTGACACCGATTGTTGTGGACCGTGATGTCTACCTTTCGGCTGTCGGTGTGCACTGCGGTGGCTGACACGTGGCTGTGGGGTGTGGGGGATGCTCCTCCTTGCTGTGCTGTGGGACTAGGGGCCTGGTGTGTGTTGTACTTGGGCTGTCCACCCTCCCACCCACTGCACTTTGTGTTCCTGCCACTTACCTGTTACTTGTCGGTTAGTGCAGCTATGGCGGACACATGGGTGTGGTGGGTGCTCGTTGTGGCGCTTCTGGCATACTTGGGGACCTGTTGGTGGTTACGTGGCTGGCTGAGTGTACACATGTCCCCACGTATCTTACAGTTGTTCGGTTTGGGCTGTGTGTGGTGGTGTCTGTTGCATGTGTGTGTGATGTGTTGTGTATTGTGTGCTGGACATGGGGGTGTTTGTCCCTGGGAGCTGTGGCATGGTGGTAGTGCATGTGAGTACATAGCGGTGTGCTGGTATACATTAGTTTGTACTTACCAGCCTCCACTCCCCTGCTAATCCGGCGAGGATCTCCGGATGTATAATGACTCGCACCTTCTCCTCCCACGCTTTGAAGGTCTTGAAGAGCGCGGGATTCCCTCCGCCAGTGACGGCAGCCAGCTCTCTGTTCTTGCTCTCCTTCTTCTTGACCAGGCTCTTGACGTCATTCCACCGTTTGTTGATTTCAACTCTGTTCCTGGGCAGGGTCCCGACTGCATTGACCTGGTCTACGATCCGGTTCCACATTCTCTTTCTGGTGGCTAGTGGTGTGTGCTGGACCAGGTTCCCATAGATTTGTGGGTGCACCTTGATGATCTCGTCGACCATGACCGTCAGCTCAATGGGCGTGAACTTGGGCATTCTTTGTGGTGCCATGGTGTTTGTGGTGCTGGTGCGGTGTGTGTTGTGTAATGTGCAGGGGGTTTGTGGTGCCGGTGTTTGGTGGTGGTGGTGGTGGTGGTGGTTGTGATGTGTGCGTTTCTGTGGTGTGCTGCTGTCCTTGCTGTGTCACTGTGTCCTCTCCTCTCCTCTCTAGTTTGCAATGTTGCAAGGGGTTGTGGTCTGTGGGAGTGCTGCTTTTGTACTTACCTATGTGGGTGTGTCCTCATGGTCTGTTGTTTTCAGGTGTGTTGTGTCTGGGGTTCTGGCCTTTGTAGTTTTTGTTTGTCCAGGGGGGTGTTTTCGGGATGTGTACTGTGCTTGTGTATTTGTGCGTGCCTTGCTGTGTGGACTTGTTGGCCATGTTGTGTGCGATTGGTTTTGTCAGCGGATGGTTTCTGTGCAGGGACGTGGGCGCCATGGCTTCTGCCGTGTCGATTCTCATCGGCGTTGTTTGCGCTGGCGGGCGGTATATTTGTAGTTTTCCCGCGCTCATGGCGGTGCGATCGTAATCTCACGTGCGGTGTGTCGGCCGTGAGGGCGGGCGGTTTTGTGTTGTCGTGCGTGTTTCCGTCCGTGGCGGGCGGTTTGACTCCGACTCGGACGATGGCGGGCGGTATCTTGTGTGATTTTTCCGCCGATGGCGGTTTTCGGTTTGTGTAATCGTAATGGCGTGGTCGGTGTTCAGACGGTGTGTGCGGGCGGATTTTTGCCGCTTCCATGCCTGGCGGATTTTTTTACGCCGGGTATCGTAATGGGCCCCTTAATATTTTATGTTTTTGGTATATTTAAATATGTTTACATATATTTTTGATAATAGTATGCTATTTCAGATTTTTTAAATTATTAAATAAAATTTTAATTTGGTTTATATTTTTATATATGTATATTTTATATTTTTTTCATAAATTAAAGTTAGTTTTTAATTTATATTTATTTTAATGTTTTAAGTTATATATATTTTAAAATCGATTTTTAATACAATTATATTATTGTAAACAATATTTTTTTTGATATTTTTGTACTTACCTTTTTAAGTACAGAGAGTTGATATTTTTGTATTCTATATTTTTCCCTCAATATTTTTTGCATCTATATTTTTGTGGTCGATATTCTGTCAGTGAACCATTCCTGATTACTTGAGTGGAAAACATGTGATAAACTTGTACTACTACAGGATGATATCACGATGATTTCAGGATTATGTTGTATTACTCCAGAATGAGCCTGAGAGTATTTCAGGATGGGGCTGTATTATTACAGAATGATCCTGTCATGACTTCAGAATAAGGCTGCATCACTCAAGGATGATCCCAAGATATCTTTAGAATAGGACTGTACAAGTCGATGACTTCATGATGGGGATGTATTACCTTAGGATGGCTTCTGGCGGCATTACTGCATGGCAATTTCAATACGGGGATGTATTATTCTAGTGTGATCTTGAGTAGTAATTGGTAAACCTTGTTTGACATAAACAGGATGTTAAGAAATCCACTGTTTCTATTAGTTCCTTGGCAGAGCAAACTACTGCTACAAAAACAAGCATTGGCAGGCCAATAGGTCTTGCCTTTTTGACCAAATAGCTTGCCAATGTTTTCTTCCGATAGTCTGTAGTATCGGCAAAAATAAACAAGCATCGGCAAAGCCAGAAGGTCAGGCCTATCCAAGAGCTATTGACTTTGCCAATATGTTTTATTCATGTTGTACACAAGTGTGGCTGCTGTTTGGCATGGCTAAACGTTAGTGGGTGAAGGAGAGTGGCGTGTTGAAAAGTGGAGTAGAGTGGAATGTAATGGAGTGGCATAAATTAGAGTGGAGTGTCGTAGAGTGAAGTGGCTGAGTGTCATGGAACGGTGCAGAGAAGAGTGGAGTGGCATTGAGGGTATTGCATAGAGTGGAGTAGAGTGTTGTAGAGTGGTGTAGAGCAGATTAGATTGTCATTGAGTGGAGTGGATTAAAGTGGAGTAGTGCAGGAGAGTGGAATGGCATAGAGTGGAGTACAGTGTTGTAAAGTGGAGTGGTATAGAGTAGAGTGGAGAAGCAAGGAGAAGTGTGTTGTAGAATATAGTGGAGTAAAGTGGCATAGAGTGGCATAGAGGGAATTGCGTAGAGCATCATGGAGCAGAGTTGTAGACTGGAATTGCGTGGAGTAGAATGTTGTAGAGTGGAGTGGTATAGAGTAGAGTGTCAGAGTGGAGTAGAGTTTAATGGAGTAGAGCATCATAGATTGGAGTATTGTAGCGTGTAGGATCGTAGCGTGGCCTACAGTGACGTGGAATAAAGTACTGTGGTGCAGAGTAGATTGGCGTAGAGTGCAGTGGTGTAGAGTGCATTGGTTTTGAGAAAAGTGGTGCAGTGCACTGGCACAGAGTGAAGTGACATAGAGTAGAGTGGCATAGAGAGCAGTGGTGCAGAGAGGAGCGGCATAGAGTACAGTGGTGCAGAGTAGAGTGGCATTGAGTTCAGTGACAGGGAGTGCAGTTTTGCATAGTCTAGTGTCTTGAGTGTAGTGGCGCAGAGTAGAAAAGAGTGTCATAGAGTGTTGTAGAGTATAGTGGGGTAGGAGTGCTGTGGTACAGAGTGGTTGGCTTAGAGTGCATTGGCATAGAAGGCAGTGGTGCAGAGTAGAGTGGCATAGAGTGGCACAGGGTAGAGTGCAATGGCATAGAGTTCAGTGTCAGAGAGTGCAGTGTTGCAGAGTAGACTGTCATAGAGTGGAGTGGTGTATAGAGTGGCTTAGAGTGCATTGGCATGGAGTGCAGTGGCCTAGAGTGGTGCAGAGTAGTGTGGCATAGAGTAGTGTTGCAGAGTAGAGTATAGTGGAGTAGAGTGCAGTGTGCAGAGTAGATTAATAGAGCATGCAGTAGCACTGAGTGCAGTGATGCTGAGTGCAGTGGCTTAGAGTATATTGTTTCATAGTGGAGTAGTGCACGGTAGAGTACAGTGGAATAGAGTAGAGTGCAGAGTAGATTAGAGTGACATAGATTAAATTGGCATAGAGTGCACTGGCGTAGAGTGAAGTGGTGCAGAGTACAGTGCATTGGCATAGAGTGCATTGTTGCAGAGTAGAGTGGCGTGGAGTCATGAAGCGGCATATTATCAAGAAACGGCGTTACAATTATCGCCGGTTTAGCGGCAGAAAACTGCAGCTAAAGCGGCGATAATGGGCTTGATAATATGCCCTTGAGAATTCCAATAGAAGCCCATGTTCTGGTGTCAACATGGGCTTCTATTGGAATTCTCAAGGGCATATTATCAAGCCCATTATCGCCACTTTAGCGGCAGTTTTCTGCCGCTAAGCGGCGATAATTTTAAGGCCGTTCTTGATAATATGCCCCGTAGAGTGCAGTGTCAAAGAGTGAAGCGGTGTGGAGTAGTGTGAGATAGAGTGTATTGACAGAGTAGAGTGGTGTAGAGTAGAGAGGCATAAAGTAAAGTGGTGTAGAGTGGAGAGGTGCAGAATAGAGTGCAGTGACGCAGCGTGGAGTGGTGTGGTGCAGAGTAGAGTGGAGTGGTGTGGCGTGGAGTAGAATGGAATATGCATTTTTTGGTAGCACACTGCCATTACAGACAACACATCTGCAATTGAAATGATCATTACTTTTGCACAGACATACAGTAAGACTGATAAAAATATACAGCGAACAAATGATAATCTTTGGAAATGTCATCAACTAGTGAATTGATTTTTTTTGATCATATTCAAATATTTGTTTTCACTACACTTCAGGATTACAAAAAAATTGCTTAATTTATGCTTTTCTAATTCTAATATATTCTGAAATATCTGCACAGTTAGGAATGTGGGTGTGTGGAATATTTATTCCACACACAGGAATATGTATTAATACAGAATTATCGTGTGATGACTTCAGGAGTGCATCCTGAATATCAACCCCACAATCCCGATGGGACACACTTTCGAGGACAAAATATTGGGGAAAGAAATAGACAAGTAAGTAAGTCTAGACTTTCTATACGTAACTCCACATATGCAGTACATGTATCTTCAAAGTATGTAAATGTGGGGTTAGGAATAGTGAAACTATACTTTCCTAAATGCACTTACCTTTCGATATTCTGTCCTTGATATTCTCATCATAACAATTTTCTGATGGCCAATATTCAGCAGTATAATCATGAATTCAGATGGAGGCTGACGATCCAGATTAACTTTAGAATGGGGTGTACAGTTGAAGTTGACTTCATGATATGTTCATGTTACTCTAGGATAATCCTGTTATTACTACTATACCAATTTTCTAGGATTACTACTTTTCCTATTACAACTTAATAGCACTGGTGTTTTAAGCTATTACACAAAGAAGAAAGCCACTAATAATATAATTGCACTCATTTTAATACTGTCTTATTCCTATTATTTCATTTTTAGCTTTGTCACTCCAATCAAGCAATTTTGTTGATGTCCGATGTTAAAAGAGATGAAGTGTAGGGGTTAGCACCATCAACGCAGGGCTTGTATTGCATGCATGAGACTGCTCAAATAGTATGCTGGGGTTCAGTGTCTGTTAGTAAGCCTCCAAGTGGTTTTGTGAGGGGTCAAGTGGATGCTGCAGTTCAGTGGTGGTGGCTGTGAGGGATGCTGTAACAAGACATGGCAAGTGGCAGTGTTGGGGGATTGGTCTTGTGGTTGTGAACTGTATAAGAAGCTGATGGAATGTAGTTTGCTCAATGATGTGTGTGGTCACAGATCTTGTGAGTGAAGAAAGAAGTGTTCTGTGTAATAGAGGCATTTTGAGTGGCATTACTATGTAGGGATACCTAAAGAGACACTGGATGTGTATGTATGATGCTAGCAACACAGAGATGATGGACAGAATGCTGAACATTGTCAAACTTTCACCCCAAGTCACAGATCTGGGTTAAAAGCCATGTTTTTGTTGCTCATTTTGTTGTGTTTGCTATGTTTGCCCTAAGTTTCCAAGAGTATGCCCAGACGTGAGTCCCTTGCTCACTGCGCAACTGGATACAAGCTAGCCTGGCTGATGAGGGGTGATACCCCAAAACTGGTCCCAGGATGCTTGTTTCCAGTCCAGGGAAATCCTGGCTTTGCAGTTCGGGCTGGATTGTTACCATGAGGAGGAGGGTCAAGACTGATTTACATATGGCTGGGTCCAAACTGGGGTGGCATGGGGAGCAAAAAAATGATGGATTCAACCTAAGTCTCTTGACTGGGTGTGAGACTTTGAAAAGTTTCAGCACTCCGCCCATCATTTTGTTGTGTTAGCTGTGGTTGCGCTAAGTGGCCAAGGTACGCCCAGACGTGGGTCCCTTGCTCGCTCTGCCACTGAATTCAAACTAGCCTGACTGATGATGGGTGATAGCCCGAAACTAGTCCCAGGATGTTTGTGGTTGAGGGAGGACCTAACTAGGCAATTTGGGCTGGACTGGTCCCACGAGGAGCAGGGTCAAGACTGATTTGCACATGGCTGGGTCCATACTCGGGTGGCATGATGAGCAAAAGAATGATGGATTTAACCCAGATTTCTTGACTGGGGGTGAGTGTTTGAAAAGTTTCAGCACTCTGTCCATCATCTTGTTGTGTTTGCTGTGTATAAATGATACCTTGGGTTCAACTGGCTGAGAATAATTATGTGTTATTTGTTGGTGAAAGCAAGCATTTTTAGTGGTCAGTGATGTTCTCAGTGGGTGCTGTGAGTGACTGCAGGCGACTAGTGCAACTGAATTGTGTTATGAATGTGGATGAATAGTGTTGTGAGTGTGGGTGTAGAGGGTTTTGAGTGTGCTGTGAATAATTGCAGGAATGTTGCATGGGATATTGCGACTGACTGTGGAGAACACTGCAGGTGGGGATGTGAGTGGCTATGGGGAGGGCCAGTGCTTCTGAATAACTTTGGGTTAGTGCAGCAAATTGCTGGGCGTTTTTTTATGTTATGAGTCATCTTGTGAAAGACTTTAGTCAGTAAAGGATGCTGTGGGCTGCAATTGATGTGAAGTAGTGAATGAGTGCTGCAAGTGGCTGAGTTGTGAGTGATGGCAGATTGGGATGTAAGATGTGAAATAAAAGTTGCAAGTGGCTGAGACATGTTGTGTGAGGTGGAATTGGGTTACACAAAGCTGTCAGTAAGAAGTGGATGAATAGCTCATGTGAAAGATTACATTGGTGAGGGATAGCTTAGATGGGAGAATGGTGTTAGAAAGTTAGACAGTGTGTGAGCTACTGCAGCTCATGGCTGGTGTGAGTGAACGATGTGATTGTGACCAGTGTTGCGGGGGGTAGGGTTACTGAGAATGAATAATGCATGTAGTTAAATGACTATGGTTTAATTAAAATGTGTTAAAGGTTGTGCCAAAGGAGGAAGCGAGCAAGTGATAAGAAGAGTTCTTGTAAGTAGTGATGTACGGACGGAGTAGCAAAGTGACTGTGGTGAGTGGCTCCTGGAGAGGTTTGTAATGAAAGTGGTTTATGAATGGTCATGGGATTCAAATGCCATAGTAATGTGGCGATTGGTAAAGTTAGTGGTTGATATGAGAAGTAGTTGGGTGTGCAAGTTACCTTGTCTTTGCATCATAGTGTGCGTGGTTGGGGCCGAAAGTAAATGCTGCTGCAACTGCCTGGAGAGAAGGACTGGTGCAGTAAGTGGTACTGTAGGCCTGTCATAGTCGTGCTCTGAAGGGATGGCTGGTGTTGCATGCGGCTGAACATGAGGTGTCGGTGAACAGGGGACGGACGCAAGTGATATTTCATCTTATATGAGTGTTTAATGTCTCATGCTGTGTAGTGTTGCAAGTGACTAAATGGTGCTTTGTGAGTGTGATAAGGTGAGTGAGTATGACGACTCTTAATTTCGCTCTGACACTAGTCCTTCAGTTCCAATATCCTCCAATCCCTCCCTTTCCCAAAAACCATATACTTAAGATAGCCCCACCTGTGCTTTTCTCTCATAACCTCCTCATTGACTGGCCTGGCGCCTTGTCACACTCATTAGGCTAGCCTGACAGCCTGCTCTCTTCTGTCACCGCCTCCTCTTCTAACATCAGCAATATGACTCTCAGAGGTAAATACTCACATATAGTAACCTGCAGGTCACAAGTTCGAATTCGAGTGTAATTGAAACAACTGTAAGATACAGCGCTTAAAAGTAGGAGCTATATTATTTTACGCCTGCTTCCCATCACCACCTGAAGTCTTCAGTCACTTTCACATAACTCTGGCTCCCATCATTACCCACAATAATCAAATGTTACTCCTTTACGCCACTTGTACCACATGATGTACTCTGGATCACAAGCCACACTAACTTTTTCTTTACCTGAATCCCATTCTACGTGATTCTCGGTGACAATATTCTTGGGCCAAAAGTGATGATGAGAAATGTCAGATTCCATCAACAGATTTCTAGTTAGTGCTTTCAGAACCTGACAAACCCTACGAAAACGGCTGATATATTTAAGAAAAAGGCTTTGGAAAAGCTGATTAGACAGCCCTAAAACTTACTCAAATAGCTAAATACATGTCAATATTTCAAGATCAAAATGAGGGTGACGTCAGTATGCAACCGGTCACATCATCAGCAGGTCACACAGTTGAGGTGGAGTCGGGAAGTGATGGCAGGTCTGGCAAGCATTTCTTTTTAGTAAATTTCAAGGAATGGCGCCAGTGCACGGCACGCGAGATTGACAATGCACATTGACAACAGAGAGAAGAGGGGACAGAGGCAAGGGCAGCAAGCTGACTATAGTGGACAGACAGGAGGGATAGTTGCAGCATAACGGACCATGAAGGGCAGGAGGGAGGGCGCAGGGGTACAACAAAGGACCAAACAAGGCAGGAGGGAAGGGATAGGGGTCTGCACATGCAAAAAGGAGGCCGGGGACAAGGGGGCAGGGCAGGAGCCGCAAGCTGACCATGGAGGGCAGGAGGGATGGGCACTGGAAGCACAACACACCATGGAGGGCAACAGTGAGATATAATAGCATACACACAAACATTGGAGGAACGGTAGGACGGGGTCAGGGGCAGCAAGCTGCTCATCACAGGGCAGGTAGGAGGGGCTGTGGCATCACAGAAGGCCATGCATGACAAGTGGGAGGGTTAATGGCAGCACAACAGCCATTGTGGGCAAGACGGAGGGGACAGGGGCATGCACAAAAGACCATGGAGGACAGAAGGGAGGGATAGGGGCTGGAAACAGACAGAAGAGGGCAGGGGGAGGGACTTCACAACAGACCATGCAAGGCAGACAGGAGGAGCAGTTGCAGCACAACAGAGAATGGAGGGTAGAAGTGAGTGGAAGCAAAATGGACCATGGATGACAGGTGGGAGAAGATAGGGGCATGGACCTTGGACAGGCAGGGTGGAGTTGGCAGGGACAGGCGGCAGCCATTTGGCCATGCTAGGCAGATGGGAGGAGCAGTGGCAGCTCAACAGAACACTCAGAATAGATAGGAGGGTGGAAGATCCATGGAATATGGTGGACAGAAAGGAGGGAGCAGGGGCATGCACAGAGACATCAGAGGGCAGGGGGAATGTGAATAGGGACCACAAGCTAAGCACAGAGGCTAAGCAGGAGGACAATGATGCTGCATAGAATTGGGGAACAGCAGGCAGGAGGAGTTGGCAGGGACATCAAGCTAAATGGAAGGAAGTGGCAGCACATCGGACCATGCAGGGCGGGAGGGAGGGGCTGGTGCATGGACTCAGACAACAGAGGGTAGGGAGGAGGTGGGTGGAGCAGCAAGCTAACTGTTTAGGGCAGGCAGGAAGGGCAGTGGCAGAACTACGGCCACACATGGCTGTAATGAGGGATCAGGGTCATGGACTTGGACAATGGATGGCAAGGAGGAGGGAGCAGAAGCAGCTAGCTTGAGTGGGGGACAATGCCAGGTCAGGTCCTGTGTTCAACCCCACTCCCACTGTGCATTTCAATGGGCATCTTACTTCATGTAAAAAAAAAACTCTTTAGAAATTTACTGAAAAAAACAAAGGTTACAGGGACATTATAGTTAGGCTCAGATTTCACTCGTGCAAAACCAGTGAAATTCAGCAGTTTTAGTTAGCTGAGCTAACTACAACTCGTGCCCCTGCAATGCATTGCTTATGACATCACATATTACATCACTCATGACATGGTCAGTGACATCAATGATGTATAATTTACAAGGCTAGAGTGGTGTCCGCTGCTACTTATGGGGCTGGTCTCTGGGGCTACGCTAATTGCACTGTCCTACAAGTGGATGTGTGAATAGGTGTGTGTGTCTGTATGGGTTGGTGAGTGGGTGTGTGAGTGGCTGCATGTGTCTGTGAGTGGATGTTTGAGTGGTTGTATGTTTCTGTGAGTGGGTGGGTGAGAAGCTGTATGGGTCAGTGAGTGAGTGTGTGAGTGCCTCTGTGGGTCTGTGAGTGTGTGTGAGTGCCTGTGTAAGTCTGTGTTGCCTGTGTGGGTCTGTGAGTGGTGCTATGGGTCTGTGAATGGGTGTGTGAGTGCCTATGTGGGTCTGTGAGTGGGTGTGTGGGTTGCTCTATGGGTCTGTGAGTGGGTGTGTGAGTGTCTCTGTGTCTGCAAGTGGGTGTGTAAATGCCTGTCTGGGTCTGTGAGTGGGTCTATGATTGGTGCTATGGGTCTGTGAGGAAGAGTGTGAGTGGCTGTGTGGGTCTGTGAGTGTCTGATGAGTGCCTGTGTGGGTGCCTCTGTGGGTCTGTGAGTGGGTGTGTGAGTGAATCTGTGGGTCTGTGAGTGGATGTGTGAGTGCCTGAGTGTATTTGTGACTGGGTGTGAGAGGGGTTCTATGGATTTTTGGCATTTGCATACTTAGGGTATTTAAGAGGGAGAACCATGGACTCTTCTCTCACCAGGAGACGATAAGAAAGAAACCACTCATCACAGTCACAACACATCAGATTGTGCTCCAATAGATCAACGATCAATTCATCTCCATTAAGGATTTCATATCATTTTTCAACATAGAATACAGGAGGAAACACACTTGCTTTTCCTTTACGAAGCTGAAGCATTTGTGCTTTACAGAAGTGCAGTTTCAATTGGTGCACCTGCTGTGTTTATATTTGTAAGTGCTTCCTGTTGAGGTTTAATTTCTGTGAAATCCCAAGTCAAAAATTCGAACTACATTAATATCGAGTGAGAACTATCCAGTGCAAGAATATCATTGTCAAGAATATCAATTTGAAGGTAAGTAATATTGATTTTAAAAGTATAGAAGTCTTTATTATCATTTGTAAAAATATAGTTGTTTAAAATATCTTTTTTAATTATTGTTATGTTTTTTAGTATATATTTGAAATGTATATGACATTATTTTTTGTTCAATTATTGTTTATGTTTCTTACTATATTAGTTACATTTTTAGTAGTTATGAAATTTAATTTAATTACATTTTGTGTTTTTTAGTTCTGTAGTGGGTTGTGGGTTGATAGGGGTATAGGGTGGGAAGTAATTTATTTATAATAAATTATTGATTATTTTTTACTTAATATTATTTATTTAATTGATATTTAATTTTGTTAATTGTATTATTAATTTTTTATATAAATGTTTTTTGCTTGTTGTGGTGTTTATAGGGGTAAAGGGTGGAATTTTTTTTTTAATAACTTCATAATTCAATGTTAATTAATAATAATTAATTAATTCATAATTAACTATGTTAATTGTGTAATTCATTTTTTAGGTGTGGGTTGTGGGGCTATAGGGGTAAAGGGTGAGAAGTAATTTATTTGTAATTAATTAATACTTGTTAATTAATATTAATTAATTAATTGATAACTAATTATGTTAATTTTTTGATTAATTTTTTTAGGTGTGAGTTTTGAGGTTATAGGGGTAAAGAGTAGGAAGTAATTTATTTTTAATTTATTAATAATTAGTTGTTAAATAATATTAATTAATTTATCATTAATTATGTTAATTGTGTAATTAATTTTGTTAGGGGGTCTTGGGGTTTATGGGGTAAAAGGTGGGAAGTAATTTATGTTGTAATAATTCATAAATATTTGTTATTTAATCATAATTAATTAATTGATAATTAATTTTGTTGATTGTTTAATTAAATGTTTTTTAGGGTTGGGGTATAGTGTTTATAGGGATCAAGGGTGGGGAGTAAACTATTTTATTTGGTAATTACTTGTGAAATACTCTTAATTATTTAATTGTAAATTAATTAATTTGATTGTGTTAGTTGTGTTTTTTTAGTTTAATTTTAGGTTGAGGTTGTAGAGTTTATATGGGTAAAGGGTAGGAAGTTAATTAATTTTAATGAATTTAGATTTTCATGATTAATATTTGTTTAATTCATAAATAATTATTTTAATTGTGTAAGTAATTTGCTTTTAATTTAGATGTGGGTTGTGGGTTTTGTAGGGGTATGGAGTGGGAAGTAAATTAATTTTACACATTTAATATTAAATATATTTCTATTTTGTATTCAACAAATTTTTAAATGTATTTACTGTTTTTAAATTATTTTAATTTTGTTTAAGATATTTTACTTGTTTTTAATGTTGCACTGACTGGAGTGGGAGTAGTAAATTTTACCCCTCCGCAAGCCAACACTTACCCTACTTTTGCACTGACTGGAGTGGGAATAGTAAATTTTACCCCTCTGCAATCCAACACTTTCGCTACTTTTGCACTGACTGGAGTGGGAATATTACATTTTTCCACTCCTCAATTCAACACGTTCCCTACAATTGCACTGACTAGAGTGGGAATATAAAAAAATTTCCCTCCGCAATCCAACACTTTCCCTACAGTTGCACTGACTGGAGTGGGAATACTACATGTTTTCCCTCCGCAATATAATTTTTTTCTCTACAGTTGCACTGACCGGAGTGGGAATATTACATTTTTCCCCTCCGCCATCCAACACTTTCCATACTGTTGCACTGACTGTAGTGGAAATAGTACATTTTACCCCTCCGCAATCCAACACTTTCCCTACTGTTATTCTGACTGGAGTGAGAAAAGTAAATTTTACCCCTCCACAATCCAACACTTTCCCTACTGTTGCACTGACTGGCGTGGGAATATTAAATTTTTCCCCTTTGCAATCCAACACTTTCCCTACAGTTGCACTGACTGCTGTGGGAATATTACATTTTTCCCCTCCGCAATCCAACACTTTCCCTACTGTTGCACTGACTGGGGTGGGAATAGTAAATTGTAATCCTCTGCAATCCAACACTTTCTCTACTTTTGCACTGACTGGAGTGGGAATATTACATTTTTCCCCTCCGCAATCCAACACGTTCCCTACAATTGCACTGACTGTAATGGGAATATTACATTTTTCCCCTCTGCAATCCACACACTTTCCCTACTGTTGCACTGACTGGAGTGGGAGTAGTGTATTTTACCCCTCCGCAATCCAATACTTTCCCTACTGTTGCACTGACTGGAGTCGGAATAGTACTTTTTACCCCTCCGTAATCCAACCATTTTCTGACAGTTGCACTGACTGGAATGGAAATATTAAATTTTTCCCCGCTGCAATCCAACACTTTCCCTATTGTTCCACTGACTGGAGTGGGAATAGTAAATGTTACCCCTCTGCAATCCAACACTTTCCCAACTGTTGCACTGACTGGAGTGGGAATATTACATTTTACCCCTCAGCAATCCAACACTTTCCCTACTGTTGCACTGACTGGAGTGGGAGTAGTGTATTTTACCCATCCGCAATCCAATACTTTCCCTACTGGTGCACTGACTGGAGTCGGAATAGTACATTTTACCCCTCCGTAATCCAACCATTTTCTGACAGTTGCACTGACTGGAATGGAAATATTAAATTTTTCCCCGCTGCAATCCAACACTTTCCCAACTGTTGCACTGACTGGAGTGGGAATATTACATTTTACCCCTCAGCAATCCAACACTTTCCCAACTGTTGCACTGACTAGAGTGGGAATAATAAATGTTACCCCTTCGCAATCCAACACTTTTCTTACTGTTTCACTGACTGGAGTGGGAATATTACATTTTACCCCTCAGCAATCCAACACTTTCCCTACTGTTGCACTGACTGCAGTGGGAGTAGTCTATTTTACCAAACCGCAATCCAACACTTTCCCTATTGTTGCACTGACTGCAGTAAGAATAGTAAATTTTACCCCTCTGCAATCCAACAGTTTCCCTACTGTTTCACTGACTGGAGTAGGAATATTAAATTTTACCCTTCCGCAATCCAACACTTTTCTTACTGTTGCACTGACTGGAGTAGGAATATTAATTTTTTCCCCTCCGCAATCCAACACATTCCCTACTGTTGCACTGACTGGAGTGGGAATATTACATTTTTCCCCTCCGCAATCCAACACTTTCCCTACTGTTGCACTGACTGGAGTGGGAATATTACATTTTTCCCCTCCGCAATCCAACACTTTCCCTACTGTTGCACTGACTGGAGTGGTAATAGTACATTTTACCCCTCCGCAATCCAACCATTTTCTGCCACTTGCACTGACTCGAGTGGGAGTATTACATTTTTCCCCACCGCAATTCATCACTTTCCCTAATGTTGCACTGACTGCAGTGAGAATATTAAATTTTACCCCTCTGCAATCAAACAGTTTCCCTACTGTTTCACTGACTGGAGTGGGAATATTAATTTTTACCCCTCCGCAATCCAACACTTTTCTTACTGTTGCACTGACTGGAGTGGGAATAGAAATTTCTTTTTTGTTAATTATAAATGTTATTGTTGTGTTAAGTGTAGTGGGAATAGTAATTGTAGTATTTTGCAATGTTAAGTTTTATTTAATGTTATGTTTATTGTAGTTAGAATAGTTAATCTTATTTTTGTGTGATGTAAACTATTTTGTTACTGTTGTGTTCGGTGGGAGTAATTATTTTTATATTTATTTAGTATAAAAATGTTTTCTTTTTAATGTGATGTGAAATGTATATGAATTTATTTGAATTTTTAATTATTTATTTTATGCTGTAATTTATATAATTATGTGTTTGATTTTTTATAATAATATAATTTGCAATCTTTTTTGTATTTAACTTTTTTTTAATTAAATTTTGAAATATGTGTGTTGTTTAATTTTTATTTTAAATTAAATTGATTCCCTCTTTTAATATTTTATGTTTTTGGTATATTTAAATATGTTTACATATATTTTTGATAATAGTATGCTATTTCAGATTTTTTAAATTATTAAATAAAATTTTAATTTGGTTTATATTTTTTATATATGTATATTTTATATTTTTTTCATAAATTAAAGTTAGGGGGTCATTACGATGGCGGGAGGAAGCACAACCGCCGTGCTGGCGGATGCAAAAACCACCAGTTACCGCCGGCACGCAGCAGTCCACACGCCCGCCCAATTACGATGCGAAAAGTAGGCCAAACACCGCCGGCAAGCCTGCAACACCGTCCGCCATCAAAGTGCGTCCGTACACGTAGCGGCACAGCACAATTGACACACACCGTCCGACGAAATCACGTCCCGCCCGGCGTATAAATTACGATGCCGCAAACAAACGGCTCCCACGGCTAAGAGACACCGTACGACAAACCGAAGCGGTAACACGGACGCCGAGCACGGACAACGAAGAAGCGGCACCCCCGAGCATGAATCCAGCACTGCAGGCCCTCCCCATGCTCTTGCTGATGCACCACCAAGGACGCAACGTACCGCGGAGACGCAGGTAGGCACACACACAACAAGTGCACGCAAACAGCGCACACAGTGCAAGGGCGGAAAAAGCGGACAACCCCCCACCACCGCGTGTACACTACACATCCACCATTGCATCCACATATGACACACAGGCCAAATCGTAACATCGCGTAACACATGTGTACACACCACCTGGGACTAGGAACCAACGACCCCGTCACGGCCCCAAAGCGGCGATGACGCCGCCACACATGCGCACAACGCAGAGGCCAACCGCAGCGCCATGCATGCGTCGCACACAGACACAGGGACACAACCAAGCGGCACACACATCAGCCCCACCCCGAACGCACATGACACGTGACAGGCCTGCCACAGACATGTCCCCAACGCCCAATTCACGGACAACACCCAACGCCACACAACCGACGCACACATGTCAGTGAAGTCACGCAACAGCAGGACACACCCCAGTGTGACAAACATGGCGTAGCACACAGCGGCGGCAACACCAACTAGGAGAAGCAGGGCCCCTTCGGGAAGAGGAACGCCAGTACCACACTGAAACACCCATACCACCCTGCACATATGAACAAGACATATAAAACGGAACACCAAAGAGCCCGGGGACTGACAACAGGTGGCCCAAGAATAACATTCACACACAAGGCCCAACGCAGAGCGGAAAGGCAGCCTGCCGCCCACACAAGGGAGAGCAGACAGCACTGAATGACCTTCCATTCCAACTCCGAAACCACAGCCCTACGAAAGAAGCCGGTGAATACAGCCATTGTCCAAGAAAAGACCAACACAGGCATGCCGAGGAGACCGACCACAGGGCAGATAGCGCATATCACAGAAGCACACAACGGACGGGGAAGAAAAAGAAAACACTCCCCCGTGTCGGCCACATGCAAGTTAATTGGAAGGAGTCACACATCACTGACCTTGAACTGTCTGAGAAGCATGTGGGATGAGGGCCCGTGTCCTCCGCACAAGCCAACAGAACACAAGTCCTGTCTCCCTACGACTACACAGAGCTCACAGCAACCTCGGAGCGTGCACATTGCAGACTGCACACACAGCCGGAGCACGCCACCACAACGCACCGCTGCGAAATGGCAACCGCAACACACCTACCCAACTACGCCGGACAGCTCAAGCTGTACAAAACCAACCTGATACATACATTGGGATGCGATCTCCTGTCCCTGCTGAACGTAAGTTACCGACTGACTTACCGCATCACATTGTTCAGCTGCGTCATGCCCGTCTTCTACTGTCGGAGGTGTCCCTACCAGCATCCCGTGGAGATGTGCCTCTCCAACCCGGCATGTCTAAAGGCGGACCTGCTACCACTACTCCTCCCTCTGGACGCACACGACAGGGCCTGCTCTGCCTATGGGGGCATGGCGTATGTGGCCAACATCGCACCCGCACTGAAATGGGACCACTGTGCCTCCACACGACGGATCATCGAGAACAGCTACATCGAATGTCACCCAGCATGCCCCATCATGGTCCTCCAAGGGACAACTTACGAACAACACCTTGACAGCCACCATCCGCTACATTGGCTGGCAAACATGTACACCACCAATGACATGGAAGCCCTGCTGGACGGCATCGCATACCTGACAACCTGTAAATTCGTCGGACCACAACGCAGGTTCCCGATTGACCTATGATGTCCAACCCCGCACCCATGCTTAGCTTCCGCACGGACTGGCCAGTCACCACCACAACAGCCATACCAAACGACCGGCAACTGTTACCACACCATCAACGACATCGCCATGACATCGGACATGACCGGGACATGCACACTGTTCCCCATCACATCCAGGAACACCGCATGCATCGTGGGAGGCAGTGGCATGGGGTCTGTGTCTCGCACCCACATGGACGGAACTGCACGAACAACCAGGACACGACATGGATCCAGCGCCCATGGACACACACACCGCTCAGTGGACATGAATAGGTCGCCTGGAGTCTGTGGGTGCTGCACCCCTCCCACCCCCGCCCCGGGAATCCCATACCAGGACCTTTGCATGGACGACAAGTGCATACAACAACAACACGACCCCAGTGATTGTGACATGTCCAGTAACCACCACATTGCAACAACAAGTGGCACGCCGCTGCATGCACGCAAGCACATGCCCTGATGTCATCTCACATGCACGCGTGCATGAGGAACAACCGCAGCAAACCTGTCACATGGAACTGAGATGGACTGTGCCCATGATGCCAAGCGGTCTGGTAGGCTACATGTATACCGTCTGTGTCAAAGTCCGCAGCTCCGCAGCTATACGTAAATGTACATTAGCACAGCCTTGGCCAAGCAGATGTAACTCTGAAGCCCACATCCCACATGCAACAGCCAATCACATGTAACCCCACACCCTATCCCATTTGCAATCATGCTCAGTATATCCTCAACATGTATTCCGCTGCCAGTAGTGTCCACTATACTGCATCACAGAGGACAGAAGACTCAATATAATGTTTGAAACCAAAACTGTCTCCGCTGACTCATTTCACAAGTACGAATGAGAGAGGATGAGAGTATGTGAAGTACACGGCAGTCGTGACATGACCATGTAGTCCACTGGTATTGGATGTCAACGCAAATGAGTAGCACAACTGTGGAAGACACACATGTGTCGTGTGAAGTCGTATGGACGCAGTGCTCAGGTGGGTGGGTGTGACGGGTAGATGCGCACATGCCAAGTTGGAGCACGCCGTGTTGGGAGGGGTCATGAACAGTACACCACCGCTTCCCTGGGCATTGTGAGAGGACACCTGTCGGGGGAGTGAACACGTGTGTGCACAGCAGCCGGGCACACGTACAAAGCGGTACCAGGCGCACCTCAGCCCACCCTCTGTGGACAAGCTGGATCCTGTTGTGCGCCCGCCATGCCCCTTGACAAGGCACACACAGCCCCAGTCGACCAGGTGTAACCCCAACATAGTCAATCCGCACAGGCGATACAGGGCACCGGATGGCAGTGGAGCATGGTGTGTGAGAGGTCTCCTCGCGCTCCTCCTGGTCATATCACGCAGGCAATAGAACCTCAACGTCTAGCATGGCACAAGTCAAATGGAAGTGTAGGGGGTCGCACCACAGCACGAGCAGCACTGACGTCACGGGAGGTGGCTCGCACCATCCCATCCATTGCCCATTATACCAACCACGCCACATGCCATTGCGACTAAGTGCAAGCGCGTGCGCCACCACCCCGAGCCCTCCCCAGAGAGGCCAAAGAGTGAATGTGTGGGCCATCAGTCACAGACGGACGCGGCCTGGCCGCAAGGGCAGCCACAGCCACTGGGTGTCGCAGGTGGCGGATCCGGAAGGCGAAGACTGTGATGCATAGTCCATGCAGGCCGGGTCTCCATTTGGGGCACCACGCAGGTGGACGGCGTCCCGCAACACATCATACCCTGAGACAGCCCACTCGTGCAACTGGACCCACACATACACTCCTTGCCCTCTCTGGTGCGAGCTTGGGGCTGCCTGTGCAAGCGCTAGCCTCGCAGGTGCACATGCATATTGGGGGAGCGAGGGGAGGACATGAGGGCTGGGGCGAAGATGACTGTATCACTGTCAGTGAGTACAAGGGATGACCCAGATGTGGAAAGGAAGAGACGTGTCCCGTGTGTACTGCAACTAGTCGCCAATCCAACTACCCCCCATGTCCGGAATGTAAGCCCGCACCTAGGCCCGCCCATCCGCCACATCGAATATACCACCAGCACGACAACCTTCCCATTCGAAACACTGACTGGGGGTGGCGACCAGTGAACAATCATGTGTAGCCTACCCACGCGTACATGTGGGCCCTCCATGATCCATGTCACCTGCGGCAAAGTCATGACATGCGCAATGAGGGAAGTGAGGAGAGCTGTCCGCCCCACGCACAGAAGGTGCATCAGCTCCACAGACCCAGCAGCGAGTCCAGCAGGGGTCACATGTGCAGGGGCAGCTGTGCCTGGTGTGAAGGCACATGCATATAGACAGCACATCGACCAATGTGTAGTCTGCCCACATCTACAGTCCATCATCATGCGGACATAGGAATTGAACACAGGGCAACACATCTTAGTGGGTGCACCCACCGTGACCAACAATGCGCAATCATCGACGTACCCGCCCTGTGCATGGCCCCCACCCAACGGAGGCACATCCAGTGCCACCATCCCACACACACAAGCCTTCCACGGAACATGCTGTGTCCAATGGTCAGTACAGAGTCAGCGCCCATCTGGTGGATCCTGAACAGGAGACACATGCACACACATGCCAGCTCCCACTATGTACGTCTGCCACCTGGCACGTGCAATGTAACCTCTCACCTGTGACGTGTGACTGCAAGCACACAGCCGTCTTGGCATGGGGCTGTCAATGTGGACACCTGTCAATGTTTCGGGAGGTGTGATCCGTACAGTGCTGTACATAGGGTGCAGTGCTGACACCTACTACTGTCTCATATCCCCTCGTGCCACAGGTCCCACTTGTTTTGGCCGCTCAGCCTGTGCCCACATCGTCGTCGTCGTGTGCCATACTCATCCAGCCTCGGAAGCAGTTCCATGCTCAGCAGACATTCATGTTGCCGTGGCGTTGCCGCTTGACGAATATGCAGTCAGTCCCCATCAGCACGCCCGCAAGTCATTGGGGCCTAGATCCCCATGTGCATGCACATGGCAGTGGTTTGTATCACTAGCCATTGCCATTGTTGGGAGACCTGTGTAAGTGTATTGTGGCCGTGCCGTCCCAGCTTGACAGCTGGGCTGTGGCTCATGTGCTTGCTCAGTCATGTCAGTGATGTGTATGCGAAATTGCTATGTGTTGTGTTGCTTTGACATGTGTCCACTGCCATTTTCCCTAGGCGGAGACCGAACATTGACCGCCCATACCAATTGCTGGCGGACATGGACGATACAGAGGTCATTAGGAAGTTTCGGCTGGACAGGCCAACCCTGCATCGACTGTGTGCCATGTTGGAACCCCATCTCCGTCCCCGCAGGGTGTATCCGACAGCTGTCACCCCCACGGCTAAGGTGATGGCCGCCATGCATTTCTTCGCCACTGGGTCATTCCAGCACACAGTGGGCAGTGGAGGAGGGATGTCCCAGCCCATGTTCAGCAAGGTGCTGAGGGATGTACTGGCAGCCATGATGCTGTACCGAAACAGGTACATCCGCTTCCCCAGGGCTTGTGAATTGGCGGCAGTGAAGGGTGCATTCTATGCCCTTGGCAGAATCCCACATGTCGTTGGAGCCATTGACTGCACACATGTTGGCCTTGTTCCACCACAGGCCACTGAGCACCTGTACCGCAACAGGAAGCACACGCACTCCCTGAATGTGCAAGTGGTGTGCCTTGCGGACATGGTGATCACCCACGTGTGTGCAAAGTTCCCAGGCTCGGCCCATGACGTACACATAATGCGCAACAGCATCTTGCCACGACTGATGTCCAATCTGCAACAGGATCGTGGCTGTATTGTCGGTGAGTATGTGGAGTGGTGTGCGATGCTGTCCCCTGTCCAGTTGGAATAGCAACGGTTCTCTGTGTCCATCACACCCAGGTGACTCTGCGTACCCGAATGGGGCATGGCTGCTCAGTCCATTGAGGAATCCTCGCACCCCAGCAGACGATCGCTACAATGAGGCACATGGGAGGACCAGACGTGTGGTCGAGCGTACCTTTGGCCTCCTCAAGTCCAGGTTCAGGTGCCTGGACCGCACCGGGGGTGCGCTGGCGTACTCCCCACAGAAGGTGTGCCAGATAGTGGTGGCGTGCTGCATGCTGCACAATCTGGCCATTCGGAAGCAGATCCCCCTCATCGTGGATGACGGAGATCAACCAGGGCCCCAGCCCGCAGACCAGGACAGCTCGAGTGAGGAGGACAGCGGAGAGGAGGAAGCTGGTAATGTGCGGCAGCAGCTCATCGCCCACTACTTCACTTGACGGTGAGTGTCCATGTACGACGGCTGATGTGGCTGTATCTGTGCAGGTGTGTGTGTGCTGTGTCAGGGTGGCCGTTTGTTCACTGCGTGCTGTGTGTCAACGCTCCATGGCCAGGATAGTATGCCACTGTTGGTGGCTGTGGCATTGTGCCCTATTGCTCTGTGCGATGTGTGTACATTGCTTGTAGTTGTTGACATGTACTGTGTGATGGGTGTGTGACACACTCATTGAATGTGCTCCTGTTCTGTCTCCCACCCCTAGGTCCCTACAGGCCCTCCGGTTCCATTGCCATGCCACGCATCAGGTGCCTTTCCGCCCAAGGTGGCCGTTGTATTCCGTACAAATAAAACACAGGGCACAAACAGCAGTTTGTGTAAGAGGTGCATTTATTTCAAACTGTGACATGTGATTGTGTGTAAGGTGATGACAAAAGTGGTGCGTGCAGTGACAATGAGCTGTCGGTCATGGATGCGTGATGCTCAGGGTGTACCCACTGGTTCTATGTCCATGGTCCAACAGACACATGCCATCCAGATGGCTGTGTGGAGTGGGATCGTAGTCCAAGTCAATGCAGTGGGTGGTCAAGGAGGGCTGGCTGGCTGCCTCACTTGCGTCTGGAGCGTGCGAAGTCCTCCCGTGAGATCTGTTTCCACTTCGGACGGCCTCTTCCACGTTTGCAAGGGGGGGTGCCTGCTTGCGACCTGCTGGTGGTTGAGGTGTGCTCACTGGCTGTGGACGCAGGGGAACTGGACACAGCTGCACGACCCTGCGCCCCGGCAGGTGGTGGCGGTGGTGGAGCTGCTGTCCCTGGCTGTGACCTCACCACCAGCTGGCCCATGAGGTCCACGAGTTGGCCCATACGGGCGTCCATGGACCTCAGCACCCCCAGCACCTCCCGCGTGTCTGAAGCAGACCTGGCCCATTGTCCTTGGGCCTCTTCATAGGCCCCAAGGACTCTGGCCATTTGAGGCAGGGCATGGCTCCCAGGGGAGACTTGCGTTTCCCTGAGCCTGCTCCTCCTACCGGTACTGCTGCCACCGGCCTGCCCACTAGCCACATTGCTCACCACGGTCCTCGCTGTGGCTCCCAGGGTGGATCCAGTCGGCCGGGCCACCACCTGCGCTGGGGCTGGTGCCAGCGAAGACGTGGTGGTGGTGGCGGCGGTGGTGGTCGGTGCGGCGATGGTGGCGGTTGCGGCAGTGGTAGTGGCCGCAATGACCGTGGGTGTGGCCGCAATGACCGTGGGTGTGGCCGCAATGTCTGTGGGTGTGGCCGCAACAACAGTGGCAGCAGGGGGCTGGGAATGTTCAGCAGCCCTGGATGATGGGTTGGTGGGTAGGAGGGGTCCTGGGGAGCGGCTGGGCCCTGCCACACCAGATGGGCCTGCTTGGTGGTCCGTGTCCGAAGAGGAGGACAGATCCTCCACATCCGTGTGTCCTCATTGGGGGCTTGTAGGCTGGCTGTGCTGGCTGCTGTCTCCATCCCCAGCATCCAGCAGTTCGTCACCTGTGGAGAGAATGAGATTTGTTATTGTGTTGCACCTGGCGAAGTATGTATTTGTCGTCTGACATTAACAGTTCGTGCAATCTCGTACATGGGTTTCCCGGAGGCGTGTGTGTGGCTGTACCATTTGTAGTTGTGTGTGCTTGGCAATGGGACTGTGTGCTGTGCACATGTGGCATGGGACGGATTGGCCATGCCGATGGGTGTGTTGCTGTGCCCCTACTTATTGTGACTCTGGTGTATGCGGGCTCCTGGCCCATCCTGGGTCTGGTTTGTACTTTGCTTTTGGTGTTCAAATGGGACGCTTAGGAACGCATATGGCAACATGGGGGCCATGCCCCAGATTCGCATTTGGGATGGAATATGCTTTTGGGGTTCAAATGGAACAGCTTAGGGACGCATATGGCAACATGGGGGCCATGCCCCAGATTCGCATTTGGGATGGAATATGCTTTTGGGGTTCAAATGGAACGCTTAGGGACGCATATGGCAACATGGGGGCCATGCCCCAGATTCGCATTTGGGAGGGAATATGCTTTTGGGGTACATGTTGTGAGCCATGGGTGCCGAACGTGACATGTGTTGTGGCAGCATGACAGTGCATGGTCTGAGGTGTGTGCATGCCTGACATGGCCTGCATATTTGCTGTCTGTTGTGATTACTGGACATGGCATTGGACGCATCGTTATGAGTGAGTGATGGTTGTGTGCCAGCCAACGTATTGCAGTTGTCCCATCTCCTTGGTGTGCGTGCTGCCCTGTGCCATGTGCATCACTGCAGTGCTCGGGGGGGGGTGTGGCCCATGATGTGTGTTGTTGCTCACAGTGTGGCGTGCGCTTCATTGACTTCTGGCACATGGTTGGTCATGGGCATGTATCTTAGCGTGACTGCTGTATGTGTGGCAGCTGTGCGGATGACATGCCTTTCATGAGACTGGGGCTGACGGATGGGATGGATGGTATGTTGTATGTGCATGGTGTGTCTGTGTGTTTGATGGGTTCAGTGGTGTTCGTGTGCATTTATGTTGTTCCGCTCTGTTGCGTCTAGTGTTGTTTGTCTTACATAGGCGTAGTTGTGGGGTGTGTGGTTGACAGGCAGTAGGGGCTACATGGACAGGACTTCAATGGTGTTTCGGTTGTGTGTGATGGGTTGCACAGTGGCTGCCGTGTGGTACTATATTCAGTGTGGCTTGTGCATGCAGACGTGGCTCCTTGGGTGTTGCTGTGTCTGTGATGGGTCATGTGAGGTGTGAGTCTGTGGTTCATGTCCGTGTGCACATTGTTCACTTGTTCGTGACGGTGGGCGGTGCTGCGTGTTCGTCTGCTACGTGACATGTCCCATGTGTTGGTCGTGTTACGGTCCTCATGCCTCCAGTAATCCAGCCCTGTCCAGTTTCCCACCTGCAGGTTGTTCGGGCGTGCACTGTACTGGATGCCACATGGTTCTAAGCGGGGGTGCTCCATGTTGCAGGTCTGTGGGGGTGGGGGGTGTTGTGGGTCGTGGTGGTGGCTGGACACCCACTGACACCGATTGTTGTGGACCGTGATGTCTACCTTTCGGCTGTCGGTGTGCACTGCGGTGGCTGACACGTGGCTGTGGGGTGTGGGGGATGCTCCTCCTTGCTGTGCTGTGGGACTAGGGGCCTGGTGTGTGTTGTACTTGGGCTGTCCACCCTCCCACCCACTGCACTTTGTGTTCCTGCCACTTACCTGTTACTTGTCGGTTAGTGCAGCTATGGCGGACACATGGGTGTGGTGGGTGCACGTTGTGGCGCTTCTGGCATACTTGGGGACCTGTTGGTGGTTACGTGGCTGGCTGAGTGTACACATGTCCCCACGTATCTTACAGTTGTTCGGTTTGGGCTGTGTGTGGTGGTGTCTGTTGCATGTGTGTGTGATGTGTTGTGTATTGTGTGCTGGACATGGGGGTGTTTGTCCCTGGGAGCTGTGGCATGGTGGTAGTGCATGTGAGTACATAGCGGTGTGCTGGTATACATTAGTTTGTACTTACCAGCCTCCACTCCCCCTGCTAATCCGGCGAGGATCTCCGGATGTATGATGACTCGCACCTTCTCCTCCCACGCTTTGAAGGTCTTGAAGAGCGCGGGATTCCCTCCGCCAGTGACGGCAGCCAGCTCTCTGTTCTTGCTCTCCTTCTTCTTGACCAGGCTCTTGACGTCATTCCACCGTTTGTTGATTTCAACTCTGTTCCTGGGCAGGGTCCCGACTGCATTGACCTGGTCTACGATCCGGTTCCACATTCTCTTTCTGGTGGCTAGTGGTGTGTGCTGGACCAGGTTCCCATAGATTTGTGGGTGCACCTTGATGATCTCGTCGACCATGACCGTCAGCTCAATGGGCGTGAACTTGGGCATTCTTTGTGGTGCCATGGTGTTTGTGGTGCTGGTGCGGTGTGTGTTGTGTAATGTGCAGGGGGTTTGTGGTGCCGGTGTTTGGTGGTGGTGGTGGTGGTTGTGATGTGTGCGTTTCTGTGGTGTGCTGCTGTCCTTGCTGTGTTGCTGTGTTACTGTGTCCTCTCCTCTCCTCTCTAGTTTGCAATGTTGCAAGGGGTTGTGGTCTGTGGGAGTGCTGCTTTTGTACTTACCTATGTGGGTGTGTCCTCATGGTCTGTTGTTTTCAGGTGTGTTGTGTCTGGGGTTCTGGCCTTTGTAGTTTTTGTTAGTCCAGGGGGGGTGTTTTCGGGATGTGTGCTGTGCTTGTGTATTTGTGCGTGCCTTGCTGTGTGGACTTGTTGGCCATGTTGTGTGCGATTGGTTTTGTCAGCGGATGGTTTCTGTGCAGGGACGTGGGCGCCATGGCTTCTGCCGTGTCGATTCTCATCGGCGTTGTTTGCGCTGGCGGGCGGTATATTTGTAGTTTTCCCGCGCTCATGGCGGTGCGATCGTAATCTCACGTGCGGTGTGTCGGCCGTGAGGGCGGGCGGTTTTGTGTTGTCGTGCGTGTTTCCGTCCGTGGCGGGAGGTTTGACTCCAACTCGGACGATGGCGGGCGGTATCTTGTGTGATTTTTCCGCCGATGGCGGTTTTCGGTTTGTGTATTCGTAATGGCGCGGTCGGTGTTCAGACGGTGTGTGCGGGCGGATTTTTGCCGCTTCTATGCCTGGCGGATTTTTTTACGCCGGGTATCGTAATGGGCCCCTATGTTTTTAATTTATATTTATTTTAATGTTTTAAGTTATATATATTTTAAAATCGATTTTTAATACAATTATATTATTGTAAACGATATTTTTTTGATATTTTTGTACTTACCTTTTTAAGTACAGAGAGTTGATATTTTTGTATTCTATATTTTTCCCTCAATATTTTTTGCATCTATATTTTTGTGGTCGATATTCTGTCAGTGAACCATTCCTGATTACTTGAGTGGAAAACATGTGATAAACTTGTACTACTACAGGATGATATCACGATGATTTCAGGATTATGTTGTATTACTCCAGGATGAGCCTGAGAGTATTTCAGGATGGGGCTGTATTATTACAGAATGATCCTGTCATGACTTCAGAATAAGGCTGCATCACTCAAGGATGATCCCAAGATATCTTTAGAATAGGACTGTACAAGTCGATGACTTCATGATGGGGATGTATTACCTTAGGATGGCTTCTGGCGGCATTACTGCATGGCAATTTCAATACGGGGATGTATTATTCTAGTGTGATCTTGAGTAGTAATTGGTAAACCTTGTTTGACAAACAGGATGTTAAGAAATCCACTGTTTCTATTAGTTCCTTGGCAGAGCAAACTACTGCTACAAAAACAAGCATTGGCAGGCCAATAGGTCTTGCCTTTTGACCAAATAGCTTGCCAATGTTTTCTTCCGATAGTCTGTAGTATCGGCAAAAATAAACAAGCATCGGCAAAGCCAGAAGGTCAGGCCTATCCAAGAGCTATTGACTTTGCCAATATGTTTTATTCATGTTGTACACAAGTGTGGCTGCTGTTTGGCATGGCTAAACGTTAGTGGGGTGAAGGAGAGTGGCGTGTTGAAAAGTGGAGTAGAGTGGAATGTAATGGAGTGGCATAAATTAGAGTGGAGTGTCGTAGAGTGGAGTGGCTGAGTGTCATGGAACGGTGCAGAGAAAGAGTGGAGTGGCATTGAGGGTATTGCATAGAGTGGAGTAGAGTGTTGTAGAGTGGTGTAGAGCAGATTAGATTGTCATTGAGTGGAGTGGATTAAAGTGGAGTAGTGCAGGAGAGTGGAATGGCATAGAGTGGAGTACAGTGTTGTAAAGTGGAGTGGTATAGAGTAGAGTGGAGAAGCAAGGAGAAGTGTGTTGTAGAATATAGTGGAGTAAAGTGGCATAGAGTGGCATAGAGGGAATTGCGTAGAGCATCATGGAGCAGAGTTGTAGACTGGAATTGCGTGGAGTAGAATGTTGTAGAGTGGAGTGGTATAGAGTAGAGTGTCAGAGTGGAGTAGAGTTTAATGGAGTAGAGCATCATAGATTGGAGTATTGTAGCGTGTAGGATCGTAGCGTGGCCTACAGTGACGTGGAATAAAGTACTGTGGTGCAGAGTAGATTGGCGTAGAGTGCAGTGGTGTAGAGTGCATTGGTTTTGAGAAAAGTGGTGCAGTGCACTGGCACAGAGTGAAGTGACATAGAGTAGAGTGGCATAGAGAGCAGTGGTGCAGAGAGGAGCGGCATAGAGTACAGTGGTGCAGAGTAGAGTGGCATTGAGTTCAGTGACAGGGAGTGCAGTTTTGCATAGTAGAGTGTCTTGAGTGTAGTGGCGCAGAGTAGAAAAGAGTGTCATAGAGTGTTGTAGAGTATAGTGGGGTAGGAGTGCTGTGGTACAGAGTGGTTGGCTTAGAGTGCATTGGCATAGAAGGCAGTGGTGCAGAGTAGAGTGGCATAGAGTGGCACAGGGTAGAGTGCAGTGGCATAGAGTTCAGTGTCAGAGAGTGCAGTGTTGCAGAGTAGACTGTCATAGAGTGGAGTGGTGTATAGAGTGGCTTAGAGTGCATTGGCATGGAGTGCAGTGGCCTAGAGTGGTGCAGAGTAGTGTGGCATAGAGTAGTGTTGCAGAGTAGAGTATAGTGGAGTAGAGTGCAGTGTGCAGAGTAGATTAATAGAGCATGCAGTAGCACTGAGTGCAGTGATGCTGAGTGCAGTGGCTTAGAGTATATTGTTTCATAGTGGAGTAGTGCACGGTAGAGTACAGAGGAATAGAGTAGAGTGCAGAGTAGATTAGAGTGACATAGATTAAATTGGCATAGAGTGCACTGGCGTAGAGTGAAGTGGTGCAGAGTACAGTGCATTGGCATAGAGTGCATTGTTGCAGAGTAGAGTGGCGTGGAGTCATGAAGGGGCATATTATCAAGAAACGGCGTTACAATTATCGCCGGTTTAGCGGCAGAAAACTGCAGCTAAAGCGGCGATAATGGGCTTGATAATATGCCCTTGAGAATTCCAATAGAAGCCCATGTTCTGGTGTCAACATGGGCTTCTATTGGAATTCTCAAGGGCATATTATCAAGCCCATTATCGCCACTTTAGCGGCAGTTTTCTGCCGCTAAAGCGGCGATAATTTTAAGGCCGTTCTTGATAATATGCCCCGTAGAGTGCAGTGTCAAAGAGTGAAGCGGTGTGGAGTAGTGTGAGATAGAGTGTATTGACAGAGTAGAGTGGTGTAGAGTAGAGAGGCGTAAAGTAAAGTGGTGTAGAGTGGAGAGGTGCAGAATAGAGTGCAGTGACGCAGCGTGGAGTGGTGTGGTGCAGAGTAGAGTGGAGTGGTGTGGCGTGGAGTAGAATGGAATATGCATTTTTTGGTAGCACACTGCCATTACAGACAACACATCTGCAATTGAAATGATCATTACTTTTGCACAGACATACAGTAAGACTGATAAAAATATACAGCGAACAAATGATAATCTTTGGAAATGTCATCAACTAGTGAATTGATTTTTTTGATCATATTCAAATATTTGTTTTCACTACACTTCAGGATTACAAAAAAATTGCTTAATTTATGCTTTTCTAATTCTAATATATTCTGAAATATCTGCACAGTTAGGAATGTGGGTGTGTGGAATATTTATTCCACACACAGGAATATGTATTAATACAGAATTATCGTGTGATGACTTCAGGAGTGCATCCTGAATATCAACCCCACAATCCCGATGGGACACACTTTCGAGGACAAAATATTGGGGAAAGAAATAGACAAGTAAGTAAGTCTAGACTTTCTATACGTAACTCCACATATGCAGTACATGTATCTTCAAAGTATGTAAATGTGGGGTTAGGAATAGTGAAACTATACTTTCCTAAATGCACTTACCTTTCGATATTCTGTCCTTGATATTCTCATCATAACAATTTTCTGATGGCCAATATTCAGCAGTATAATCATGAATTCAGATGGAGGCTGACGATCCAGATTAACTTTAGAATGGGGTGTACAGTTGAAGTTGACTTCATGATATGTTCATGTTACTCTAGGATAATCCTGTTATTACTACTATACCAATTTTCTAGGATTACTACTTTTCCTATTACAACTTAATAGCACTGGTGTTTTAAGCTATTACACAAAGAAGAAAGCCACTAATAATATAATTGCACTCATTTTAATACTGTCTTATTCCTATTATTTCATTTTTAGCTTTGTCACTCCAATCAAGCAATTTTGTTGATGTCCGATGTTAAAAGAGATGAAGTGTAGGGGTTAGCACCATCAACGCAGGGCTTGTATTGCATGCATGAGACTGCTCAAATAGTATGCTGGGGTTCAGTGTCTGTTAGTAAGCCTCCAAGTGGTTTTGTGAGGGGTCAAGTGGATGCTGCAGTTCAGTGGTGGTGGCTGTGAGGGATGCTGTAACAAGACATGGCAAGTGGCAGTGTTGGGGGATTGGTCTTGTGGTTGTGAACTGTATAAGAAGCTGATGGAATGTAGTTTGCTCAATGATGTGTGTGGTCACAGATCTTGTGAGTGAAGAAAGAAGTGTTCTGTGTAATAGAGGCATTTTGAGTGGCATTACTATGTAGGGATACCTAAAGAGACACTGGATGTGTATGTATGATGCTAGCAACACAGAGATGATGGACAGAATGCTGAACATTGTCAAACTTTCACCCCAAGTCACAGATCTGGGTTAAAAGCCATGTTTTTGTTGCTCATTTTGTTGTGTTTGCTATGTTTGCCCTAAGTTTCCAAGAGTATGCCCAGACGTGAGTCCCTTGCTCACTGCGCAACTGGATACAAGCTAGCCTGGCTGATGAGGGGTGATACCCCAAAACTGGTCCCAGGATGCTTGTTTCCAGTCCAGGGAAATCCTGGCTTTGCAGTTCGGGCTGGATTGTTACCATGAGGAGGAGGGTCAAGACTGATTTACATATGGCTGGGTCCAAACTGGGGTGGCATGGGGAGCAAAAAAATGATGGATTCAACCTAAGTCTCTTGACTGGGTGTGAGACTTTGAAAAGTTTCAGCACTCCGCCCATCATTTTGTTGTGTTAGCTGTGGTTGCGCTAAGTGGCCAAGGTACGCCCAGACGTGGGTCCCTTGCTCGCTCTGCCACTGAATTCAAACTAGCCTGACTGATGATGGGTGATAGCCCGAAACTAGTCCCAGGATGTTTGTGGTTGAGGGAGGACCTAACTAGGCAATTTGGGCTGGACTGGTCCCACGAGGAGCAGGGTCAAGACTGATTTGCACATGGCTGGGTCCATACTCGGGTGGCATGATGAGCAGAAGAATGATGGATTTAACCCAGATTTCTTGACTGGGGGTGAGTGTTTGAAAAGTTTCAGCACTCTGTCCATCATCTTGTTGTGTTTGCTGTGTATAAATGATACCTTGGGTTCAACTGGCTGAGAATAATTATGTGTTATTTGTTGGTGAAAGCAAGCATTTTTAGTGGTCAGTGATGTTCTCAGTGGGTGCTGTGAGTGACTGCAGGTGACTAGTGCAACTGAATTGTGTTATGAATGTGGATGAATAGTGTTGTGAGTGTGGGTGTAGAGGGTTTTGAGTGTGCTGTGAATAATTGCAGGAATGTTGCATGGGATATTGCGACTGACTGTGGAGAACACTGCAGGTGGGGATGTGAGTGGCTATGGGGAGGGCCAGTGCTTCTGAATAACTTTGGGTTAGTGCAGCAAATTGCTGGGCGTTTTTTTATGTTATGAGTCATCTTGTGAAAGACTTTAGTCAGTAAAGGATGCTGTGGGCTGCAATTGATGTGAAGTAGTGAATGAGTGCTGCAAGTGGCTGAGTTGTGAGTGATGGCAGATTGGGATGTAAGATGTGAAATAAAAGTTGCAAGTGGCTGAGACATGTTGTGTGAGGTGGAATTGGGTTACACAAAGCTGTCAGTAAGAAGTGGATGAATAGCTCATGTGAAAGATTACATTGGTGAGGGATAGCTTAGATGGGAGAATGGTGTTAGAAAGTTAGACAGTGTGTGAGCTACTGCAGCTCATGGCTGGTGTGAGTGAACGATGTGATTGTGACCAGTGTTGCGGGGGGTAGGGTTACTAAGAATGAATAATGCATGTAGTTAAATGACTATGGTTTAATTAAAATGTGTTAAAGGTTGTGCCAAAGGAGGAAGCGAGCAAGTGATAAGAAGAGTTCTTGTAAGTAGTGATGTACGGACGGAGTAGCAAAGTGACTGTGGTGAGTGGCTCCTGGAGAGGTTTGTGGTTTATGAATGGTCATGGGATTCAAATGCCATAGTAATGTGGAGATTGGTAAAGTTAGTGGTTGATATGAGAAGTAGTTGGGTGTGCAAGTTACCTTGTCTTTGCATCATAGTGTGCGTGGTTGGGGCCGAAAGTAAATGCTGCTGCAACTGCCTGGAGAGAAGGACTGGTGCAGTAAGTGGTACTGTAGGCCTGTCATAGTCGTGCTCTGAAGGGATGGCTGGTGTTGCATGCGGCTGAACATGAGGTGTCGGTGAACAGGGGACGGACGCAAATGATATTTCATCTTATATGAGTGTTTAATGTCTCATGCTGTGTAGTGTTGCAAGTGACTAAATGGTGCTTTGTGAGTGTGATAAGGTGAGTGAGTATGACGACTCTTAATTTCGCTCTGACACTAGTCCTTCAGTTCCAATATCCTCCAATCCCTCCCTTTCCCAAAAACCATATACTTAAGATAGCCCCACCTGTGCTTTTCTCTCATAACCTCCTCATTGACTGGCCTGGCGCCTTGTCACACTCATTAGGCTAGCCTGACAGCCTGCTCTCTTCTGTCACCGCCTCCTCTTCTAACATCAGCAATATGACTCTCAGAGGTAAATACTCACATATAGTAACCTGCAGGTCACAAGTTCGAATTCGAGTGTAATTGAAACAACTGTAAGATACAGCGCTTAAAAGTAGGAGCTATATTATTTTACGCCTGCTTCCCATCACCACCTGAAGTCTTCAGTCACTTTCACATAACTCTGGCTCCCATCATTACCCACAATAATCAAATGTTACTCCTTTACGCCACTTGTACCACATGATGTACTCTGGATCACAAGCCACACTAACTTTTTCTTTACCTGAATCCCATTCTACGTGATTCTCGGTGACAATATTCTTGGGCCAAAAGTGATGATGAGAAATGTCAGATTCCATCAACAGATTTCTAGTTAGTGCTTTCAGAACCTGACAAACCCTACGAAAACGGCTGATATATTTAAGAAAAAGGCTTTGGAAAAGCTGATTAGACAGCCCTAAAACTTACTCAAATAGCTAAATACATGTCAATATTTCAAGATCAAAATGAGGGTGACGTCAGTATGCAACCGGACACATCATCAGCAGGTCACACAGTTGAGGTGGAGTCGGGAAGTGATGGCAGGTCTGGCAAGCATTTCTTTTTAGTAAATTTCAAGGAATGGCGCCAGTGCACGGCACGCGAGATTGACAATACACATTGACAACAGAGAGAAGAGGGGACAGAGGCAAGGGCAGCAAGCTGACTATAGTGGACAGACAGGAGGGATAGTTGCAGCATAACGGACCATGAAGGGCAGGAGGGAGGGCGCAGGGGTACAACAAAGGACCAAACAAGGCAGGAGGGAAGGGATAGGGGTCTGCACATGCAAAAAGGAGGCCGGGGACAAGGGGGCAGGGCAGGAGCCGCAAGCTGACCATGGAGGGCAGGAGGGATGGGCACTGGAAGCACAACACACCATGGAGGGCAACAGTGAGATATAATAGCATACACACAAACATTGGAGGAACGGTAGGACGGGGTCAGGGGCAGCAAACTGCTCATCACAGGGCAGGTAGGAGGGGCTGTGGCATCACAGAAGGCTATGCATGACAAGTGGGAGGGTTAATGGCAGCACAACAGCCATTGTGGGCAAGACGGAGGGGACAGGGGCATGCACAAAAGACCATGGAGGACAGAAGGGAGGGATAGGGGCTGGAAACAGACAGAAGAGGGCAGGGGAGGGACTTCACAACAGACCATGCAAGGCAGACAGGAGGAGCAGTTGCAGCACAACAGAGAATGGAGGGTAGAAGTGAGTGGAAGCAAAATGGACCATGGATGACAGGTGGGAGAAGATAGGGGCATGGACCTTGGACAGGCAGGGTGGAGTTGGCAGGGACAGGCGGCAGCCATTTGGCCATGCTAGGCAGATGGGAGGAGCAGTGGCAGCTCAACAGAACACTCAGAATAGATAGGAGGGTGGAAGATCCATGGAATATGGTGGACAGAAAGGAGGGAGCAGGGGCATGCACAGAGACAGAGGGCAGGGGGAATGTGAATAGGGACCACAAGCTAAGCACAGAGGCTAAGCAGGAGGACAATGATGCTGCATAGAATTGGGGAACAGCAGGCAGGAGGAGTTGGCAGGGACATCGAGCTAAATGGAAGGAAGTGGCAGCACATCGGACCATGCAGGGCGGGAGGGAGGGGCTGGTGCATGGACTCAGACAACAGAGGGTAGGTAGGAGGTGGGTGGAGCAGCAAGCTAACTGTTTAGGGCAGGCAGGAAGGGCAGTGGCAGAACTACGGCCACACATGGCTGTACTGAGGGATCAGGGTCATGGACTTGGACAATGGATGGCAAGGAGGAGGGAGCAGAAGCAGCTAGCTTGAGTGGGGGACAATGCCGGGTCAGGTCCTGTGTTCAACCCCACTCCCACTGTGCATTTCAATGGGCATCTTACTTCATGTAAAAAAAAAAACACTTTAGAAATTTACTGAAAAAAACAAAGGTTACAGGGACATTATAGTTAGGCTCAGATTTCACTCGTGCAAAAACAGTGAAATTCAGCAGTTTTAGTTAGCTGAGCTAACTATAACTCGTGCCCCTGCAATGCACTGCTTATGACATCACATATTACATCACTCATGACATGGTCAGTGACATCAATGATGTATAATTTACAAGGCTAGAGTGGTGTCCGCTGCTACTTATGGGGCTGGTCTCTGGGGCTACGCTAATTGCACTGTCCTACAAGTGGATGTGTGAATAGGTGTGTGTGTCTGTATGGGTTGGTGAGTGGGTGTGTGAGTGGCTGCATGTGTCTGTGAGTGGATGTTTGAGTGGTTGTATGTTTCTGTGAGTGGGTGGGTGAGAAGCTGTATGGGTCAGTGAGTGAGTGTATGAGTGGCTCTGTGGGTCTGTGAGTGTGTGTGAGTGCCTGTGTAAGTCTGTGTTGCCTGTGTGGGTCTGTGAGTGGTGCTATGGGTCTGTGAATGGGTGTGAGAGTGCCTATGTGGGTCTGTGAGTGGGTGTGTGGGTTGCTCTATGGGTGTGTGAGTGGGTGTGTGAGTGTCTCTGTGTCTGCAAGTGGGTGTATAAATACCTGTCTGGGTCTGTGAGTGGGTCTATGATTGGTGCTATGGGTCTGTGAGGAAGAGTGTGAGTGGCTGTGTGGGTCTGTGAGTGGCTGATGAGTGCCTGTGTGGGTGCCTCTGTGGGTCTGTGAGTGGGTGTGTGAGTGAATGTGTGGGTCTGTGAGTGGATGTGTGAGTGCCTGAGTGTATTTGTGACTGGGTGTGAGAGGGGTTCTATGGATTTTTGGCATTTGCATACTTAGGGTATTTAAGAGGGAGAACCATGGACTCTTCTCTCACCAGGAGACGATAAGAAAGAAACCACTCATCACAGTCACAACACATCAGATTGTGCTCCAATAGATCAACGATCAATTCATCTCCATTAAGGATTTCATATCATTTTTCAACATAGAATACAGGAGGAAACACACTTGCTTTTCCTTTACGAAGCTGAAGCATTTGTGCTTTACAGAAGTGCAGTTTCAATTGGTGCACCTGCTGTGTTTATATTTGTAAGTGCTTCCTGTTGAGGTTTAATTTCTGTGAAATCCCAAGTCAAAAATTCGAACTACATTAATATCGAGTGAGAACTATCCAGTGCAAGAATATCATTGTCAAGAATATCAATTTGAAGGTAAGTAATATTGATTTTAAAAGTATAGAAGTCTTTATTATCATTTGTAAAAATATTGGGGCACATTACGATGGCGGGCGGAAGCACCACCGCCGTGCTGGCGGATGCAAAAACCACCAGTTACCGCCGGCACGCAGCAGTCCACACGCCCGTCCAATTACGATGCGAAAAGTAGGCCAAACACCGCCGGCAAGCCAGCAACACCGTCCGCCATCAAAGTGCGCCCGTACACGTAGCGGCGCAGCTAGCTGACACACACCGTCCGACGAAACACGTCCCGCCCGGCGCATAAATTACGATGCCGCAAACAAACGGCTCCCACGGCCAAGAGATACCGTACGACAAACCGAAGCGGTAACACGGATGCCGAGCACGGACAACGAAGAAGCGGCTCCCCGAGCATGAATCCAGCACTGCAGGCACTCCCCATGCTTCTGCTGATGCACCACCAAGGACGCAACGTACCGCGGAGACGCAGGTAGGCACACACACAACAAGTGCACGCAAACAGCGCACACAGTGCAAGGCGGAAAAAGCGGACAACCCCCACCAGCGCGTGTACACTACACATCCACCATCGCATCCACATATGACACACAGGCCAAATCGTAACATCGCAGAACACATGTGTACACACCACCTGGGACTAGGAACCAACCACCCCGTCACGGCCCCAAAGCGCCGATGGCGCCGCCACACATGCGCACAACGCAGAGGCCAACCGCAGCGCCATGCATGCGTCGCACACAGACACAGGGACACAACCAAGCAGCACACACATCAGCCCCACCCCGAACGCACATGACACGTGACAGGCCGGCCACAGACATGTCCCCAACGCCCAATTCACGGACAACACCCAACGCCACACAACCGACGCACACATGTCAGTGAAGACACGCAACAGCAGGACACACCCCAGTGTAACAAACATGGCGTAGCACACAGCGGCGGCAACACCAACTAGGAGAAGCAGGGCCCCTTCGGGAAGAGGAACGCCAGTACCACACAGAAACACCCATACCACCCTGCACATATGAACAAGACATATAAAACGGAACACCAAAGAGCCCGGGGACCGACAACAGGTGGCCCAAGAATAACATTCACACACAAGGCCCAACGCAGAGCGGAAAGGCAACCTGCCGCCCACACAAGGGAGAGCAGACAGCACTGAATGACCTTCCATTCCAACTCCGGAAACCACAGCCCTACGACAGAAGCCGGTGAATACAGCCATTGTCCAAGAATAGACCAACACAGGCATGCCGAGGAGACCGACCACAGGGCAGATAGCGCATATCACAGAAGCACACAACGGACGGGGAAGAAAGAAGAAAACACTCCCCCATGTCGGCCACATGCAAGTTAATTGGAAGGAGTCACACAGCACTGACCTTGAACTGTCTGAGAAGCATGTGGGAAGAGGGCCCGTGTCCTCCAAACAAGCCAACAGAACACAAGTCCTGTCTCCCTACGACTACACAGAGCTCACAGCAACCCCGGAGCGTGCACATTGCAGACTGCACACACAGCCGGAGCACGCCACCTCAACGAACCGCTGCGAAATGGCAACCGCAACACACCTACCCAACTACGCCGAACAGCTCAAGCTGTACAAAACCAACCTGTGCCATACATTGGGATGCGATCTCCTGTCCCTGCTGAACGTAAGTTACCGACTGACTTACCGCATCACATTGTTCAGCTGCGTCATGCCCGTCTTCTACTGTCGGAGGTGTCCCTACCAGCATCCCGTCGAGATATGCCTCTCCAACCCGGCATGTCTGAAGGCGGACCTGCTACCACTACACCTCCCTCTGGACGCACACGACAGGGCCTGCTCTGCCTATGGGGGCATGGCGTATGTGGCCAACATCGCACCCGCACTGAAATGGGACCACTGTGCCTCCACACGACGGATCATCGAGAACAGCTACATCGAATGTCACCCAGCATGCCCCATCATGGTCCTCCAAGGGACAACTTACGAACAACACCTTGACAGCCAAGATCCGCTACATTGGCTGGCAAACATGTACACCACCAATGACATGGAAGCCCTGCTGGACGGCATCGCATACCTGACAACCTGTAAATACGTCGGACCACAACGCAGGTTCCCGAGTGACCTATGATGTCCAACCCCGCACCCATGCTTAGCTTCCGCACGGACTGGCCAGTCACCACCACAACAGCCATACCAAACGACCGGCAACTGTAACCACACCATCAACGACATCGCCATGACATCGGATATGACCGGGACATGCACACTGTTCCCCATCACATCCAGGAACACCGCATGCATCGTGGGAGGCAGTGGCATGGGCTCTGTGTATCGCACCCACATGGACGGAACTGCACGAACAACCAGGACACGACATGGATCCAGCGCACATGGACACACACACCGCTCAGTGGACATGAATAGGTCGCCTGGAGTCTGTGGGTGCTGCACCCCTCCCACCCCCGCCCCGGGAATCCCATACCAGGACCTTTGCATGGACGACAAGTGCATACAACAACAACACGACCCCAGTGACTGTGACATGCCCAGTAACCACCACAGTGCAACAACAAGTGGCACGCCGCTGCATGCACGCAAGCACATGCCCTGATGTCATCTCACATGCACGCGTGCATGAGGAACAACCGCAGCAAACCTGTCACATGGAACTGAGATGGACTGTGCCCATGATGCCAAGCGGTCTGGTAGGCTACATGTATACCGTCTGTGTCAAAGTCCGCAGCTCCGCAGCTATACGTAAATGTACATTAGCACAGCCTTGGCCAAGCAGATGTCACTCTGAAGCCCACATCCCACATGCAACAGCCAATCACATGTAACCCCACACCCTATCCCATTTGCAATCATGCTCAGTATATCCTCAACATGTATTCCGCTGCCAGTAGTGTCCACTATACTGCATCACAGAGGACAGAAGACTCAATATAATGTTTGAAACCAAAACTGTCTCCGCTGACTCATTTCACAAGTACGAATGAGAGAGGATGAGAGTATGTGAAGTACACGGCAGTCGTGACATGACCATGTAGTCCACTGGTATTGGATGTCAACGCAAATGAGTAGCACTACTGTGGAAGACACACATGTGTCGTGTGAAGTCGTATGGACGCAGTGCTCAGGTGGGTGGGTGCGACGGGTAGATGCGCACATGCCAAGTTGGAGCACGCCGTGTTGGGAGGGGTCATGAACAGTACACCACCGCTTCCCTGGGCATTGTGAGAGGACACCTGTCGGGGGGAGTGAACACGTGTGTGCACAGCAGCCGGGCACACGTACAAAGCGGTACCAGGCGCACCTCAGCCCACCCTCTGTGGACAAGCTGGATCCTGTTGTGCGCCCGCCATGCCCCTTGACAAGGCACACACAGCCCCAGTCGACCAGGTGTAACCCCAACATAGTCAATCCGCACAGGCGATACAGGGCACGGGATGGCAGTGGAGCATGGTGTGTGAGAGGTCTCCTCGCGCTCCTCCTGGTCATATCACGCAGGCAATAGAACCTCAACGTCTAGCATGGCACAAGTCACATGGAAGTGTAGGGGGGACGCACCACAGCACGAGCAGCACTGACGTCACGGGAGGTGGCTCGCACCATCCCATCCATTGCCCATCATACCAACAACGCCACATGCCATTGCGACTAAGTGCAAGCGCGTGCGCCACCACCTTCGAGCCCTCCCCAGAGAGGCCAAAGAGTGAATGTGTGGGCCATCAGTCACAGACGGACGTGGCCTGGCCGCAAGGGCAGCCACAGCCAGTGGAGTGTCGCAGGTGGCGGATCCGGAAGGCGAAGACTGTGATGCATAGTCCATGCAGGCCGGGTCTCCATTTGGGGCACCACGCAGGTGGACGGCGTCCCGCAACACATCATACCCTGAGACAGCCCAATCGTGCAACTGGACCCACACATACACTCCTTGCCCTCTCTGGTGCGAGCTTGGGGCTGCCTGTGCAAGCGCTAGCCTCGCAGGTGAGCATGCATATTGGGGGAGCGAGGGGAGGACATGAGGGCTGGGGCGAAGATGACTGTTTCACTGTCAGTCAGTACAAGGGATGACCCAGATGTGGAAAGGAAGAGACATGTCCCGTGTGTACTGCAACTAGTCGCCAATCCAACTACCCCCATGTCCGGAATGTAAGCCCGCACCTAGGCCCGCCCATCCGCCACATCGAACATACCACCAGCACGACAACCTTCCCATTCGAAACACTGACTGGGGGTGGCGACCAGTGTACAATCATGTGTAGCCTACCCACGCGTACATGTGGGCCCTCCATGATCCATGTCACCTGCGGCAAAGTCATGACATGCGCAATGAGGGAAGTGAGGAGAGCTGTCCGCCCCACGCGCAGAAGGTGCATCAGCTCCACAGACCCAGCAGCGAGTCCAGCAGGGGTCACATGTGCAGGGGCAGCTGTGCCTGGTGTGAAGGCACATGCATATAGACAGCACATCGACCAATGTGTAGTCTGCCCACATCTACAGTCCATCATCATGCGGACATAGGAATTGAACACAGGGCAACACATCTTAGTTGGTGCACCCACCGTGACCAACAATGCGCAATCATCGACGTACCCGCCCTGTACATGGCCCCCCACCCAACGGAGGCACATCCAGTGCCACCATCCCACACACACAAGCCTACCACGGAACATGCTGTGTCCAATGGTCAGTACAGAGTCAGCGCCCATCTGGTGGAACCTGAACAGGAGACACATGCACACACATGCCAGCTCCCACTATGTACGTCTGCCACCTGGCACGTGCAATGTAACCTCTCACCTGTGACGTGTGACTGCAAGCACACAGCCGTCTTGGCATGGGGCTGTCAATGTGGACACCTGTCAATGTTTCGGGAGGTGTGATCCGTACAGTGCTGTACATAGGGTGCAGTGCTGACACCTACTACTGTCTCATATCCCCTCGTGCCACAGGTCCCACTTGTTTTGGCCGCTCAGCCTGTGCCCACATCGTTGTCGTCGTGTGCCATACTCATCCAGCCGCGGAAGCAGTTCCATGCTCAGCAGACATTCATGTTGCCGTGGCGTTGCCGCTTGACGGATATGCAGTCAGTCCCCATCAGCACGCCCCGCAAGTCATTGGGGCCTAGATCCCCATGTGCATGCACATGGCAGTGGTTTGTATCACTAGCCATTGCCATTGTTGGGAGACCTGTGTAAGTGTATTGTGGCCGTGCCGTCCCAGCTTGACAGCTGGGCTGTGGCTCATGTGCTTGCTCAGTCATGTCAGTGATGTGTATGCGAAATTGCTATGTGTCGTGTTGCATTGACATGTGTCCTCTGCCATTGTCCCTAGGCGGAGACCGAACATTGACCGCCCATACCAATTGCTGGCGGACATGGACGATACAGAGGTTATTAGGAAGTTTCGGCTGGACAGGCCAACCCTGCATCGACTGTGTGCCATGTTAGAACCCCATCTCCGTCCCCGCAGGGTGTATCCGACTGCTGTCACCCCCACGGCTAAGGTGATGGCCGCCATGCATTTCTTCGCCACTGGGTCATTCCAGCAAACAGTGGGCATTGGAGGAGGGATGTCCCAGCCCATGTTCAGCAAGGTGCTGAGGGATGTACTGGCAGCCATGATGCTGTACCGGAACAGGTACATCCGCTTCCCCAGGGCTCGTGAATTGGCGGCAGTGAAGGGTGCATTCTATGCCCTTGGCAGAATCCCACACGTCGTTGGAGCCATTGACTGCACACATGTCGGCCTTGTTCCACCACAGGCCACTGAGCACCTGTACCGCAACAGGAAGCACACGCACTCCCTGAATGTGCAAGTGGTGTGCCTTGCGGACATGGTGATCACCCACGTGTGTGCAAAGTTCCCAGGCTCGGCCCATGACGCACACATAATGCGCAACAGCATCTTGCCACGACTGATGTCCAATATGCAACAGGATCGTGCCTGTATTGTCGGTGAGTATGTGGAGTGGTGTAGCGTGCTGGCTGTGCGATGCTGTCCCCTGTCCAGTTGGATTAGCAACGGTTCTCTGTGTCCCTCACACCCAGGTGACTCTGCGTATCCGAATGGGGCATGGCTGCTCAGTCCATTGAGGAATCCTCGCACCCCAGCAGACGATCGCTACAATGAGGCACATGGGAGGACCAGACGTGTGGTCGAGCGTACCTTTGGCCTCCTCAAGTCCAGGTTCAGGTGCCTGGACCGCACCGGGAGTGCGCTGGCGTACTCCCCACAGAAGGTGTGCCGGATAGTGGTGGCGTGCTGCATGCTGCACAATCTGGCCATTCGGAAGCAGATCCCCCTCATCGTGGATGACGGAGATCAACCAGGGCCCCAGCCCGCAGACCAGGACAGCTCGAGTGAGGAGGACAGCGGAGGGGAGGAAGCTGGTAATGTGCGGCAGCAGCTCATCGCCCGCTACTTCACTTGACGGTGAGTGTCCATGTACGACGGCTGATGTGGCTGTATCTGTGCAGGTGTGTGTGTGCTGTGTCAGGGTGGCCGTTTGTTCACTGCGTGCTGTGTGTCAACGCTCCATGGCCAGGGTAGTATGCCACTGTTGGTGGCTGTGGCATTGTGCCCTATTGCTCTGTGCGATGTGTGTACATTGCTTGTAGTTGTTGACATGTACTGTGTGATGGGTGTGTGACACACTCATTGAATGTGCTCCTGTTCTGTCTCCCACCCCTAGGTCCCTACAGGCCCTCCGGATTCAAATGCCATGCCACGCATCAGTTGCCTTTCCGCCCAAGGTGGCCGTTGTATTCCGTACAAATAAGACACAGGGCACAAACAGCAGTTAGTGAAAAAGGTGCATTTATTACAAACTGTGACATGTGATTGTGTGTAAGGTGATGACAAAAGTGGTGCGTGCAGTGACAATGAGCTGTCGGTCATGGCTGCGTGATGATCAGGGTGTACCCACTGGTTCTATGTCCATAGTCCAACACACACATGCCATCCAGATGGCTGTGTGGAGTGGGATCGTAGTCCAAGTCAATGCAGTGGCTGGTCAAGGAAGGCTGGCGGAAGGCTGGCTGGCTGCCTCACTTGCGTTTGGAGCGTGCGAAGTCCTCCCGGGAGATCTGTTTCCACTTCGGGCGGCCCCTTCCACGTTTGCGAGGGGGGGTGCCTGCTTGCGACATGCTGGTGGTTGAGGTGTGATCACTGGATGTGGACGCAGGGGAACTGGACACTGCTGCTCCACCCTGCGCCCCGGCAGGTGGTGGCGGAGGGGAGCTGCTGTCCCTGGCTGTGACCTCACCGCCACCACCAGCTGTCCCATGAGGTCCACGATTTGGCCCATACGGGCGTCCATGGACCTCAGCACCCCCAGCACCTCACGCGTGTCTGAAGCAGACCGGACCCATTGTCCTTGGGCCTCTTCATAGGCCCCAAGGACTCTGGCCATGTGAGGCAGGGCATGGCTCCCAGGGGAGGCTGGCGTTTCCCTGACCCTGCTCCTCCTACCAGTCCTGCTGCCACCGGCCTGCCCACTAGCCACATTGCTCACCACGGTCCTCGCTGTGGCTCCCAGGGTGGATCCAGTCGTCCGGGCCACCACCTGCGCTGGGGCTGGTGCCAGCGAAGACGTGGCGGTGGTGGCGGCGGTGGTGGTGGTCGGTGCGGCGATGGTGGCGGTTGCGGCAGTGGTAGTGGCCACAATGACCGTGGGTGTGGCCGCAACGACAGTGGCAGCAGGGGGCTGGGAATGTTCAGCAGCCCTGGATGATGGGTTGGTGGGTAGGAGGGGTCCTGGGGAGCGGCTGGGCCCTGCCACACCAGATGGGCCTACTTGGTTGTCCGTGTCCGAAGAGGAGGACAGATCCTCCAGATCCGTGTGTCCTCGTTGGGGGCTTGTAGGCTGGCTGTGCTGGCTGCTGGCTCCATCCCCAGCATCCAGCAGTTCGTCACCTGTGGAGAGAATGAGATTTGTTATTGTGTTGCAACTGGCGAAGTATGTATTTGTCGTCTGACATTGACAGTCCGTGCAATCTCGTACATGGGTTTCCCGGAGGCGTGTGTGTGGCTGTAGCATCTGTAGTTGTGTGTGCTTGGCAATGGGACTGTGTGCTGTGCACATGTGGCATGGGACGGATTGGCCATGCCGATGGGTGTGTTGCTGTGCCCCTACTTATTGTGACTCTGGTGTATGCGGGCTCCTGGCCCATCCTGGGTCTGGTTTGTACTTTGCTTTTGGTGTTCAGATGGAACGCTTAGGTACGCATATGGCAACATGGGGGCCATGCCCCAGATTCGCATTTGGGAGGGGATATGCTTTTGGGGTTCAAATGGAACAGCTTAGGAACGCATATGGCAACATGGGGGCTATGCCCCAGATTCGCATTTGGGAGGGGATATGCTTTTGGGGTTCAAATGGAACGCTTAGGAACGCATATGGCAACATGGGGGCTATGCCCCAGATTCGCATTTGGGAGGGGATATGCTTTTGGGGTTCAAATGGAACGCTTAGGAACGCATATGGCAACATGGGGGCTATGCCCCAGATTCGCATTTGGGAGGGGATATGCTTTTGGGGTACATGCTGTGAGCCATGGGTGCCGAACGTGACATGTGTTGTGGCAGCATGACAGTGCATGGTTTGAGGTGTGTGCATGCTTGACATGGCCTGCATATTTGCTGTCTGTTGTGATTACTGGACATGGCATTGGACGCATCGTTATGAGTGAGTGATAGTTGTGTGCCAGCCAACGTATTGCAGTTGTCCCATCTCCTTGGTGTGCGTGCTGCCCTGTGCCATGTGCATCACTGCAGTGCTCGGGGGGTGTGGCCCATGTTGTGTGTTGTTGCTCACAGTGTGTTGTGCGCTTAATTGACTTCTGGCACATGGTTGGTCATGGGCATGTGTCTTAGCGTGACTGCTGTATGTGTGGCAGCTGTGCGGATGACATGCCTTTCATGAGACTGGGGCTGACGGATGGGATGGATGGTATGTTGTATGTGCATGGTGTGTCTGTGAGTTTGATGGGTTCAGTGGTGTTCGTGTGCATTTATGTTGTTCCGCTCTGTTGCGTCTAGTGTTGTTTGTCTTACATAGGCGTAGTTGTGGGGTGTGTTGTTGACAGGCAGTAGGGGCTACATGGACAGGACTTCAATGGTGTTTCGGTTGTGTGTGATGAGTTGCACAGTGGCTGCCGTGTGGGACTATATTCAGTGTGGCTTGTGCATGCAGACGTGGCTCCTTGGGTGTTGCTATGTCTGTGATGGGTCATGTGGGGTGTGAGTCTGTTGTTCATGTCCGTGTGCACATTGTTCACTTGTTCGTGACGGTGGGCGGTGCTGCGTGTTCGTCTGCTACGTGACATGTCCCATGTGTTGGTCGGGTTATGGTCCTCATGCCTCCAGTAATCCAGCCCTGTCCAGTTTCCCACCTGCAAGTTGTTCGTGCGTGCACTGTACTGGATGCCACATGGCTCTAAGCGGGGGGTGCTCCATGTTGCAGGTCTGTGGGGGTGGGGGGGTGTTGTGGGTCGTGGGGGTGGCTGGACACCCACTGACACCGATTGCTGTGGACCGTGATGTCTGCCTTTCGGCTGTCGTTGTGCACTGCGGTGGCTGACACGTGGCTGTGGGGGATGCTCCTCCTTGCTGTGCTGTGGGACTGGGGCCTGGTGTGTGTTGTACTTGGGCTGTCCACCCTCCCACCCACTGCACTTTGTGTTCCTGCCACTTACCTGTTGCTTGTCGGTTAGTGCAGCTGTGGCGGACACATGGGTGTGGTGGGTGCTCGTTGTGGCGCTTCTGGCATATTTGGGGACCTGTTGGTGGTTACGTGGCTGGCTTAGTGTACACATGTCCCCACGCATCTTACAGTTGTTCGGTTTGGGCTGTGTGTGGTAGTGTCTGTTGCATGTGTGTGTGATGTGTTGTGTATTGTGTGCTGGACATGGGGGTGTTTGTCCCTGGGAGCTGTGGCATGGTGGTAGTGCATGTGAGTACATAGCGGTGTGCTGGTATACATTAGTTTGTACTTACCAGCCTCCACTCCCCTGCTAATCCGGCGAGGATCTCCGGATGTATTACGACTCGCACCTTCTCCTCCCACGCTTTGAAGGTCTTAAAGAGCACGGGATTCCCTCCGCCAGTGACGGCAGCCAGCTCTCTGTTTTTGCCCTCCTTCTTCTTGACCAGGCTCTTTACGTCATTCCAACGTTTGTTAATCTCGACTCTGTTCCTGGGCGGGGTCCCAACTGCATTGACCTGGTCTACGATCCGGTTCCACATTCTGTTTCTGGTGGCTAGTGGTGTGTGCTGGACCATGTTCCCATAGATTTGTGGGTACACCTTGATGATCTCGTCGACCATGACCGTCAGCTCCATGGGCGTGAACTTGGGCATTCTTTGTGGTGCCATGGTGTTTGTGGTGCTGGTGCGGTGTGTGTTGTGTAATGTGCAGGGGGTTTGTGGTGCCGGTGTTTGGTGGTGGTGGTGGTGGTGGTGGTGTTTGGTGGTGGTGGTGGTGGTGGTGGTGGTTGTGATGTGTGCGTTTCTGTGGTGTGCTGCTGTCCTTGCTGTGTCACTGTGTCCTCTCCTCTCCTCTCTGGTTTGCAATGTAGCAAGGGGTTGTGGTCTGTGGGAGTGCTGCTTTTGTACTCACCTATGTGGGTGTGTCCTCATGGTCTGTTGTTTTCAGGTGTGTTGTGTCTGGGGTTCTGGCCTTTGTATTTTTTGTTTGTCCGGGGGGTGTTTTCGGGATGTGTACTGTGCTTGTGTATTTGTGCGTGCCTTGCTGTGTGGACTTGTTGGCCATGTTGTGTGCTATTGGTTTTGTGTGCGGATGGTTTCTGTGCAGGTACGTTGGCGCCATGGCTTCTGCCGTGTCGATTCTCATCGGCGTTGTTTGCGCTGGCGGGCGGTATATTTGTGGTTTTTCCGCGCTCATGTCGGTGCGATCGTAATTTCACGTGCGGTGTGTCGGCCGTGAGGGCGGGCGGTTTTGTGTTGTCGTGCGTGTTTCCGTCCGTGGCGGGCGGTTTGACTCCGACTCGGACGTTGGCGGGCGGTATTTTGTGTGGTTTTCCGCCGATGGCGGTTTCGGTTTGTGTAATCGTAATGGCGTGGTCGGTGTTCAGGCGGTGTGTGCGGGCGGATTTTTGCCGCTTCCATGCCTGGCGGATTTATTTACGCCGGGTATCGTAATGGGCCCCATAGTTGTTTAAAATATCTTTTTTAATTATTGTTATGTTTTTTAGTATATATTTGAAATGTATATGACATTATTTTTTGTTCAATTATTGTTTATGTTTCTTACTATATTAGTTACATTTTTAGTAGTTATAACATTTAATTTAATTACATTTTGTGTTTTTTAGTTTTGTAGTGGGTTGTGGGTTGATAGGGGTATAGGGTGGGAAGTAATTTATTTATAATAAATTACTGATTATTTTTTACTTAATATTATTTATTTAATTGATATTTAATTTTGTTAATTGTATTATTAATTTTTTTATATAAATGTTTTTTGCTTGTTGTGGTGTTTATAGGGGTAAAGGGTGGAATTTTTTTTTTTAATAACTTCATAATTCAATGTTAATTAATAATAATTAATTAATTCATAATTAACTATGTTAATTGTGTAATTCATTTTTTTAGGTGTGGGTTGTGGGGCTATAGGGGTAAAGGGTGAGAAGTAATTTATTTGTAATTAATTAATAAATACTTGTTAATTAATATTAATTAATTAATTGATAACTAATTATGTAAATTTTTTGATTAATTTTTTTAGGTGTGAGTTTTGAGGTTATAGGGGTAAAGAGTAGGAAGTAATTTATTTTTAATTTATTAATAATTAGTTGTTAAATAATATTAATTAATTTATAATTAATTATGTTAATTGTGTAATTAATTTTGTTAGGAGGTCTTGGGGTTTATGGGGTAAAGGGTGGGAAGTAATTTATGTTGTAATAATTCATAAATATTTGTTATTTAATCATAATTAATTAATTGATAATTAATTTTGTTGATTGTTTAATTAAATGTTTTTAGGGTTGGGGTATAGTGTTTATAGGGATCAAGGGTGGGGAGTAAACTATTTTATTTGGTAATTACTTGTGAAATACTCTTAATTATTTAATTGTAAATTAATTAATTTGATTGTGTTAGTTGTGTTTTTTAGTTTAATTTTAGGTTGAGGTTGTAGAGTTTATATGGGTAAAGGGTAGGAAGTTAATTAATTTTAATGAATTTAGATTTTCATGATTAATATTTGTTTAATTCATAAATAATTATTTTAATTGTGTAAGTAATTTGCTTTTAATTTAGATGTGGGTTGTGGGTTTTGTAGGGGTATGGAGTGGGAAGTAAATTAATTTTACACATTTAATATTAAATATATTTCTATTTTGTATTCAACAAATTTTTAAATGTATTTACTGTTTTTAAATTATTTTAATTTTGTTTAAGATATTTTACTTGTTTTTAATGTTGCACTGACTGGAGTGGGAGTAGTAAATTTTACCCCTCCGCAAGCCAACACTTACCCTACTTTTGCACTGACTGGAGTGGGAATAGTAAATTTTACCCCTCTGCAATCCAACACTTTCGCTACTTTTGCACTGACTGGAGTGGGAATATTACATTTTTCCACTCCTCAATTCAACACGTTCCCTACAATTGCACTGACTAGAGTGGGAATATAAAAAAAATTCCCTCCGCAATCCAACACTTTCCCTACAGTTGCACTGACTGGAGTGGGAATATTACATGTTTTCCCTCCGCAATATAATTTTTTTCTCTACAGTTGCACTGACCGGAGTGGGAATATTACATTTTTCCCCTCCGCCATCCAACACTTTCCATACTGTTGCACTGACTGTAGTGGAAATAGTACATTTTACCCCTCCGCAATCCAACACTTTCCCTACTGTTATTCTGACTGGAGTGAGAAAAGTAAATTTTACCCCTCCACAATCCAACACTTTCCCTACTGTTGCACTGACTGGCGTGGGAATATTAAATTTTTCCCCTTTGCAATCCAACACTTTCCCTACAGTTGCACTGACTGGGGTGGGAATATTAAATTTTTCCCCTCCGCAATCCAACACTTTCCCTACTGTTGCACTGACTGGGGTGGGAATAGTAAATTGTAATCCTCTGCAATCCAACACTTTCTCTACTTTTGCACTGACTGGAGTGGGAATATTACATTTTTCCCCTCCGCAATCCAACACGTTCCCTACAATTGCACTGACTGTAATGGGAATAGTAAATGTTACCCCTCTGCAATCCAACACTTTCCCAACTGTTGCACTGACTAGAGTGGGAATAATAAATGTTACCCCTTCGCAATCCAACACTTTTCTTACTGTTTCACTGACTGGAGTGGGAGTAGTGTATTTTACCCCTCCGCAATCCAATACTTTCCCTACTGTTGCACTGACTGGAGTCGGAATAGTACATTTTACCCCTCCGTAATCCAACCATTTTCTGACAGTTGCACTGACTGGAATGGAAATATTAAATTTTTCCCCGCAGCAATCCAACACTTTCCCTATTGTTGCACTGACTGCAGTAAGAATAGTACATTTTACCCCTCTGCAATCCAACAGTTTCCCTACTGTTTCACTGACTGGAGTAGGAATATTAAATTTTACCCTTCCGCAATCCAACACTTTTCTTACTGTTGCACTGACTGGAGTAGGAATATTAAATTTTACCCTTCCGCAATCCAACACTTTTCTTACTGTTGCACTGACTGGAGTGGGAATAGAAATTTCTTTTTTGTTAATTATAAATGTTATTGTTGTGTTAAGTGTAGTGGGAATAGTAATTGTAGTATTTTGCAATGTTAAGTTTTATTTAATGTTATGTTTATTGTAGTTAGAATAGTTAATCTTATTTTTGTGTGATGTAAACTATTTTGTTACTGTTGTGTTGTGTTCGGTGGGAGTAATTATTTTTATATTTATTTAGTATAAAAATGTTTTCTTTTTAATGTGATGTGAAATGTATATGAATTTATTTGAATTTTTAATTATTTATTTTATGCTGTAATTTATATAATTATGTGTTTGATTTTTATAATAATATAATTTGCAATCTTTTTGTATTTAACTGTTTTTTAATTAAATTTTGAAATATGTGTGTTGTTTAATTTTTATTTTAAATTAAATTGATTCCCTCTTTTAATATTTTATGTTTTTGGTATATTTAAATATGTTTACATATATTTTTGATAATAGTATGCTATTTCAGATTTTTGAAATTATTAAATAAAATTTTAATTTGGTTTATATTTTTTATATATGTATATTTTATATTTTTTTCATAAATTAAAGTTAGTTTTTAATTTATATTTATTTTAATGTTTTAAGTTATATATATTTTAAAATCGATTTTTAATACAATTATATTATTGTAAACGATATATTTTTTGATATTTTTGTACTTACCTTTTTAAGTACAGGGAGTTGATATTTTTGTATTCTATATTTTTCCCTCAATATTTTTTGCATCTATATTTTTGTGGTCGATATTCTGTCAGTGAACCATTCCTGATTACTTGAGTGGAAAACATGTGATAAACTTGTACTACTACAGGATGATATCACGATGATTTCAGGATTATGTTGTATTACTCCAGGATGAGCCTGAGAGTATTTCAGGATGGGGCTGTATTATTACAGAATGATCCTGTCATGACTTCAGAATAAGGCTGCATCACTCAAGGATGATCCCAAGATATCTTTAGAATAGGACTGTACAAGTCGATGACTTCATGATGGGGATGTATTACCTTAGGATGGCTTCTGGCGGCATTACTGCATGGCAATTTCAATATGGGGATGTATTATTCTAGGATGATCTTGAGTAGTAATTGGTAAACCTTGTTTGACATAAACAGGATGTTAAGAAATCCACTGTTTCTATTAGTTCCTTGGCAGAGCAAACTACTGCTACAAAAACAAGCATTGGCAGGCCAATAGGTCTTGCCTTTTTGACCAAATAGCTTGCCAATGTTTTCTTCCAATAGTCTGTAGTATCGGCAAAAATAAACAAGCATCGGCAAAGCCAGAAGGTCAGGCCTATCCAAGAGCTATTGACTTTGCCAATATGTTTTATTCATGTTGTACACAAGTGTGGCTGCTGTTTGGCATGGCTAAACGTTAGTGGGGTGAAGGAGAGTGGCGTGTTGAAAAGTGGAGTAGAGTGGAATGTAATGGAGTGGCATAAATTAGAGTGGAGTGTCGTAGAGTGGAGTGGCTGAGTGTCATGGAACGGTGCAGAGAAGAGTGGAGTGGCATTGAGGGTATTGCATAGAGTGGAGTAGAGTGTTGTAGAGTGGTGTAGAGCAGATTAGATTGTCATTGAGTGGAGTGGATTAAAGTAGAGTAGTGCAGGAGAGTGGAATGGCATAGAGTGGAGTACAGTGTTGTAAAGTGGAGTGGTATAGAGTAGAGTGGAGAAGCAAGGAGAAGTGTGTTGTAGAATATAGTGGAGTAAAGTGGCATAGAGTGGCATAGAGGGAATTGCGTAGAGCATCATGGAGCAGAGTTGTAGGCTGGAATTGCGTGGAGTAGAATGTTGTAGAGTGGAGTGGTATAGAGTAGAGTGTCAGAGTGGAGTAGAGTTTAATGGAGTAGAGCATCATAGATTGGAGTATTGTAGCGTGTAGGATCGTAGCGTGGCCTACAGTGACGTGGAATAAAGTACTGTGGTGCAGAGTAGATTGGCGTAGAGTGCAGTGGTGTAGAGTGCATTGGTTTTGAGAAAAGTGGTGCAGTGCACTGGCACAGAGTGAAGTGACATAGAGTAGAGTGGCATAGAGAGCAGTGGTGCAGAGAGGAGCGGCATAGAGTACAGTGGTGCAGAGTAAAGTGGCATTGAGTTCAGTGACAGGGAGTGCAGTTTTGCATAGTAGAGTGTCTTGAGTGTAGTGGCGCAGAGTAGAAAAGAGTGTCATAGAGTGTTGTAGAGTATAGTGGGGTAGAGTGCTGTGGTACAGAGTGGTTGGCTTAGAGTGCATAGGCATAGAAGGCAGTGGTGCAGAGTAGAGTGGCATAGAGTGGCACAGGGTAGAGTGCAGTGGCATAGAGTTCAGTGTCAGAGAGTGCAGTGTTGCAGAGTAGACTGTCATAGAGTGGAGTGGTGTATAGAGTGGCTTAGAGTGCATTGGCATGGAGTGCAGTGGCCTAGAGTGGTGCAGAGTAGTGTGGCATAGAGTAGTGTTGCAGAGTAGAGTATAGTGGAGTAGAGTGCAGTGTGCAGAGTAGATTAATAGAGCATGCAGTAGCACTGAGTGCAGTGATGCTGAGTGCAGTGGCTTAGAGTATATTGTTTCATAGTGGAGTAGTGCACGGTAGAGTACAGTGGAATAGAGTAGAGTGCAGAGTAGATTAGAGTGACATAGATTAAATTGGCATAGAGTGCACTGGCGTAGAGTGAAGTGGTGCAGAGTACAGTGCATTGGCATAGAGTGCATTGTTGCAGAGTAGAGTGGCGTGGAGTCATGAAGGGGCATATTATCAAGAAACGGCGTTACAATTATCGACGGTTTAGCGGCAGAAAACTGCCGCTAAAGCGGCGATAATGGGCTTGATAATATGCCCTTGAGAATTCCAATAGAAGCCCATGTTCTGGTGTCAACATGGGCTTCTATTGGAATTCTCAAGGGCATATTATCAAGCCCATTATCGCCACTTTAGCGGCAGTTTTCTGCCGCTAAACCGGCGATAATTTTAAGGCCGTTCTTGATAATATGCCCCGTAGAGTGCAGTGTCAAAGAGTGAAGCGGTGTGGAGTAGTGTGAGATAGAGTGTATTGACAGAGTAGAGTGGTGTAGAGTAGAGAGGCGTAAAGTAAAGTGGTGTAGAGTGGAGAGATGCAGAATAGAGTGCAGTGACGCAGCGTGGAGTGGTGTGGTGCAGAGTAGAGTGGAGTGGTGTGGTGTGGAGTAGAATGGAATATGCATTTTTTGGTAGCACACTGCCATTACAGACAACACATCTGCAATTGAAATGATCATTACTTTTGCACAGACATACGGTAAGACTGATAAAAATATACAGCGAACAAATGATAATCTTTGGAAATGTCATCAACTAGTGAATTGATTTTTTTTTATCATATTCAAATATTTGTTTTCACTACACTTCAGGATTACAAAAAAATTGCTTAATTTATGCTTTTCTAATTCTAATATATTCTGAAATATCTGCACAGTTAGGAATGTGGGTGTGTGGAATATTTATTCCACACACAGGAATATGTATTAATACAGAATTATTGTGTGATGACTTCAGGAGTGCATCCTGAATATCAACCCCACAATCCCGATGGGACACACTTTCGAGGACAAAATATCGGGGAAAGAAATAGACAAGTAAGTAAGTCTAGACTTTCTATACGTAACTCCACATATGCAGTACATGTATCTTCAAAGTATGTAAATGTGGGGTTAGGAATAGTGAAACTATACTTTCCTAAATGCACTTACCTTTCGATATTCTGTCCTTGATATTCTCATCATAACAATATTCTGATGGCCAATATTCAGCAGTATAATCATGAATTCAGATGGAGGCTGACGATCCAGATTAACTTTAGAATGGGGTGTACAGTTGAAGTTGACTTCATGATATGTTCATGTTACTCTAGGATAATCCTGTTATTACTACTATACCAATTTTCTAGGATTACTACTTTTCCTATTACAACTTAATAGCACTGGTGTTTTAAGCTATTACACAAAGAAGAAAGCCACTAATAATATAATTGCACTCATTTTAATCCTGTCTTATTCCTATTATTTCATTTTTAGCTTTGTCACTCCAATCAAGCAATTTTGTTGATGTCCGATGTTAAAAAGTGATGAAGTGTAGGGCTTAGCACCATCAACGCAGGGCTTGTGTTGAGCGGATCATATTGCATGCATGAGACTGCTCAAATAGTATGCTGGGGTTCAGTGTGTCTGTTAGTAAGCCTCCAAGTGGTTTTGTGAGGGGTCAAGTGGATGCTGCAGTTCAGTGGTGGTGGCTGTGAGGGATGCTGTAACAAGACATGGCAAGTGGCAGTGTTGGGGGATTGGTCTTGTGGTTGTGAACTGTATAAGAAGCTGATGGAATGTAGTTTGCTCAATGATGTGTGTGGCCACAGATCTTGTGAGTGAAGAAAGAAGTGTGCTGTGTAATAGAGGCATTTTGAGTGGCATTACTATGTAGGGATACCTAAAGAGACACTGGATGTGTATGTATGATGCTAGCAACACAGAGATGATGGACAGAATGCTGAACATTGTCAAACTTTCACCCCAAGTCACAGATCTGGGTTAAAGCCATGTTTTTGTTGCTCATTTTGTTGTGTTTGCTATGTTTGCCCTAAGTGGCCAAGAGTATGCCCAGACATGAGTCCCTTGCTCACTGCGCAACTGGATACAAGCTAGCCTGGCTGATGAGGGGTGATACCCCAAAACTGGTCCCAGGATGCTTGTTTCCGGCTGGGTCCAAACTGGGGTGGCATGGGGAGCAAAAAAATGATGAATTCAACCTAAATCTCTTGACTGGGTGTGAGACTTTGAAAAGTTTCAGCACTACGCCCATCATTTTGTTGTGTTTGCTGTGTTTGCCCTAAGTGGCCAAGGTACGCCCAGACGTGGGTCCCTTGCTCGCTCTGCCACTGAATTCAAACTAGCCTGACTGATGAGGGGTGATAGCCCGAAACCAGTCCCAGGATGCTTGTTTGTGGTTGAGGGAGGACCTAACTTGGCAATTTGGGCTGGACTGGTCCCACGAGGAGCAGGGTCAAGACTGATTTGCACATGGCTGGGTCCATACTCGGGTGGCATGATGAGCAAAAGAATGATGGATTTAACCACTGAGTCATTTTGGTTTAAAGAATCTTAAATTTTATATAATTTTAAAAGCATGAGAAAGAATTTAAACTTTATTCAATTATTCATTCTTAAATTCAAATATTTATTAAGCATAATCAATTTATTGCAAAAAGGAAATTTTTGTCATGAAGCCAAAACTCTAATTACCTGCCTACCTTCCTAATTTAGACTAATAATTTCTAACCTAAGTTTAAGAATTAGAAATAACCTGATTCTCATACTCAACTGGAAAATTAAGACAGCAACAGCAACTTCAGCTCGTCAGCATCAGCTACCTGCAACCCGTCTCATCTAACAGTCTTTCAGCATCTCCCGCTCAATAAGGGATCGATCAGGACCACCCAGCACTGGAAGCCACCAACACCAACACGACTCTCCAACTCCGCTCCTGACTGTGACTGCAACTGCGACTGACCCCCTCCCACTAAGAGTAGGCCCTCTTATACCCTAATTCTAACTTTGCTAACTAACTGTTGCAACATTAATAACACGCTTTTCTTTCATTGGTCCATGCATGTCATCTTATTCATTCTTTTAATCAAGTTCTCTTGGATCCAAGGGTCCTTGGATCATTTCCTTTCCCATACGCTCAAACATATTTTCATCCGTTTCGATCAGTACATTTGTAACTTCTTTCGATACATTCGAGAACTCCGCAGTCATTGTCCTTTCTCTTAAACTTGTTTCCCACGGGTCTTCTGCTGATCATCACGGCACACTATCAGTTCAATTAGGTCACATCAGCCTTGACCATTTCTCGCATCCTAGCGTCTCAGTAACATCACGAGGTTTAGTTTTTTCTCCGATTTCATCCCGTGTCACATGTCCCCTTGCGCCTGCGCACATCTTCCCACTGGCGGCCATTTTATTTCGCCACTCGGTTATACTTTAGAAGCACTAATTTGAGGCAAACAAAACATAATTAAAATAGAGAAAAATAGCCCTTTCGTTTCCCTCCCGTCATCTACGTACCCCAATTAGTTATTACCTAGCAGAAAGCAACATTTAAGCTGTTCCTTACTTACCATCACTATTGTTTTTGCAACGACACATTTTATTTCTATGAAGCACAAACATGCATTTATTTTTTAATTAGTACGCATTTATTTTTACGTTATAATTAGACACACGGACATCCATTAATAGATTATTTAGCACACACATTGGCATGTTACCATTCCCACACATACAGTGTTGATTAATACATTTAAACGAACATTTTATTTAATTAATTATAAAATTCGTTAGGGGTTAAAAAAATATTTTCCCTGCTCCATCAACTCCCCCCTTTGGTGATTTTTAAATCACCACATAAAACCCAAGTCATACTTCTTTTCAGGCAGCATGTCTTTCGTCCTTTGCTTTCTGTTATTTACACATCTGTTTCTTCTTCATCTTGCCTTTTAGTCTCCTTATACATGCTTTCTTTCATTTTCTCCAACTCAATTTCACCCATTTCTCTCTCTCTCTTTCATTATTCTGTTATTTCTTTTTATCTTATTTTGTCTTACTTTTCTTTTTATACATGTTATTACTATTTTTAATACCATGGCTAACAGTATTACTACAGTTGCTATTATTATAATTTTCCCTATCATTAGTCTGTCTACTCATTCTGGTCAACCAATTTGCTACTGAAGAAAACCCTCTACCAAGTTTTCCCAAAACACTTTCAACCTCCAGTGGAACTAGTTCTTTGTGCAAATTTGTAATATTTGTAATATACTTCTGTATATTTTCACTTTTATCAGGAATGTAAGTACAACAATGTTGGACTTTCAACATTCCACAGACTCCACCCTCTTTGCCAAAAGAATATCAAGGGCAAGCCGATTTTGCATCACCATAGCTCTCATGGCAACCATTTCGGTATTTACCATTAAGAACCCTCCCGCAGTATCTGTAGACAAACGATCTACTACTGTGGATAATTTCCGAATTTTAAATGCATTCAAAGATATTCCCACTGCTGGTATTAATGCTCCAAAAATATCACCTACAATTTCTGAAAAACTTTCCCTCTTTCTACGTGTAAAGCTATTAATCATCTTGTATGTTCCCTTTTCTTCTCTGTCCATGTGAAATTTTTTTGAAAGACCAGGCCTACATAGCAAGTTCCATACTAATGGTCCGGTAACCTGTAATAAGCTCTATTCCCACAAATATAATAGATACCTGGAAATATTGGATCTTTTCCACCTTTGAATCCCCAACCTCCCAGAATTTGATAATTGTCATGGCAGATACTGGAACCTACAAAGTAATTGTCATAGACTGTCTTATTTCTCCTAATACACAACTTTCCTGTTTGCGGCCAATCTAATGTCATTGCTGCATTTATCTTTTTCCCTTCATGATTTCCTTCCTCAAACGTCCATAGGTGTTTTCCTTCCTCTTTTATTGCTTCTTTTTGAAATTTCAGTCTCCTTTCTTCAACCATTTCTAAAAATACTTTTTCTTCTTTCTTTAACTCACAGGTAAGGTTGTTACTAACTATTTCTTCTAACGTTAATCTTCTATGTTCTAAAAAGAATTCTCCTAAAACTTTTGCTGGTTTTACTTTGTTAAGTTCTGGTACTACTGGAATATTTGCAAAAATCTTATCTATATCAGTATAATAAGATTCTAATCTACCTGTTTTATAAAATAAACTTGCTATTACACTACATGTTATCCCATAAGTTAGAGGTAGGTGATGATAAGTCACACCTTCTGACACTGATGCAGGCAACTGCATACAAACATAACAATCTCTCACATCCATTGTCTCTACATATTCATACAACAATTTTGTAAAAACATTTTTTGAAAAGTCTGTTACTGACTTATCCTTATGTAACTCTGCACTACTTCTTAAAATAACTGGTTCTTTAATATTAGTTTCTTTTTCTGGTTTAGTATCATTTGTTGCTTCTATCACAGCTATACTAATAGGAATTGTGATTGCTAAAACTATCCATATGGTCATTAATAACCCTGTACAAAAGCAGCACATTTTGCACCATCTTTTTATAAACTCACATTTATCTCTTCCATCCCTATTATTTTCCATTTTTCTTTTTTTCTATTTGTTAAGTTTCAGAAAATTGTGTCACTACACCTCAGAAATGACTTAGATGCCACTCTGCTCTCAAAAGTCTTTGCTTGGTACTTTCTTTAATTCTCTCCAGAATTCTTTCGTTGTCACATCCGGTGATTTGTCACGTCCAGTAAAATTGTCATGTCCGGCAGAAGCACTATAAGTCTTCACTTCAAGTTTGTTGCATCTCACCTTTTCCCATCCGACTTCTCAGTCTCTGGTTCTCGTGAGTGTTTTCTTCTTCTTTGTAATCTGTTAGTGCAATATACAGCCACTCAGGTGACTTATACTTTGCATTCACTTTCTTTGTCCTTTTGGACTTTTGTAATCTTTTTCCACTTGGTTTTTCTTGTCCCTTTTGACTTGTTACTTCATTTACTTGTTCAGCACTTTCGTCTCCCGCTCTTATTATTCTATATCTCAATTTTCTTATATAGCTGTTGGGCCAATTATCTCCTTTTCTTGGCCTTTTGGCTTCACCTTCTCTTTCTTCTCTTTCTGATTTCCAATTTCTTTTTCTTGATTCAGTTTTTACCTTTTCCTCTTCTCCACTTTCTTCAGTTTCTGTTTCAACTGTTTCACTATTGTCTCTTATTTTAAAACTTATGATCTCGTCATCTCCTACTGGTGGATCTGTCTTCTCCTTCTTGTTTTCCCTTATTACTGTCCCTCCTCGGTGTTCTTCCGATTTGGTGTTTTTCTCCCTTTCTGCTTCTAAATTTCCCTGTTCTTCTGTTTCTCTATCTGTCCCTATTGCTCCTCGGGGTTCTTCTCGATTTTCTAACTTTTTGTGTACTTCTTTCCCTACTTCATCTATTAATATTGTTTCTGAAGGATTTCCACCATAGCTTGTACTTGGTTGTTCATCTAACTCAATTTCTTGCTCAGTTTCTTCTCTAATTGGTTTATAACCCCAAGTTTTCCTTAGGAATTCTTCACGGTTTTCAACTGAATCATCAGATTCTGAAGTTGTGTCAGATATTTCCAGATGTCGACTTACAGGTCGATCTTTAAGTTCTGGAATTTTTGAATTTCTTTCTTCTTCTTCTTCTTCTTCTCTAGAGGTGTTTGTCGTTGGGGTTTCCAGATGTCGACTTTCAGGTCGATCTTCAAGTTCTGGCACCCTTTCTCTTATCCTTGTTGTCCCAGCCGTTAAACTTTTATCCCACACTTCCAGGCGTCGATTTACATGTCGATCAGTAGGTTCTTGAACTCTGATTGTGTGGCTGGCATGGACCCAGTTTTTCACTCCTGCACACTTGACGGCAGTCGTTGTCACCAGGATTACCTGTCGTGGCTCGTCCCAACGAGGAACTAGACAGTTTCTTCTCCTGTGGACTTTTATGCGGACCCAGTCTCCTGGATTCAAGTCGTGGGCTGGTTTTCTTTCAAGAGTGGTCGCATCCGGTCCAACCTGATGAAACACAGAACGCACCACATCAGCCAGTCCCTTGCAATAATCCAGTATTAGATCATCAGTTATAGTTAATAACTTGTTGACAGGTACGTGTGCTTGTCTCATTGCTCGTCCCATGATCATCTCATGAGGACTGAGTCCAGTTTTCTTTTCAGGGATGCTTCTGATGGTCATCAGAACAAGAGGCAGTGCATCCGGCCATTTGAGTCCTGTAGCTTGACACATTTTTCCCAATCTGTTTTTAATTGTTCCATTAATCTGCTCTACTACCCCAGAAGCCTCTGGTATGTAAGCACAATGTAGTTTTTGTTTAATACTCAATGCTTCACAAATCAATTGGATCAACTCATTTTGAAAATGTGTTCCTCTATCTGTCTCAACCGTGACTGGAAAACCATACCTTGGAATGAATTCTCACAGCATAAGTTTTGCCACTGTTGTTCCATCATTCCTTCTTGTGGGGTATGCCTCCACCCAACGAGAGAACAAACAGACGACCACTAGAACATATCTTAGTCTATTACTAGGGGGCATCTCGATAAAGTCTATCTGCATCCTAGTGAATGGACCTCCTTCCCGTCCTATTGTTCCTAGACTCACTACTGTTTTTCTTCCTGGGTTAAACTGCTGACAAATAAGACATCTTTGACAAAGACTTTCAGCAATGGCTCTGAATTTTGGGTTATACCAGGTTTGTCTAAAAAGTCTGATCATTGCATCTCTCCCAATATGAGCTTGTCCATGGTACATCCGTGCCATGTCTGCAATCATGCTATCAGGCATAACTGGTCTTTCATCTCTGTATACCCACACACCATTATTTTCCTGTCTTCTACATCCTGCTTTTATCCAGTAATCTTTTTCCTCATCTCTTGCAGTTTCTTGTAACTGCCTTACTTCATCCCATGTCTCGACAGTATTAGTGAAAAGCAAAGGACAAGAGACATGCTCCCTTTCTCTATTTTTGTTCATGGACGCCATGTTCTCTGCACAATATTTAGCGATCTCATCAGCATAATTATTGCCGACCGCTATGTAATCTTCGTTTTTCTTATGCGCTTTGCACTTCACTACAGCTATTTGTTTAGGCAACTGTATCGCCTCAAGCAGTTTTTTAACAAAATCTCCATTTCTGATAGGTGTTCCTGCAGATGTCAAAAATCCTCTTTGTGACCAAATCTGACCGAAGTCATGTACGATGCCGAAACCATATTGGCTATCGGTCACAATCGTGACTCGTACATTTCTTCCTAATTTACATGCTTGAATCAAAGCAATCAGTTCCGCAACTTGTGCAGACCTTATTCCTTTCAGACAAGACGCTTCCATCACAGTTGCCACTATGCACACTGCGTAAGCTGCGCTTAAAACTCCTTCTTTTGTTCGCAAGCATGAGCCATCCACAAACATGACATAATCAGATTCCTTTAACGGTTCATCTTTTATGTCAGCTCTTGGTTTCGTTCAATATTCCAGCACGTTCAGACAATCATGATCTACTTCGTCCTGTTCAATTATATTTTCTTCATCTGGCAATGATGTAGAAGGATTTACATTCATGCATCTATCTATGGTCACATTTTCAGCACTCAAGATGACTTTTTCGTACTTAGTCAGCCGACTATGTGTCATGTACTGTGTTTTTGTTCTTGTCAAAAGAATTTCTACTGAATGGGGAACATATACTCTCAGTGGATACCCCATCACTATACCTTCACTTTGTTCCAGACTTACACAAGTAGCAGCAACTGCTTTCAGACATCCAGGCAATGCTTTTGCTATAGGATCTAAAACAGCTGAAAAATAAGCGATTGGTCTTTTCATTGTCCCATGTTTTTGTACCAGTACTGAAAATGCACATCCATCTCTTTCACTGCAGTACAACTCAAAGTCCTTCTCATAATCAGGCATGCCTAATGCAGGTGCCTCACACAGTTTCTTTTTCAATTCTTTGAAAGATTTCATTTCTTCTTTGTTTAACTCAAAAGGGTCTTTTACATCTTTCTTGGTCAATTTTTGTAATGGTTTTGCAATCAAAGAGAAACCACTTATCCACTGTCGACAATATCCAACCATTCCCAAAAACATTCTTACCTCTCTTTGAGTCATTGGTGCTCTCATTCCTTGAATCATTCTTACTCTTTCTGTCGCTATTTTTCGCACTCCTTTCTCAATTTTATGCCCTAAATACTGGACTTCTTTCTGACAAAACTGTAATTTTGAAGGAGACACTTTATGTCCTCTTTTCTCTAGATGGTTCAGTAAAGCAATTGTATCACTTACACATGCTTCTTTGGTTTTCGATGCCACCAACAGGTCATCGATATACTGCACCATCACTGATTTTTCTGGCATTTTCAAATCTTCCAGAGATTTCTTTAGAATCTGATTAAAGATTGAGGGGCTTTCTGTATACCCCTGAGGAATTCGGCACCATGCCAAAATACGCTCTCCAAACCGGAACGCAAATAATGGCTGGCTATCTGGATGCAAAGGAATAGAGAAAAATGCATGACACAAATCTATCACAGTGTACCACTCAGCTTCATGTGGAATTTGATATAGAATTACTGCAGGGTTTGGCACTATTGGACAACAGGGCACAACTATTTTGTTGATCTTTCTCAAATCCTGTACTATTCTATATGTTCCATTTGGCTTTTTCAGTCCCATAATAGGTGAATTACATGGACTGCTCATGATTTCTTTTAGAATTCCCTGTTCAATCATCTTATTTATCACAGGAGTTATTCCTTCAATTATTTCTGGAGTTAATTTGTACTGTGGCGTATTCGGGTAAGTTGTCCCTTCTTTCACTGTCACTTTTACGGGATCAACTTCTCTCATTAATCCAATGTCTTCTCCTGTAAAATCCCACACACTTTCTTTTACTGCACTTTTTAGTTCTTCTGGAAGTTTTTCTGCATCAAATGCAGGAAACAAACCATTCGTTTCAGGTTCTTGATTCATCAAAGTTACTTTATACAAAACATCTTCATCTGAAGTCTGAAAACCGATTCCATCTGGCGTACAATAAATTGTGCAATTCATCTTGCACAAAAGGTCACGACCCAAAAGATTTACAGGACTACAATCGCATACTACGAATTTATGCATTTTGCTAAAAGAACCAATTTTTACTTCCACCAATTCAGTAAGTGGGGTTTTAATCTGCTGATTGGCTACTCCTACTACTTGGATGTATTCACCTGAGAGAGGAAGGTTTGGAATTTCCACTGATCTAACAGTAGAACGGGTAGCTCCAGTATCGACAAGGAATGTTACATTTGCACCATTCACTTCTCCATCCACAAAGGGACCAGACTGATCTACCTCTAGAGTTGCGCCAAGCACGCACTCTTTCCCTCTCCTGCGCACCGTCAGAATCTTTCATCCGGGTCATCCTCACTCTGACGCAACCAATACTGAGAAATGTTAGCTGCTCGCGGCAACTGTGTTACCTGCTCTCCTCCGTAGAATCCTGTTTCTGTACTGTATCTTTGCTGGTTAACAGTGTTGGGAAGTGGTGGTTGCGGCACCTGACTTTGTTGAACAACTACCTCATTCTGCACCTGTGGAGTTAATGATTGATGTTCCGGATTAGGTTTAGGTGGGAACTTACACTCGTTTCTCCAATGCCCTAATTTTCCGCAATTATGACATGGCCATTTCTTCTTTGCCTCTTCTAGACTCACTTGACCCTTTCCTTTACCTATGTTTGGTCGCATTTTATTCTGTCCTGATTCATTTCCATTATTATTGTCCAATTGAGCTTCTTGTTTTTCTGCCACTTTCACCTGTGCCCACATTGCCTTCTCTTTCAACTTACGCTGTTTACTCTCTATCTCATCACTACAATACTTAGCATATCTCAGTACCTCATCTACACTTCCATTCTGCCAGTTTATCATGTGTTGCTTAATCATATCACTTATTTCTTGTTTCAGGCCAAACACAAATCGGTATACAAAATGACTCATGTCTTTTTCACTCAATTCCTCATAACCACTATACTGCTTGAAAACCAATAACAATCGCTCATAATATGCATGTACAGACTCCTTACTTTCCTGTGTAGTTCTATCGATTTTTACCCAATCTGTCTCTTTAGGAGGAATCTTATTTTTCAAAAATGTAATCACCTTATCGTACTTCTTCATCACATCAGGACCTGGAGCTCCTGTCTTAGGGTCTCTTGGATATTCTGTAGTTGGCCAGTCAACTGTAATCTTACATTCTGACCACAAATCTGTTGGTACCACTATGTCAAACAATCCATCTAAATCTATCCACAACACTTTTGAGACTTTTACAAACCTCTCTACTTGTCGGTACCACTCAACTGGCTTCTCTCTTAACTTTGGAAAGTCATTGGTAAATGACAGTATGTCCTGCCTAGTCCAGGGAACATGCACGTAACTACCACCTGGAGTTTCTCTCATGGGGTATTCTTTGGCAACAGATTCCTTTTCAGTTATCATAAAGGCCAATGAACCTTTGTCTGTAGTTTTCTCATTCTTCTTCGTCCATCTAACCTTCCATCTGTCCACATCACCCCATTTTCTCAGTAACACAATTAACTCCTTTATCTGTGTCAGCCTTCCTGCTGTGTTCAAATTTTCAATATCCTTTTCACAAAAGTCTACTCTGTATGGTTTCTGCAACGTTTTCACTTTTGCAAAGTCTATTCCAATCTCACTGGCTACTTCTTCTAGTTTGTCATGTAAATTCTTTGCCCTCCATGTAATACTTTTGCACAGAAACATTATTTCATCATCCTGATCATTTTTTATCTTTTCGGTACCAATTGTTCCTAAAATTAATTCTTCCATATCGATTTTTAACCTAATTACATCTAATGGTTTTTCTTCTGGTTCTTTTATTTTAAATGCCTTCATCCACTCATTTAATTCATCAGGAGTCGGACCTATGGGTGTATTATTTAGTTCTATCCAATTACCACTCTTTTCAGGGGTTTCTGTTGCAGATTCTGTTACCATATGCATTTTTCTACCATTGCACTCATTTACCGTCAAATTTGTAGGTGGACTTGGTCTGTAAGTACTAGCCAAATTACTTGTACTTGCATTTTGTTCCATCCTTTCTTTTTCTCTCTGAAATTGTGAACTCATGGGAATTACCAAATTCTCAAAAACTGGTATTACTGGACCTATTGTTACAGGCACAGTAACTGCTTCCATATTTTTCGTTAATTCTCTAATCTTTTCAGTTAGTTCTTTTGTTGTCCTTGCCAATTCGCTTGCATTGTCGCTTTCTATTCCTTCATTTTGAGAAGTTCTCATTTGTTCTTGTGACCTATTTACTTCAATTCTCTTTTCCGGACTTTTATTTTGCATAGTCTCTATTAGTGGCGCATTTGGTGTCACCACTGTAGAACTCTGCTGATACGGAGGTGGATTTCTATTTAAAATATCTTCCAGCAACTCGTCATCCGTTTCGCTCTCATGCATATACTTTTCTCTCTCTATATGTTTCTTTTTCTCAGTCCGCTTTTTCTTAGTCCCTTCCTCAACTGTAAAAGCTGGAAACAAACCTCCTGTCATGTTAGCACATCTCCATCGTTTTATTCTGTCCTCATGATTTACTCCCCACAATCTTCCAGGCATAAACTCATGATCTCACATTCCTCTGAATCTCTCTCGTTCATACATCTCATCTTCCCATTCCGTCAAAGCCTCAAACTGTGTTGGTCTAGGTCTAGGTTCCAATTTACACATTTTTTCTCGCAAATTTCGCAAAACCGCTACACTAAAAGAGCCATTCTCAGGGAAAGCTAAAGCACCATCATTCTTCGTATATTTTGCCCAGTTTTCCAACCATATGCACGTATGATATCCATATTTCAGCATCATATGTGAAGCTGCTGATTTCGGAGGAATTACTTGTCCCTCTCTAGTCACAACCTTTTTGTCTTTCTTAAAGAAATTCTTCAATTTCGTCGTCCATGACGTTCTCTCCCTTTCATACTCGTAATACGGCATGTTTTCTATTTGTTTTCTCTTCACGCTAACGCTGTTCTGTGTACGGAACTTCAACCAATTGCAGCGCGACTCACACTAAAGTACCAATCAGAACAATTCCCACCGTCCGCGAACCAACCAATCCTAGCGCGGCACTTTTCTACGTCACTCCTGCTCTGTGTTCACGTGACTAGCGCACTATCCAATCCTAGCGCGGCACTGTTCCACGTCACTTCTACTCTTTACCCCTCCTTTAAAATTTATCGGCAATTTTTCTTTTCGCTGTTTTCTTCGTTAGTTACAACAATTAAAACAATTCCATAGTCTGATTCGCTAAACAAAAGTGACAGCTTTGTTCTTTTACACAAGAATCCTGTATTTCCAGTAGGCAGCGCTTACCTCTACCCTACCACAGAATTATTTACTCTCGCCAATAAAGTAGCACTTCCCTCTACCTTACCCTTCTTTCAAGCAAACAATTTACTCGTTTCTCTGGGGATAAGACACATGTGGAGACTAGGCTCCTGAGAATTAAGGCCAAAGTTTCACAAGTAAACGTGATTTGCTATTTCAATTACACACTTTTCGTACAGAAAATCCCTAACATAACACAACCTGCGTTATTACCAAAATGAATTCAGACCATGTACCAAATTCCATGTGACTTCTCTTGCCACACGTGTTCCACTTCCTACATCCCAGAAGCGTGAAAACTCACATATAACATAACGCGACTCAACATATAGTGTTAGTCATCAAAATAATCAATAATCAATAAACAATAATCACTAAACTAATCTATAGAAAACCATAACTCTGCTACCAAGAAATCTGATGCAGCGCGTACAATAAAAACTATTCTCCTCCCAGGTCACTTATAGGTCATCCAGGGGCAAACTATATTTCTCATATCCACATGACGATGGGGCCCATAAACATCGCCTAACACACACGCACACTCCTGGATTTCCTTTACACCTTTATGAAATTCTGTACTCCTAGGAGAAGCATGAGAACTAAATGGAGAACACCATTTATGTACCGCTGGAAGGAGCCGGGATATCTTATTACCTTAATTTGTCACTTTCTTTTAGTTATTTCTTAAGATATTCCTGCTCATTGTTTTGTCGATGAATCATTCATGTAAAAAATTAGTTCATAGTGATTAAGACCAGCTGAATCACAATAACCAATTACTGATGTCACAATCATTTAGGAAAATAACCACTGAGTCATTTTGGTTTAAAGAATCTTAAATTTTATATAATTTTAAAAGCATGAGAAAGAATTTAAACTTTATTCAATTATTCATTCTTAAATTCAAATATTTATTAAGCATAATCAATTTGTTGCAGAAAGGAAATTTTTGTCATGAAGCCAAAACTCTAATTACCTGCCTACCTTCCTAATTTAGACTAATGATTTCTAACCTAAGTTTAAGAATTAGAAATAACCTGATTCTCATACTCAACTGGAAAATTAAGACAGCAACAGCAACTTCAGCTCGTCAGCATCAGCTACCTGCAACCCGTCTCATCTAACAGTCTTTCAGCATCTCCCGCTCAATAAGGGATCGATCAGGACCACCCAGCACTGGAAGCCACCAACACCAACACGACTCTCCAACTCCGCTCCTGACTGTGACTGCAACTGCGACTGACCCCCTCCCACTAAGAGTAGGCCCTCTTATACCCTAATTCTAACTTTGCTAACTAACTGTTGCAACATTAATAACACGCTTTTCTTTCATTGGTCCATGCATGTCATCTTATTCATTCTTTTAATCAAGTTCTCTTGGATCCAAGGGTCCTTGGATCATTTCCTTTCCCATACGCTCAAACATATTTTCATCCGTTTCGATCAGTACATTTGTAACTTCTTTCGATACATTCGAGAACTCCGCAGTCATTGTCCTTTCTCTTAAACTTGTTTCCCACGGGTCTTCTGCTGATCATCACGGCACACTATCAGTTCAATTAGGTCACATCAGCCTTGACCATTTCTCGCATCCTAGCGTCTCAGTAACATCACGAGGTTTAGTTTTTTCTCCGATTTCATCCCGTGTCACATGTCCCCTTGCGCCTGCGCACATCTTCCCACTGGCGGCCATTTTATATCGCCACTCGGTTATACTTTAGAAGCACTAATTTGAGGCAAACAAAACATAATTAAAATAGAGAAAAATAGCCCTTTCGTTTCCCTCCCGTCATCTACGTACCCCAATTAGTTATTACCTAGCAGAAAGCAACATTTAAGCTGTTCCTTACTTACCATCACTATTGTTTTTGCAACGACACGTTTTATTTCTATGAAGCACAAACATGCATTTATTTTTTAATTAGTACGCATTTATTTTTACGTTATAATTAAACACACGGACATCCATTAATAGATTATTTAGCACACACATTGGCATGTTACCATTCCCACACATACAGTGTTGATTAATACATTTAAACGAACATTTTATTTAATTAATTATAAAATTTGTTAGGGGTTAAAAAAAAATTATTTTCCCTGCTCCATCAGGTTTAACTGGCTGAGAATTATTATGTGTTATTTGTTGGTGAAAGCAAGCATTTTTAGTGGTCAGTGATGTTCTGAGTGGGTGCTGTGAGTGACTGCAGGCGACTAGTGCAACTGAATTGTGTTATGAATGTGGATGAATAGTGTTGTGAGTGTGGGTGTAGAGGGTTTTTAGTGTGCTGTGAATAATTGTAGGAATGTTGCATGGGATATTGCGACTGACTGTGGAGAACACTGCAGGTGGGGATGTGAGTGGCTATGGGGAGGGCCAGTGCTTCTGAATAACTTTGGGTTAGTGCAGCAAATTGCTGGGCGTTTTTTTATGTTATGAGTCATCTTGTGAAAGACTTTAGTCAGTAAAGGATGCTGTGGGCTGCAATTGATGTGAAGTAGTGAATGAGTGCTGCAAGTGGCTGAGTTGTGAGTGATGGCAGATTGGGATGTAAGATGTGACGATACTCAACTGATCCTCTCCCTCACCAAGGACCCCCTCGCTGCCAAATCCAACCTCCATGAAGGGATGAAGGCCGTCGCCGATTGGATGAAGATCAGCCGACTAAAACTGAACACGGAGAAGACAGAGGTCCTCATCCTCGGCTCCAACCCCTCAGCCTGGGACGACTCCTGGTGGCCAACGACGCTGGGAGCAGCCCCGACACCCACCGACCACGCACGCAACCTGGGAGTCATCCTCGACTCAACGCTCTCCATGGCCAAGCAAGTCAACGCAGTCTCATCCTCCTGCTTCAACACCCTTCGCATGCTTCGCAAGATCTACAGGTGGATCCCGACAGACACGAGAAGAACAGTCACCCAGGCCCTCGTCAGCAGCAGACTCGACTATGGGAACGCCCTCTACGCGGGAGCCCCGGCCAAGCTCATCAAGCGACTGCAACGCATACAAAACGCCTCTGCACGCCTGATCCTCGATGTACCACGCCACAGCCACATCACCCCCACCTGAGGAACCTGCACTGGCTCCCCGTCGACAGGAGAATCTCCTTCAAACTCCTCATCCACGCACACAAGGCACTCCACAAGACTGGCCCAGCCTACCTCAACAGACGACTCCTCTTCTACGTCCCCAACCGCCAACTCCGCTCCGCCGACCTCTCCCTCGCCACCGTCCCTCGCATTCGAAGAACCACCACCGGCGGCAGATCCTTCTCCCACCTCGCCGCCAAGACCTGGAACACCCTTCCACTAAGCCTACGACAGACCCAAGACCTGCTGACCTTCAGGAGGCTACTCAAGACCTGGTTGTTCGACCAGTAGCAGCACCCCCCCCCCTTCTTTTTTCTCCCCCAGCACCTTGAGACCCTCGCGGGTAAGTAGTGCGCTTTACAAATTCTGTGATTGATTGATTGATTGAAATAAAAGTTGCAAGTGGCTGAGACATGTTGTGTGAGGTAGAATTGGGTTACACAAAGCTGTCAGTAAGAAGTGGATGAATAGCTCATGTGAAAGATTACATTGGTGAGGGATAGCTGAGATGGGAGAATGGTGTTAGAAAGTTAGACAGTGTGTGAGCTACTGCAGCTCATGGCTGGTGTGAGTGAATGATGTGATTGTGACCAGTGTTGCGGGGGGTAGGCTTACTGAGAATGAATAATGCATGTAGTTAAATGACTATGGTTTAATTAAAATGTGTTAAAGATTGTACCAAAGGAGGAAGTGAGTAAGTGATAAGAAGAGTTCTTGTAAGTAGTGATGTACGGACGGAGTAGCAAAGTGACTGTGGTGAGTGGCTCCTGGAGAGGTTTGTAATGAAAGTGGTTTATGAATGGTCATGGGATTCGAATGCCACAGTAATGTGGCGATTGGTAAAGTTAGTGGTTGAGATGAGAAGTAGTTGGGTGTGCAAGTTACCTTGTCTTTGCATCATAGTGTGCGTGGTTGGGGCCGAAAGTAAATGCTGCAACAACTGCCTGGAGAGAAGGACTGGTGCAGTAAGTGGTACTGTAGGCCTGTCACAGTCGTGCTCTGAAGGGATGGCTGCTGTTGCATGTGGCTGAACATGAGGTGTCGGTGAACAGGGGACGGACGCAAGTGATATTTCATCTTATATGAGTGTTTAATGTCTCATGCTGTGTAGTGTTGCAAGTGACTAAATGGTGCTTTGTGAGTGTGATAAGGTGAGTGAGTATGACGACTCTTAATTTCGCTCTGACACTAGTCCTTCAGTTCCAATATCCTCCAATCCCTCCCTTTCCCAAAAACCATATACTTAAGATAGCCCCACCTGTGCTTTTCTCTCATAACCTCCTCATTGACTGGCCTGGCGCCTTGTCACACTCATTAGGCTAGCCTGACAGCCTGCTCTCTTCTGTCACCGCCTCCTCTTCTAACATCAGCAATATGACTCTCAGAGGTAAATACTCACATATAGTAACCTGCAGGTCACAAGTTCGAATTCGAGTGTAATTGAAACAACTGTAAGATACAGCGCTTAAAAGTAGGAGCTATATTATTTTACGCCTGCTTCCCATCACCACCTGAAGTCTTCAGTCACTTTCACATAACTCTGGCTCCCATCATTACCCACAATAATCAAATGTTACTCCTTTACGCCACTTGTACCACATGATGTACTCTGGATCACAAGCCACACTAACTTTTTCTTTACCTGAATCCCATTCTACGTGATTCTCGGTGACAATATTCTTGGGCCAAAAGTGATGATGAGAAATGTCAGATTCCATCAACAGATTTCTAGTTAGTGCTTTCAGAACCTGACAAACCCTACGAAAACGGCTGATATATTTAAGAAAAAGGCTTTGGAAAAGCTGATTAGACAGCCCTAAAACTTACTCAAATAGCTAAATACATGTCAATATTTCAAGATCAAAATGAGGGTGACGTCAGTATGCAACCGGACACATCATCAGCAGGTCGGTCACACAGTTGGGGAGTCGGGAGGTGGTGGCAGGTCTGGCAAGCATTTCTTTTTAGTAAATTTCAAGGAATGGCGCCAGTGCAAGGCACGCGAGATTCTGCCCGGTCTGTCAGTGTGTGGCCTCCCTGCTGAGCAGTAGCGTCATCCTATGAGAGTGGTTCTAAGTTTCGTGGTCTATGCTGGCTGGGTGAGGGAGGCAGGCAGGTGGAAATCGTTTTCAGCTGCTGTGTTCACTGTCTGGAGGAGCCTGCATGCCCAGAGTCTGAGTGAGGACTGGGCTGGATAGCTGAATCCTGAACAGACAGTTCTGGGTGATACCAGGGCTGCACGAACATTTAAAAGGCATCTCCACAGTGACCAAGCCATCTTTGTACCAATGTACCAAACCTGGATTACAGTGTGCAAACACTTAGATAGAGGTGGAAACCATGAAAGGTAAGTGCAAGAATGAAAAACAGATAAAAGGGAAAGCGAGGAAGGAGGAGATATGGGGGGGGGGGCAAAGATAGAAGGAACGAGAAGAGTGAAGAGAACTGGGAGAAGCAGAAAATGGAGTGCAAGAAAGAAGCATGGTGAGAATTAAAAGTGGAAAGGAATGGAAGGGAAAAATCAGACCTGGAGAAGGAAGCGTGAAAAGGGAGTGAAAGGAAAGTGGGCAAGAAAGACAGAAAGGTGAAAAGTAGTTTGTGAGGGGAGAATTGAGAGAAAGCATACACAGGGCAGAGCACGAAAGACTGGATAATAGGAAAGAAGCGTGGTCAGATGGGAAGGAAGAAACGAACAGAGCGCGGGAGATGGAGAAAGGGTGTATACCTCTGCTTTGTAATATATATTTAAAGCAACGTTCTCCGCTGCCCAGACGCACAGTAGTGATCGGCTTTTCAGTCTTCAACTATGTGTTTTCCTGGCACCACAATAGGTACATTTCATAAGAAATGTGAAAGTGTTAAAAATGCCATTGAGATTTAGTTTTAGTTCGCCTTAAACTGAACTCAGACAAGACGGAAGTCCTCATCCTGGGCTCATCACCCTCCGCCTGGGACGACTCCTGGTGGCCCCCGGCCCTGGGCACCGCGCCCAAGCCAACGGACCACGCACGCAACCTGGGCTTCATCCTGGACTCCTCCCTGTCGATGACCAGACAAGTCAACGCCGTCTCATCTTCATGCTTCAACACCCTGCGCATGCTCCGCAAGATCTTCAGATGGATTCCCACTGAAACCAGGAAGACCGTCACCCAGGCACTCGTCACCAGCCGACTGGACTATGGGAACACCCTCTACGCCGGAACCACAGCCAAACTTCAAAAGAGACTCCAGCGCATCCAGAACGCCTCCGCACGACTCATCCTGGACATCCCCGACACAGCCACATCACCGTGCACCTGAAAGACCTGCACTGGCTCCCCGTCAGCAAGAGAATCACGTTCAGACTCCTCACCCACGCACACAAGGCCCTCCACGACCTGGGCCCAAAGTACCTCAACGACCGCATGACCTTCTACACGCCCACACGCCAGCTACGATCAACCAGCCACGCCCTCGCCACCGTACCTCGCATCCGCAGAACCACCGCCGGAGGAAGATCCTTCTCCTACCTGGCAGCCAAGACCTGGAACTCCCTCCCCACTCACCTTCGGCGAACCCAGGACCATCTCTCCTTCAGGAAGCAGCTCAAGACCTGGCTGTTCGAGCAGTAACTTACCCCCTCCCCCAGCGCCTTGAGACCCTCCCGGGTGAGTAGCGCGCTCTATAAATGCCGTGATTGATTGATTGATTGAGAATCAGGCTCTGACAACCAAGCAAAGCATCCCTTTTTTGTGGTTTTGTACAGCAGCGAAAGGTTCTGTATTTAGGCGCAGAGAGATTAGGTGATTTGCCCAGAATCACAGGATGTGGATTCGATGCCAGGATTCGAACCTGGCTTCCCAGTCGGCAGCTCTGGCCCCAATGCAGGATCAATGATGCTAGGCCCAGCCACGCTCCAGGAGGAGCACGGCGTCGGCAGGTGCGATCAAGTCTCCTGGGCAGGCACAAATACCGCAACTCATCCACAATGACAGATTAAAGAGTAACTCTGCATGGTGTAGGGCACAAAGTTGACCTTACTTCTAAGAGGCAACTTCTTTTCTGTTTTTTCTTTTTGGTCAATAGAGGGAAACTGAAGGAAGTTTACTTTACAGGCCTACTTAAAAAGTTACACGGAATTAACCCTTTCATTTGAGTCCCCTTTTGGGTTCTGACAAAGTGGAGTTCATACCCACATTAAAGGTCTTTTCTTTTTAGAGGCGCGCGTTTATACACTGGGTGATGGAGATGGCAAACTACGCACCAATATTAGGAATTCCTCACCCTCCTACCTAATAAGTAAAAAGAAAATAATAAGACCAAACCTGCCCACTTACCTGTGGCCTTTGTCTTCCTCCGAGGGCCGTAAGAAGTACTGGTGGTCCTGGCATCCCCATCACCTGGAGGAGAAGAAGAAGGCCTTCTTTATTGAACACGTCAAGAACAAGTTGTGATTCTTCATTCGGAATCACTAATAAAGCCACATAAAAAAACAACAAATACGTGTCCACTGAGTGTTAATCCCGCTTTATTACATAGTGTTACTCCAAGGCAGGATGGGCTGGGGCACTGTGATGCACCAGGAATAAAGCTTAGAATGACTGCCATGGGTCATAGGTTTGCCACCTTTCCCGAAGAAAGATACCTGCCATTTCTTCACTTTAAGCAGTGCTTTAAATGGGCCAGTGCTGTCTGGTACTGAGTACCGGCACTTTTCTATTTTGAGGGGGAGAGTACCTGCATTTCTCAAGAGAAATGTAATACTTTTAGTTAGAGAGTGACAGCACTGGAATAACCCCTCCCTGTGGCCCCCCTTCTAGTGGCCTGAGGAATTGGGCCCACTTACAACTCCTGTGAAAAAAGCTAAAAATCTAGGAGTAGTAATGGACAACAAGCTAACCTTTGGACTACAGGTGAATGCAGTTACATTCTCTGCTTTCTTTGTTCTTAGGATGCTTAAAAAGATGTTTCCTTTCGTCCCTCTAAATTCCTAAAAAAACTGTAGTGTCAGCTTTGGGGTTAGTGTGGACTACTGCAAAGCCCTTTTCCTGAACATCCAGCACCAGCATCTAAATAGGCTTCAAGTAGTTCAAAATGCAGCAGCCAGAATCCTGACTCGGACTCCCAAACATTCACCCATTTCGCCGGCTATCATCAAACTTCACCGGCTGCCAGTTAGGCAACGTGTGACATTCAAGGCACTATGTTGGCCCATAAGGCCCTTCATGGCAGTGGCCCTGTTGTTCTACAGCGCTCCTTTAAATGGCACAGACCTAGGAGAACTCTTCATTCTATGGGTGCCCGGAAGCTGGGGATCAACAGATTTAGACTCTCAAACTGGGGAGAGAAGCTTTGCTACCTCAACAGCTAAAGAGCGGACTTGGTTCCCCCTTCATATCAGAGCCACTTCAAATCTGCTGTCGTTCAGGAAGGTTCTTAAAACCTGGCTTTTCATCAATTAAGTATCCATCTGGCATCATATCAGTTCAACATGAGCTAGCGCCTTGATGACACCTATGGGTATTGTTGCGCTTTATAAGTATTTATAACATAACATAACTTCTCAGAAAAAAGCAGGTACTCTGGTAAAGAGTACTTGCACTTCTATTTTTCCATTTCAAGCACTGACTTTAAGATTCTCTAAAGGCCGGGACAAGATACTTAAATAGACCTTAATAAAAAATAGTCTATATCCACTTTTAACATGTCCTTCCTGTCAATGCTTATTAATTAATTAGTCACGAATCATTACAGAAAGATTTCAGCATCAGAAACATCCCGGCAAAAAAATAATGGAGAAGGGGGGCCAAGTGACCCCTCTCCCTGGGTCGATTTTGGCCCCGGGGACACCATCTCTCGGGTCTGGCAATGTTTCCTTGTGTGCCCTGGAGCCTAACTAGGGTACCCAGTGTGCAGGATGGGGACCGCGGTGGGAGCTTCAAGGCCCTAGCGGTCCCAGCCGCCTCCCCGCCTCCTGCGGGAGCCAGCATTGCTACTGCAAGCAGGGAGCTACTAGAAACGCAGCTCCCTGCATGCAGGAGCAATAGTTTAATCTCTTTCCCTAATTGCATGTCTGCAGGGAGTGAAAGAGATGAAACCTCCGCTTCCAGCAAGAGGGAGCGGTTTGACAGTTCCTGCCCGCTGGAAGCAAAGTGTTTGATTTATGCTTGGCGGGAGATGTCAGCTCCCACAAAGTAAATGCAAACAGTTATGTCCTGGGGGTGGGCACCCTGGGACATAGCAGATGCCAGTCCTGGGGGGTGGTGGTCCCCAGGGCCATTAATTGCTCCAGAAGGGGGGGGCCACGACCCCCCTCCTTTCTTGTTCATGGGCCGCCCCAGGGAGGTGGTGGTCCCTGGGACCCTATGTATCCCAGAATGGGGCCTTGCGGCCCCTCTCCCATTCTTTAAAAAGTATTTGACTCCAGGGAGGTGGTGGTGCCCGGAACCTGGGGGGTCCTCAGGCCCCCCATTAGCTGTTATTTAGCCCCGGGGTAGTTGTGGTCCTCGAGGCTCAGGAGGGGGGTCGTGTAGTCCCCCATCACTGTTTCTTTTGCCTTGTGTATGTGGTGGTTCCCAGGGCTTATTGAGCCTCAGTTAGGGGGGCCCTGTGTCCCAAAATGGCTGCCAACACTTACTGGTTGAAGTGTTGGCAGCCAATCAAATTTCAGCATGGGGACTGACAGATCCTTGGAGGATCCGCTTCCCTATATATACAAATTTGGATTTCTTTTAATAAGTCAAAAATTACTGATGGATTTACATCAAATAACAAAAAGGGTTCTTTCCGGACCAAGAGCTATCTTTCTGACAACGTTTGTGTAATTCCGTCCAGAGGGTCGGGCTCTAGTCGTGTCAAAAATCTCTATGGTAATTAACATGGGAAAATCACTTTTATTGACCCCCCCTTTTTCTCAGCTCCCGCTTGACGAATCGCCCCGAAACGTTCTATGCACAACAAGAATCACTGGGGCACTTTTTTGGGAACATTTTGCTCGAGATTTTTCAAAAGGGCTCCAAAGATACAGGCAAGCCAAAAAATGCTTTTCCTATGGAGACATGGTCCTAACCATAATTAAGTTGGTCTTTTGATATTGTAAACCTAGACGAATATCTGGTCACTTCTCCTAACTTTGGAGGCAAAGTTTAAGACTTTCCGAACCCTAAACACAGAATGCCATTTCATCAACTGGTACTCGCTGAGAACATCGAACATCCTCTCAGACACCTCTGGAAGCCCCTTCCCTTCTTCTACACTTCTTCGTTTAACCGAAGAACCACCTCTTCAAGCAAAACCTCGCCTGTGTATAACCTTCTGTGGATGATGGATCCCTGCAAATGAGATTCCCTCTGCGCTTCCCAGGCCACCCCAACTACTCTCATTTCTTGGGGTACCTTTTTTGCACACCCATCGTGGTAAAATCCTCATTGCCGCATTCAACAAATACGCATACACAATATACACACACACACACACACACTCATACACACACACATGCACATTCACACACACACACACACACAAGTACCCCCACACAGAAACAAACACAAACACAGAAACATACACAGACACATACACACAGACAGAAACACACACATACATTCATACACATACACACACACAGACAAGTACCCCCACAAAGAAACAAACACAGAAACACACACAGACACATACACACACACAAACAGAAACACACACACACCATGCTAGGTGTGGGAGAGAAGACAGCGTTATGCTACATTCACAACCGACTCTCCAGGGCCCTGAGAAGTGTTTCCTTTGGAAATGCTTAATCAAGACCCAGCTAATTAGCAGGAAATCACAACCCGTTCTGGAAGGATCCGGACACCTCTCTGATTCAAGAGGATTCCCTCACATCTTTGTAGGTGGAGTCTTATTACAGGTTCATGAAAGTTTTATATAAATCTGGAATATTTTCTCTCAGTGCCTTTGTTTACAGCGAAGGCTCTTGTCTTTCATGTGACACATCACTTTGAAAACAGTAATCCCTTCGAGACGCCGCTCATGAACCTCTTCAGCAGTTTACAAAGTTCCCTTCTGTGACGGTGGCGGCCAGAGTCATCCACGCCCGGGAAGGCTGCGGATCTGCTCACTATTTTCAGGTCTTTAGATCTCATTTTTGCTTTTCTTTCAGTCAGATCAGGGGCTGTCTCATGAACAGTTGCGCTCGCTCTGTGCAGGGCCGAGCTCTTGTTTTATGTGCTTGCATTGTCTATGGTGGAGAGTACACATATCCCTGAATGTCTCCAGTGATGCACGGACTTCAGACTCCACAAGATGGAAGCAGTGAGCAGTGACTGCCCTTCCCTGTGTCTGAGCTGCCAATGCACTGCAAGCATTATATCAGGTCACGTTTGCAGTTTAGACAGTGCACATGCATAAAAACATGCGCTGTGTGGAGCATGAACAGCTGCCCTGGACAAGGGCAGTCCCTGAGCCCGCGCAGCTCTTCATGATAATTTCTCTTCATTAAACTGGAAACAAATCAGCAACAGACCCTAGTTTAAAGGCAAAGCAGGGGCCCTATCATGAAGAGCTGCGCTAGCTCAGGGCAGACCCTGAGCCAGCGCAGCTCTCCATGATAACTTCTCTTCATTAAACTGGAAACAAATCAGCAACAGACCCTAGTTTAAAGGCGAAGCAGGGGCCCTATCATGAAGAGCTGCGCTAGCTCAGGGCAGACCCTGAGCCCACGCAGCTCTCCATGATAACTTCTCTTCATTAAACTGGAAACAAATCAGCAACAGACCCTAGTTTAAAGGCGAAGCAGGGGCCCTATCATGAAGAGCTGCGCTAGCTCAGGGCAGACCCTGAGCCCGCGCAGCTCTTCATGATAACTTCTCTTCATTAAACTGGAAACAAATCAGCAACAGACCCTAGTTTAAAGGCGAAGCAGGGGCCCTATCATGATGAGCTGCGCTAGCTCAGCTCACAAGTGAGCGCCTGTATTTATTTCTTTTATTATTTGCAGTCTTCTGCACCACTGCTAACTGCATGAACACTCAGACCGCCACAACTGGGTCCTTAGACCCGAATACATTGTTTTCAGTCTTATGGGGCTCCCTACAACACCCGTTCAGTCCCACAAGAAAAGTAGGGGCACATGCATCAAGCTAATTTACCGATCGCAAAGGGGCCAATTTTGCAACTGGTATTTAGCCATTTGGGATGCATCAAGCCCAAACCCAATCGCAAAATAGGTAATCGCAATTTGCGATTCCTTAAATGCAATGCAAGAAGCAATCTGGGATTGCGACTTTGTATTAAGGAATCGCAAATTACCAAGTTGGTGGTAATCTGCAATTCCTCAGCAAAATGCTAGAAATTGCATTTTTCTAAGTGCCATGTGGCGCACGGACATGCCCTTACGGCCTGTGTGTGCATCACATGTGCACAAATGCCAGTTTTGGGGGTGAATCAGGGTGGCCTTTTGGCCCCCCTATCACCCTTGAAATTGCATGCGCAATTTGTGATTACCATTTTGGTAATCGCAAATTGCGAGTGGTTTCCCATTCATTCCTATGGGCCTCCAGGCCCATAGGAATGAATGGGAAGGCATTCCTATTAGCGAATCGCAATTTGCGATTCGCTAAGAGGGAATCTGTAGGAATCGCAATTTTTAGCGATTCCTACATGCATAGGGAATTGCGAGTCCTTAATAGTGATTCCATAAAAATTGCTATTAAGGAATCGCAATTCCTTACATTGATGCATGTGCCACTTAATCTCCAACTAGTCCACTAGGTTTCTCTGGGGAGCAGCAACTGGTGCAGTCTTCATCCTTCAAAAACAGGAATAATGTTCCATTGAGGCACACAAGAACAATGCCCAAATTAAAGTTTTATATAAATTTGGAGTAATTTTTCACCGGTTCCTTTTGTTTTCAGCAAGGCCTCTTGGCCTTTAATGTGACGCACAATTTGAAAACAATAATTCCTTCAAGACCATCCGTGAAGGCGCCGCTCACAAATCTGCTTCAGCACTCGCCACTGTTGTTGTTAATTCATATTGATTGATATTTAACAACCACATATTTTTACTATTTTTTCAAGTTAAATAAACTTTTTTAGTTTTCAGTATTTTTTTCTAAAGAGAGTCTCCACAATCGGGTGGACATCTTCTTGTGGTAAAGTATAGGGAAAATTAAATAATGTATAATAAATCAATAGAATTATTTGTATGTTAAATATTAATGTAACTTTTATATTTTCTTATTTTAACTCTAGAACAAAATGATAATGGTACAGCACTATTTATTCAATTTCGAATCAAATCTTTAGTTAATGTAAATATATTAAATTAAATATAAACATTATTTTGATTTAAATTACAAAATTATACATTTCCACCTAAATTAAAAAAATCTATTTTATTTATTATGCATGAATAATTATGATGAATGTCTTGTATTGAAATAATCAATGTAATTTAATTGTTTATTAAATTAAAAAATGTTTTATATTATGTTATAAATTCAAAAATGCTGTAAACCTCTTTTTATAATTCAGTAATAAATGTGTTTTCTTTTAAAGTGTTTAACAGTGAATTAAATGTATGTTTATTTAAACTATTGTAAATCATCTTATTTATTTTATATTATTTTCTAAAGGGTTTTATTTTAAGACCCTTCAGCCATTATTTGCTACTACATTTTTCTTTTTTGGCAGTATCAACTTACTTTCAAATATTTGGCTCCACCCCCATTTTTAAGGCAGTGGAGACATGTAAGTCCACACTTTTGAGTTACTTTACACTTGGATTTTGTGTATAGCAAAAAGTAGAAAAGTTACTCTAAAGAAAAAAAGTGAATTACATGTGTAAATTACTCAGAAATGTGAGTTGCTTTAGTGAATAGCCCTGATAGTGTCCATTCGTGTTTCCATTATTACTTCCCCTCAAGCACTGTAGCTTTCCTCCCTTCTACTCAGATTTTTCACACTTTTCTCATCTGCCTCTGCTTAATTAATTCAATCAATCAATCAATCAAACAGCATTTGTAAAGTGCAACACTGTCACCCCTAGGGGCATCTGGGCACTGAGTCTCCGTCGAAGAGCCAGGTCTTGAGTCTCTTTCTGACGACTGCCAGCAAGGGGGCTGTACGGGGCTGGAGAGGTAGGTCATTCCAGGTCTTGGCAGCGATGTCGGATTAGGAGCGGCCACCACTGTGGCTCTGATGGATGCGGGAGGAGTGTGCGAGAGCAAGTGAAGAGGAGCGCAGGTGTCTACAGGGTTGGTGGAGGTTCAGTCGATGGTTGAGTTAGGCAGGTCACGCAGGGCTATGTAGGCATGCGTGGGGATCTTGAACTGGCATCTCTTCTGGATGGGGAGCCAGTGGAGGTCTCTCAGGTAGGGGGTGATGTGGGTTCACTTGGGGAGGTCCAGGATGAGTCTGGCTGCAGAGTCCTATATGGTCTGGAGTCTTCTGAGAAGCTGGGTGGAGATGCTGGCGCAGAGGGCATTGCCATAGTCGAGGCGGCTGGTAACGAGGGCTTGAGTGACGGTCCTTCTGGTGTTGGTTGGATCCATCTGAAGATTCTGCGGATCATGCGAAGTGTGTGGAAGCAGGAGGAGATGACTGCATTGACTTGTTGTTTCATGGTCAGTTGGTTGTTGAGGATGATGCCGAGGTTGTGTGCATGGTCGGTCGGTTTGGGTGTAGGTCCGAGTTCTGCAGGCCACCAGTTGTACCATGCAGAGGTGTTCTTCCCGAAGATCAGTACTTTGATTTTGTACGAATTAAGTTGGAGGCAGTTGTCTCTCATCCATTTGGCTACGTTGGTCATGGTGTCGCAGAAGTTGGATTTGGCGTTGGAGGTGTCCTTGGTGAGCGAGAGGATCAGTTGAGTGTCATCTGCGTCGGAGATTTTGTTGAGTCCTCTGTATCAGACAATGTCTGCGAGGGGGGTCATGTAGATGTTGAACAGGGTGGGGCTGAGGGATGATCCTTGTGGTTGGTCGGTCGGTGTGGGTGTAGGTCCGAGTTCTGCAGGCCACCAGTTGTACCATGCAGAGGTGTTCTTCCCGAAGATCAGTACTTTGATTTTGTACGAATTAAGTTGGAGGCAGCTGTCTCTCATCCATTTGGCTACGTTGGTCGTGGTGTCACAGAAGTTGGATTTGGCGTTGGAGGTGTCCTTGGTGAGCGAGAGGATCAGTTGAGTGTCATCTGTGTCGGAGATTTTGTTGAGTCCTCGGTATCTGACAATGTCTGCGAGGGGGGTCATGTAGATGTTGAACAGGGTGGGGCTGAGGGATGATCCTTGTGGTTGGCCGCATATGATGTCTTTGGGTGCAGAAGTGAAGGGAGGCAGTCGGATGTTCTGTGTGCGTCCTGTAAGGAAGGATGCGATTCATTTTAGGCCGTCTTGTTGTATGCCTATATTGTGGAGTCTGTTGATGAGGGTGTTGTGGGAGACTGTGTTGAACAACACGGAGTGGTCGAGGAGGATCAGGGCTGCACTTTCTCCACAATTGAGGAGTTGTAATATCACTTAACAAGAAACCCACACAGAACATTCTACATTCCAATGACATCATATTATGAAGTAATGAACCCAAGATCACCACAGGAGTGTTCTGACGTCATCTGTGGCAGCAATCAGAGTAGTCTCAGTGCTGTGTTTGGCACGGAATTTGGAATGAGAAGCATCCAGCAGGTGGTTTTGTTCCAGGAATTCGGTGAGCTGCTAGTTGATGGCTTTCTTGAGTACTTTGGCCAAATAGGGGAGCTGGGAGTTCGGATGATTATTTTTGAGATCTCTGGGGTCGGTGGAGGTTTTCTTTAGGAGGGGTCTGACATGTGCATGTTTCCATCTGTTTGGGAAGGTTGCTGTGAAGATGGAGGTGTTGAGGATGTGAGTTGCGTGCTGATTGGGTTTGTGATGAGGTTTTAGAGATGGTGGAGGCAGGGGTCGGTGGGCGCCCCGGAGTGGATGGAAGACATGATGGCTGAGGAGGTCAGGGCCAAGAGCAGAGACCACAGTGGTAATGGATTGGCTGATGTTTGCTGGTTGGATGAGGTTGTTGGGGTTGAGGGTGGTGGGCTGGAGGTTGAAATTGTGGAGATGTTGCTGATCTTGCTGTGGAAGTAGTCTCAAAGGGTGTCACAGAGTTCTTGGGAGGGGTGGATGATGTTCTCTATAGCTGTAGGATTGGATAATTATTTTACTATTTTGAAAAGTTCCTTTGTGTGATTGGCCAGAGAGTCGAAATAGGTGATGATGGCTGCTTTCTCGGTTTCTTTGATGTGCCGGTGATAGTTGCTGAGGGCTGTTTTGTGAGCATCTCTGTTGGCAGGGTTCTTGGTGGCGCACCATTGTTTCTCCTGCTGTTGGCAGTTGTGCTTGGTGGTCCTGAGTTCTGGGGTGCACCAGCACGCTTGTTTGGAGGTCTTGATGTATTTTCTAGGTTTCAGTGGGGCGACTCTGGCGGTGCTGTCAGAGATCCAGGTGACAAAGTTCTGGATGGCCATGTCGAGGTCTGTTGAGGCCTCGGGTTCGGGGGTGGTGAGAGCCTATGACTACTGAGTTTCAGTGACCTTGCTGCAACTGCGGTGAGAGGAGATGTGACGCCTAATGATGATGAGCTGGACGTCAGTGATGGTGAAGTGTACGATGGTGTGGTCAATCCAGGTGAGTTTTGTCTTGTGGCTGAATTTGATACTACCCCTGGAGGTGAAAATGGGGTAGAGTGTGTGTCCAGCTTTGTGCGTGGGTTCGGTGACCAGTTGGCTGAGGCTGATGTTGTTCAGGTTTTCCATGAGGCCGGTGGAATAAGAAGCTGAGGTGTTCCATGAGAGGTGTGGGGTCGTCGCTGGTGATGGTGCATTTGATGGTTTCCTTGAAGATGATGGTGATGCCTGCCTTGTTCATTAGCGCAGCCTCAGTGTATCATCTTGTAGTCTTTGGGAGTGGCGATGATGATGTCGGGGTTCGAGGAAGGTCTGAGCCATGTTTAGGTGATTAAGGCAATGTCCGTGGAGAGGTTGGTGATGGTGACCCAGATTTACGTGGCGTGTTTGCAGAGTGAGTGGGCTTTGAGCAGGATACAATGGAGCGGTTGTGGGGTTTTCTTGGTTTTGTGAGCAGGAGTGGTGTAAGATCTTGCGTAGGTTGTGTCGCGGGAGAAGTGGCAGTGTCGGCAGGTGAAGGGCCCTTTGGTGGATCGTGGGGAGGAGGAGACGCAGCTGTTTTTTTGGCATCCGGGGTCCTGTAGTTCTTTGGCGATGTACTATCGGGTGACAGGGGCTAGGCGTCCTGACGCTGGCCGTTATCTAACCGGCAGTGAGTTGGGGGTGAGCCAGCTGCGTGCATCTGCTGCGTTGCTGTGCGACGGCCTCCATTAGTGGTCCAAGTAGGTGGTCCAAGGAGACTTGGGCACCGGACAGGGGTCTAAAGGAGGCAGCCCAGGAATGTCAGGCAGCGCAGGGACAGAAGGCAGCGCAGAGGCCAGGACCACAGGCAGCTCAGGGACAGCAGGCAGTGCAGGGACAGGGACAGAAGGCAGCACAGGGGCAGGGGCAGGGACAGTAGGCAGCGCAGGGGCATCAGGCAGTGCAGGGGCAGGGACAGTAGGCAGTGCAGGGGCAGGGACAGCAGGCAGTGCAGGGGCAGGGACAGTAGGCAGTGCAGGGGTAGGGACAGTAGGCAGTGCAGACGCATGGACAGCAGGCAGCGCAGGGGTAGGGACAGTAGGCAGCATAGGTGCAGGGACAGCAGACAGCGCAGGGGCAGGGACAGTAGGCAGCGCAGGGGCAGGGAAGCAGGCACAGTACCATAAGCTGGGGGTCAGGCGCAAAGCAAAAGAGGGGTGGCCCAGCTGAGCCTCCTCTGGGCTATGATGGGCCCGCCCTTGGACCGGCTTTCGCCCAGGTGCCGCCCGAGCAAGTCCTGTGATGCGGGAGGCAGCGCAGTGATTTAAAGGTCACCGGGGCAGGAAAGGAGAAGGCTGAAGCTCCAATCACGTCCCAGCAGCAGAGGCTTATGGGATGCGTAGACTGGCGGGAGGGATCTAGTGGGAGTCCCCCATTTGGATTTTCAGCGGTGTTCAACTAATATTACTCTACAAGTTGCACCATTTTTTTAATGTGACAGAAGGTTTATATAAATGATGCATTTCAATGAAAAAAAAATGAACAAACAAAATGGAGAAAAGATGTAAGAAACAAACAAACAGGAACTGTTGTCTCCACCTGTCGTGAGGCAACTATTATTGCACAGTTAGTAAAGAAGTCAAAACACAAGGGAGAATGCTCTCTTCTGAAGAGTTTGGTACATGAGTGATCCCAGCTGGGGCACTTGTATCTTCAGGTCAGATGCGTCAATTGATGAAACATTAAAGCAAATAAGGCTCCTCCCTCACAGGTCTCTGACATGTTTTGTCTTTACTTTCTTTATTAGTAAGCGCACAACGTGACATTCCCTCTGTAGGAAGGTGGAATCTGACTATATGGTTGCCCCCACTTTTTTTATGGTGTTTTGCTGGTTTATGACTTAGTTGGACTGGGATCCTGCTATTCAGGGCCCCAGTCTATCTGCTTTCTCTGTAAAAAGGTTTCCATGTGCCTTAGGCACATCTCTGATTGGAATCTGGAGTGCCCTTATAAGTCCCTAGTATATGGTATACTATGTACCAAGGGCATAGGTACCTCAGAGGCCTGCCAGGGGCTGCAGCATGTATTATGCCACCCCTGGAAGGCCATCCAAACTGACACCACAGGTCTGCTACTGCAGCCTGGGTAAGGTGGTGCATGCACCCCTTACTGTGATATAGGTTACCTATATCACGAAATACATACACACATATAAACCTATAAGTCACTCCTAAGGCAGGCCTTATCAATCCTAAAGGCAGAGTGCGTGGTTCCTATGTGAGAGGGTGCCCCTGCATGAGCAGGGCCCCTCTGCAGCGTTCAGAGACCATCTCTGATGCTGTTTGTAGTGCAGCCTGACCATATACTCTTAAGCGCATTATATCCTCGCGGTAAAATGCTAACTTTGGAATGGCTGCACCTAAACATGTCGTGTTTGGTGTCAAACATCTTGGAATACTACCCCCCGCCAATCCTGGCGGCGGGGGTAGCATTCCACCCTTCTAGAGGGAAAGACATGTTAACTCTGGCTTACCCGGTAACTTCTTTCTGAAGCCCTGGCATCACAAAATGGATGCTGCTGCCACAGACACAAGTCTGGCCTCCTGCTGCTGGACGAAACTCCGGCAGGGGAGGCCTGGACAATAGGTTTCCTGTTGCAGGGAGGTGTGACCACCTCCCCAGACAGGATAATGTGTATTGGGGCTGGGTGGGTGCACTCTTAGAGTGCTTTGAAGTCCTGCACTGGGGGAGCAAAAGGCTCCTCTGTGCATATGCCAGTTCAAACCAGCTCAGGGGCTACCTGCCCCTGCTCTGGTGCGAAACTGGACAAAGGGAAGTGGGTGTAGCCACCCCCTCCCTTGACCCTCCCATAGGTGGGGTCATAGAGTTAGTCCCTCCCTGTTTTACTGGATAAAATGGGGAACCCTTGCCACAGCAAGGTTAGATTATACCTGGACGAAACTCTGAAACAGAATCCTGGACCTTCGACGCTCTACTCACGATTAGAGGACTGAAGAATCTCCCTTGGGGTCAAGGAGTGACTCCCCTGCTTGGCAGGCACCAAAGAAGCATCTGTCCGGTTTGCATTACTGAAGCTCTCGTCGGACGCCGAAGTCATCGCATCACCAGAGGTGGATTCTCAGACTTCCCCGAGGCTACCCTGAGTCCCCAGCAAAGCTGAGGCCCGTGGCTATCGTGGGTGACTTGAGACCGTGACCCCTGGACACCGAGCACACTTGCAAGTGCACCATCTTCTGGGTCTCCCAAGAAGTCGTGCTTTGGGCTCCGAGTAGCCCTAGCCTCCAGCACCACCTGCACTGAAGATCACTGGCCTCCACTCCACGAGTGTCCTGTAAGCCAGCTCCACGTGCGGCGTCACGAGGCTCCTTCGCGGTCGCTAGCCCATTGGCTAGTAGCCCTTACCGAAGGCCAATCTTTTCTTTACTTGGCAGTCTGGTTGCTCCAGGCCTGCCCTCACTTACCCTTGCTGGGTGAGTTCCCCAGACCTTGCTGGTCTGCATCATCGACGATCTACATCTTACTCGAGACTTGCCGTTGCCAAGGCCTGTTGGGTCCAATCTGGTCGCCGACACCTCTGCACTCGACAGACATCGAGCAACAGCCCGAATCCTGCTCCTGGTCGCCGACAACGCCTCCCGGACCTCGTGGCTGAAGAGTCAAGACGACCGTCAACGAACTTGAAGCACTCGACATCGGTGGGCATCTGTCCATCGCCCTCCTGGTCACTGGCTAGTGACCCAGACTCTGTCCCCTCTGCTTTCAGGTTCTTCAGAACTCCGATCCACTCTTGGATCCACCCGGACACTTTTGTCCTGGTCGCCAGCAGCACTTTGCAGCAGATCGCCATAAGAAACGACGACGAAACCCGACCCCGAAAGGCACCTATGCACCCGGCTTCCCTGGGTGAGGTAACACGAGTACTCCGGTGCTCCCGTGGGTAGAGACTCTTCAAAGTCCTAGATCTCAAAGGGTTTTGTCCTAGTCCTCTTTAAAGTGTCCCTTTCCTCTATTTTCCCGATCCCGACTTTCTCCATAGAAGTTAACGGCGTATCGCGGTTGTGTATTTACACTGCACGCGTCTCCCGTGGGTCCCCTGTGTCACTACCTTGGGTGGTTCCTTGTGGTCCAAGCACTTCTAGAGGCTCTAGGCCTAGTGTCTAGTTCAGTCGTGGTTCGCATACCACTTTATTGGTATATGGTTTGGTACGCCCCTAGGGCCCAAACATGTATTTGTGCTATTACTGTGATTTAAGATCTTATAACCTATGTACTTCGAACTCTAGCCTCATAAAGAGACTAGAGGGGTGTGTTTAGTAATAAATACATATATTTTGAATATATACCTGGTGTGGTGCTCTTTCATTTGGTCACTCAAGAGATTATAGACTGGTAAAACAAGCTGCTTTACATTCCTTCAAGACTTAGCCTGAAGGCTGCTCTCCATAGCTACCACTAGGATAGCTTTCAATAAGGTTGTCTTTAACCTACCTACCATAAGAGTCGATTTGGACTGGTGCACGGTGCCCACTTTAATTAGTGGACAGCATATGCCAGGCCAACTTCTCACATTGGTGTGCAGCGTGTGGGATTCCAGCTTGCTATTGTTTTACCAGATAATCTCAATTGAATTGATCAACTGAAAACCACTAAAGGTACCTAAGGTACATATAATTTAAGCTTAGAATAACAGTAAGTTCTACTGAACTTAGAGTTGTGTGTTAAGGGATAGCACAACCCTTTCTACAACTCAAGAGAGTTTAGTAGGCCACACTAGAGTAGGTAGTGCATACACCACACCACACTAGTAATGTCTTTAAAAGCAGGATCCAAAGATGCCTTGCAGGAAGCCATTGAGCTTCCACCCTCCAAGTATGATACACTCCCATTCTTGGAATTGAGAGCTTTGTGTAACGTGAGGAAATTAAGGACAGGCCAAAGTCCCACCACCCAACACCTCCAGGAGTTGTTGGTGGCTTATGATCTTAGTAAGTCCTCAGAGACTGAAGGGGTAGGAGCAGAGGGTGGGCCAGCAGATGAGGAAGGGGCCAGGGGTACCACTACCCCCAGCCCCCTCTGAAACTGACCAGGAGGGTGACAATGACCCTGACCTGGAGAACCCAATCCCTTCTGGGGAAGATGAAGATGAGGATCTAGAGAACCACACCTTTGTCCCCCCAGGAAGGATTATGAGTGTGCTCAGAAAGTCTAGGTCTCCTTCTCAGGAGTCTAACCACTCTGGCAGCCTCGATAGGGAGCTCTGTTTCTTCTCACAGGAGGGAATCCTCTCATGAGAGAAGAAAGAGACTGGTCCAGTATGAGGAAACTCAACTAGAGATCAGGAAGAAGCAATTGGCTTTAGATAGAGAATCCCTAGATCTCCTTAGAGAGAGAAGAAAGTTGGGACTAGAGTCCCATGGTGGCAGCAATATCCCTAGAGATAGGGAAAGGTCTTATGACCATAGAAACCTAAACAAGATTGTCCCTCCCTACCAGAGTGGGGATGACATCCACAAATGGATAACTGCACTGGAGAGGGCCTGTAAAGTTCAGAAGGTCCCCCAGAGGCAGTGGGCAGCAATCTTGTGGCTCTCCTTTGCAGACAAAGGTAGAGACAAGCTCCTCACTGTAAGAGAAGAGGATGCTGACAATTACACAGTCTTGAAGAGTGCTCTGATAGATGGGTTTGGCCTAACCACTGAACAGTATAGGTTGAAGTTCAGAGACACCCAAAAGGCTCAGACTCAAGACTGGGTTGATTTTGTAGATTGTGCTACAAAGGCTCTGGAAGGTTGGATACATGGCAACAAAGTGCAGGACTTTTTAGGATTGTACAATTTGATTATGAGGGAGCAGATCCTTAATAATTGTCAAAACCAGCTTTTGCACCAGTATCTGGTGGACTCTGATCTGACCTCTCCCCAAGAATTGGGAAAGAAGGCAGACAAATGGGTCAGAACCAGAGTAAAAACTAGAAATCAGGGTGGTGACCAGAAGAAAGATTCTACTAAGTCCCAAGAGAAAGGTGGGGATAAATCTAAGGATAAGTCCCCTACAGGGCCCCAAAATTCCTCTTCTGGGGGTGGGTCCCAAACTCCTTCCTCTCCTGAAAAGAAACCCTATTGCCATGTCTGTAAAAAGCCTGGGCACTGGAAAACTGATCCCAGTTGCCCCAGGATTGGCAATAAAGAAAATGTTCCTCCCACAACTACTACCACCCCTCCTGGTACTACCAGTAGTAATCCTCCAGTTGGGAGTAGTGCACCCAAAAGTTAGGTGCTTTTGCAAGAGGAACAGAGGTGGGCCCTAGTTTAGACAGGGACCCCTCAACAGACTCCTCTGACTCTGATGGTGGTATAGGATTTGCCACCTTTACCATGGGTCCCATAGCATTGGGCAGGTACAGACTGGAGCCAATGATTAATGGTCAGAAAGCTGTGGCATTTAGGGACACAGGGGCTAGTGTCACCATGGTGGCAGGGAAACTAGTCCCCCTCACCAGTTTTTACCTGAGTTTAAGTACCAGGTGACCAACATTGATGGTGTCAGAACAGATCACCCCATGGCCATAGTCAATCTCAGCTGGGAGGGGGTCACAGGCCCAAAGAGAGTGGCAGTGTCCCCCACCTTACCTGTAGATTGCCTGATGGGCAATGATTTGGAAATTTCAGCCTGGGCTGAAGTTGAACACCAAACCCATCTTAGGATGTTGGGCGTCCCTGTAAAGGTTAGTGGGGCTGTGATGGCCACAGCCCCAGCCCAAGAATTTGGAGAGATGGAGCCTGAAAGAATGGCCCACTCTCCCCCAAAAGAGAGCACAAGGGTTGAAGAAAAGTCTTCTTCCCCCAGACAATAGGTAAGGGTCAGCCTCCTCAGGGAACTGACCCTACCCCTAGTGAAGGAACTGCCACAGAGGTAGTCAGGCCTGGCCTGGCCACACCCCTGATGGCAGAGGACCCTTCCAAGGTGGTACCCAGTCTGGAGCAGGTAACCTGCTCCTCTCTACCCTGCCTCAGTCAGCCCAGGGCTGCAGAGGTCAGGGAGGTCAGTGGACCCCCAGGGCCCCCTGTCCAGAGGAAGCCCCCATCAGCAGATTAGGGGCACCCAGTCTAGTAGCCCTAGCCAGGTGAAAATTCCTCTACACACTGAGGGATCCCCCATACCTTTATGTAGGGACCTCCCCCAGAAGGACTCTAGTAGGCAAGGGCAAACCTGGGACCAGAAGGTTCCAAACCTGCCATGTCCCTCCAGTGTTCCATCCAAAGGGACCCAACCCCCAGCTGTAGGTAGCCAAAGGTTGACCCTTAGAGCAAAGTGCAACTCAGTCATGGAAAGACAGGCATACATGGTGACCAGTGATCTGAGGAAGCTGAGGCCAACATTCCTAGGGCCTCACTTCCCTACTCAGACACCTCACCAGCCTTGTACTTTACCTAAGCACACCAGAGGTAGTGATTCCCCATGGTGGAGACCCTCTCATACCCTTAGGGTGAGGGATTGCTTAGTGGACCATAACATAGGGGGCAACCATGCTAGTGCAGGTGCTTCCTTATATGGCCACTTAGTCAATATAGGCTCAACTGGCCAAGGTTAGCCTTATCTCCTTTCGTTTGGGGGGTTATGTAGGAAGGTGGAATCTGACTATATGGTTGCCCCCACTTTTTTATGGTGTTTTGCTGGTTTATGACTTAGTTGGACTGGGATCCTGCTATTCAGGGCCCCAGTCTATCTGCTTTCTCTGTAAAAGGTTTCCATGTGCCTTAGGCACATCTCTGATTGGAATCTGGAGTGCCCTTATAAGTCCCTAGTATATGGTATACTATGTACCAAGGGCATAGGTACCTCAGAGGCCTGCCAGGGGCTGCAGCATGTATTATGCCACCCCTGGAAGGCCATCCAAACTGACACCACAGGTCTGCTACTGCAGCCTGGGTAAGGTGGTGCATGCACCCCTTACTGTGATATAGGTTACCTATATCACGAAATACATACACACATATAAACCTATAAGTCACTCCTAAGGCAGGCCTTATCAATCCTAAAGGCAGAGTGCGTGGTTCCTATGTGAGAGGGTGCCCCTGCATGAGCAGGGCCCCTCTGCAGCGTTCGGAGACCATCTCTGATGCTGTTTGTAGTGCAGCCTGACCATATACTCTTAAGCGCATTATATCCTCGCGGTAAAATGCTAACTTTGGAATGGCTGCACCTAAACATGTCGTGTTTGGTGTCAAACATCTTGGAATACTACCACCCCGCCAATCCTGGCGGCGGAGGTAGCATTCCACCCTTCTAGAGGGAAAGACATGTTAACTCTGGCTTACCCGGTAACTTCTTTCTGAAGCCCTGGCATCACAAAATGGATGCTGCTGCCACAGACACAAGTCTGGCCTCCTGCTGCTGGACGAAACTCCGGCAGGGGAGGCCTGGACAATAGGTTTCCTGTTGCAGGGAGGTGTGACCACCTCCCCAGACAGGATAATGTGTATTGGGGCTGGGTGGGTGCACTCTTAGAGTGCTTTGAAGTCCTGCACTGGGGAGCAAAAGGCTCCTCTGTGCATATGCCAGTTCAAACCAGCTCAGGGGCTACCTGCCCCTGCTCTGGCGCGAAACTGGACAAAGGGAAGTGGGTGTAGCCACCCCTCCCTTGACCCTCCCATAGGTGGGGTCATAGAGTTAGTCCCTCCCTGTTTTACTGGATAAAATGGGGAACCCTTGCCACAGCAAGGTTAGATTATACCTGGACGAAACTCTGAAACAGAATCCTGGACCTTCGACGCTCTACTCACGATTAGAGGACTGAAGAATCTCCCTTGGGGTCAAGGAGTGACTCCCCTGCTTGGCAGGCACCAAAGAAGCATCTGTCCGGTTCGCATTACTGAAGCTCCCGTCGGACGCCGAAGTCATCGCATCACCAGAGGTGGATTCTCAGACTTCCCCGAGGCTACCCTGAGTCCCCAGCAAAGCTGAGGCCCGTGGCTATCGTGGGTGACTTGAGACCGTGACCCCTGGACACCGAGCACACTTGCAAGTGCACCATCTTCTGGGTCTCCCAAGAAGTCGTGCTTTGGGCTCCGAGTAGCCCTAGCCTCCAGCACCACCTGCACCGAAGATCACTGGCCCCCACTCCACGAGTGTCCTGTAAGCCAGCTCCACGTGCGGCGTCATGAGGCTCCTTCGCGGTCGCTAGCCCGTTGGCTAGTAGCCCTTACCAAAGGCCAATCTTTTCTTTACTTGGCAGTCTGGTTGCTCCAGGCCTGCCCTCACTTACCCTTGCTGGGTGAGTTCCCCAGACCTTGCTGGTCTGCATCATCGACGATCTACATCTTACTCGAGACTTGCTGTTGCCAAGGCCTGTTGGGTCCAATCTGGTCGCCGACACCTCTGCACTCGACAGACATCGAGCAACAGCCCGAATCCTGCTCCTGGTCGCCGACAACGCCTCCCGGACCTCGTGGCTGAAGAGTCAAGACGACCGTCAACGAACTTGAAGCACTCGACATCGGTGGGCATCTGTCCATCGCCCTCCTGGTCACTGGCTAGTGACCCAGACTCTGTCCCCTCTGCTTTCAGGTTCTTCAGAACTCCGATCCACTCTTGGATCCACCCGGACACTTTTCTCCTGGTCGCCAGCAGCACTTTGCAGCAGATCGCCATAAGAAACGACGACGAAACCCGACCCCGAAAGGCACCTATGCACCCGGCTTCCCTGGGTGAGGTAACACGAGTACTCCGGTGCTCCCGTGGGTAGAGACTCTTCAAAGTCCTAGATCTCAAAGGGTTTTGTCCTAGTCCTCTTTAAAGTGTCCCTTTCCTCTATTTTCCCGATCCCGACTTTCTCCATAGAAGTTAACGGCGTATCGCGGTTGTGTATTTACACTGCACGCGTCTCCCGTGGGTCCCCTGTGTCACTACCTTGGGTGGTTCCTTGTGGTCCAAGCACTTCTAGAGGCTCTAGGCCTAGTGTCTAGTTCAGTCGTGGTTCGCATACCACTTTATTGGTATATGGTTTGGTACGCCCCTAGGGCCCAAACGTGTATTTGTGCTATTACTGTGATTTAAGATCTTATAACCTATGTACTTCGAACTCTAACCTCATAAAGAGACTAGAGGGGTGTGTTTAGTAATAAATACATATATTTTGAATATATACCTGGTGTGGTGCTCTTTCATTTGGTCACTCAAGAGATTATAGACTGGTAAAACAAGCTGCTTTACATTCCTTCAAGACTTAGCCTGAAGGCTGCTCTCCATAGCTACCACTAGGATAGCTTTCAATAAGGTTGTCTTTAACCTACCTACCATAAGAGTCGATTTGGACTGGTGCACGGTGCCCACTTTAATTAGTGGACAGCATATGCCAGGCCAACTTCTCACACCCTCCTCCCCAAATTACATCACCTTACCGCCCGCTATGCCCAAGAACTCTCAGAATCAAGGTATGTGGTCACGGCGTAGCCTTTTTATTCACATGAAACCAAGTAATTCAGCACATGCTATGTATCCTTCTTGGATATATAACAATTATTCACAGCTTCACTTTTTCTCAGCATAAACATGTCAACGGCAGTAAGGAAAATAGGTACAGCATTACACTTTAACTTTTAAATCGGCCGTACACTAGAACTTGGCCGTACATTTGAACTTGGCCGTCTCGGCCCACATCTTCCACTCTGCGGCGCACGTTGCGCCGGCCGGCTCCAACGCGCTACAGCCAACAGTGGCATTACTCGACAACCTGGGCACCGCATACCGCACCGGCCCACCGGGGTACCTGAACACCGCCAGCCTCCCCTAAATTGTAGTCAGTCCGTACATTGTGGGTTAGGGCAGTAGAGTGCAGGACCACCGGTAGGTCTGTCCCTCCTCCCCACCTACCCAGTGCACACGTGTAATCTACCCCTTCCTGGGGTCCATGGAATGGCTGCACCTCCATTGTTGTGCATCCCTTTGCTGTAAACTGTCAGCGATCCGCCACAGGGTGAGAAGCTCCCCGGCGCACTCGCCCTCCCCCCCCCCTGACGCTGACAGTGCTTAATTCACCATCAACCACTACCAGAGTACTCGTATGCCACGTTAATACCTCTATTAATATACATGGCATCCAATGGCATCACACTGTAGTGGCCCTTAAATGTTTAAAAAATTAGTAAATTCTGTAGTGACCCTTAAATGCTAAAACTTTAGGAAATTAAATTGTCAATGCAATTAAGCATAGCAATAAGTTGTCCCTACTTTTGAACACTTTGCTGCGCACCCTGTGCTAGCAGGCCACAACCCCGACCGTGCTTAATTCATTATAACCCGGTGCAACCATAGTACCTATTTGGATATTTATATTATTATGCATGGCATCACACTCTAGTGACACTTATATATTAAAGGCCTTAGTAAATTAAAATAGTCATTGCCGTTAAGCCTAACTTAAGTTGTCCATACTCGTGAACACTCCACTGTGCACATTGTGCCGGCAGACCACCACGCGCTACAGCAAATAGTTGCTTAATTCATCATAACCCGGTAGAACAGTACTAGGATTCAAGTTGGATAATTATCTTATTATGCATGGCATCACCTTCTAGTGACCCTTATATGATAAAGGGCTTAGGAAATTAACATTGTCATTACCGTTAAGCATAACTTTAAGTTGTCCATACTCCTAAATACTCCTCTGTGCACATTGTGCCAGTAGGCCACAACGCGCTACAGCCAATAGTTGCAGTACATGAAATCCAAGGCATTGCATAACGCACCAGCCCTCTGCTACCTGGCCATTCCCAAAGGGAGCTTGCCAACAAGTGGGTCTGACAACTGCATCCCCGTACATCCCCTTTACTATTAGGAAAGGGGCATTGCATACCGCATTGGCCCCACTGGGCAGTGCTTAATTGACATTAGAAACTGCCTGTACTGCGCACCTTGTGCCGGTAGGCCTAGCAGCGCTACAGCCAATAGTTGCAGTACATGAAATCCAAGGCATCGCATAACGCACCAGCCCTCTGCTACCTGGCCATTCCCAAAGGGATCTTGCCAACAAGTGGGTCTGACAACTGCATCCCCGTACATCCCCTTTACTATTAGGAAAGGGGCATTGCCTACCGCATTGGCCCCACTGGGCAGTGCTTAATTGACATTAGAGACTGCCTGTACTGTGCAATGAGTGTTGCCAAAAGTGAGTGACAACTGCATCACCTGTCCATCTCCTTCACCATTAGGAAAGAGGCATTGCATACCGCATTGGCCCCACTGGTCATTCTTTAATTGGCGTTAGAGACTGCCTGTACTGTGCAGTAAGTCATTTCCCAGGACCGGCCGCCATTGTTGAATATTGGGCCTCGGAACAGCAGAAATATGAACACCTGCCCCTACTGTGCCGTTATCCTTGAACAGAGAGCCCTGGGGCAGCAGACATTCGGGCACCTACCCTCACTGTTTAAATAAAGAAGCCGTGGGACCGGGACCCCTGATCACGGGAGACTCCCGGCCATAAACTATGCGGGTCCATTCCCCACCTTGCGAAAAAGGGGACTGACGACTGCATCCCCTGTACATCTGCTTTACCATTAGGAAAGGGGCATTGCATACTGCCTTGGCCCCACTGGGCAGTGCTTAATTTACGTTAGAGACTGCCTGTACTGCGCAGTAAGTTTCGCCAAATAGTGAGTGACAACTGCATCACCTGTCCATCCACTTCATTAGGAAAGAGGCATTGCACACCCCACCCTAAACCATACTCTGCCTATAAATACTTGACAACGTAGGACAGCCACTCTAATTATGGGTGATTTTATTAACTACCATTGCCTGTGGAATATGCCACCAATCAATCGCCCCCGTTAATGGGATGCGTGTTCTCTAAGCATTTTCCTTCTGAAAGCCTACTCCATCAGACCTTACAAAAGGAGTGCTGCTTTTGAATGGAAAATAAAGTTTTATGTAAATACTTGGCAATTAAGCAACGCCCACTAACAGTGTACAAATCATTGGGATGAGCATTGAAATGCATTTCTGCTCCAAAGTCCACTCCATGTTAAATGTGCCTGACCCCCTCAGCCTTACTAAGGACTGCTGACACCAATCCCCGCATTGCATGTGGATTTTGTTAAAAGAAATCGCTACCTGGTAGTATTGGGATGCCTTTAAAGTGCATCTCGTTCCCAATGCCCACTCCTCGTTAAGTGTAGAGTACGCCATCAGCCTCATACCAGGTTGCTGACACCTGAAAGGGGAAGAGAAATTCTGCAAATAAATACTTGACAATGCATAGAACCATCCTACCATTCATTTAATTCTTAACAATTCCCCATAGGGCCTACATATTATGTCAACCATAAATATCCACGTGTAATTGGGCCCTTATATAAATAGCCACACTACCCAAGAATGTGACCTCTGACAGAGCCAAGGGGAGCCTTAGTGAAGGGTGAATAGCCCCCATTGTACCCCAAAAGCGTAACACCCCCATTTTATAATATACAACTTGCCTACCAATACAATAGCTGCTGGCGATGATAGAAAATCATTGTCCCAACTTGCCACAAATCATTCACCCCATCCCAACTGGCCCATGGTCACTACCCTGTCTCCGCAGCCCGTCCATATTATTGCCACAAAGCATGACTTGCTCTTGCCCCGCGCATTTTTTCCACCAAAAAGGGGGCATCCAGGTGCCGAATAACAGATGCTTATTTTCCAACTGAAGTGTGATTATTTGCTTACCAGCGACAAGATAAAAGGTTAAATGTACCCACCACGTGCACAACCACGTGCACACTTTCCAGATTATGTAAAATTCCCAAGGCATTAAATTGTAGCCAACAAGAACTATGGTGTTGCAAATATTTTAACCAAGAGGTCAAACCCGGGGCCCCATAACGGATGTATTAATCCCGCAATCCAACCAGCCTGGCCAGACGACGGAACCAGCCATTAATGAACATAATTAACTAACACGTGCACACTTACCAGATTATGTAAAATTCCCAAGGCATTACATTTTTTCCCAACAAGAACTATGGTGTTGCCAATATTTTAACCAAGAGGTCAAACCCGGGGCCCCATCACGGATGTATTAATCCAGCAATCCACCAGGCCTGGCCAGACGACGGAACCAGCAATTAATGAACATAATTCACTAACCCATGCACTCGTTCCAGATTATGTAAAATCCCCAAGGCATAAGTTTGAAGCCCACAAGAACTATGTTGTTGCAAATATTATAACCTAAGGCAACCATAATACCCGTTGCGTAATGCTGGCAAACAACCCAAAACAGGAATGTACCGGAAAGTAACCGCACCCAACGTAACCCCACGACTGTAAAATATTATTTTTTTTTTTTTAAATTTTTTACCCTGAAGCTCATGCCTTCTGATGACTGCAATCCGAAAATGCCTCCACGTAACAGCACCAAACCATTTATTCGGGAAAATAGCCATGAAGCGGTCCGGCCCAGAGAAGTACAGTATTTAGTGCCTTCTAAAGGCAATTCGTCAATGCTATGGCTCTAGCAAAGCTTATTTGCACTGCACCTAGATATGGGAGGGAGAGGTGAACCATTTCCTCTTGTGTGTCAGAAATCCAAAAATAAAAAGTATTCTCTCCCCCTTATGAGTCCGCTGTATCCGTGCATTGCCGACTGCGGCCATAAAACTAACGTGCCCGGCCTTCCGAGCCTTTGAATGTAATTGCACCAGTAGGAATTGGAAGAAAGAACAAGGCCTGTTACAGAAGAACTGTTATTGGTGTATCCAGAAATACGCCGATGTATTAAAGCCACATAAATTATGACTGAACCTTTCAGCTGTGTTTAAGAAATGCCCAAACTATTTTATGGCACCCAAGGTATACAAATAGTGCCACTTTCACAATGCCTAAAGCCTTCCTAGATGCGGAAGTCTATTAACCACGGATGTGTAATGATAGAGAAGCCTCCCAACGGAATTTTGTCTTTATGTATGCATACCTTATCCGTCCCGGCAGGAATTGACACCGAGAACTTCCACCTGACTATTGCCCCGATTAACATATTCAGCACCCTACCTCCTCTTATGCCCTGCCGTCTGTAATGAAGAGCCCAGTTCAAAGTAGGCGGGAAGCGGTTCGTGCAGCGGGCACGACGCCGCCAGGACTGAACCAATGCCTTGCCTGCCAAGATAATGGCTGGAAGAGGATTCGAGGAGTCCCTCTCAGGCAGACAGCAATTTGACGTTAGCAGCAACGATGCACAGAGATGCCACAAGACCACCAGGGCTAAAATAACTGAAGATAGCAAGCAAGGAACAAAACGGTGGGAAACGGTAGAATAATTTCGTAATTAAAAAACCCATTTTTCTTCTTTTTTTTTAATTATTAGGCGTGGCAGAAGTCAATGTCACCGCTGCAACTGGCCAACCTGGTGGTTACTTTCTCTATTGAGATATATTAGTTTGCAGCAATATTAAGAGCGAACTCTGCCCTCTGCAGCGGTAAAAGTCATAATGGCCACAGACGAGCTATTCTGGAAAGAATGAACGGCGCGCCCCGCACGTTTTTTTTTTTTTTATATAGCGCAAACTGGACTTGAAGGTATTGGAGCGCTTTACCTGAGCACCATATTTACATTACCCATTCATGCACGGGGGGATTAAGTGATTTGCCCAGAATCACAGGATGCGGACGCGACCCCGAGACTCGAACCCTGGTTTCCAGCACCAAAGTCGGCAGTCTAGCCGACGTACCACATCCGTGTTTGCGCGGGACAGCGGTTCCCTTCCACGCTCAGACTTTCGACTTCCCAATTAATATACTACTATGTACCTCGCGAACCGTATGCTGTTCCATGACAAGTAGAAGCGGTGCTTTCTACCTCCGTTAAAGACCTCTGATTGACATGGCTGTAAAATCCGTATTTGTAAAGCGCGAACTACTCACCCTTACGGGTCTCAAGGCGCTGAGGGCCGTCGTGGAAATTAAGTGAGCTATTGCCCAGAGTCACATGGTGTTGAGCTGAGCTGCCGCCGAAGCCGTGGATCGAACCGTGAGCCCTGTGCTCCAAAGTCAGCTGCCCTGGCCGCTGCACCACACCTCTCCACCGCTGTTGAAAGACGAGTTTAAAAACGGCAGCTAGGGGACGTTCCTAAACTCCGCATCCATAAACTATTCATCCGTCTTTTCTTTCACAGAAAATTATGCGACGCTCATGCCATAACGTGTTAGTAATCCCTTGTTTACCTCCGAGGATATGCTCTATTCCGCCACTGAAAGTGATATGTGTGTATCGATCTTGCTTAATGTCCTGCAGCCAGCTCAATAAATAAATATTAGGTGATCTCCGGCCAAAGAGTTTGCAGTGCGAAACGAATCGGGCTACCTCCCCACGCAACGAACAGTACTGCCAACTATCTGCCTCAAACAGCGGAAATGTAATTCCTTCCGCGCGTATGTTCAAGCGCGACCCCGGGCCGCCATCGAACCCCAGACCATGCAGCCACGCCCCCTACACGCGGCGCGCTCGCTACCTTTTTTTTTTTTTTTGTTAAGCATCACCTTTTGCACTGCGAACGCGAGCCCTTGCGGGGACCGATGTTGCCTGTGCGGTCCCATGCCCTCCCATCTCTCCTTAAAGCACCCATTATGCGCTGCGGGAAACGCACGGAACACAACCTCACAATAATAAAAAACGCCCTTTAAGAGGGAGAACCTCTACGCCAAGGACCTCCTCCAACCCAGCTTGCCACACAATGCCAGCCGCCGACCGGACACTTTCCTCTTCATCGACGACGCTCCTGTGGTCCTGCTGTGGTCCGAGGAGACAAAGAGAACGAAACTCCCAGAGCCCACCCTTAAATAACCTACTGAGTTTCATTTCATCCTGATGACATTGATGCAGCGCGTACAATGAAAACTATTCTCCTCCCAGGTTACTTATAGGTCATCCAGGGGTAAACTATATTTCTCATATCTTCATGACGATGGGGCCCATAAACATCGCCTAACACACACACACACACGCCTGGATTTCCTTTTACACCTGTATGAAATTCTGTACTCCTAGGAGAAGCATGAGAACTAAATGGAGAACACCATTTTGTGTACCGCTGGAAGAGCAAGGATATCTATTTACCTTATTTTGTCACTTTCTTTTAGTTATTTCTTAAGATATTCGTGCTCATTGTTTTGTCGATGAATCATTCATTTAAGAAATTAGTTCATAGTGATTAAGACCAGCTGAATCACAATCAACCAATTACTCATGTCACAATCATTTAGGAAAATAACCACTGAGTCATTTTGGGTTTAAAGAATCTTAAATTTTATATAATTTTTAAAAGCATGGAAAGAATTTAATACTTTATTCAATTATTCATTTTTAAATTCACAATTTTATTAAGCATAACCAATTTATTGCAGAAAAGGAAATTTTGTCATGAAGCCAAAACCCTAGTTACCTGCCTAGCTTCCTAATTTAGCCTAATGATTTCTAACCTAACTTTGGGATTAGAAATAGCCTGATTCTCATACTCAACTGTAAAGTTAAGACAGCAACAGCAACTTCAGCTCGTCAGCATCAGCTACCTGCAACCCGTCTCCTCTAACAGCCTTTCAGCATCTCCCGCTCAGTAAGGGATCGATCAGGACCACCCAGCACTGGATGCCACCAACACGACTCTCTGCGACTCCTCTCCTGACTGTGACTGCAACCGCGACTGACCCCCTCCCACTAAGAGTAGGCCCTCTTATACCCTAATTCTAACTTTGCTAACTAACTGTTGCAACATTAATATCACGCTTTTCTTTCATTGGTCCATGCATGTCAGCTTATTCATTCTTTAATCAAGTTCTCTTGGATTCAAGGGTCCTTGGATCATTTCCTTTCCCATACGCTTAAACATTTCCATCCGATTCGATCAGTCCATTTGTATCTTCTTTTGACACATTCAAGAACTCCGCAGTCATTGTCCTTTCTCTGGGGCTCCTTTCCCACGGACTCTCTCCTGATCATCACGGCACACTATCAGTTCAATTAGGTCACACCAGCCTTGACCATTTCTTGCATCCTAGCCTCTCAGAGACATCACGAGGCTCCAGATTTCTTCAATCTCATCCCGTACCACGTGTCCCCTTGCGCCTGCGCACATCTTCCCACTGGCGGCCATTTTATATCGCCACTTGGTTCTACTTTAGAAGCACTAATTTGAGGCAAATAAAACATAATTAAAATAGAGAAAAATATCCCTTTCGTTTCCCTCCCGTCTACGTACCCCAATTAGTTGTTACCTAGCAAGCGACATTTAAGCTGCTCCTTACTTACCATCACTATTGTTTTGCAACGACACATTTTATTTCTATGAAGCACAATAACATGCATTTATTTTATTTAGTACGCTTTTTATTCTTACGTTATGATTAGACACACGGACATTCATTAGTAGATTATTTTAGCACATACATTGGCATATTACCATTCCCACATATACAATGTTGATTAATACATTTAAATGAACATTTTTTAATTAATTAATTATATAATTTGTTAGGGGTTAAAAATTTTATTTTTACTGCTCCATCAATCCCCCCTTTGGTGATTTTTAAATCACCACATAAAACCCAAGTCATACTTCTTTTCAGGCAGCATGTCTTTCATCCTTTACTTTCTGTTATTCATATCTCTGTCTCTTATTCATCTTGCCTTTTAGTCTCTTTATACATGCTTTCTTTCATTTTCTCCAACTCAATTTCACCCATTTCTCTCTCTCTTTCTCTCATTATTCTGTTATTTCTTCTTATCTTATTCTGTCTTACTTTTCTCTTTATACATGTTATTACTATTTTCAATGTCATGGCTAACAATATCACTATAGTTGCTACTATTATAACTTTCCCTATTACTAGTTTACTCATCCTAGTTAACCAATTTGCTACTGAGGAAAACCCTCTACCAAGTTTTCCCAAAACACTTTCAACCTCCAGTGGAACTAATTCTTTGTGCAGACTTGTAATATTTGTAATATACTTCTGTATATTTTCACTGTTATCAGGAATGTAAGTACAACAATGTTGGACTTTCAACATTCCACAGACTCCACCCTCTTTTGCCAAAAGAATATCAAGGGCAAGCCGATTTTGCATCACCATAGCTCTCATGGCAACCATTTCGGTATTTACCATTAAGAACCCTCCCGCAGTATCTGTAGACAAACGATCTACTACTGTGGATAACTTCCGAATTTTAAATGCATTCAAAGATATTCCCACTGCTGGTATTAATGCTCCAAAAATATCACCTACAATTTCTGAAAAACTTTCCCTTTTTCTACGTGTAAATCTATTAATCATCTTGTATGTTCCCTTTTCTTCTCTGTCCATGTGAATTTTTTTGGAAAGACCAGGCCTACATAGCAAGTTCCATACCAATGGTCCGGTAACCTGTAATAAGCTCTATTCCCACAAATATAATAGATACCTGGAAATATTGGGTCCTTTCCACCTTTGAATCCCCAACCTCCCAGAATTTGATAATTGTCATGGCAGATACTGGAACCTACAAAGTAATTGTCATAGACTGTCTTATTTCTCTTAATGCACAACTTTCCTGTTTGTGGCCAATCTAAAGTCATTGCTGCATTTATCCTTTTCCCTTCATGATTTCCTTCCTCAAACGTCCATAAACGTTTTCCTTCCTCCTTTATTGCTTCTTTTTGAAATTTCATTCTTCTTTCTTCAACCATATCCAAAAATACTTTTTCTTCTTTCTTTAACACACAGGTAAGGTTGTTACTAACTATTTCTTCTAACGTTAATTTTCTATGTTCTAAAAAGAATTCTCCTAAAACTTTTGCTGGTTTTACTTTGTTAAGTTCTGGTACTACTGGAATGTTTGCAAATATCTTATCTATATCAGTATAATAAGATTCTAATCTACCTGTTTTATAAAATAAACTTGCTATTACACTACATGTTATTCCATAAGTCAAAGGTAAGTGATGATAAGTCACACCTTCCGATACTGATGCAGGCAACTGCATACAGACATAACAATCTCTTACTTCCATTGTTTTTACGTACTCATACAACAATTTTGTAAAAACATTCTTTGAAAAATCTGTTACTGACCTATCCTTATGCAACTCTGCACTACTTCTTAAAACAACTTGTTCTTTAATACTAGTTTCTTTTTCTTGTTTAGTATCATTCTTTGCTTCTATCACAGCTACACTAATAGGAATTGTGATTGCTAAAACTATCCATATGGTCATTAATAACCCTGTACAAAAGCAGCACATTTTGCACCATCTCTTTATAAATTCACATTTATCTCTTCTATCCCTATTATTTTCCATTTTTCTTTTTCTATTTATTAAGTTTCAGAAAATTGTGTCACTACACCTCAGAAATGACTTAGATGCCACTCTGCTTTCAAAAAAAAAAAAAGTCTTTGCTTGGTACTTTCTTTAATTCTCTCCAGAATTCTTTCGTTGTCACATCCGGTGATTTGTCACGTCCAGTAAATTTGTCACGTCCGGCAGAAGCACTATAAGTCTTCACTTCAGTTTCGTTGCATCTCACCTTTTCCCATCCGACTTCTCAGTCTCTGGTTTCCGTGAGTGTTTTCTTCTTCTTCTTTGTAATCAGTTAATGCAATATACAGCCACTCAGGTGACTTAAATTTTGAATTCACTTTCTTTGTCCTTTTGGACTTTTGTAACCTTTTTCCACTGGGTTTTTCTTGTCCCTTTTGACTTGTTACCTCATTTACTTGTTCAGCATCTTCATCTTCTGCTCTTATTATTCTATATCTCAATTTTCTTACATAGCTGTTGGGCCAATTTTCTCCTTTTCTTGGCCTTTTTGCTTCACCTTCTCTTTCTTCTCTTTCTGATTTCCAATTTCTTTTTCTTGATTCAGTCTTTGCTTTTTCCTCTCCTCCACTTTCTTCTGTTTCTGTTTCAACTGTCTCACTATTGTCTTTTATTTTGAAATTTACAATCTCGTCATCTCCTACTGGTGGATCTGTCTTCTCCTTTTTGTTTTCCCTTATCACTGTCCCTCCTCGGGGTTCTTCCGATTTGGTGTTTTCCTCCTTATCTGTTTCTGAATTTCCCTGTTCTCCTGTTTTTCTATCTATCCCTATTGCTCCTCGGGGTTGTTCTCGATTTTCTAACTTTTTGTGTACTTCTTTCCCTACTTCATCTATTAATATTGTTTCTGAAGGATTTCCACCATAACTTGTACTTGGTTGTTCATCTAACTCAATTTCTTGCTCAGTTTCTTCTCTAATTGGTTTATAACCCCAAGTTCTCTTTCGGAATTCTTCCCAATTTGCAGCTGAATCATCAGATCCTGAAGTTGTGTCAGATATTTCCAGATGTCGACTTACAGGTCGATCTTCAAGTTCTGGAACTTCTGAATTTCTTTCTTCTTCTTCTTCTTATTCCTCTTCTTCTATAGAGGTGTCTTCCGTTGGGGTCTCCAGATGTCGACTTTCAGGTCGATCTTCAAGTTCTGGCACCCTTTCTTTTATCTTGGTTGTTCCAGCCGTTAAACTTTTATCCCACACTTCCAGACGCCGACTCACATGTCGATCTGTTGGTTCTGGAATTCTGATTGTGTGGCTGGCATGAACCCAGTTCTTTACTCCTGCACACTTGACAGCAGTTGTTGTTACTAGGATTACCTGTCTTGGCTCATCCCAACGCGGAACTAGACAGTTTCTTCTCCTGTGGACTTTAATACGGACCCAGTCTCCTGGATTCAAGTCGTGGGCTGGTTTTCTTTCAAGAGTGGTCGCATCCGGTCCAACCTGATGAAACACAGAACGCACCACATCAGCCAGTCCTTTGCAATAATCCAGTATTAGATCATCAGTTATTGTTAATAACTTGTTGACTGGTACGTGGGCTTGTCTCATTGCTCGTCCCATGATCATTTCATGAGGACTGAGTCCCGTTTTCTTTTCAGGGATGCTTCTGATGGTCATCAGAACAAGAGGCAGTGCATCTGGCCATTTGAGTCCTGTAGCTTGACACATTTTCCCCAATCTGTTTTTAATTGTTCCATTTATCTGCTCTACTACCCCAGAAGCCTCTGGTCTGTAAGCACAATGTAATTTTTGTTTAATACTCAGTGCTTCACAAATCAATTGGATCAACTCATTTTGAAAATGTGTTCCTCTATCTGTCTCTACTGTGACTGGAAAACCATACCTCGGAATGAACTCTCGTAGCATAAGTTTTGCCACTGTTGTTCCATCATTCCTTCTTGTGGGGTATGCCTCCACCCAACGAGAGAACAAACAGACGACCACCAGAACATATCTTAATCTGTTACTAGGGGCATCTCAATGAAATCCATCTGTATCCTTGTGAATGGACCTCCTTCTCGTCCTATTGTTCCTAGACTCACTACGGTTTTCCTTCCTGGGTTAAACTGTTGACAAATAAGACATCTTTGACAAAGACTTTCAGCAATGGCTCTGAATTTTGGGTTATACCAGGTCTGTCTAAAAGTCTGATCATTGAATCTCTCCCAATATGAGCTTGTCCATGGTACATCCGTGCCATGTCTGCAATCATGCTATCAGGCATAACTGGTCTTTCATCTCTGTATACCCACACTCCATTATCTTCCTGTCTTCTACATCCTGCTTTAATCCAGTAATCCTTTTCCTCATCTCTTGCTGTTTCTTGTAACTGCCTTACTTCATCCCATGTTTCGACTGCATTAGTGAAAAGCAAAGGACAAGAGACATGCTCCCTTTCTCTATTTTTGTTCAGGGACGCCATGTTTTCCGCACAATATCTAGCGATCTCATCAGCATAATTATTGCCGACCGCTATGTAGTCTTCGTTTTTCTTATGCGCCTTGCACTTCACTACAGCTATTTGTTTAGGCAGCTGTATCGCCTCAAGCAGTTTTTTAACATAATCTCCATTTCTGATAGGCGTTCCTGCAGATGTCAAAAATCCTCTTTGTGACCAAATCTGGCCAAAATCATGTACGATGCCGAAACCATATTGGCTATCGGTCACAATCGTGATTCGTACATTTTTCCCCAATTTACATGCTTGAATCAAAGCAATTAGTTCCGCAACTTGGGCTGACCTAACTCCTTTCAGACAAGACGCTTCCATCACAGTTGCCACTGTGCATACTGCATAAGCTGCGCTTAACACTCCTTCCTTTGTGCGTAAACATGAACCATCTACAAACATGACAATCGGATTCCTTTAACGGTTCATCTTTTATGTCAGCTCTTGGTTTTGTGCAATATTCCAGCACATTCAGACAATCATGATCTACTTCATCTTGTTCAATTATACTCTCTTCATCTGGCAATGATGTCGAAGGATTTACATTTATGCATCTATCTATGGTCACATTTTCTGCACTCAAGATGACTTTTTCGTACTTAGTCAGCCGACTATGTGTCATGTACTGTGTTTTTGTTCTTGTCAAAAGAATTTCTACTGAATGGGGAACATATACTCTCAGTGGATACCCCATCACTATACCTTCACTTTGTTCCAGACTTACACAAGTAGCAGCAACTGCTTTCAAACATCCAGGCAATGCTTTTGCTATAGGATCTAAAACAGCTGAAAAGTAAGCTATAGGCCTCTTCATGGTGCCATGTTTTTGTACCAGTACTGAAAATGCACATCCATCTCTTTCACTGCAGTATAACTCAAAATCCTTCTCATAATCAGGCATGCCTAATGCAGGGGCCTCACACAGTTTCTTTTTCAACTCTTTGAAAGATTTCATTTCTTCTTTGTTTAACTCAAAAGGGTCTTTTACATCTTTCTTTGTCAGTTTTTGTAATGGTTTTGCAATTAAAGAAAATCCACTTATCCATTGTCGACAATATCCAACCATTCCCAAAAACATTCTTACCTCTCTTTGAGTCATTGGTGCTCTCATTCCTTGAATCATTCTTACTCTTTCTGTCGCTATTATCCGCACTCCTTTCTCAATTTTATGCCCTAAATACTGGACTTCTTTCTGACAAAACTGTAATTTTGAAGGGGACACCTTATGTCCTCTTTTCTCCAAATGGTTCAGTAAAGCAATTGTGTCACTTACACATGCCTCTTTGGTTTTCGATGCTACCAATAGGTCATCGATATACTGCACCATCACCGATTTTTCTGGCATTTTTAAATCTTCCAGAGATCTCTTTAGAATCTGATTAAAAATTGAGGGGCTTTCTGTATACCCCTGAGGAATTCGGCACCATGCCAAAATACGCTCTCCGAAACGGAATGCAAATAATGGCTGGCTATCTGGATGTAACGGAATAGAGAAAATGCATGACACAAATCTATCACAGTGTACCACTCTGCTTCATGCGAATTTGATATAGAATCACTGCAGGGTTTGGCACTATTGGACAGCATGGTACAACTATTTTGTTGATCTTTCTCAAATCCTGTACTATTCTGTATGTTCCATTTGGCTTTTTCAGTCCCATAATAGGTGAATTACATGGACTGCTCATGATTTCTTTCAGAATTCCCTGTTCAATCATCTTATTTATCACAGGAGTTATTCCTTCAATTATTTCTGGAGTTAATTTGTACTGTGGCGTGTTTGGATAATTTATCCCTTCTTTCACTGTCACTTTTACGGGATCAACTTCTCTCATTAATCCAATGTCTTCTCCTGTAAAATCCCACACACTTTCTTTTACTGCACCTTTTAGTTCTTCTGGAAGTTTTTCTGCATCAAATGCAGGAAATAAACCATTCGTTTCAGGTTCTTGATTCATCAAAGTTACTTTATACAGAACATCTTCATCCGAAGTCTGGAAACCTATTCCTTCTGGTGTACAATAAATTGTGCAATTCATTTTACACAAAAGGTCACGACCTAGAAGATTTACAGGACTACAATCGCACACTACAAATTTATGCATTCTGCTAAAAGAACCAATTTTTACTTCTACCAATTCAGTAAGTGGGGTTTTAATCTGCTGATTGGCTACTCCTACCACTTGGATGCATTCACCTGAGAGAGGAAGGTTCGGAATTTCCACTGACCTAACAGTAGAACGGGTAGCTCCAGTATCGACAAGGAATGTTACGTTTGCACCATTCACTTCTCCATCCACAAAGGGACCAGACTGATCTACCTCTAGAGTTGCGCCAAGCACGCACTCTTTCCCCTCTCTTGCGCACCGTCAGAAACTTTCATCCGGGTCATCCTCACTCTGATGCAACCAATACTGAGAAATGTTAGCTGCTCGCGGCAACTGTGTTACCTGCTCTCCTCCGTAGAATCCTGTTTCTGTACTGTATCTTTGCTGGTTAACAGTGTTGGGAAGTGGTGGTTGTGGCACCTGACTTTGTTGAACAACTACCTCATTCTGCACCTGTGGAGTTAATGATTGATGTTCCGGATTAGGTTTAGGTGGGAACTTACACTCATTTCTCCAATGCCCTAATTTTCCGCAATTATGACATGGCCATTTCTTCTTTGCCTCTTCTAGACTCACTTGTCCTTTTCCTTTACCTATATTTGGTCGCATCTTATTTTGTCCTGATTCGTTTCCATTATTATTATCCAATTGGGCTTCTTGTTTTTCTGCCACTTTCACTTGTGCCCACATTGCTTTTTCTTTCAACTTACGCTGTTTACTCTCTATTTCATCACTACAATACTTAGCATACCTCAGCACCTCATCTACACTTGCATTCTGCCAGTTTATCATATGTTGCTTAATCATGTCGCTTATTTCTTGTTTCAAGCCAAATACAAATCGGTATACAAAATGACTCATATCCTTCTCACTTAATTCCTCATAACCACTATACTGTTTGAAAACCAACAACAATCGCTCATAATATGCATGTACACTCTCCTTATTTTCCTGTGTAGTTCTATCAATCTTAACCCAATCTGTTTCTTTTGGAGGAATCTTATTTTTCAAAAAGGTAATCACCTTGTCGTATTTCTTCATCACATCTGGTCCTGGAGCTCCTGTCTTAGGATCTCTTGGATATTCTGTAGTTGGCCAGTCAACTGTAATCTTACATTCTGACCACAGATCCGTTGGTACCACTATGTCAAACAATCCATCCAAATCTATCCACAACACTTTCGAGACCTTTACAAACCTTTCTACCTGTCGGTACCACTCAACTGGCTTTTCTCTTAACTTTGGAAAGTCATTTGTAAATGACAGGATGTCCTGCCTAGTCCAGGGAACATGCACATAACTACCACCTGGAGTTTCTCTCATAGGGTACTCTTTAACAACATGTTCCTTTTCTGTTATCATAAAAGCCAATGAACCTTTGTCTACGCTTTTCTCATTCTTCTTTGTCCATCTAACCTTCCATCTGTCTACATCACCCCATTTTCTCAACAAAACAATCAACTCTTTTATCTGTGTCAACCTTCCTGCTGTATTCAAATTTTCAATATCTTTTTCACAAAAATCTACTCTGTATGGTTTCTGCAACGTTTTTACTTTTGCAAAATCTATTCCAATCTCACCGGCCACTTCTTCTAGTTTGTCATGTAAATTCTTTGCCCTCCATGTTATACTTTTGCACAGAAACATTATTTCATCATCCTGATAATTCTTTATCTTTTCTGTACCAATCGTTCCTAGAATTAATTCTTCCATGTCAATTTTCAATCTGATCACATCTAATGGTTTTTCTTCTGTTTCTTTTATTTTAAAAGCTTTTATCCACTCATTTAACTCATCAGGAGTCGGACCTATAGGAGTACTATTTATTTCTGTCCAATTTCCACTCTTTTCAGGTGTCACTGTAGCAGATTCAGTTACCATAGGCATTTTCCTACCGCTACACTCATTCACTGTCAAATTTTCAGGTGGACTTGGTCTGTAAGCACTAGTCAAATTGCTCGTACCTGGACTTGTTTCCATTCTTTCCTTTTCTCTTTGGAATTGCGAACTCAAGGGAATCACCAAAGATCGTTCATCAATTTTCTGATTCTCGAAAACTGGTATTACTGGACCTATTGTTACGGGTACGGTAACTGCTTCCATATTCTTGGTTAATTCTCTAATTTTCTCAGTTAATTCTTTTGTTGTCCTTGCCAATTCTCTTGCACTATCATTTTCTATTCCCTCATTTTGGGAAGTTCTTATTTGTTCTTGTGACCTATTTATTTCTTGTCTTTTTCTGGACTTTTATTTCGCATAGTTTCTATTGGTGGCGCATTTGGTGTCACCACTGTAGAATTCTGCTGATACGGAGGTGGATTTTTATTTAATATATCTTCCAGCAACTCGTCATCCGTTTCGCTCTCATGCATATACTTTTCTCTCTCTAAATGTTTCTTTTTCTCAGTCCGTTTTTCTTAGTCCCTTCCTCAACTGTAAAGCTGGAAACAAACCTCCTGTCATGTTAGCACATCTCCATCGTTTTATTCTGTCCTCATGATTCATTCCCCACAATCTTCCGGGCACGAACTCATAACCTTTCATACCTCTGAATCTTTCTTTCTCGTACATCTCATCTTCCCATTCTGTTAAAGCCTCAAACTGTGTCGGTCTAGGTCTAGGTTCCAATTTAAGCATCTTTTCTTTTAAATTCCGTAAAATCGCTACATTAAAAGAACCATTTTCAGGAAAAGCCAATGCTCCATCATTCTTTGTATATTTTACCCAATTATCTAACCATATGCACGTATGATATCCATATTTCAGCATCATATGTGAAGCTGCTGATTTCGGCGGAGGAATTACTTGTCCCTCTCTAGTCACAACCTTTTTGTCTTTCTTAAAGAAATTCTTTAATTTCGTTGTCCATGACGTTCTCTCCCTTTCATACTCGTAATACGGCATGTTTTCTATTTGTTTTCTCTTTACTCTAACGCTGTTTTCTGTGTACGGAACTTCGTCCAATTACAGCACGATTCACACTAACGTACCAATCAGAACAATTTCCACCGTCCGCGAACCAACCAATCCTAGCGCGGCACTTTTTCTACGTCACTCCTGCTCTGTATTCACGTGACTAGTGCACTAACCAATCCTAGCGCGGCACTTTTCCACGTCACTTCTACTCTTTACCCCTCCTTTACAAAATTTATCGGCAATTTTTCTTTTTACTGTTTTTCTTCGTTAGTTACAACAAATAAACAATTCCATAGTCTGATTCGCTAAACAAAGTGACAGCCTTGTCCTTTTACACAAGAATCCTGTTTTTCCAGTAGGCAGCGCTTACCTCTACCCTACCACAGAATTATTTACTTTCGCCGATAAAGTAGCACTTCCCTCTACCTTACCCTTCTTTCAAACAAACAATTTACTCGTTTCTCTGGGGATAAGACACATGTGGAGACTAGGCTCCTGAGAATTAAGGCCAAAGTTTCACAAGTAAACGTGATTTGCTATTTCATTTACACACTTTTCACACCGAAATCCCTAACATAACACAACCTGCGTTATAATCAAAATGAATTCAGACCATGTACCAAATTCCATGTGACTTCTCTTGCCACACGTGTTCCACTTCCTACATCCCAGAAGCGTGAAAACTTACATATAACATAACGCGACTCAACATAAAGTGTTAGTCATCATAAATAATCAATAATCAATAAACAATAATCACTAAACTAATCTATAGAAAACCATAACTCTGCTACCAAGAAATCTGATGCAGCGCGTACAATGAAAACTATTCTCCTCCCAGGTTACTTATAGGTCATCCAGGGGTAAACTATATTTCTCATATCTTCATGACGATGGGGCCCATAAACATCGCCTAACACACACACACACACACGCCTGGATTTCCTTTTACACCTGTATGAAATTCTGTACTCCTAGGAGAAGCATGAGAACTAAATGGAGAACACCATTTTGTGTACCGCTGGAAGAGCAAGGATATCTATTTACCTTATTTTGTCACTTTCTTTTAGTTATTTCTTAAGATATTCGTGCTCATTGTTTTGTCGATGAATCATTCATTTAAGAAATTAGTTCATAGTGATTAAGACCAGCTGAATCACAATCAACCAATTACTCATGTCACAATCATTTAGGAAAATAACCACTGAGTCATTTTGGGTTTAAAGAATCTTAAATTGTATATAATTTTTAAAAGCATGGAAAGAATTTAATACTTTATTCAATTATTCATTTTTAAATTCACAATTTTATTAAGCATAACCAATTTATTGCAGAAAAGGAAATTTTGTCATGAAGCCAAAAACCCTAGTTACCTGCCTAGCTTCCTAATTTAGCCTAATGATTTCTAACCTAACTTTGGGATTAGAAATAGCCTGATTCTCATACTCAACTGTAAAGTTAAGACTGCAACAGCAACTTCAGCTCGTCAGCATCAGCTACCTGCAACCCGTCTCCTCTAACAGCCTTTCAGCATCACCCGCTCAGTAAGGGATCGATCAGGACCACCCAGCACTGGAAGCCACCAACACGACTCTTCAACTCCTCTCCTGACTGTGACTGCAACCACGACTCTCGAACTGCCTGGAACTCTACCCCTCCCACTAAGAGTAGGCCCTCTTATACCCTAATTCTAACTTTGCTAACTAACTGTTGCAACATTAATATCACGCTTTTCTTTCATTGGTCCATGCATGTCAGCTTATTCATTCTTTAATCAAGTTCTCTTGGATTCAAGGGTCCTTGGATCATTTCCTTTCCCATACGCTTAAACATTTCCATCCGATTCGATCAGTCCATTTGTATCTTCTTTTGACACATTCAAGAACTCCGCAGTCATTGTCCTTTCTCTTGGGCTCCTTTCCCACGGACTCTCTCCTGATCATCACGGCACACTATCAGTTCAATTAGGTCACACCAGCCTTGACCATTTCTTGCATCCTAGCCTCTCAGAGACATCACGAGGCTCCAGATTTCTTCAATCTCATCCCGTACCACGTGTCCCCTTGCGCCTGCGCACATCTTCCCACTGGCGGCCATTTTATATCGCCACTTGGTTCTACTTTAGAAGCACTAATTTGAGGCAAATAAAACATAATTAAAATAGAGAAAATATCCCTTCGTTTCCCTCCCGTCTACGTACCCCAATTAGTTGTTACCTAGCAAAAGCGACATTTAAGCTGCTCCTTACTTACCATCACTATTGTTTTTGCAACGACACATTTTATTTCTATGAAGCACAATAACATGCATTTATTTTATTTAGTACGCTTTTTATTCTTACGTTATGATTAGACACACGGACATTCATTAGTAGATTATTTTAGCACATACATTGGCATATTACCATTCCCACATATACAATGTTGATTAATACATTTAAATGAACATTTTTTTAATTAATTAATTATATAATTTGTTAGGGGTTAAAATTTTTATTTTTACTGCTCCATCAACATCAATAGGCCAGCCCATCTTTATCCAGCCCCTCTTCTCACGGCCAGACCCCGGAGGAGGCTCAGCCCTGTGGCGCTACTAAGGGCGCCCCTCCGCTAGGCGCGGGGGGTGCCTGCTCATTCTCTCTAGTGAAATAGAAGGGAGAGCAATGTAAAGACACCTTGTGTAACTGCTTTCCTGTTTTCGACAGAGAAATATAAATATCAGGTTATAATCGCTTGAAAGAAAAGTTGAGACACAGAGTTGGAGTTTAGTGCATCATCTGGTCCCGCTCTGCCGGCTTCGACGCTCACACATTCCCAAAGTGTTCTCGCCTTCAGATGAGTTTTGCTGTTTTCATTATCTCAGCATTTGACACCGAAGGTGTTGCTATAATTGAGTTCAAGGTTTGCATAATGTCTCTGCAGAGGTACAATATGTGCCGGCGCCTCCCTGGGGCGGCGGGGCCGGCCGCCCAGCTCTGCATGCCAAATGAGATATTTGCAGGTCTCTGAAGTGTTTGTATTATTGTCTGAAAGTCTGAAGCATTGCTGGGCCTTCAGTAATGACCCGGATACATTCAGAAATGAAGAGGGAAGGAAGGCTTCAGCCTTGGCCCTCACTGAGATGCTGTTTTATGAGGCAGCAGGTCATTTGTTTAGGGGCTGCATGTTATCATTGGGTTCTAGCTGAAGCTTTAGGAGACAGCGAGGTAGGTTCTATAAATACCTGTAACATAACGTGATTTAACTTCAGCGCTCCATGTACCCAACACAAGCTTATTCGCCTAATGCTACACAGTGTAAACTTTCCACAACTATTTAACCCTTTTTCCCAGCGACAGGAAGACTTGAAACTTTAAACATCATTCATCTGCAGAGGAAGTGACATCATTGGCTTTCTGCTAAAACTGTCTTTAAATCAAAAGGCTATACAAGAGGAATTCACTTCTTATCATCCAACTGAACAGGAAGTGACATCACTGTATTTCCCAGCAGCCATATTCACAGGAAGTGACAGCACTGACTGGACTTCCCATCATCTATTTCAACAGGAAATGACATCACTGCTTTCCCCACAAAAACTGTTTTTAAAAGAAGAAGCCTGTATTTCTTATCATCCATCTGCACAGGAAGTGACATCACTAGTTTCCAATCAAAACCGTGTTTGAAAGAAACCAATCAAGAGGACTTCATTTCCCATCATCCATCTGTACCAGAAGTGACATCACTCGATTTCCCATCATTTATCTGCACAGGAAGTGAGCTCACTTCCTGCCTTCTCCTTCTTCAGGGCGTCCTATCGCTTGGGCAAGGTGCCAACACAAATAAGGGCATTGGCTGTTTGAGATTGTTATGGCCTGGAAAAGTCTGTGCTAGTACCCATAAGATAAGATTGTGATCATGTGCCTCACTCAGCACCCTGTACAGCCAGTCCCCACCCACATACAGATGTAGACAGCCCAGACACTCACATAGCATTTGTGCAACACATAGATGCAACCTCAAACACATTTCAAGACCACATACTTTGAAACTCCAGAACACACATTCCAATTCATGCTTATTAATGTTCGCTCTACAGTAATCTACGCACTAGGCCTGGGTGGCGTGCTTCGCTCTGTTTGAGGAGTTTGCAGCGTTTTCCGCACTCTGCGGAGCACGCGGAGTTCCAAAAACTGGTGGAGCAGAGTTTTTTCCTCGCTCACCAACATTAAGTCGGTGAGCGCGAGCGAGGGAAATCCAATGCTAGACCACCTCCCAGCGAGATTTCTCAACGCAGGCGGTCGCAGATGGTCGCACCCGCTCGCTTTGAGAAACCATACGTTCATGTTGAGGAAGCTGCCGCTCAAGTAGAAAATCTACTCAAGCGGCAGAAAGAAGCAGCTGCCTCTTGTGCTGTACATGGTGCTGTTCTTGCTGATTTTCCAGCGCAGGGCAAACACCCGGTGTTAAAAATCAGCGCAAAGTGCGCGACCTAACGCACTCTGCCGCTTGCAGAGCTCCACATAGTGCGGCCGATGTTTTTGCATAGTGGAACTCCGCAAACTCCGCCCAGGCCTATTACACACCATACATCGCAGACCTCATCACCTATCACAAGCTTGATGCCCTCCTCATCACAAAACATAGTTCACCCCCATATCTTTGCACATCCTAGATGTTCTTCTTCCCACAGGCTACAGCATCCATCGTGTGGACCATGCACATAAGAAGGGAAGCGGCATTGCTGTCTTCTATAAGCTCTACCGGTCCTGCATACTAAGCAAGCAAGTAACACTTAACTCCAGGGAGCTGCTGACACTCCATTTCCCTCTCTCTGCAGCTCAGACCAGAATCTTCCATCTCATCTACAGGTCTCACTGGCAGAGCAAGGACTTCATTGATGAATTCTCAGATCTCTTGACCACCTTGTCATCCGGCATTCCCACACCACCCTCTTAGTTGACTTCACTCCTCGACAATGAAAGCTCAGAAAAACAAGAGATCCCCACAACATGATCAATACACATTAACGTGGTTCAGCACATCACAAAACCAATATACTCCAAAGGCCACATCCTCAATCTTGTCTGGTCAAACTCACCATCAATCCACTGCAAACCACCCATACCTTTGGACTGACAACTCTTCTATGCCTATCTCATTACTCAGCATACTACCAACAAAACCAAGGCCAAAATAAAAAAGAACAACAAACCTTCAGATCCTTCAAAGACTTCTGCATAGATAACCTAATGCTTGAAATCATCTCTCACTCCATCAATTTCATTTTTTTAGAAAGCTATGTGAATGCCCGTGCCCAAAATACAATGTGCAAGTCAAAGCCTTAATCACCCTGGCAGTCTAAACAAGTTGCTGATAATAAACAATGTATTCACAGGCAGGAAAGAAATTGGAAGAAAAACAGAACTGCTGAGGACCTCTTGATACTAAAATCCCCCGTGCATCATGCAGACAGCTTATCAAATCAGCCAAGGCAAAGTATTATACCATCACCCTCAATGAAGCCACCAACAGAAGAAGAATAACACTGTTCAAGATAATCAAGCACTGCATCAACCCGCCTGCCAAACTCACCTATTCCTCACTCCACAGAAAAGTGCAATTCCGTCAACCTCTTCTTCAGTGAAAAAAAAACAGATGATCCAACAGCACATTGATGATACCAAGCCTGAATCCCAAAATGACCTTCAGAGTCTTACCTCTCCCAGCTCTGGCTGACATACTCAAGTTCCTCAAAGGCACTTCTTGTGAAGATGAAGTCATACCATCGTCCTTTATCAAAGCTCTCGCTGGGCATTATCTCTTCCCTTTACTTACCATTGTCAATGGTTCCTTAAATCAAGGAATTCCCAGAAGCTTTCAAGACAGGCCAGATCCTCCCAATTCTAAAGAATCCTACACTAGATCCTGATGACCTTTCCAACTACAAGCCCATCACTTACATACCATTGATGGGCAAGATCATTGACAAGTAGTCTATGTTCAGCCCTGGGATCTCACCAGTGGTATCCATCTCCTGCACAAGTACCAGTCTGGCTTAAGATCACTTTGCAGCACAAGGACCACCATCTTACACATTGTAGACAACACCTGAAGATGTACCTGCCTTCTGATATTTATGGACATCTCAGCTGCCTTTGAGCCTGTCGACCATCCCACCCTCAAATCACAAATGGGATTTACTGGTAATGCACTCCATTGGTTCTCCTCCTACCTTTGCAAACAACACCAGTTTGTTCAAATGGGCATCTTCAGGCCACAAAAGATCCTTATCACACGTGGATACTGTCTCCTGTTATCTTCATACTTCACATGGTACTCTACTGACAGAAAACTGCATCAAGATTCACCAATTTGCGATGATACACAACTCTACTTGAAAGTCTGCTCCGCTTCAAAAATCCAACACCTCAAACATCACTTGCACATCACCCAGACCTAGATGTCCAGCACCTTCCTGAAACCCAAACCATCTAAGACAGAATTTCTATTAATTGCCAAGAACAACAAACAAGATACATTATAAACCTGGGTCAATTACTTGAACTCTAGCATCTTTGAACCCCAACTGTCCTCATATTCCAAATCACGTGGGTTTACCATGACCATCAACCTCTCCTTAGGGGACACATTGCCAAAAGAACAAAGACAGCCTGGTACTATCTCTCTATTCTACAGAAGGTCAAACAATTGTTTTCCAAAGAGCAACTTCAGAACAGCTGTTCAAGCCCTTTTACTCCTGCATCTTGGTGGTGGAAATGCTCTACTCCATGACTCGACACTGGCACCCTTAGGGGCATCCTACACACCATAGTACATGATGAAAGTGCCTGAAGAAATATGATCACGTCACCCCCAACCTTAAGGAACTCCATTGGCTCCAATTTCCAGTCTGCACCATTTTCAAAACCTGTTTCATAATTTACAAAGCCATCAACATCAGTAACCCTGCTTGTCTTGCAGGCAAGCTCACTATTTCTGGTGGTTTTCGGCACAAAAAAATCAAAACAATAAATATTTTCTATCTATGCTCCCAAGATCTGGAGCAGCAAACCCGTACCCAACAGGACGGCACTAACGCTGCTCCAATTTAGGACATAGATTACTCTTTAAAGAATATTACATCACAATGCAGTACCAATTCACAATTCAGCTTCCTTTCATATTACATGTCGACTTTAAGCTCACATTTGTTCACGTATAGTGCTCCACTGCCTTTTGGCAAGGTTCACGGTGTAGTGCATACATACATACAAAGACACATACATACATACATACATACATAATAAAGGTAGTGCAGTTGTAGAGCAAAGAGTCAATCGGTTAGGTAGCCTTTTATTAGAATGTGAGTGCCTGGATAAACAGCTGTAAGGCAGATATGGAGGCAGACTCTTCCGCATTTATCCATATATCCAGGCAACTGATTAGGTATTAAGGAATTCACTACATGGATTCCAAATTGAGACGACTGGTTGGAATGTAGTGTGGAGGGAACTTTTTCAGCTCGGAAGGACCTTTTTTTTGCAAGTAAGCCTTACAAATTATAGAGAGACCCTCATTCCAGGTACTGCAGTATTAGGTAGAATTATTACCACTTAGGAAAATACTAATTTCATTGAGTGTGGTTATTCTCTGCTGCAGTATTACCCCCCCAGTGTTAGTTCAACAGGTTGGAAAAGGGGATCATATAGAAACAGAACATGTTTTTCCAATGTCAAGATGCAAAACTTAGCGCCCGATTACGAGTTTGGTGGTGCTGCGCTGGCTCTCTGGCGACACAGCACCGCCAAACCCGCTCAAGGACCGCTCGCCTTATCACGAGTTGAACTAATGTAAGGCGGATGGTCCTTTGCCTTTCCCATGGTGGTACCTGCAAAACAGGCACTGCAATGGGAACGGCAAAAAAAGTTCCAGCACGGCATGGAGGGTGACCTCCATGGCGTACTGGAATTTTGGGGTAATACACACAGGGAGGCACATGTTGTGCCCCCCTGAATGTATCCCACTGGCGGAGGCATGGGGGCCCTGTAGGGCCCCCTTTGTTCCTGCACCGCCACCCTTTTCATGGTGGTGGCGAAACTCGTAATATGTTGAGTGGGACTGCGCTAGTCCTGCTCAACATATTGCATTGTGGCGCAGCTCTGCCACTGCCAGGGAACGGCGGTTCCCTGGTGCAGCTGGTGGTCCTCCGCCCCTATGACTACATGTAGTCCTAATATGGTGCATGGACCACCGCGACTGCGGCGGCCGTAATCAGGCCCTAAAAGACTCTTCCGTTTTTTCCCTGCACAAACTTTGACTTGTTTCTCTAATTAATCTTGATTGGGGGAAAACCTCTGCGACAAGTTTAAATCCATGCACTACCAGGAATGCAAATTTGTATGCAAAAGCCCAGTGTATCGCCTAATTCTGATTACCATGCAAATAGGAATGAGGGAAAAGGTATCTTCAATTTGATTCAAGACTTCACTGTGAGCTGATGAAGGGCTTTGAGTGTTGATTTGATGTGATAATATCTCTGCAGGTTCAGACACAACCTGGACAGCACGATTTTGGTGTTTATTTAGAAGATTCTTTGGAAGACCTGTAAGCAAATTACAATAGCTTTGATGACCCACAACAAGGCCTTGTGTCAGTTCAATCTAGTGAGTAGTTTGCAAGAGCAGAGGAGTCTTCCACTTCATGGATAGCTGCATACTGATACATGTAAGTACTGAGTTAATTTGAGGGGTGCATGAATAAACTGAAGAAGACGCTCATATTCTTGAGAATATGAGAGGTGGCGTAGATAACTCCTTGGCCGGAAGGTGAGGTTTATGGCAGAGTGGATGGGTCTGGTATTTCAAGGATAGGATGTCAGTCAGTTTTAGCTCTTCGTCAGAAATAGGGAGCTTTCTTCCAACCACATTTGATCAGGTCTAGGGAGTTGGTGATGTTAGATTGGTTCTCTGAGTCCCGTTCCTTGCAGATATAGATTTGGGTGACACTGTGTACATCTGGAATTGGGTTTTGCACCAGTCGAGTATTTGGGTCAGGGAGCACATGTACCAATTGAACAGTAGCAGAGAGAGGAGAGAACCCAGGTGGGTACCAGAGAGTTATCGCTGGAAGGAAGTTTTAAAGGATCCAATCCTTATTAGTTGGATGCAAGAATGCAAGAAATAGATAGGAAAGTGTGGAGTGTTTCCAGTCTCGTAGGAAATATATTATGATCTATTGTGGTGTAATCTGCAAGGATAGGTAGACAGCTTGTTGACCTTACTCTAGTTTTATGAGGAGCACCTCTTTCATATCGACGGATGAGGGAGGATGAAGAAAGCGTGTTGACCTACCCCTAGCCTGATGAGGAGCTCCGCTTTAGTATCGACCAATGAGGGAGGATGAAGACAGCTTGTTGACCTCATTCTCAACTGAAGAGGAGCTCCTCTATAGCATCGGCCGATGAGTGAGGATGACGACAGCCTGTTGACGCCACTCCAGCCTGATGAGGAGCTCCTCTTTACTATCAGTCGATGAGGGAGGATGAAGACAGCTTGTTGCCCTCACTCTAGTGTGAAGAGGAGCTCCTCTTTAGTATCGGCAGATGAGGGAGGATGAAGACAGCTTGTTGCCCTCACTCTAGCCTGACGAGGAGCTCCTCTTTAGTATCGGCCGATGAGGGAGGATGAAGACACCTTGTTGCCCTCACTCTAGACCTATTAGGAGCTCCTCATTAGTATTGACAGATGAGGGAGGATGAAGATAGATTGTTGCCCTCACTCTAGTCTGACAAGGAGCTTCTATTTAGTATTGACCGATGAGAGAGGATGAGGAAAGCTTGTTGACCTCACTCTAGTCTGACGAGGAGCTCCTCTTTAGTATCGGCAAATGAGGGAGGATTAAGACAGCTTGTTGACCTCACTCTATTGTTATGTGGAGCTCCTCTTTAGTATCGGCCGGTGAGGGAGGATGAAGAAAACTTGTTGACCTCACTCTAGTCTGATGAGGAGCTCTTCTTTAGTATCAGTCGATGAGGGAAGATGAAGACAGCATGTTGACCTCACTCTATTGTTATAAGGAGCTCCTCTTTAGTATCGACCGATGAGGGAGGATGAAGACAGCCTGTTGACCCTACTCTAGTCTGACGAGGAGCTCCTCTTTAGTATCGGCCGATGCGGGAGGATAAAGACAGCTTGTTGGCTTCACTCTAGTGTAATAAGGAGCTCCTCTTTAGTATCGACTGATGAGGGTGGGTGAAGACAGATTGTTGACCTCACCCTTGTCTGATGAGGAGCTCCTCTTTAGTATCGGCCGATGAGGGAGGATAAAGACAGCTTGTTGGCTTCACTCTAGTGTAATAAGGAGCTCCTCTTTAGTATCGACTGATGAGGGTGGGTGAAGACAGATTGTTGACCTCACCCTTGTCTGATGAGGAGCAACTCTTTAGTATCGACCGATGAAGGAGGATGAAGACAGCTTGTTGACCTCACTCTAGCCTGATGAGGAGCAACTCTTTAGTATCAACAGATGAGGGAGGATGAAGACAGCTTGTTGACCTCACTCTAGACTTATTAGGAGGTCCTCATTAGTATCGACAGATGAGGGAGGGTGAATACAGCCTGTTGAACTCACTCTAGTCTGTTGAGGGGCTCCTCTTTAGTATTGACAGATAAGGGAGGATGAAGACAGCTTGTTGACCTCACTCTAGTCTGGTGAGGAGCTCCAGTTTATTATTGGCCGATAAGGGAGGATGAAGGAAGCTTGTTGGCCTTACTCTAGTCTTACGCGGAGCTCCTCTTAAGTATCGGCCAATAAGGGAGGATGAAGACAGCCTGTTGACCTCAATCTAGCCTGATGAGGAGCTCCTCTTAAGTATAGGCAGATGAGGGAGAATGAAGACTGCTTGTTGGCCGATGTGAGGGATGAAGACAGCTTGTTGACCTTATCTAGTCTTATGAGGAGCTCCTCTTTAGTATCGGCCGATGAGGGAGGATGAAGACATCTTGTTGACCTCACTCTAGCCTGACGAGGAGCTCCTCTTTAGTGTCGGCCGATGAGGGAGGATGAAGACAGCTTGTTGACCTCACTCTAGCGTGATGAAGAGCTCCTCTTTAGTATAGACCGATGAGGGAGGATGAAGACAGCTTGTTGACATCACTCTAGTCTGATGAGGAGCTCCTCTTTAGTATCGACCGATGAGGGAGGGTGAAGACAGTATGTTGACCTCACTCTAGTCTGATGAGGAGCTCCTCTTTAGTATCAGCCAATGAGGGAGGATGAAGAAAGCTTGCTGACCTCACTCTAGTCTGGTGAGGAGCTCCTCTTTATTATCGGCCGATTAGGGAGGATGAAGGAAGCTTGTTGACCTTATTCTAGTCTTATGAGGAGCTCCTCTTAAGTATCGGCCGATGAGGGAGGATGAAGACAGCCTGTTGACCTTAATCTAGTCTGACGAGGAGCTCCTCTTTAGTATCGACCGATGAGGGAGGATGAAGACAGCCTGTTGACCTTAATCTAGTCTGACGAGGAGCTCCTCTTTAGTATCGACCGATGAGGGAGGATGAAGATAGATTGTTGACCTTACTCTAGTCTGATGAGGAGCGCCTCTTTAATATCGAAGGATGAGGGAGGATGAAGACCGCTTGTTGGCCGGTGAAGGAGGATGAAGACAGCCAGTTGACCTCACTCTAGCTTGATGAGGAGCACCTCTTTAGTATCGACCAATGAGGGAGGGTGAAGACAGCTTGTTGACCTCACTCTAGTCTTATGAGGAGCTCCTCTTTAGTATCGACCAATGAGGAAGGATGAAGACAACCTGTTGACCTCACTCTAGTCTGACAAGGTGCTCCTCTTTAGTATCGGCCGATGAGGGAGGGTGAAGACAGCTTGTTGACCTCACTCTAGTCTGACGAGGAGCTCCTCTTTAGTATCGGCCGATGAGGGAGGATGAAGACAGTATATTGACCTCACTCTAGTCTGACGAGGAGCTCCTCTTTAGTATCGTTGATGAGGGAGGATGAAGACACCTTGTTGATCTCACTCTAGCTTGATGAGGAGCACTTCTTTAGTATCGACCGATGAGGGAGGATGAAGACCGCTTGTTGGCCGATGACGGAGGATGAAGACAGCCTGTTGACCTCACTGTAGCTTGATGAGGAGCACCTCTTTAGTATCGACTGATGAGTGAGGGTGAAGACAGTCTGTTGACCTTACTCTAGCCTGATGTGGAGCTCCTCTTTAGTATCAGCCAATGAGGGAGGGTGAAGACAGCTTGTTGACCTCACTCTAGTGTGACGAGGAGCTCCTCTTTAGTATCGGCAGATGAGGGAGGATGAAGGCAGCCTGTTGACCTCACTGTAGCCTGATGAGGAGCTCCTCTTTATTATCAGCCGATGAGGGAGGGTGAAGACAGCTTGTTGACCTCACTCTAGTGTGACGAGGAGCTCCTCTTTAGTATCGGCAGATGAGGGAGGATTAAGACAGATTGTTGCCCTCACTCTAGTCTGGCGAGGAGCTTCTCTTTCGTATCGACCGATGAGGGAGGATGAAGATAGATTGTTGACCTTACTCTAGTGTGATGAGGAGCACCTCTTTAATATCGAAGGATGAGGGAGGATGCAGACAGCTTGTTGACCTTACTCTAGTCTTATAAGGAGCTCCTCTTTAGTATCGGCCTATGAGGGAGGATGAAGACAGCATATTGACCTCACTCTAGTCTGACAAGGAGCTCCCCTTTAGTTTCGACAGATGAGGGAGGATGAAGATCGATTGTTGCCCTCACTCTAGTGTGACGAGGAGCTCCTCTTTAGTATCGATCGATGAGGGAGGATGAAGATAGATTGTTGACCTTACTCTAGTGTGATGAGGGGCACTTCTTTAGTATCGACCGATGAGGGAGGATGAAGAAAGCTTGTTGAACTAACTCTAGTCTGACGAGGAGCTCCTCTATAGTATAGGCCAATGACGGAGGATGAAGATAGATTGTTGCCCTTACTCTAGTCTGATGAGGAGCTCCTCTTTAGTATCGGCCAATGAGGGAGTATTAAGACAGCTTGTTGACCTCACTCTTGTCTGATGAGGCGCCCCTCTTTAGTATCGGCGAATGAGGAAGGATGAAGACAGCTTGTTGACCTCACTCTATTGTTATGTGGAGCTCCTCTTTAGTATTGGCCGATGAGGGAGGATGAAGATAGATTGTTGACCTTACTCTAGTGTGATGAGGGGCACTTCTTCAGTATCGGCCAATGAGGGAGGATGAAGATAGATTGTTCCCTCACTCTAGTCTGATGAGGAGCTTCTATTTAGTATCGACCAATGAGGGAGGATAAAGAAAGCTTGTTGACCTCACTCTAGTCTGACGAGGAGCTCCTCTTTAGTATCGGCCGATGAGGGAGGATGAAGATAGATTGTTGCCCTCACTCTAGTCTGATGAGAAGCTCCTCTTTAGTATCGGCAAATGAGGGAGGATTAAGACAGCTTGTTGACCTCACTATATTGTTATGTGGAGCTCCTCTTTAGTAGCGGCCGGTGAGGGAGGATGAAGAAAACTTGTTGACCTCACTCTAGTCTGATGAGGAGCTCCTCTTTTTTATCAGCTGATGAGGGAGGATGAAGACAGCATGTTGACCTCACTCTATTGTTATAAGGAGCTCCTCTTTAGTATCGACCGATGAGGGAGGATGAAGACAGCCTGTTGACCTTACTCTAGTCTGACGAGGATCTCCTCTTTAGTATCGGCCGATGCGGGAGGATAAAGACAGCTTGTTGGCTTCACTCTAGTGTAATAAGGAGCTCCTCTTTAGTATCGACTGATGAGGGTGGGTGAAGACAGATTGTTGACCTCACCCTTGTCTGATGAGGAGCAACTCTTTAGTATCGACCAATGAAGGAGGATGAAGACAGCTTGTTGACCTCACTCTAGACTTATTAGGAGGTCCTCATTAGTATCGACAGATGAGTGAGGGTGAATACAGCCTGTTGAACTCACTCTAGTCTGTTGAGGGGCTCCTCTTTAGTATTGACAGATAAGGGAGGATGAAGACAGCTTGTTGACCTCACTCTAGTGTGGTGAAGAGCTCCTGTTTATTATTGGCCGATAAGGGAGGATGAAGGAAGCTTGTTGGCCTTACTCTAGTCTTACGAGGAGCTCCTCTTAAGTATCGGCCAATAAGGGAGGATGAAGACAGCCTGTTGACCTCAATCTAGCCTGATGAGGAGCTCCTCTAAAGTATCGGCAGATGAGGGAGAATGAAGACTGCTTGTTGGGCGATGAGAGGGATGAAGACAGCTTGTTGACCTTACTCTAGTCTAATGAGGAGCTCCTCTTTAGTATCGGCCGATGAGGGAGGATGAAGACAGCATATTGACCTCACTCTAGTCTGACCAGGATCTCCTCTTTAGTATCGGCAGATGAGGGAGGATGAAGACAGCTTGTTGACCTCACTCTAGCTTGATGAGGAGCACCTCTTTAGTATCAACTGATGAGGGAGGATGAAGACCGCTTGGTGGCCGATGAAGGAGGATGAAGACAGCCTGTTGACCTCACTCTAGCTTGAAGAAGAGCTCCTCTTTAGTATCGGCCGATGAGGGAGGATGAAGACATCTTGTTGACCTCACTCTAGCCTGACGAGGAGCTCCTCTTTAGTGTCGGCCGATGAGGGAGGATGATGACAGCTTGTTGACCTCACTTTAGCGTGATGAGGAGCTCCTCTTTAGTATAGACCGATGAGGGAGGATGAAGACAGCTTGTTGACATCACTCTAGTCTGACGAGGAGCTCCTCTTTAGTATCGGCCGATGAGGGAGGATGAAGATAGATTGTTGCCCTCACTCTAGTCTGATGAGGAGCTCCTCTTTAGTATCGGCAAATGAGGGAGGATTAAGACAGCTTGTTGACCTCACTATATTGTTATGTGGAGCTCCTCTTTAGTAGCGGCCGGTGAGGGAGGATGAAGAAAACTTGTTGACCTCACTCTAGTCTGATGAGGAGCTCCTCTTTAGTATCAGCTGATGAGGGAGGATGAAGACAGCATGTTGACCTCACTCTATTGTTATAAGGAGCTCCTCTTTAGTATCGACCGATGAGGGAGGATGAAGACAGCCTGTTGACCCTACTCTAGTCTGACGAGGAGCTCCTCTTTAGTATCGGCCGATGCGGGAGGATAAAGACAGCTTGTTGGCTTCACTCTAGTGTAATAAGGAGCTCCTCTTTAGTATCGACTGATGAGGGTGGGTGAAGACAGATTGTTGACCTCACCCTTGTCTGATGAGGAGCAACTCTTTAGTATCGACCAATGAAGGAGGATGAAGACAGCTTGTTGACCTCACTCTAGACTTATTAGGAGGTCCTCATTAGTATCGACAGATGAGGGAGGGTGAATACAGCCTGTTGAACTCACTCTAGTCTGTTGAGGGGCTCCTCTTTAGTATTGACAGATAAGGGAGGATGAAGACAGCTTGTTGACCTCACTCTAGTGTGGTGAAGAGCTCCTGTTTATTATTGGCCGATAAGGGAGGATGAAGGAAGCTTGTTGGCCTTACTCTAGTCTTACGAGGAGCTCCTCTTAAGTATCGGCCAATAAGGGAGGATGAAGACAGCCTGTTGACCTCAATCTAGCCTGATGAGGAGCTCCTCTAAAGTATCGGCAGATGAGGGAGAATGAAGACTGCTTGTTGGCCGATGAGAGGGATGAAGACAGCTTGTTGTCCTTACTCTAGTCTAATGAGGAGCTCCTCTTTAGTATCGGCCGATGAGGGAGGATGAAGACAGCATATTGACCTCACTCTAGTCTGACCAGGATCTCCTCTTTAGTATCGGCAGATGAGGGAGGATGAAGACAGCTTGTTGACCTCACTCTAGCTTGATGAGGAGCACCTCTTTAGTATCAACTGATGAGGGAGGATGAAGACCGCTTGGTGGCCGATGAAGGAGGATGAAGACAGCCTGTTGACCTCACTCTAGCTTGATGAAGAGCTCCTCTTTAGTATCGGCCGATGAGGGAGGATGAAGACATCTTGTTGACCTCACTCTAGCCTGACGAGGAGCTCCTCTTTAGTGTCGCCGATGAGGGAGGATGATGACAGCTTGTTGACCTCACTTTAGCGTGATGAGGAGCTCCTCTTTAGTATAGACCAATGAGGGAGGATGAAGACAGCTTGTTGACATCACTCTAGTCTGATGAGGAGCTCCTCTTTACTATCGACCGATGAGGGAGGGTGAAGACAGTCTGTTGACCTCACTTTAGTCTGATGAGGAGCTCCTCTCTAGTATCGGCCGATTAGGGAGGATGAAGGAAGCTTGTTGACCTTATTCTAGCCTTATGAGGAGCTCCTCTTTAGTATCGGCCGATGAGGGAGGATGAAGACAGCATATTGACCTCACTCTAGTCTGACGAGGAGCTCCTGTTTAGTATCAGTCGATGAGGGAGGATGAAGACACCTTGTTGATCACACTCTAGCTTGATGAGTAGCACTTCTTTAGTATCGACCGATGAGGGAGGATGAAGACCGCTTGTTGGCCGATGACGGAGGATAAAGACAGCCTGTTGACCTCACTGTAGCTTGATGAGGAGCACCTCTTTAGTATCGGCAAATGAGGGAGGATTAAGACAGCTTGTTGACCTCACTATATTGTTATGTGGAGCTCCTCTTCAGTATCGGCCGGTGAGGGAGGATGAAGAAAACTTGTTGACCTCACTCTAGACCGATGAGGAGCTCCTCTTTAGTATCAGCTGATGAGGGAGCGTGAAGACAGATTGTTGACCTCACCCTTGTCTGATGAGGAGCAACTCTTTAGTATCGACCAATGGAGGAGGATGAAGATAGCATATTGACCTCACTCTAGTCTGACGAGGAGCTCCTCTTTAGTATCGGCAGATGAAGGGAGGATGAAGACACCTTGTTGATCTCACTCTAGCTTGATGAGGAGCACTTCTTTAGTATCGACCGATGAGGGAGGATGAAGACCGCTTGTTGGCCGATGACGGAGGATGAAGACAGCCTGTTGACCTCACTGTAGTTTGATGAGGAGCACCTCTTTAGTATCGACCGATGAGTGAGGGTGAAGACAGTCTGTTGACCTTACTCTAGCCTGATGAGGAGCTCCTCTACAGTATCGGCCAATGAGGGAAGATGAAGAAAGCTTGTTGACCTTACTCTAGTCTTATGAGAAGCTCCTCTTAAGTATCGACCGATGAGGGAAGATGAAGGCAGCCTGTTGACCTCACTGTAGCCTGACGAGGAGATCCTCTTTATTATCAGCCGATGAGGGAGGGTGAAGACAGCTTGTTGACCTTAGTCTAGTCTGACGAGGAGCTCCTCTTTAATATCGACTGATGAGGGAGGATGAAGACCGCTTGTTGGCCAATGAGGGAGGATGAAGACAGCCTGTTGACCTCTCTCTAGCCTGATGAGGAGCTCCTCTTTAGTATCGGCCGATGAGGAAGGGTGAAGACAGCATGTTGACCTCACTCTAGTCAAAGGAGGAGCTCCCCTTTAGTTTCGACAGATGAGGGAGGATGAAGATCGATTGTTGCCCTCACTCTAGTGTGATGAGGAGCTCTTCTTTAGTATCGACCGATGAGGGAGGATGAAGACAACTTGTTGACCTCACTCTAGTGTGAAGAGGAGCTCCTCTTTAGTATCGGCCAATGAGGGAGGATGAAGACATCTTGTTGACCTCATTCTAGCCTGACGAGGAGCTCCTCTTTAGTATCTGCCGATGAGGGAGGATGTAGACAGCTTGTTGACCTCACTCTAGTGTAATGAGGAGCACCTCTTCAGTATCGAACGATGAGGGAGGGTAAAGACAGCTTGTTGACCTCACTCTAGCCTGACGAGGAGCTCCTCTTTAGTATCGGCACATGATGGAGGGTGAAGACAGGTTATTGACCTCACTCTAGTCTGACGAGGAGCTCCTCTTTAGTATCTGCCGATGAGGGAGGATGTAGACAGCTTGTTGACCTCACTCTAGCCTGACGAGGAGCTCCTCTTTAGTATCGACCGATGAGGGAGGATGAAGACAGCCTGTTGACCTCACTCTAGTGTAATGAGTAGTTCCTCTTTAGTATCGGCACATGATGGAGTGTGAAGACAGCCTGTTGACCTCACTCGAGTCTGACGAGGGGCTCCTCTTTAGTATCGGCCGATGAGAAAGGATGAGGGGGGATGAAGAAAGCTTGTTGACCTTACTCTAGTCTGATAAGGATCACCTCTTTAGTATCGACAGATGTTGTTCCTCTTATAAGTCGTAACTCTGGTTGAAAGTCGCACAATAATTGATTTTCTTCACAATATTCTTCTAATTGTCTTGTAACTCGCCTCAATATGATTTTGCTGTAATATGGGTGTTGAAAATTGATTGCTAATTGACCAGCTCCAATTTTTTAGGACCTTTTTTGGACTTGAGAAATAATTGTGCATTTTAACTGGCATTGAGCGAATCCAGTCTTAATAGAAGTGTTTATCAGAGTGATGATGCTGTTTGAAAGAGAGGAGACAAGTGTTGCGTTTTATCCTTTGGGGTGTGTTGGTGACCAAACAGTGGAACTGATCTTAGTTAAGTATTAATTATTCTATCAGTTTCAGGTGCCAGAGGACTCTGAGCCATCCTCTTTTCTCCAGATTTTGCCTGAATATATTAGGAAAAGGAGGATTCAAAGCGCTCTGCATTCATTGCAAAGACAGGAATCCAGTCTATGTTGGGGAGGACCAAAGTGCTCTCTTTTGTTCTTTATGATAATAAAATGAACTCTACAGGGTTCTGTTCATTATTTCATTCAAATTGATAACACCAGGTTTGGCCGACAATTGTTTCTCCCCAGCTGCGTCTCCCTTGTGCTTTTTATGGCTGTCACAATCATGAAACAAAAAGCAATGTTGAAAACAAAGTGTTTACAATTTATTCTTCAATGTATTTATCAAGTGTGCCTTGCAATTGGTCGCTGGCCGGCGGGAGGAGGTAGGGTGCAGCTGCATGTGTGCGCAGGGACGGACAGGCGTTGTTGCCGTGTGCAGTGAGATGGACTCTGCCATGATTGACTCTGGCCTCGATTACAGATTGCAGACCTGGTGGCTTGCAGTGTATACCAGCTCGTGGTTGGAGACACACCGGTGGCAGCAGGTGAGCAGTGGTGCCTGGGTGCGCGGGGGCGGCAGTGTCCCTCCCTCTCTCTCTCTCTCTCTCTCTCTCTCCCTTCCTTTCCTTCTCTCTCTCTCTCTCTCCCTTCCTTTCCTTCTCTCTCTCTCTCTCTTCCTTTCCTTCTCTCTCTCTCTCTCCCTTTCTTTCTTTCTCTCTCTCTGCCTTTCTTTCATTCTCTGTTTCTCTGTGTCTCGCTCCTTTGATGTGCGCATGACACACGTTCTGATTTTGTGCTTTATTTTCCAGGCTGTGACATCAAGATTGTCCTGGACGGACCCGATAGGAGTCTTCCGCATTGGTGTTTTGTGTTGTATTTCAATAAAGTTTTTGGTTGTTACTTCAATGATGAGTGACTGTTTCTTGTTCTTCTGACCACACATGTGTATTTCTTTTTGTCATTGTGCGACATCATGCGCTTTTTGTGGCTCTTGTGTCGTGCATGGTATGTGTTTGTCTGGGAGGGGTTCGGGGGGGGGGCCTGGGAGTGGTAGCGGTGGGTGTTGTGGCCCTCATGGGTCTCCGAGCTGCATGATCATTGTCTCCATGGCATCTGTGGGTCTTCAGATGTGGCTCTGGCCTGGGCTCCCTTTCATGCTGCAGGTAGTCGTCCTGCTTAACACCAGCAGAAGGCAGGTGTTAAATCCCTGCTGCTACCGCGGCTTATCGCCTGTTTTTGGTTCGCATCGCAGATCTGGCAGTTCGTTGTGAAAGTGGTGTTGTGGTGTTTTCGTGTGTTTTTGCACGGGAACGCCTACTCTGCATCTCATTAGGGTTAGTTGGTGGTGTCACCCGTGGAGGTAAATTTTGCGGCAGTTATCGCGGGAATACTGGCGATGTCTGCTGTTTGCACCCGCTTGTGAATGGGGCGTTAAATCTATCTCCACTTTTGATGCGTTAAGGTGGCGATAACTCGGCGATAAGTCCTTGTGAATATGCCCGTCAGAGTGCAAAGAAAAACACCTTCAGTAGTTTAGCTCCTCAGAAATAGACGAGGGAAACTCGGGAAAGCAGATAACAGGGTTCCAGACCTTCAGGGCAGAAGTCAAAGAAGCTGAAAATTGCAGGACCTCAGCTGTCCGGATAATACTGCCGATGAGAAAAAAGAAGGATTGGCTCCTTGATCTCTGAATCTGGCCTATTGGGAAGGTCAGGCGGTTTATGTAGTACTCACTGAATCACCTGAAAAATTGCAAAATCTGTACTCGTGTAAAATGCCTTTTTTTTTTTTTTTTACAAATGTCCCTACAAAATGTAAGTGCACCCCTCGCCACTCCTTCGTTGGTTCCACCACAGCCGCTGAGTCGAATAAAAGGAAGGTATGTTCTGCAGGTACAACAATTGAAAAAATCACCAAGGTCGTTTTGTCTCCCATTATCAATACATATTTTAAACAGTAAATGATGGAAGAAATCACTTTGAAATGCGTTCTACTGCTGCCCTAATGACCCCTGACTGACAATTAAAGTAAACAAAGACCAACAACACTTTGCATTCTGGGACTTGTAGTTTCGAGTTTCTCACATCTCAGCCTACAAAGTGCTGTTAGACAGTCAGGGCTGGCTGATGTCTTGTGACACGGGCTGCTTGGCTGCTAAGAGAGAAGGCACTGGGGAGGAGAAGAGGGAATGTGTGAGCTGGAATCCACACTCAGGAAGGTGACATGAGGAGGGTCCAGCAGGAGCGATGGTAAAACACTGCTGAGGAGGAGGAGACGTGCTCTGAGGGCATAGCACAAGGGGAGTACAACAGAGTGACACTGAGAGCCAGGGGAGGCTCCTCCGTTGGAGCAGAGGAGCATCACCCCACTTACAATCCCCCCCAAAAACCCCATGGAAAATCAAATGGCAATAAATTACCATTTTACTTTTCATCCCCCTCCCGAGCAAAGCGTCAGAAAAGGGGCAGGGTACTGCTGAGTGGCAGCAGTAGGCAGGAGAGTGGGCTGTCTATGCACTTATGTTTAAAGTGCGCATGTCTTTTTGGCCAGCCGTCTTGAGACGGCCAGCCACACATGCGCACTTTAACCATCTCTAACCCAGCTGTCTTACGACAGCTGAGTTAGAGTCAGTGCAGGCTTCCAGTGCGGTGTAGAGCGCTGAGTAAGGCCGTTCATTCCAATCAGGCGCTGCTCTCCCAGCATGAGGGCAGTGCCTTGATTGGTCAAGGGAGTTCCAGCCTTCAGGTTCCAGTTCCTGTGGAGGTCCGGAGTGGAGGACATTGCGTTCGCCTGGAACGTTTTTTTGGGTTTTTTTGTACAGGCGCCCACCCTCCCCCTTCTTTCCGTAGATACCTGCCGCTACTGCTGACAGCATAGCACAAGGAGAGTACAACAGACTGGCACTGAGGGGGGCGATGACGAAGATGCCAAGCGTTCCGCACAGCCCATCTGCCCTCCTTCATTCTCACCTTAGAAGTGAAGCCATAAAGTGTGCTTTCTTATAGAACTCACACAGGATTAAGTTTGTTGTCAGTGTTAAATGTGTCGTCACATACTTTGTGCATTATTAAATCATGCTGTATTAAGGTTTTCAATATATTTTTTCATTCGCACTGTGTGTCTGTAAAGCACTCTGAAACCCTGTGCAAATGTAATAAATTGTGCTACACCGAGAAACCAGAGAAAGGTGAGTGCATCACCACTGCAAAAGGGCTTCTGACCACACTGATGGCCATATTTATGGCTTTCGTGGCACAGGGCAGCGCAGCAAGTCACCTTGCAGCACTGCCCTGGGTCACAGGGGAAAGGCAGGAATGCGCCATAATTATCCAATACGGTGCATTCCTGTCCGTTCATCTTGCGCTTGTGCCATTTTGGCAGCCTAACTCCAATGCAGACACCCTTGCACCATGGTCCAAGGGTGCCCCCTTTGCAGCCACAATCGTTTTTGTGGAGGAAGGGGCCCCTCCCTGCAGAAAAACACTCCCAAGATGCGTTTTCCCCATTCAATGTGTGCTTGGCTTCAAAACTATGACTTAAAGTTAGCGTCGCTCTTGCACCACGTTGCAGGGTGCAACAGCGATTCAAAGCGGGTCATAAATATGGCCCTATGTGTCACTGCCTCTTGGGCAATCAGACGGTTTTTCTTGCAGGCATATATGTACCAGAATTTAAATAGAAAACTTGGACTGAATAAGTTATACATGCATGTGGGAGAAACTTGAGCGCTGTGCACTGAAAATACCAAAGGCTTTTGAACGTGCTAACATTCCCACTGCTCGACTTGGAGCATCGTCACTGAACCTGCCTCCAGAGTTTGCAGCATCGCCACTGAGCCTGCCTCCAGAGTTTGCAGCATCGCCACTGAGCCTGCCTCCAGAGTTTGCAGCATCGCCACTGAGCCTGCCTCCAGAGTTTGCAGCTTCGCCACTGACTCTGCCTCCAGAGTTTGCAGCATTGCCACTGACCCTGCCTCCAGAGTTTGCAGCATCGCCACTGAGCCTGCCTCCAGAGTTTGCAGCATTGCCACTGACCCTGCCTCCAGAGATTGCAGCATCACCTCTGAGCCTGCCTACAGAGTTTGCAGCATCGCCACTGAGCCTGCCTCCAGAGTTTGCAGCATCACCTCTGAGCCTGCCTCCAGAGTTTGCAGCATTGCCACTGACCCTGCCTCCAGAGTTTGCAGCAACGCCACTGAGCCTGCCTCCAGAGTTTCAGCATCGCCACTGAGTCTGCCTCCAGAGTTTGCAGCATCGCCACTGAGCCTGCCTCCAGAGTTTGCAGCATCGCCACTGAGCCTGCCGCCAGAGTTTGCAGCATCGCCACTGAGTCTGCCTCCAGAGTTTGCAGCATAGCCACTGAGTCTGCCTCCAGAGTTTGCAGCATCGCCACTTACCCTGCCTCCAGAGTTTGCAGCATCACCTCTGAGCCTGCCTCCAGAGTTTGCAGCATCGCCACTGAGCCTGCCTCCAGAGTTTGCAGCATCACCTCTGAGCCTGCCTCCAGAGTTTGCAGCATTGCCACTGACCCTGCCTCCAGAGTTTGCAGCATCGCCACTGAGCCTGCCTCCAGAGTTTGCAGCATCGCCACTGAGTCTGCCTGCAGAGTTTGCAGGATCGCCACTGAGCCTGCCTCCAGAGTTTGCAGCATTGCCACTGAGTCTGCCTCCAGAGTTTGCAGCATCGCCACTGAGTCTGCCTCCAGAGTTTGCAGCATCGCCACTGACCCTGCCTCCAGAGTTTGCAGCATCATCACTGAGCTTGCCTCCAGAGTTTGCAGCATCACCTCTGAGCCTGCCTCCAGAGTTTGCAGCATCGCCACTGAGCCTGCCTCCAGAGTTTGCAGCATCGCCACTGAGCCTGCCTCCAGAGTTTGCAGCATTGCCACTGAGCCTGCCTCCAGAGTTTGCAGCATTGCCACTGACCCTGCCTCCAGAGTTTGTAGCATCGCCACTGAGCCTGCCTCCAGAGTTTGCAGCATCGCCACTGAGTCTGCCTCCAGAGTTTGCAGCATCGCCACTGACCCTGCCTCCAGAGTTTGCAGCATCGCCACTGAGCCTGCCTCCAGAGTTTGCAGCATCGCCACTGAGTCTGCCTCCAGAGTTTGCAGCATCGCCACTGAGTCTGCCTCCAGAGTTTGCAGCATCGCCACTGACCCTGCCTCCAGAGTTTGCAGCATCACCTCTGAGCCTGCCTCCAGAGTTTGCAGCATCGCCACTGAGCCTGCCTCCAGAGTTTGCAGCATCGCCTCTGAGCCTGCCTCCAGAGTTTGCAGCATTGCCACTGACCCTGCCTCCAGAGTTTGCAGCATCGCCACTGAACCTGCCTCCAGAGTTTGCAGCATCGCCACTGAGTCTGCCTCCAGAGTTTGCAGCATCGCCACTGAGCCTGCCTCCAGAGTTTGCACCATCGCCACTGACCCTGCCTCCAGAGTTTGCAGCATCGCCACTGAGCCTGCCTCCAGAGTTTGCAGTATCGCCACTGAGTCTGCCTCCAGAGTTTGCAGCATCGCCACTGACCCTGCCTCCAGAGTTTGCAGCATCGCCACTGAGCCTGCCTCCAGAGTTTGCAGCATCGCCACTGAGTCTGCCTCCAGAGTTTGCAACATCGCCACTGAGTCTGCTCCAGTGCTTGCAGCATCGCCACTGAGTCTGCTCCAGTGCTTGCAGCATTGCCACTGAGCCTGCCTCCAGAGCGTGCAGCATCGCCACTGAGCCTGCCTCCAGAGCGTGCAGCATCGGCACTGAGCCTGCCTCCAGAGCTTGCAGCATTGGCACTGAGCCTGCTCCAGAGCTTGCAGCATCGCCACTGAGCCTGCCTCCAGAGCTTGCAGCATTGCCACTGAGCTTGCCTCCAGAGCTTGCAGCAGGGCCTCTGAGCCTGCTTCCAGAGCTTGCACCATCGCCACCGAGCCTGCCATCAGAGCTTGCAGCTTCACCACTGAGTCTGCTCCAGAGCTTGCTGCATCACCACTGAGCCTGCCTCCAGAGCTTGCAGCATCGCCACTGAGCCTGCCTCCAAAGCGTGCAGCGATCGCCACTGACCCTGCCTCTAGAGTTTGCAGCATCGCCTCTGAGCTTGCCTCCAGAGCTTGCAGCATGCCCATTGAGCCTGCTCCAGAGCTTGCAGCATCGCCACTGAGCCTGCTCCAGGGCTTGCAGTATCGCCACTGAGCCTGCCTCCAGACCTTGCAGCATAGCCACTGAGTCTGCCTCCAGAGTTTGCAGCATCACCACTGAGCTTGCCTCCAGAGCTTGCAGCATGGCCTCTGAGCCTGCCTCCAGAGTTTGCAGCATCACCACTGACCCTGCTTCCAGAGCTTGCACCATCGCCACCGAGCCTGCCATCAGAGCTTGCACCATCGCCACCGAGCCTACCATCAGAGCTTGCAGCATCGCTACTAGGCCTGCATCCAGAGCATGCAGCCACACCCTGCTGAGCCTGCTCTAAAGCTTGCAGCATCACCACTGAGCCTGCCTCCAGAGCTTACAGCATTGCCACTAAGCCTACCTCCAGACCTTGCAACATCACCACTGAGCCTGCTCCAGAGCTTGCAGCATTGCCACTGAGCCTGCCTCCAGAGCTTGTAGCATCACCACTGAGCCTGCTCCAGAGCTTGCAGCTATGCCACTGAGCCTGCCTCCAGAGCTTCCAGCATCACCGCTGAGCCTGCTCCAGAGCTTGCAGCATTGCCACTGAGCCTGCCTCCAGAGCTTGTAGCATCACCACTGAGCCTGACTCCAGAGCTTCCAGCATCACCACTGAGCCTGCTCCAGAGCTTGTAGCATCACCACTGAGCCTGCTCCAGAGCTTGCAGCATCACCACTGAGCCTGCCTCCAGACTTTGCAACATCACCACTGAGCCTGCTCCAGAGCTTGCAGCTATGCCACTGAGCCTGCCTCCAGAGCTTGCAGGATCACCACTGAGCCTGCTCCAGAGCTTGCAGCATTGCCACTGAGCCTGCCTCCAGAGCTTGTAGCATCGCCACTGAGCCTGCCTCCAGAGCTTGTAGCATCACCACTGAGCCTGACTCCAGAGCTTCCAGCATCACCACTGAGCCTGCTCCAGAGCTTGTAGCATCACCACTGAGCCTGCTCCAGAGCTTGCAGCATCACCACTGAGCCTGACTCCAGAGCTTCCAGCATCACCACTGAGCCTGCTCCAGAGCTTGTAGCATCGCCACTGAGCCTGCCTCCAGAGCTTTTAGCATCGCCACTGAACCTGCCTCCAGAGCTTGCAGCATGGCCTCTGAGCCTGCCTCCAGAGCTTGCAGCATGGCCTCTGAGCCTGCCTCCAGAGCTTACAGCATCGCCACTGAGCCTGCCTCCAGAGCTTGCAGCATTGCCACTGAGCCTGCCTCCAAAGCTTGCAGCATAGCCACCAAGACTGCATCCAGAACTTACAGCGTAGCCACTGAGCCTGCTCCAGAGCTTGCAGCATCGTCTTTGAGCCTGCCTCCAGAGCTTGCTGCATTGCCACTGAGCCTGACTCCAGAGCTTGCAGCATCGCCACCAAGACTGCATCCAGAACTTACAGCATAGCCAGTGAGCCTGCCCCCAGATCTTCCAGCATCGCCACTGAGCCTGCCTCCAGAGTTTGCAGCATCACCTCTGAGCCTGCCTCCAGAGTTTGCAGCATCGCCACTGAGCCTGCCTCCAGAGTTTGCAGCATCACCTCTGACCCTGCCTCCAGAGTTTGCAGCATCGCCACTGAGCCTGCCTCCAGAGTTTGCAGCATCGCCACTGAGTCTGCCTCCAGAGTTTGCAGCATCGCCACTTAGCCTGCCTCCAGAGTTTGCAGCATCGCCACTGACCCTTCCTCCAGAGTTTGCAGCATCGCCACTGAGCCTGCCTCCAGAGTTTGCAGTATCGCCACTGAGTCTGCCTCCACAGTTTGCAGCATCGCCACTGACCCTGCCTCCAGAGTTTGCAGCATCGCCACTGAGCCTGCCTCCAGAGTTTGCAGCATCGCCACTGAGTCTGCCTCCAGAGTTTGCAACATCGCCACTGAGTCTGCTCCAGTGCTTGCAGCATCGCCACTGAGCCTGCCTCCAGAGCGTGCAGCATCGCCACTGACCCTGCCTCTAGAGTTTGCAGCATTGGCACTGAGCCTGCCTCCAGAGCTTGCAGCATTGGCACTGAGCCTGCTCCAGAGCCTGCAGCATCGCCACTGAGCCTGCCTCCAGAGCTTGCAGCATTGCCACTGAGCTTGCCTCCAGAGCTTGCAGCATGGCCTCTGAGCCTGCTTCCAGAGCTTGCACCATCGCCACCGAGCCTGCCATCAGAGCTTGCAGCTTCACCACTGAGTCTGCTCCAGAGCTTGCTGCATCACCACTGAGCCTGCCTCCAGAGCTTGCAGCATCGCCACTGAGCCTGCCTCCAAAGCGTGCAGCCATCGCCACTGACCCTGCCTCTAGAGTTTGCAGCATCGCCTCTGAGCTTGCCTCCAGAGCTTGCAGCATGCCCATTGAGCCTGCTCCAGAGCTTGCAGCATCGCCACTGAGCCTGCTCCAGGGCTTGCAGTATCGCCACTGAGCCTGCCTCCAGACCTTGCAGCATAGCCACTGAGTCTGCCTCCAGAGTTTGCAGCATCACCACTGAGCTTGCCTCCAGAGCTTGCAGCATGGCCTCTGAGCCTGCCTCCAGAGTTTGCAGCATCACCACTGACCCTGCTTCCAGAGCTTGCACCATCGCCACCGAGCCTGCCATCAGAGCTTGCACCATCACCACCGAGCCTACCATCAGAGCTTGCAGCATCGCTACTAGGCCTGCATCCAGAGCTTGCAGCCACACCCTGCTGAGCCTGCTCTAAAGCTTGCAGCATCACCACTGAGCCTGCCTCCAGAGCTTACAGCATTGCCACTAAGCCTACCTCCAGACCTTGCAACATCACCACTGAGCCTGCTCCAGAGCTTGCAGCATTGCCACTGAGCCTGCCTCCAGAGCTTGTAGCATCACCACTGAGCCTGCCTACAGACTTTGCAACATCACCCCTGAGCCTGCTCCAGAGCTTGCAGCTATGGAACTGAGCCTGCCTCCAGAGCTTGCAGCATCACCACTGAGCCTGCTCCAGAGCTTGCAGCATTGCCACTGAGCCTGCCTCCAGAGCTTCTAGCATAGCCACTGAGCCTGCCTCCAGAGCTTGTAGCATCACCACTGAGCCTGACTCCAGAGCTTCCAGCATCACCACTGAGCCTGCTCCAGAGCTTGTAGCATCACCACTGAGCCTGCTCCAGAGCTTGCTGCATCGCTGCTGAGCTTGCATCCAGAGCTTGCAGCATCACCACTGAGATTGACTCCAGAGCTTCCAGCATCACCACTGAGCCTGCTCCAGAGCTTGTAGCATCGCCACTGAGCCTGCCTCCAGAGCTTGTAGCATCGCCACTGAACCTGCCTCCAGAGCTTGCAGCATGGCCTCTGAGCCTGCCTCCAGAGCTTGCAGCATGGCCTCTGAGCCTGCCTCCAGAGCTTGCCGCATCGCCACTGAGCCTGCCTCCATAGCTTGCAGCATTGCCACTGAGCCTGCCTCCAAAGCTTGCAGCATCGCCACCAAGACTGCATCCAGAACTTACAGCGTAGCCACTGAGCCTGCTCCAGAGCTTGCAGCATCGCCTTTGAGCCTGCCTCCAGAACTTGCTGCATTGCCACTGAGCCTGCCTCCAGAGCTTGCAGCATCGCCACCAAGACTGCATCCAGAACTTACAGCGTAGCCAGTGAGCCTGCTCCCAGATCTTCCAGCATCGCCACTGAGCCTGCCTCCAGAGCTTGTAGCATCGCCACTGAGCCTGCTCCAGAGTTTACAGCCACACCCTGCTGAGCCTGCTCCAGGGCTTGCAGCATCGCCAGTGAGCCTGCTCCAGAGCTTGCATCATCGCCACTAAGCCTGCTCCAGAGCTTGCAGCATCGCCAGTGAGCCTGCTCCAGAGCTTGCAGCATCGCCACTGAGCCTGCTCCAGAGCTTGCAGCATCGCAACTGAGCCTGCCTCAAGAGCTTGTAGCGTCGCCTTTGAGCCTGCTCCAGGGCTTGCAGCATCGCCACCAAGCCGGCCTCCAGAGCTTGCAGCATCACCACTGAGCCTGCTCCAGAGCTTGCAGCATCGCCACTGAGCCTGCCTCCAGAGCTTGCAGCATCACCACTGAGCCTGCTCCAGAGCTTGTAGCATCGCCACTGAGCCTGCCTCCAGATCTTGTAGCATCGCCACTGAGCCTGCTTCAGAGTTTGCAGCCACACCCTGCTGATCCTGCTCCAGAGCTTGCAGCATCACCACTGAGCCTGCTCCAGAGTTTGCAGCATCACCACTGAGCCTGCTCCAGAGTTTGCAGCCACACCCTGCTGAGCCTGCCCCCAGATCTTCCAGCATCGCCACTGAGCCTGCCTCCAGAGCTTGTAGCATCGCCACTGAGCCTGCTCCAGAGTTTGCAGCCACACCCTGCTGAGCCTGCTCCAGAGCTTGTAGCATCGCCAGTGAGCCTGCTCCAGAGATTGCACCATTGCCACTGAGCCTGCTCCAGAGCTTGCAGCATCACCACTGAGCCTGCTCCAGAGCTTGCAGCATCACCACTGAGCCTGCTCCAGAGTTTGCAGCCACACCCTGCTGATCCTGCTCCAGAGTTTGCAGCATCGCCAGTGAGCCTGCTCCAGAGCTTGCAGCATCGCCACTGAGCCTGCTCCAGAGCTTGCAGCATCGCCACTGAGCCTGCCTCCAGAGCTTGTAGCGTCGCCACGGAGCCTGCCTCCAGAGCTTGCAGCATCACCACTGAGCCTGCTCCAGAGCTTGCAGCATTGCCACCAAGCCGGCCTCCAGAGCTTGCAGCATCACCACTGAGCCTGCTCCAGAGCTTGAAGCATCACCACTGAGCCTGCTCCAGAGCTTGCAGCATTGCCACTGAGCCTGCTCCAGAGCTTGCAGCATCGCCACTGAGGCTGCTCCAGAGCTTGCAGCATCGCCACTGAGCCTGCTCCAGAGCTTGCAGCATTGCCACTGAGCCTGCTCCAGAGCTTGCAGCATCGCCACTGAACCTGCTCCAGAGCTTGCAGCATCGCCACTGAGCCTGCTCCAGACCTTGCAGCATCGCCACTGAGCCTGCTCCAGAGCTTGCAGCATCACCACTGAGCCTGCTCCAGAGCTTGCATCATCGCCACCAAGCCGGCCTCCAGAGCTTGCAGCATCACCACTGAGCCTGCTCCAGAGCTTGCAGCATTGCCATTGAGCGTGCCTCCAGAGCTTGTAGCAGCACCACTGAGCCTGCTCCAGAGCTTGCAGCATCGCCACTGAGTCTGCCTCCAGAGCTTGTAGCATCACCACTGAGCCTGACTCCAGATCTTGCAGCATCACCACTGAGCCTGCTCCAGAGCTTGTAGCATCGCCACTGAGCCTGCTCCAGAGCTTGCAGCATCGCCACTGAGCCTGCCTCCAGAGCTTGCAGCATCACCACTGAGCCTGCCTCCAGAGCTTGCAGCATCGCCTCTGAGCCTGCTCCAGAGCTTGCAGCATCGCCACTGAGCCTGCTCCAGAGCTTGCAGCATCACCACTGAGCCTGCTCCAGAGCTTGCAGGAATGTCACTGAGCCTGCCTCCAGAGCTTGCAGCATCACCTCTGAGCCTGCTCCAGAGCTTGCAGCATCGCCTCTGAGCCTGCTCCAGAGCTTGCAGCATCGCCACTGAGCCTGCCTCCAGAGCTTGTAGCATCACCACTGAGCCTGCCTCCAGAGCTTGCAGCATCGCCACTGAGCCTGCCTCCAGAGCTTGCAGCATCACCACTGAGCCTGCTCCAGAGCTTGCAGCATTGCCACCGAGCCGGCCTCCAGAGCTTGGAGCATAACCTTTGAGCCTGCCTCCAGAGCTTGCAGCGTCACCAGGGAGCCTGCCTCCCGGGCTTGCAGCCACATCCTGTTGAGCCTGCAGCCACCCCACTGCTGTATCTGACCTCTGACCCTGCCCATGTTCCTATACACCTCAACCTATTCAATTACCATGCTATACCTGCAGCCTATCTGCTGCTGAGAGTCAAGCTCCCCATGTTGACCTGCATTGTATCACTGCTGAAGCTACAGTGAACCCATTGAGGTTCATGGATGGGCCAGCTTCCACTCTAGCGACCTCCTCCACCCTTCAGCCAAGGCTCTCCCATCATGTCCACCAGAGGCTGTGATAGACATGCTGGATGGGCAACTTCAAAGGTGGAAGTGTAAGGGAGGCTAATGAGAACTACAACACTTCCCTCTATCTGCCCTTTTTCAGAGCAATTCTCATGGCATATCTTGTTTGCAGACCATCGCCATGCAGTTAAAGACAGGAGATTAGAGGCTGGCCGTGGCACATATAGGGTACCTGATGCTGGCCTTGGCACATATAGAGTACCTGAGGCTGGCCATGGCATATATAGGATATCTGAGGCTGACCCTGGCACATATATAGGATACCTGAGGTTGGCCCTGGCACATATAGGGTACCTGAGGCTGGCAGTGACACATATAGGGTATTTGAGGCAGGCCATGGCACATATAGAGTATCTGAGGCTGGCCATGGCACGTATAGGATATCTGAGGCTGGCCATGTCACATATAGGGTATCTGAGGGTGGCCATGGCACATATATAGGATACCTGAGGTTGGCCCTGGCACCTATAGGGTACCTGAGGCTGGCCGTGACACATATAGGGAATCTGAGGCTGGCCATGGCACATATAGGGTATCTGAGGCTGGCCATGGCACAAATAGGATATCTGAGGCTGGCCATGTCACGTAAATAGGGTGCCTGAGGCTGGCCATGTCACATATATGATATCTGAGGTTGATCATGGCACATATATGGTACCTGAGGCTGGTCGTGACACTGATAGGGTATCTGAGGCTTCCCATAGCGCATATAAGGTATCTGAGGCTGGCCATGTCACACATAGGGTATGTGAGGTTGACCATGGCACATATAGGATACCTGAGGTTGGCCCTGGCACATATAGGGTACCTGGGGCTGGCTGTGACACATATAAGGTATCTGAGGCTAGCCATGGCACATATAGGGTATCTGCGGCTGGCAATGGCACATATAGGGTACCTGAGGCTGGCCATTGTACATATATAGGGTGCCTGAGGCTGGCCATGTCACATATCTGATATCTGAGGTTGACCATGGCACATATAGGGTACCTGAGGCTAGCTGTGGCACATATAAGGTATCTGAGGCTGGCCATGGCACATATGGGATATCTGAGGCTAGTCATGTCACACATAGGGTATCTGAGGCTGGCCGTGGCACATATATAGGGTACCTGAGGCTAGCCATGCCACATATATGATATCTGACGCTGTCCATGTCACAGATAGGGTATCTGAGGCTGGCCATGGCACAAATAGGGTACCTGAGGCTGGCCATGGCACATATATAGGGTGCCTGAGGCTGGCCATGACACATATAGGGTAGCTGAGGCTTTCCATGACACATATAGGATACCTCTGGCTGGCCATGGCACATATAGGGTACTTGAGGCTGGCCATAGCACATATAAAGGGTACCTGAGGCTGGCCATGGCACACATAGGGTATCTGAGGCTGGCCATGTCACATATAGGGTATCTGAGGCTGGTCATGTCACATATAGGGTATCTGAGGCTTTCCATGTAACATATAGGGTACCTGAGGCTGGCCATGTCACATATGCTAGAAGGGTATGGATCCTTCTTTGGATGTGAGGAGGTAGAAAAACCAGGAATGGGTCATTTTATGATGAATGAAAGGATAAATTAAAATGCGGCAAAATGTGGCAAAAAACACCATTATGTACTTCAATATTTTTTTTTTTTTGTGGTGCAACTTATGCAAATACTTGCTGAAAATATCACGATTAGATGTGAGATGTGGCCATTTTAATCACCTGCACAGCCACCACACAGTGCCGTTGAAAACTGTGCACCAGAAGCTGAGATAGTTTCACTGCCTCCGCTGCAGTAGATGTTGAAATGTTGCTCACAGGACTACCACTGTCCTAGTACAGCAGCAGAGGGTGCCTGTCTTTGAAGTATGTGACCTGCAGCCTTTTCTGAATCCAGAAAAAAGAGGGCTAGGCAGCCAGGACAGCTCTCCAGTGTCCTACGAACTGCCATCATGATGACTTAACTGCACAACTTTAAAAATAATCTTTTAAATCCTGTCACAGAGCACTGAGAACTGGTACTTTAAAGTTCCCACAGCTCTGCTGCTCAACTTAATTACATTTAAGGTTCTTGTTGCTGGTTTCTCCATTTCCCCATTTACGGCTGGGCTTAAATGGGGGAGCCGGGCTCCCACGAGCTTCAATGACTGATTGCCTATTGGTTTGCCAGATGGTAAGGGTGGCTTCCCCGGCTCCTATGAGTGATTTGCCTATTGGTTTTCCAGATGGTAAAAATGGCTTCCCCCGGCTTCGATGACTGATTTGCCTATTGGTTTTCCAGATGGTAAAGGTGGCTTCCCCGGCTCCGATGAGTGATTTGCCTATTGGTTTTCCAGATGGTAAAGGTGGCTTCCCCGGCTCCGATGAGTGATTTGCCTATTGGTTTTCCAGATGGTAAAGGTGGCTTCCCCGGCTCCGATGAGTGATTTTCCTATTGGTTTTCCAGATGGTAAAGGTGGCTTCCCCGGCTCTGATGAGTGATTTGCCTATTGGTTTTCCAGATGGTAAAAATGGCTTCCCCCGGCTCCGATGACTGATTTGCCTATTGGTTTACCAGATAGTAAAAATGGCTTCCCCCGGCTCCGATGACTGATTTGCCTATTGGTTTTCCAGATGGTAAAGGTGGCTTCCCCGGCTCCGATGAGTGATTTGCCTATTGGTTTTCCAGATGGTAAAGGTGGCTTCCCCGGTTCCGATGAGTGATTTGCCTATTGGTTTTCCAGATGGTAAAAATGGCTTCCCCCGGCTCCGATGACTGATTTGCCTATTGGTTTTCCAGATGGTAAAGGTGGCTTCCCCGGCTCCGATGAGTGATTTGCCTATTGGTTTTCCAGATGGTAAAGGTGGCTTCCCTGGCTCCGATGAGTGATTTTCCTATTGGTTTTCTAGATGGTAAAGGTGGCTTCCCCGGCTCCGATGAGTGATTTGCCTATTGGTTACCTGATGGCACAAAGCCCAAAAAATTAAATTAATTTCAAACTGAACTCCTCTTAAAACCATTTGAACCATCTAAGGCACCCTTCCTGGAATGGCCACCAGTTATTTGCCGAAACCCAGAGCAGCCAGCCTCAGTCCGAAACCCTAGTACTTGAAAACCCAGGCAGCCAATGTAGCCAAATTCTGTTTTTGGCAATTAAATACTCGTAGTCCTTACACCCTTTCCTCCATGCTATGCTTCCCATCCCAATCATAATGCCCTCGTCCACTTCCATCATATAATTCGAATGCGTTTTCTATATATTGTGAATGACTCCGAATTCTAACATATTACTCTCATTTTGCACCATTCTGTTGGTAATCTTGTCTCCCTCTTCTCGTGAGGTGCTCTTTGCATCCTCATTTTATCTATTTCTGTCCCTTCTAAAAGTTTGCTTATGTCCCTCTCTTCCCCTCTCTCTCGTTGTTACTACAATGTACCTGTCCTCTGTACCTCTCCCTCTCTCCTCCACGTGGTCTCCATCACTCTGTAAAGGTCCCTCCTTTCAATGCAATGCTACTCTCTTGCCAGCTTCTGTTCAGTGGTTTAATTTATAGCTTGAAAAAAACAACACTTTTTTGGGCAAGTAACATATATTCAAAAATCTAACCCCTACTTTCAAAATCAACCTACTATCTTAATTTTTATGTAGTGCTATCTTCTCCTGTGGTAGCTGAGTGCTGCAGATACCATGGATTTTATGGCGATGGAAGGATGAAATGCGTTCTGTGGGCCCCCAAAGCAGATCTTGCAGGGGGGGACCTCATGTTTCATTACGACACTGCAGACTACAGAAGGTAATGACGGGAAGGGATCTCTTCCTCATCTACGAATCACTCTCCCCACTGACATCCGGGATTCCCTAACTGTCCTGCAATGCAGAGAGACACTGAAGACACACGTTTCCAAGAGCGGTGCTGCCTAAAACCATCAGCACCAGCATCTTCTCTCCCTCACACCATCAGCACCAGCGCCATCTCTCCCTCATACCAGCAGCCCCAGCAGCTTCCCTGCCCACATCATCAGCACCAGCGTCTTCCCTGCCTCACACCGTCAGCACCACTGTCTTCCCTGCCTCACACCATCGGCACCAGCATCTTCCCTGCCTCACACCATCGGCACCAGCGTGTTACCTGCCTCACACCATCGGCACCAGCGTATTCCCTGCCTCACACCATCAGCACCAGCGTCTTCCCTGCCTCACACCATCAGTCCCAGCATCTTCATGCCTCACACCATCAGCACCAGCACCTTCCCTCACTCACACCATCAGCACCAGCATCTTCCCTGCCTCACACCATCTGCACCAGCGTGTTACCTGCCTCACACCATCGGCACCAGCGTATTCCCTGCCTCACACCATCAGCACCAGCGTCTTCCCTGCCTCACACCATCAGTCCCAGCATCTTCCCTGCCTCACACCATCACCCCTAGCATCTTCTCTGCCTCACACCATCAGCACCAGCATCTTCACTGCCTCACACCATCTGCACCCGCATCTTCCCTGCCTTACACCATCAGCACCAGCATCTTCCCAGCCTCACACCATCAGCACCAACTTCTTCTCTCCCTCACAGCATCTGCACCAGCACCATCTCTGCCTCACACCAGCACCAGTGTGCTCTCTGCTTCACACTATCAGCACCAGCATCTTCCCTGCCTCACACCATCAGCACCAGCATCTTCCCTGCCTCACACCATCAGCCCCAGCGCTTTCCCTGCCTCACACCATCTGCAGCAGCTTCTTCCCTGCCTCACACCATCAGCACCAGCATCTTGGTATCAATCTGGGGCCAGATATACAAAGCTTTTATGAGATTGCAAATGACCCAATTTGCAGGATCGGGCCGTTTGCGACCGAAAAAAGCATTTTTTGATGTAAAAATCCCTATTTGCAATTCGGTAACCTGTTACTGAATCGCACTTTGGGTTTGCCATTTGGTATTAGGGAAGGGCGTGTTTAGGGCGTCTCTTCCTAATACCGAATCGAAGTGCTATGTGTGAATGTTTTGCAACCAAAATGCGGTCGCAAAACATTCACATCTTACCACCTACATCAAGTAGGTGGTAACCCATTCACAAATGGGAAGGGGTCCCCAAGGGACCCTTTTCCCTTTGTGTATGTTTGGAAAACATTTTTTAAGAGCAGGCAGTGGTCCATGGCCTGCTCTTAAAAAATGAAAAGAAACTTTTCATTTTTATAACTTTCTATTTTTTTGTTTTTAAACACATCCTGTTTTCCTTTAAGTATTACAAAAAATACATGCTTTATTAAAAAGCAATCAAAGACATGGTGGTCTGCTGACCCCGGCAGGCTACCATCCCAGTGATTTTTGCCCTTCCCAATGGGTTGCAACTTGAGACCTACCTCATGAATATTAATGAAGTAAGCCTATTTGCGGCCCACTGGGATCGCAGAAAGTGTAAATCACACTTTCCTACATTGGTGTTTGCGATTTCCATAAAGTAAATCGCAAAAAAAATTATTTAGTAATCGCAAACCTTTCCCTACGTACCTCTGGCCCCTGGTAATGTTACCTGGGCACTCGCTCTCTGTTCAGCACTCCATTGCCTCCCAGCTAGGTCTGCACTACACAGATTCCATTACATACATGAACACATATGTTAACATGGCACAGTCTGTGCAGACACAGCGAAGAGAGTCTGCGCTTATGTAGCGCTTGACCAGACTAGACCAATGATGTCGAAGTTAGAGCGGTCGAAGAATCGCAACATATCATCAAATCACTCGTTAGATATTGATGAACAAAGAACATATGAAATAGGCGAGGAAGGCCCAACGCCGCGGGAAGCGCAGTCATTGGATGACTGCGCTGTTTGACAATTAGAATTTCCAATCCTAACGTAAAATGCATTTTGTCCTCATTATGAACGCCCAAGATGTCTATTTTCTCTCAGATTGAATTTTTCCTGCAAACACAATTTGCTGGAAACTGCATCTGTCAGGTTGAACTTGCAAGCAGGTCAAGTTCCTCTTCCTGAATCTTTTAACAATTCCGAACAGGACTGCGCGCCAGACCTCATAATCTTTCTGATATATTCTCTTTGCCTCGCGGGCAAACACAACTCCCCGCGCGTCAATGAAAGTAATCCAACTGCTGTCACATTGCATTCTGAGCTGCAGCAAAAATCCAAATCTATCATTTATAAGAAGCCAGTGGGGCGAATCATGTGATGTGGGGCGGGATTAAAAGTATGTTTTTCTTCTTAATGAGGACTCGCACTCAGGGTGACTCTGCAGACATCTCCTTTGTTAGGCAAATAAAACCATCTTCTCGCTTTCATGTGGCGGCGACAACCAGAGGGTTCGGCGATCATCCGAGTTTAAGAAACATCCGGCGGATGCATACACCTGACCTCCTGTCTGCTAGTGTGATCATGCCTTTGTGCACCAGACAAGCATTTATGCAAATGAGAGAAGTGCAATCCGCAAAAGGACAAAAAGAAGGGATTCCAAAAGAACAAGGGGCCTGATGTAGCAAGCGATTTACAACAGGGAAGGTCAGATTTGTCCCTTTGTGTAGAGTCGCGGTCTAGCTCTCCGCGTCACGTGACCGGGCGGTAGCCCCGCGGCCGGACGTGACGCGGGGGGGCGAGACTGGCTAGAGGGCGACTCGGCAAAGAAGGACGCGCTCTCTCCTACCGGAGAGAATATATTTAATAAAGGTGACGTTGCACCTTCCATGCTGTGTCTGCCTCGTTCATCCACACGGGAGGCGGACTTGCAGCACCACAGTGGCGACGAGGCGGAAGACCCGCGCACCGCCTGAAATCTACACCGGCAGGTAGGGGAGAGCAAACGCGGCCCGCCAGGTTCAGGGCGCCCTACTTCCTGCGCACCTCGTGCTCTAGCCACCAGCACTCCCACCTCGGCGCAGCGCAGCCCGCTTCACGGCGCGTCCTACGGCCGCACCCACGACCAGCTCGGCGCGCAGATCGACGCGCACACTCTGTAGGCCCTACACTGCACAGGCACAGTCCCTGTTCCACGAGGCCCCAGCACCAACCAGTGCAGGCCCCACCACAGTCAGGAAGGGGGCACGGCAGCACTCCTTCCCACCTGCGCCTTAAAAAGGTCTCTGGCCTCCGCTCCAAGCAGCCTCGGTGTCCACTAGACCCTGCAGGACACTGCCATAGATACCATCACGCCCTGGACACCACGGAGACTCCACCCCTACGAGCCCCCATCGGAGCACCACGAGCACCACCAGTGCCGCGACTGCCCACGCCACCCGCACCATGTGCGCACAGACCTTCTCCCTAACCAACCCGGTGCCCTTCCTACCCAAGCCCGGCGAACCAGCCATGCAGTGGGCTGACTGGAAGGCGTACTTTCTGAACTACCTCTCAGCGTTAGAAGACGAAGGCAAAGAAGAATTTTCGAGCAAACGGCGCAAAAAGATCCTCCTCCATAATCTAGGCCCGGAAGGTCTGCGGGTGTACGTGCAAATGGTAACAAAGACGAGGGCCCCAGATGATGTCGACGTCTTCCAACAGGCCCTCGACGACCTGGACACCCACTACCAGCCCGTGGTGTGCACCGCCATTGACCGCTATAACTTCTTCCAACGGAAACAGGCGGAAGCGGAATCGGTGGAGGATTATGTAGCGGCCCTGAAGCGCCTGCCATCAACTGCAAATTTGGCGTCCTCCACGACGACTTCATACGGGACCAAATCATCATGCACTCCACCCAGTCAAGCGTCCAGGAAAAACTATGGGTCAGCGGCGAAGCGCCTCTTCCTGAGATCATCGCCATCGTAAAACGAGCGGAGCTATCCAAACGTTGCGCCCTCGCTGCTAAGAAAGACACGACGCCGCCGGCTACAGTGTGCAAAATCTCCGACCGCCCAGCACCACCGCCAAGACCCTTGCCGGCCCCCGACCCACCTCGCCAAGCCGCGTTCAGGTCCAGCCGCACCAGCCGCGCCCCCCAGGGCAGACAAGGAACTTGTTATAGATGCGGCAGCCAATCCCACATGGGCAATGACAAGAAATGCCCGGCGTTCCACGTTAAATGTTCCTTCTGCAACATCACAGGACACTTCAGCAAAGTCTGCCGTTGGAGGCCCAGGACTGCGGCCGTAAAGTACGTGCAAGACGCCTCGGAGGCTCCGGAAGAAGCAGATCTCTCTGATCCAGATAGCATTCTCTGCATTGAGGATCACATTTTGGGCATCAGTGACGTCACGGCCAAACGGCCCTCCTGCAAAGTGCTGATCGGTGGCGTCCACGTTATCATGGTGGCGGACTCCGGATCGCCCTACACCATCATACAGAAACAGATATGGGACAAAGACTTCGCCCCTGTGTGGGCGACCAACTGTGCCCAGCGGATATCCAACCAGTCACATACACAGGAGAAAGGATCCCCATGGTCGGCTACCAGGAACTCCTGTTTCAGTTTAACGGACGACGTACCAGGGCGAAACTGTACGTGGCACACAAGGGTCCATCAGTCCTGGGCTGGGCTGACCAGGGAGCACTCGGCATTCAACTCCACCCCGGAAGCAAGACACAGGTACTCTTGACTCAGGACACATCCCTGCCGACCGCCCTACAAACAGAATTTCCCACCGTATTCAGCGACCACATTGGAAAACTGTGCAAATACACCCACAAGATCGTCCTCAAGGACGGGGCGGTCCCAGTCGTGCACAAAGTACGGAACATCCCGTTCAATTGCCGAGAAGCAGTACAATTGGAACTTCAGAGGCTAGAAGACAGCGGCATAATTGAACCTGTCGAATGCGCCGAATGGCTCTCACCTGTGGTCGTGGCACGCAAACCGAGTGGGAAGATCCGTCTCTGTATTGATCTCCGCGAGCTCAACAAAAACATTGTCGTGGAAAAGTTTCCGCTGCCCAGAATCAGCGAACTACTCGCCCAGACCAAAGGGATCAAGTGGTTCTCTACCATTGACCTCAAGGCTGCCTACCACCAGATCTCCCTCCACCCATCATGCAAGACACTCACGTCGTTCATCACACCCTTCGGGTGCTACAGGTTCAAACACCTACCCTTCGGGCTTGCATCGGCGGCAGCCGTCTTTCAAAAACTTATGCACAAGCTGTTCCAAGGCGTCCACAGAGTCCTCTATTTTCAGGACGACATCCTCGTCATGGGGAAAACCCGAACAGAACACGATGACATCCTGCGCACCGTCCTCAAAACCCTGGCAGCCAACGGCCTCACAGCGGAACTAGAGAAGTGTAAATTCGGTCTCAACAAGGTCACATACCTGGGGCATGAGATCAGCCACGTGGGGATCACCCCCAAAACAGCCAACATAGAAGCCATCAGGGCAGCGCCCTCCCCGAAAACCAAAGACGACGTTCACTCATTCTTGGGGCTAGCGGAGTTCTACAGTAAGTTCGTGAAGAACTTTGGAACGAAGACCCACAGCCTCCGCCAGCTATTCAAGGAGAAGAACAGCTTTGCCTGGACAGAAGAGACGGAAGCGGAATTCACAGCCATCAAACGCGACATCTGCACGGCAGTCCCCCTACAGGGCTTCGACGGAGCCGCACCCAGCGAAAAAGGACTGGGAGCAGTTCTCTCCCAGCAGGCCACCAAGGGCACCATCACCACAGTGGGGTTCGCCTCACGCTCCCTCACCCCCAGCGAAGAAAAATACAGTGTCATCGAGAAAGAAATTCTGGCAGTCACCTGGGCGATGGAGAAATTCCGACAGTACCTATGGGGATCCCGCTTCACGCTCCGGACCGACCACAAGCCCCTGGTCAAAGTCCTCACCTCCAGCAGCAACGCAACAGCCACCCCGCGTATCGCCAAAATGACATTGCGCCTGTTGGACTTCGTGTACGATGTAGAATACATCCCTGGCTCACAGAACAGAGTGGCGGATTTCCTGAGCAGGGCCTCTGCCATGGAAGCACCAGCCACATCATCAGAATGGGAGGACTACAGCGTGGCCTTCCTGACAGACCACGAACACACCATCAGTGCTCAAGAGGGGGCGGAAGCATACCTGCAGGACCCGGTACTGTCCCAGGTCAAGGAATACGTCACGCAGGGCTGGCCGGAAAAAAAGCACGTCAACAGCGACCTCAGGAAATTCTGGGAGGTCTGCGATGAACTCTCTATCGGCGAGGACTCCGTCTTCCTTCTACGAGGGGATACAGTGGTGCCCCCGAAGGCCCTGCTGGACCACATCCTTCAAATCAACCATGAAGGCCATCTGGGCATCGTGAAGGCTAAAAAGCGGATTAAATCGCTTTCTTGGTGGCCAGCCCTGGACATCCAAGTTGAAAGGTTTGTGAGGAGCTGCGCCCACTGTGCCAGGGCGGACAAAACCCTTGTCACCATGAGGCCCCCCATGGGCGAGTTCCCCACCCCCAACAACCCATGGGAAGACTTATCTATAGACATTGTAGGCCCTGTCCTCGATACATGGGGCACACCCAAACACCTCATTGTGGTCGTGGATCGCTACTCCAAGTGGCCGGAAGTGGAAGTCTGCGAAGCGGCGGACTCCGACGCCATCATCGCCCTCCTCACCAACATCTTTTGAGGGAGGGCATCCCCAAGTCCATCACCAGCGACAATGGACCCCAGTTCACTTCTGCCAAATGGACAGCCTTCACCAACAGAAACGGCATCCAAACAAAGCGCATGCCGGTGTACCACCCAGCAGGAAATGGCCAAGTGGAACGCTTTAACCGGGTGATCATGGGCTCGATACAGGCAGCAATCAGTGCCGGCAAGAACTGGGAGGCGGAAGTCAGGAAAACAGTGTGGGCCTACCGCATCACACCCACCTTGACAGGCTACAGCCCATTCAAAATCTTGAGAGGCAGAGAACCCTTCACCAGGGACAACACAGCCTGGATGACCATGAGACTCCAAAGCAAATGGTCTCCCGCCATTGTCCGCAGCAACATCGCGAAGGCGCAAAGCATATACAAAGCACACTATGACAAACGGAACAGCGTGCAGAACAATACCTTGCAGGAAGGCGAGTGGGTCAGAGTCAAGAAGGGCCAACTGGGACTCAAAGGAGACAGCAAGTTCAGTGAACCCCTGCGGGTAATAGAGGCATACAACCGCTCTGCCTTACTAAGTGATGGAAAGGTGTGGGCCCAATCCAGAATGGCCAAGTGCAACAAGATCTTACAGAGGGGCATGGGCAACAGCGGAGTAGGGGATTGCACCAGCGACATGGACACACCAGCATCCCCCATAGACTACGGGAGCGCAGCCGGACCACCCAGCGTGGAAGGACAATCACCTACACAATCGACGCAGCACACACCCAACCAGGAAGTGGACGAAGGAAGCAGCCCGAGTGAGGAGTCAAACGTCTCCTGCAATGACCGGGAACAGAACACAGGGTCAGACGGACCCTGCGGAGGAAATGAGCAAGTGACTGGAACACACACCCGGAAGGGCCGTGCGGTGAAGCTACCGAAACACCTCAAGGACTACCAGTTGTAAATTTCTCTCTCTCTCTCTTTCTCTCCCTCTCTCTTTCTCTCTCTCTCTCTCTCTCTCTCTCTATCTCTCTCTTTGCCTATATACCTGTGGACACAGTTACGGCATATCTGCCAATTGTTAAAGGGGAAGATGTGTAGAGTCGCGGTCTAGCTCTCCGCGTCACGTGATCGGGCGGTAGCCCCGCGGCCGGACGTGACGCGGGGGGGCGAGACTGGCTAGAGGGCGACTCGGCAAAGAAGGACGCGCTCTCCCCTACCGGAGAGAATATATTTAATAAAGGTGACGTTGCACCTTCCATGCTGTGTCTGCCTCGTTCATCCACACGGGAGGCGGACTTGCAGCACCACACTTTGCGACCGCAAAATGGCTTTTTTAAATGTGCCACGCCCATATTGCGATTTGCTAACATGTTACTGAATCGCAGTTTGGGTTTTGGAATAAATATACAATCAGTATTTCAAAGGTTTTTTTTAATCTGGATTCCTTTACCAGTCTCTTCACCCTCGGGGGTAGCCTGTGGAAGAATAGACAGGCTGTTAGACTCCAGTTTAGTTTTAATTTGTCCTCACCTTTTTCGAATTGCGCTGAGCAGCTCTGATCCTTTCACCCCCGACACGCCCTATGGATGACGGGCTACAAAGCGAGCCTCATTGCGCCCGAAGAAGCACCTAAGGCAAGCCCGTCTGCGCCCGTCCACATCTGGACCATGCCTAGGGCCAGACCCCCTGCGTGTTTTCAGTTCCACTCACGTTCAGGAATGAACTCTTGGCACTTAACACATCAGGTAAGAATCCCTCTTGTGTTACTTCGGAGCCTCATTGCGCCCGAAGAAGCACCTAAGGCAAACCCGTCTGCGCCCGTCCACATCTGGACCATGCCTAGGGCCAGACCCCCTGCGTGTTTTCAGTTCCACTCACGTTCAGGAATGAACTCTTGGCACTTAACACATCAGGTAAGAATCCCTCTTGTGTTACTTCGGAGCCTCATTGCGCCCGAAGAAGCACCTAAGGCAAACCCGTCTGCGCCCGTCCACATCTGGACCATGCCTAGGGCCAGACCCCCTGCGTGTTTTCAGTCCCACTCACCTTCAGGAATGAACTCTTGGCACGTAACACATCAGGTAAGAATTCCTCTTGTGTTACTTTGGAGCCTCACTGCATCTTAGGTGCATTGAAATGCAGAGAGTGCAATCTCCCACTCACAAATGACACAACTGTCTCTAGCAATCTAAACAGTTTTGTGGAAATTAATATTCCGTCTAGACAGAATACCATTACGTGTACACTACTTAATGCTAGATCCATAATAAAGAACAACATTGAATTTGCCAACTTTTTAGATACGCACAAGCTTGATATTGCATGTATAACAGAAACATGGGCCGATTCGGCTTCAGCCCCTGACTTGGTCTTGGCTACCCCACTGGAGTATTCTATTTTTAGACTGGACAGAGTCGGTAAGAGGGGCAGAGGATTGGCGATAATTTATCACAATCCGTTCACTACCTCCTTCTCCGCAGCACCCACAAAGCCCGAATGCGAAGCATTTCTGTTCCAAATAGAGCTAATAAAAAATGATACATTCAAAGGCTTACTGCTTTATCATCCCCCCGGCCCCAGATATTCCGTCACTCAGGTTCTTAGCCCGCTACTTGAATCAAGTCCAAACGTATCAAAGTTTACGGTCCTAGAGACTTTAATTTTTACTTACAGACCACTGCTGACAGAGTCTCAGAATCCTTGGTTGATACTATGCTTGTCTGGGTTTACTCCAACTACAAGATGCAGCAACTAATGCAGCTGGCCACACGTTGGATGACATTTTCTCTGATAACCCTTATCTTAAATTCACTGCTTCACTACCACTGACATGGTCTGACCATAGAGCAGTTATATTTGAACTTAAAATACCCTGCATACAGTCAGTAGTCAATACTTCCCCCACTGCCATAAAGGTGTCGGGCACAATATTTACTCATTGCAACTTAGCTTAGGGCTTTCCAACTCTAAGCCTATTGTCGTCAAAGATCTTGTGTCGGCCATATCAGACTACTCCAAATGGTTAGGCTCAGCGATAAATCCACTCGCGCCAAAAAACATATACCAACCTGAGAATTACCTTGTCAGAACCCTGGTTTTCCAACAAACTCAGAGATCAGAAACAACTCTGCCTGAGACAGGAGGATAGGTGGAGAAAGGACTACGATCCTATGGAAAGATGCACTTATAAACAGTCTATTGGTGACTACAAAGCCTTGATCATAATGGAAAAGACTCTATTTCACCAATAACATTGAGACCTCTAAGAACTCTTTTAAAGAACTATTTAGGACAGTTAAGAAACTTGCCAATCTGCCCGAGAAAAACAATACCAACTGTAATCAAGCCTTTTGCAATTCTCCAGCAGGTTTCTTTCAGGCTAAAATGGAGGACGCTTATAATACCTTCACGGCAAATGAGCTCTTAGACTTAGAATCTCCGGATGATAATATCTTGCCCATTACTTCAGAAATTCTGTGCTCTCTCTCCTTGCTTAGCACCGAACAGGTGTTTATGCTTGGCCAATTCTATCAAATCAGCTTCTCCTTTGGACACGTGTCCTCCAAAGATTATACATCGAGCACCTGAGATCATATGTTCTCATCTTGTTAACATCTTTAATGATATGAGCAGCTCTGGCTACTTCCCCAGAGGATGGAAAAGAGCATCTATCCTCCTGCCATTGAAAAAATCCAATCTTGACCCTCAAGATCCTAGTAGCTATAGACTCATCTCACGTCTCCCATTCCTGGATGAAATGCAATTAACCTAGAACTGGCCTCTTTTCTAGACGCCAATAAACTACTCAATTCCACACAGTTTAGATTTAGGAGGAAGCACAGTACCGAGTCAGCACTGATTGTTGCCTCAGAAGATTTAGGAGCCACACTCGACATGGGAGGTAAGGCTGCTCTCCTTTTATTAGATCCTTAGGGGGCATTTGACAGCGTCAATTATAAACCGTTGATTGACTATCTTTTTGATATAGGCATTAGGGGAACGCCTCTTTCTCTCCTGAAGTCCCTTTTTGTTTGATAGGCAACAATTTGTTGTTATGATCGAATTTGGTTCTGATGCTTTCTCCCGGCCTAGTGGGGTGCCTCAGGGCTCCTCCGTGAGTCCAACCCTATTTAATCTTTAAGTCACTCCACTGGCCAGACTCATCAAATCTTTTGCATTCTCATTGGTCTCGTATGCTGATGACACACAAATTGTGGTCTCAGTCTCCAGCAATCTTGATGATACAGCTGCCAGATTCAATGGCTGCATGCGACAAATTGACAACTGGATGAAAATTAAGGGGCATATTATCAAGAACGGCGTTAAAATTATCGCCGCTTTAGCGGCAGAAAACTGCGGCTAAAGCGGCGATAATGGGCTTGATAATATGCCCCAAATTGCATTAAGTTAAACTTAGGAAAAACGGAGGTTCTTCTCCTTGGCAGTGATATCTCCCTCTGGACTCCCAGTTGGTGGGCACAAGAACTAGGTATGCTGACAACCCCAGTGAGGAAAGTTAGGAATCTGGGGATTGTATTTGAGAATAAGCTGAGCTTTGAAGATCAGGTCAATGCGGTGACTTCTTCAGCCTTCTTCACCTGAAGATTATTAGGAAAGTATGTCTTTAATTCCCTCTGACCTTCAGAAATCTGGAGTGACCGCTCTTGTCTTATCCAGATTGGATTATTGCAATGCTCTTTTTTTGAACATGCAGCAAAGACTCCACAAACTGCAGATCCTGCAGAACGCAGCAGCACGTCGGCGATAGGGGGTTCCTAGACACCAATCAGCCTCTCAGGCTTCAGTCAAGTTGCACCCGTTACAAAGCGCATCGAGTTCAAGGCCCTCTGTATTGTCTTTACGCCCTGCATTACTCGGGCCCTGAATACCTTAAACAAACTTTTACCTGGTACACTCCTCCAGAGAGCTTGAATCGCCATTCCTAAGTTTAAACGAGCTTCTTGGGGTGGCAGACGTTTCATAACCCGTGCGGCCAAACTATGGAACTCTCTTCCTCTTGACCTGAAAGAAAGCTCAAATCTCCTCCCCTTCAGACATTTTCTAAAAACATGGCTCTTTCATCAACTGCCCTGATTCTTTGTTATGCCTTCATACAGTAGCAGCGTCAAGACGCCCCCGGGCAGTCAATCGCTTTATAAATATACATTTCATTTCAGAGGGGCATGTAAAAGGTGATCCTTCCAATTTCAGATTCTTAAGCTACTATATTAATATTTTGCAACCAAAACCCAGTTGCATTACATTAATTTTTTTACCACCGAATCAAAAGTGACGGTAAACATTCGCAAACAGGAAGGGATACCAAAGGACCACTTTCCCCTTTGTGAATCTCAAGAAAAACATTTTTACAAGCAGGCACTGGTCCTTGGGATCACCTCCTGCTTGAAAAAAATGTTTTGAAGTGTATTCAATATTTTTCCCCTTAGGAAAATGGGCCGCATTGAAATAAAAAAACAATTGCTTTATTTAAAAGCAATCACAGACATGGTGGTCTGCTGACTCCCAGCAGACCACCATGCCTGTTACTTTCACCAATCTTGGAGGGTCTCAATTTGTGACCTACCTCATGCATATTAATGCGGTAGGTCGAATTGTGACCCACTACGAATCGGTATTTTGTGAGCCAACCTATTAATACTTAACTTAGTTCACAAAATACCAATGCATTTGGTAGAGGTAGATGGGAAAATTGCAACGACTTCTACTGCATGCATTTTAGTAGATTCCTTTTAAGAAACTGCAAATTGTTATTTGGTGCAATTTACGATTTCTTAATCGGATTTAGAACACATCAGGCAGGCATCCTTGGGAATCGCTGATCTGTTCCTCCAGACATATATTATGCATTCTGATGCAACCAGGTGTGCAGACAAGCTGGTCTGATGGTGCTTGTGTCCCTATCGGGAGGGGTCCTGGCCCGGCAGTTTGGGATGACTGCTCCCACTGGAGCGGGGCCAAGTCTGATATTCACATCTCTCTAGAGTGGCATAGTGGAAAAGCATGATGCACTGGACTGCGACCAAACCAATTGCTAATGTCAGTGGCTGAGATTAATTGAACTATTTCTTCTATCTCTTAGTTTGTTGCAGAAGATGCTCTAAATTGCACAATGTTGCAAATAACCATAATTTTTGTGGTATTCCCCCAGATTTTTGTCTACTGTTGCTGAACCCATTTATGTTGGCCGCAGGACTCTGCCCACTTTAATCCTGCTAACCAGTGGTAACGTGCTTGTGCTCCCCCTTGAAACATAGTAAAAGTGACATATTCCTAATACTGTAACATTTAAAATACTTAAAGGTCTTTACTATATGGTACTACATTTACCCAGAGCCTGTAAATTAAAAGCTAGTTGTGGGATGTAGCCAGTGCTTAATTTGAGCTAGTGGTTTCCGGTGCTCGGCATCACACTTAATTCTTAACACCAGCACTTATGACAGGCTTCCACATGGAGGCGCTGTTTGTCAAATTTAGAGCCAAACACAACAATAATTATGTATTTAATCAATATACATTAAAAACTACTAATGCCTGCTGCCAAAGCCATTCTTATGGCGATGGGGGACTGGAATAGTCAGATTTGTCACACATGTAGGAGTGGGATGGTTGGTAGTTGTGTTGAAACTGTAATTGGCAATGCTGACAGTGGCAATGGGTGCTGCAAGTGGAAGTGGGCTCCTGCAAGGGCCCTGGTGCTTATTGTTTTAAAATTAAGCACTGGAACACTCATTGTGCCACTTACTTAAATTCACTATAAACATGTCTCCAGGGTTGTGCCCCTGCAGTCTGGGTATTCAATTGTAAGCTACTATTTCCACCTGGCACAATAAACCTTTTGCATCCCTAAACTGCCTTTTTTAATGCCTATAAGTCACTCCCAAGGTTGACCCTAAAAGCCCATAAGGCAGGGTGCATGGTATTTAAAAAGAAGGACATGTATGTTTAACATTTTATATGTCCTGGCATTAAAAAACCTTCAAAGCCATTTTTCACTGTGCCAAGACTAGCTCTCCCATAGGTTACAATATAACAACTTATAGTGGTTAGTTTTAGTTTGAGAGCTGCTAAAAAATTAATTCAAGGACTCATTTTAAAAATAATTTAAAATCCAACTTAGGGCCCGATTACGATGTCGGGCAGAAAGCCATCCGACAGCTATTCGAAGGCTTTCCACCCAAAATCAATGGTTTCCATCCGACTGGAAAATTTCAATACTGGCGATTGGAGGGAAACCCGCATGGGGATTCCCCTCAGCTTCTTACAGGCTCAAAGAGCCCGTCGGGGCGGCGGGTGGATTGGTAATCCCAAAATTATGGTAGAGCGTCAGGATTACGATGTCGCTTTCCCCCTGCCCTTTTATGGCGGTCCGCCCGCCATGAAAAGGCAGGCGGAAAGTGTCTTTGGGGGCCCCTAGCAGGGCCCCCTTCCCCCGTGCCCTCCGATATGGGGCCTACGGGGGGCACCTATGGTGATCCCCTAAACATCCCTGCACCATATGGCAGGCACAGCATGGTGCCTGCCACACAGTGCAGGGATGTTTGTAAACATCCATTTTTCAACTGTAGCTTGTGCTGAGGCCCTTTTCCACCCGCCGCACAAGCTGTAATTGAAAAATTGATGTTTCCGACTGCCCGGGTTGGAACCACCGACCTATGGTCGGTCAGTTCAATTCTGCAGTGGTGTCAGTCAGACACTCATCTGACCGACATCATAATTAGGACCTTAATATTACTATTTTAGAAAGAGATACTTTTAGAAAGTTGTAATTTCGCTGTCTATGCCAAATGAGCCTATCTGCCAGTGTCACCTGATTGCTGATGGATGCCCTGTGATGAGATGTACTTTACTCCCAGGGTACAGTGGGAAAGCTTACAGTAAAACACAAAGGGAGTGCTGCTAAAGTGGGTATTGTTAGCCCCGGGAACCTTTACCCCATTGGTTAGGGAGTGGCCAGGAGTTTCTGGCACTGGGCTTAAATGCAGGACCACCAGTACCCTCCTCAGAACCCTCCTGGACCTGTGGAGGATCAGAAGTACTGTCCTGCTGTCTGAAGAACCTGAAGGAAGACTGTACCTGCTTGCCTTGAACCCAGCACCCCAGACGTGACTCCAAGGGTCAGTTGGCTGACTTCCTGTTTGAGCTACAGGGACAAAACAAGCTTCCAGATGCCTCTGTCCCTGCCACCGCCCAGCTGATCAGTACCAATTGAACCTTCCCTGGATCCTTCTGCTGGGCTCTGTTGGAATGAGACATAACTTCCAAGTGATGGACCCTTGGCTGGTGCTAGAGTGTACTCCTCTTGTCCAAACTGAAAAAGCTGGGACTTAGAAGCTTTTTGCCAACATTTCCTCCAGAGAACTAATGGGAGACCAGGACTGCTGTCTAGCCAAAGCTGTCGGCATCGATCCGCCGGTCAGATTCAACTTGTTGGTTTGTCTCGCTGACGGAGTTCTTACTTCCAGAAAAGTTTCTAAACCCAAACACAGAGAGTTTCATCGGGATCGACGCCAAGTCCCCTCGACATCAATGGCTTCCCAGGCATTGACTCTGGACTTCGCCTGCCCTGAGCTTTCCCACAATTATGAACGACTACTCTGGGATCCCACTCTCCAGCAACCTGCAGTCCAGCAGCCATGTTTTGACTCCATCTTGCAGCTCAGCCCACTGATGACTTCTCAATGGCCACCTTTTCTACAGAAACATTTCTAAGTCCGAAGGTAAACTTTCCACCATGACAAACCTGGTCCATGTATCTGACTAGAGCTCCATCATGGTGGGCCTTAATTTTTTACTTTGACCCAGTCTAGCACGACCAGATATTGCGGTTGGTGCTGTGTGCTTTTTAGTGTCATTTTTAATTCAAAATGTAAAAATTGACATCTCAAGTTGTACTTGTTGTTTTTTTGTCATTTTATTTATCAAAATATTCTCTAGTTTTCTAAATTGGTTTGAGGATTTTCTTGTGTGGTGTTTTTCATGTTATTACTGTTTAAAGTGCTGCATAAATACTTTACACATTGAGTTAAGCCTGACTACTTTGTGCCTAGCTACCAGAGGGATAAGCGTTGGTTTGTTTAGTGACTTTAGTGGTTCACCTTGAAAGAATTTGTGATTATTATTTGAGGTGGGTTTTCAACCCCTCAAATAATACTCCAGTTTCTTACACAGATTGTGCACAGACTTGAGTCCCATGCTCACTGCGCCTTATGCTTAAAGCTATACTTCACTGACGAGGCTAAGCAGGCTGAAATGACTTTGGGTTCACTTGTGTTCCTATCTGGAGAGGACTTCACCTAGTAATTCAGGGTGAACTGTTGCTAATGGAGATTTTCTTCATCTAGAGTGGAAAGGTTTGCAGTTTAGCCCTCACATTTAACTGCAATACTATCAGTTTACATGTGTGTGCATTATACTGTACATCATCAGTGACACATATTTTGCTGTCACATTTAATATTCATGTGTGTTGTTTTCTGACAATCTTCATCCTTATTCATTTTATATCTGCATTGTTTACGTGAATTAAGGTAACATTGTTAAATGAGAGCATTTCATGATGTTATCCCATCCTTATCATAGTCCTTTATGAGATTGGCATCCAAGGACTCTCTCTCCTCTCGCTCTCCTCTGGACCTTCCAAAAGGATAGAACTCAACCTGTCATCCGACACCTTACTCCTTGGAAACCCTCAAACTCATCTGCGGAGTGCCTCAATGTTCATTGATCAACCCCACCCTCTTCAATGCATGTATTATTCCTCTGGCCAACATAATTTGTGCAAAGAACATCAACATCCTATTCTACGCCGATGACATGCAACTCATACTCTCCCACTCGGGCAAGATGCCCAGCAAGTTCATCACCTGCATGACCAAAGTCACTAACTGGATGAAAGCTAACTGTCTCATTTTCAACACCGACAAGACAGAAGTAGTGGACTTCAGCAAGAACACCTCATCATGTGACTCCACCTGGTGGCTGGCTGACTTTGGACCCACATCCAACACCCATACCAGGAACATTGGAAAAATTGTCAACTGCAAACTGGACAAGAGCACACAAGTCAACACCATCACCATCACAGCATCCTGCTTCAACACCCTGAAGATGCTTAGGAAGATCTTCAAATGGATCTTCAAATGACACGCTATTGTTGCCAGCAAGCTGGACTACAGGAAGACCATTCATATCTTCCTGTTTAATGGGTTTGCAGAACTGTGTCTCAGTGTCCGGCACCTGATGCTAGAGAGGGAGGCTGGTGTATCACAAGAGCAGCAGGTACGCAGAACACCTGAGATGCCACAGGCACACTCGACATAAGCATTGTACATTGTGTTCTTTATAAATAAAAACTTAAGAATTATGTATACATCTCTGACATGTAATCTTGCCCCACTTGACAAGTGTTTAATTTGAGACGGTAGTTGCAGGTGGGTACCACACCCACTAATTTTTGGAGACCAGCATTTATTTTTCCTCATCAGACTGAGAACAAGGGATGGAAAAACAAACACAGAGAGAAAGAAGGAGGAAGAGAAAGACAGAAAAACTATCACAAATGGAGAAAGCAGCAACCTGCAAGAGAGAGATATAGGGCAGGGTGTGTCTGGTAGAGGACTAAAGAGGCATAAGGTGGATTCAAGACTACGCATTGGAATCAGCAACATTTGTTAGCAGCAGCCACAGGTTTCTGAGCAGAGCTTTGGGCACCACACTCATTCATTTACAAACTAAGCACTGAGGGCCATATTTATGAAATTGTTGGTACAGCGCAGCGCAGCTCTGCTGCCCTACTTCACTGGGAAAGAGCAGGAATGCGCCGTATTTATCCAATACGATGCATTCCTGTCATTTCTCCTTCTGCTGGTGCTGTTTTGGCAGTCTAGCACCAATGCAGGCACCCTTGCACCATGGTGCAAGGGTGGCTCCATTGCATGCAGGATTGTTTTTGTACAGGAAGGGGCACCTCCCTGCACAAAAACAATCCTGAGAGTCTTTTTCCTCTTTCTACATGTGCTGCACAATGCAGAACCCGAAGAGAGATGCGAGAATGTCATCCTTTTTTCCCGGTTCATTTTACCCCATTTTTGACTGATACTAGTGGTAACTGACTCGGACTGTGCCCATGGCTCTGCTAACCAGACACAGGGCCAGTGCTCTGAATAAAAAGCTACATGGTAACTAGGTACCATTACAATTGGTAATGACAGACCCCTGTAAGTCCCTAGTATATAATAAGGCAAGGGGGGATTCAAACTCCCTATAAATCCCTAGTATATAATAGAGCAGGGGAGTTTAGAGACCCAGTAGATTTCCTGCACTGGAGTGTGCACTGCTGTTTTGCCTGCTGTCATTTTTAAAGGCAGCCCTGCTTTGCAGACTGTCTTTAAAAGTAAATTACATGCAAATTCGACTTTGGAATTAAATAAACTTCCAAAGTGGTATTTTTACATATAAGTAACCGCTAAGGTCTGCCCCAGGTCCCCCAGGGGTGAGTTGCCATATAACTGTAAGCAGGGACATTACAAAAGATGTTTTATATGCCGTAGTGAGGGAAAAACTGGCAATTTTGTTTTTCCCGATTGTAGATAATTAGCTCCATAGGCTAACATTAGAATATTTTATTTAAGTTGAAATATTGCTAGGAAGGGGCTCAAAATGTCTTTCAAGGACTTAAAAGATTGGTAATGATAAAGTAAACAACTTGCCACTGTTGAATTTATCATACCTAACAAAGAAAAGATGATATAGGACTGTTTCTTCTGTGAGTCAAAATCCAGACTTCCAGCAGCCTCTTCTGATTGGTCACCCTTAACAGACTTAGCCAAGCTGCTTTGACAAGGTGAAAAGTGGCCTGCATAGAGCAGAGGTCATCTGGTAGGGGGGACTCTGCAGCTGCAGAGAACAGGCCAGAAAGGGGGCTGGGTAAATCAAACTGGGCTTCAAAGAGAGCAGGACAGTTAGGAATGCCAGCCAGACCTACCCCCTGTCATTGTACCCCCAGCCAGATGGCAGTCCCAGGAATGGAATTTGCAGGGGGACTGGGGTGGGAGTGTTAATGGAAATGGGCCACACCAGTAGGTTGTTTTAGCCAGGTCTTACTCCCAGGGAGAAAAAATATCCATCTTGAATTTTAAAGTGCAATGCTTTGTGGGTCAAGAATATTCCACACTGTGGAGGAAGCTGTCATGCCTTTGGGTGGCAACCTGCACCTCATTGGACAGGGCTGCCCCCCTGCTTGTCACCTCAGATCATTAAGTAAATATTTGACAGCTGCATATCAACTCAGATTTGCTGCCTGAAGCTACAAGGAGAAGAAAGCCGGCCCTGCTGGAACTCAAGTCTGCTCCCCAAAGGCTAACCCCCTGAAGGACTGCTCCTGCTGCACACTTGGAACCACAGCTCTGAGGACTTTGCCTTGCTTCAAAATGGATTAAGGAGTGGACTCCCCTGAAAACAACAGGTTAACAGATCTTTCCTGTACCATCACCCTCAAGACGTCCCCAGTCTGGAGTGCGTCCAGTGGAATTTTAAGGACTTAGCTAGGTGCATTGTGGGACCTGTAGTTCCAAACTTCCAAGGACCATCTCAGAGCTTCTAGACCTGTGGATTTGTGTTTTAGAAACGTTGAACCCTCAAAGGAACTTCAGGATGAAGTTCCAGAAGTTTGGAAAAGTTTGGAACAACTTTTGGAAAAAGTTCCATAAGGGGACCGACTCAAGAGTCAAGCTACCTTTACATGCGACCCGGCCTGGATTTCAGGTTCATTACGCTGAAAGCTCTGGCGCTCTAGACTTCCAGGATTTGATCTGGGCCTTGTGGAGAAGCAATCCAATGATGTTGCATCGAAATCAGCTGCTGCAGGGGCCCTCACGACTTCGAGAGAAAATCCTCCAGAAAAGTTTCTAAGTCAGAAGGTAAAAGTTAAACCGGGTTCTCCCGCTTAGTGTATCCGACTAGGGCTACATCGCTGTTGGCCTCAAACTTTGACTTTGTCCCGGTCAAGCGCATCCAGATGTCCCAAGTTGGCACTATATGTTTCTAAGCACTAGAAAGTATTTCATCTTTAAAAAGTCATATTTCCGGTTCCCCATATTAGATTCTTGACATTTTGGTGTCATTATAAAGATAATTTTTTAAAAATATTTTTATAAATTGATGTGGGATTTTTATTGTGTGTTGTGTCTTATTTTTTTAATGTATTGTTGATTTTAAATGGCTTACATACCTGTCTCCTGAGTTAAGCCTGCCTGCTCGCAGCCCGCTACCAAGGGTTCACCCAAGGGCTAATATATTGAGACCTTGACTGGACCTTATATTGCGTTGATGGCTTTATTGCTAGTGGTAGGTGCATACTCACCCCTACTAATAATCCACCTTCCAACATTTGATGTTCAGTGGTGTGGATACATACTTGTGTTTAATTCTACCATACAGTAAACTAAGTTAAGATCTTTAAAGATCCGCTAAATTGACTTAGAACTAAACTTTTGATTTTTGAATTTTTGAAATTTGGACTAAAGTTGATTTTGAATCCATCTGTTTGATATTTCTAAATTTTTTCTATTGCTGATTTGTAAAGTTTGTGTGACTCAAAACCAGCAATATCATGGAGCTAGATCTGGTTAAACTAAACAAACTCACAATATCTGAGTTTAGGATTCAGTGTAGGTCCAGGGGGCTACCTAATAGCAACAAGATCAGGAAGGCAGCGATTAATAGGTCCCTTTAAGGCCTGGGCACAAGCAACTCAAGAGTAGGAAGGGGAGGGGGACAATGACCCCTGCAACCACCTCCAGGAGGTGGATGATGACAATTCATCTATGTCTTCTAGTACTAGGTTTATACTTCCAGTTATTGGGGTGGGAGGCTCCTCCACAAAGGACCCAGTTAGAGCCCTCAGAAGGCAAGAGCTTGAGGCTCAGCTGGCTTCCATAGCCCCGGAAGAGATGACGTTAGCACTAGCTAGGGAGAGATGGGGGGAAGCGAATGTAAAAGGAAGCAGTGGCAGTGACAATGAAGAAGATGCTTAGATGCCCATGGGTGGTGGGTTTAATCCATGGCTTCCCAAGGGAATAGTTCCCATGTACACCGAGGGTGATGATATTGCCAAATGGCTGACTGCCTTTGAAAGGGCCCTTGAGATGAGAAGGGTCCACTCTAAGTATTGAGGTTCACTCCTGTGGGAACTGATCCTAGTAGCTTGGAGAGATAGGCTACTGACCCTGCAGGGGGATGAGTCAAAATCCTACTCCTACATGATAAAATGTTTAGTCAAGAGATTTGGTCTGACCTCAGAGCAGTACAGGGTGAAGCTCAGGGACACCCAGAAAGTTAACACACAGTCCTGGGTGGACTTTGTGGACATCTCAGTGAAGGCACTATAGGGCTGGATTAGTGGTAACCAATGCACACTTATGATGGGCTGTACAATATAATTTTGAAAGATCACATCCTGACTTATTGTGCACAAGAGAAGTTACGTCAGGGACTAGCACACTCTAAGCTGACTAGCACTAGAGACCTAGGGGAGATAGCTGATGAGTGGTTGAGAACCCGGGTTTCCAAACAGCAGGTCATGCATGTCAATAGGTTGAAACCCCACCAAGACAGGGCAGACATGACAATGCTGATGGTCACTGATGGAGGAGAGGAGGAGATTGAGCCAGTGCCAGACCTCCTCACCTACAATGTGCAAGATGGGTCAGTGGAGGGAGATGTACTCTCTCCCATATTGACAGACTAACAGCACAGAGACTGCAAGCAGGTGCTGGAGCAGTTTGCTGTTCTCTTCTCTCTGACCCCAAGTATCACCAGCTAGAATATACACAACATTGACACTGGTGACAGCCTACCTGTCAAGATCAAGTTGCACAGGTAGTATGACCAGGTCAGAGCCAGCATCAAGGCTGACGTAGCTAAGATGCTAGAATTGGGGGTAGTTGAGCCCTTTGACAGTCCATGGGCCAGCCCAGTGGGGATGGTACCCAAACTAACCCCTGGTGGGGGGGGGGAGAATTGAGGTTCCGTGTGGACTACAGAGGACTAAATGGAGTCACTAAGACTGATGCTCACCCTATACCTAGAGCTTATGGGCTCATTGATAGGTTAGGGGCTGCTAAGTACCTGAGTACATTTGATTTGGCCTCGGGCTACTGGCAGATTGCCCTCAGTGAAGGAGCAAAGGAGAGGCCAGCATTCTCCACGCCAGAGGGACATTACCAATTCAATCTAATGCCCTTTGGCTTAAAGAATGCCCCTGCCACCTTCCAAAGGTTGGTGAACAGGTTCCAGTCTGGGCTGGAGCTGTTCCGTGCAGTTTATCTGGATGATACAGCTGTGTATAGTTCCACTTGGGAGGATCACTTAAACCACCTGAAGGAAGTGCTTCAGGCACTGCAGCAAGCAGGCCTGACGTTTAAGGCCAGTAAGTGCCAAATAGGGCAGAGTTCAGTTGTGTGCCAGGGCCACCTGGTAGGTGGAGGCTATGTGCAATTTCTCCAGGCCAAAATACAAACAATTTTGGATTAGAAAGCTCCTACAGCCCAGACACAGGTCAGGGCCTTCTTTGGTCTGACTGGTTATATTGAAGATTTGTTTAGAACTATGGGACTATTGTTGTTCCCCTCATAGAACTCACTTCTACAAAGTGGCCAAAGAATGTTATGTGGACCCCAGAGTGTCAGAAGTCCTTTGACCCTCTTACGCAGAGCTCCTCCATGCACATTTATTTAAATGTGGATCAATGTTTCCTGAACTCCGTGCAACCCCAAGCCTGGACTCTTTTGTGTTTATTCACATTGGTCAGATGTACAAAGCTTTTTTTAGGTCAGAATCGGACCGTTTGGGACCAGAAAAAAAGCATTTTTTTATGTACAAAGCTCTATTTTGTGATTCGGTAACCTATTACCGAATAGCATAATGGGTTTGCAATTCAGTACTGGGGGGGAGTGTTAAGGCAGTCATTCCTAATACCGAATCGCAGTGGTATGTGTGAAAGATTTGCGACTGAAATGCAGTCGCAAAACATTTTCATTTTACTGCCTACTTCAAGTAGGTGGTAACCCATTTGCAAACGTGAAGTGGTCCCCAAAGGGCCCCCTTCCCCTTTGTGAATGTTTGTAAAAAGCAGGCAGTGGTGCCACAGACCACTGCCTACTCTTAAAAAATGAAAAGAAAACTTTTCATTTTTCTTTTTGAAATGCATCCTGTTTTCCTTTGAGAAAAACGGGCTGCATTTAAAAACATAAATAGACATTGCTTAATTTAAAAGCAATCTCAGACATGGTGATCAGCTGACCTCACCAGGCCACCATCCCTAAGATTTTAGCGATTCCCAATGGGTCGCAAACCAAGACTTACCTCATGAATATTAATAAGGTAGGTCTATTTGCGACCCACTGGAAATCGCAAAATGTGTCAAAGACACATGGGTGTTTGCGATTACTAAATAGCGAATCACAAACATTCACTTTTTGGTAATCGCAAAGCCAAACCCATGTACATCTGGCCCATAGTTCCTAAAAGCATTGCGTCTATCTGCCTTCAGCTAAAATATATGGTTTCCTGTCTGGCGGACCCTGAGACGCCATCAGCTGCCTCCCCAGAGCTCATCCTCTCTGCCTTTATCCCCCAGAAAAGTACCTCTACTTAAATGCAGTCTTCCCATTTCCCGTCTCTAAAAACCTTAATTGAGTTTTGATTTTGCCTCTCCATTTCTGGTGGATGGATGAAAAGGTCAGAGTTTTCATAAATGCCTCCTGGTTTTTAAAGTATTCCTTTTAGTAGAAAATGCCTTGTGCTCTTTGCAGCTCATACATTAGTATAAAAGGTCCTTATGTTCAATTATGTCAGCCTCAAGTCTCTGAGCCTTAAAGCACTTATGTAACGCAGATGAGCAATATGCAGTTTTTTTTCTCAAAATTGAAGATATTGTAAGTTTGGGACAGCCTGACCTGGTGCTTGGAGGGCCTGAGCGAGGAGGAACCTGTCCAGGCAGAGGCAGTGTGGAGAGCCACCATTAGAAAATCATTCAAAATAGCAATGATCCAGGGACATTGGTTATTACCCAGCTGAACACTCCTGTAAAGTGGGGAAGTAGGCTTCATTCAGAAGGGTCAACCTTCATAACCTTTAATAATTAACACTTTGCTTCATTAACATGTCCTTGTGGACAAACTGCCCAAGCAGTACTTGGGTTAAAACAGGTAAAATCAGTGCCACCTTCTTCTAAGGTGCATGTTTGTATGACAGGAGGCAGTTTAAAAAAAAAATATAGTTAAACCATTTTTGCTTTAACTCTTATGTCCATGTCAATAAATTGTTGAATAAATGAACTACTCTGTACTCTGATGCGTCATAGAAAGATGTGTTGGAAACATATAGCTGGTCAATTTAGATCCTGGGGGTTGGATCACCCTCCCACCCCTCAATAAATGGATGAGGTTGCTTCTCTATAAACTTGTAGAACCATCTACTACCATGGCAGGAGAGCTTTCGGTCAAATTGTAACACTGGGCGGGCAGACATGTTGGGCAGGGGGTTTGCTTCTCAAATACAAAAACACAGGGCCTCATTTACAACAGAATGACGCAGCGTGGCGACACAAGCCATTTTGTTGTGCTGAGCTGTGTCATTGTAAAAGCACAGGGATACGTCATATTTACAACAATATGATGGATTCCTGTGCTTTACCCTGCGCTGGTGCACAATTGGTTGCCATGCGTCAAAGCAGGCACCGTTGCACCACGGTGCAAGGGTTCCTGCATTGCGGGGACACCTTCCTGCACAAAAACAATCATTGATGGTGATTTCCTCTTTGTTTGTGTTCAGTAGAATGCAACAGACCTAGAAGGAGCAAGAAACAAGGAGAAATAAAAGTATTTATCCTCTTTGCGCCTCCTTACACCTCCCGTGGGAGGGCTTTGGATTGTAACGCATTCCCGGGTTTACAAAATGTGGTAAATCTGGGAATGCGGCAAAATCCATGGGTGCTGTGTGGGAACACCTACAGCAACACCCATTGCATGCCCCTTTCATGCAAAGTGATGTGTGAAAAGGGGCCGCATTTATAAGGTAATCATGGTGGCCATCTTGGTGGCTTTGCATGGCCTTGTAAATATGGGCCAGCACACTGCACCGCCGGCGTGTCAAAAAAAGTGATGCACCGGCGGCACAAGGGGCTTGAAAATAAGCCCTACCATGTCCCTGACAGCAGAGCTTTCTACCTGTCGGCGGTGGTCACTGTTGGCATTTCTTGTCTGTGTCTGACATGCGTTGTATGTTGGACCCAGGCAAGGACAATCTGTGTGGTAAAGCCCACGCTTATATAGGGTGGGCCTTGTGATACTTTGACCCTGGTGACCCTCTGATGTTTGGGACACAAGAAAAAGGTTTCCGATGAGGAGCCAGCTGAGGTTTCGTCATCAGAAACCAGGCACCCCCCTCGTCTGAATGAGGTGAGGGAACCATGTGTTTGGAGGAACATTTACCGTGAATATCCTGTTCCATCAAACTTTAGAGGGCAATGATGTTTTTCCAGTATAGGTGACTAACAATGCCATAACTGAGAGAGAATAAGGAAAATAGACTTTTTATAGTTATTACCTATCCATGTATTGTATAAAACTATGTTCCCGGCCACCATTTCTCTTACACAATAATATGCATTCGAGGCTCTGGATCCGAAGATTTCCTTCACTTTGGAACTTTTGTAACCTCTGTAAAGTCAGGACTCCAACCTGAACCGGAAAAACCACTTAAGGTTAGGAACAGGGAGAAATGGCAGCTATGCCCTGGCTAAGTGCACCCACTTGCCAGGCCCTAACGTTCCCTTTTCTTACTATAGGACACCCCTATGGTAGGCCCAAGGTACCTCCCTGGGCAGGGTGCATGAAAACAACATATACAATTGTGACACATTTAACAAGGGACCAGTTATTTTGTTGAATGATACAGCAATTGAATAAATTTGTATTAATAATGTCTGTTCTCTTTTGCTTAATATGAAAATATCCCCGTTGGTTGGTTCCCTGAGAATTCTTTCCACTCGGTAACCTCATTTAATGTCCTTTTGTTGACTGGCAGCAGTATTAATTGATTTGTATGTGTTTCAGTCTATTAGTCATTACATTGAATCGTTTTTTCTGTGTAATCACTTGTTAAATGTGTCACAATTGTATATGTTGTTTTCATGCTTTTGTACTCATTTGAGAATTGGTGTAAATCATCAAGTGTTGTCCTCCTTGTTCTTGTGCAATGCGTTAATGAAACAAAATTAACGAAGAAAAATACTAATGATTAAATGATTGGATCTTCATATTCGTGATTTTGGTCCTAGTCTGTTAAATAGTTGACAGCACATAAATGGTCAGCTAGGTACTTCTTTTCTTCAAACTTTTAGAAAGTAGGCATTTTCTTGTTTAACCATTCTGTGTGCCTCTGCCTGTTTGTGTATTGACTGTCTGGTTTTGGAGTGACAGGGGCTGGGGAGGTGCATTCTCTCAGACAGCCACAGGGGGGGTTGATGTGTGTCCTGCCTTTCCCGAATGAGTCAGGGCTGGGCTGAATAGACCTGGGCTGCATTCAGAGTAGGGGGAGGAGTTCTCACTAGCACCTGAATAGGCCCGGTCTGCATTGAGAGTGGTGGGAGGAGATTTGCCTTACACCTGAATAGGGCCTGTCTGCCTTACACAATGCTGTCTCCACCTCCTGCCGGGCAGCTGCACCAGAGAGGACAGAACTGGTTTGGACTGGGCTCAGAGACCCTTGCACAAAGAGAACAAAGACATTTTGGGGTATAAGTATTAGACCTAAAACCCCTGAACTTTAGACTACTTCTGGAATCAAGAGGAACAATTGCCAAGGAGAAGAGCTGGAGAAACTGAGGAGAAGTACTGCCCTTGCTGTGTGTCTGGGGTTGGCCTGCAGTTGCTGTTTCTGCCAAGGAAAGGAGAAGGACTTTGCTGTGTGCTGTGTCCCCTGCTGGAGGAAAGTCTCCAAGGGCTTGAGTAGAGCTTGCCTCCTGTTTTGAAGTCTCAGGTACACAAAGACTTCACCCCCAGCTCCCCTGAACTTCCTTGCTGGGAGTTCTGACCTGCCAGGAGTGCCTGTGATGGTGTGGGGCCTCTGGAGGTTGTTTTTGCTGCTGGGAGCTGGAAAGCAACGCAACAACAAGAAAATCGACGCATCGCTCTTCTTGCGACAGTTTTTCCGACCCAACGCAGTGGTGCGAGAAGAATCTCCCCGCACTGCTGCGCCGCTGCTGAAACCGACGCTGCGCCTGTCGCCCCTGCAAGAATTGACGCATCGAGGGATCACGGCTGAAGAAACCGACGCAGCGCCGCTCAACGCCGCCGCATCGTTCGCCGACTCATCCTGGGTTTACACGCATCGTCCCTGTGCAGCAAGTTTTCCCCGACGCATCACCTGCGGATCGGAGTCGTCTCAGAATCGACTCATCGCTTCCCCCTACAGACCGGACCCGACGCACTGCTCCCCTGTGTCCAGAGGAACTGTCGCATCGCATCCACGGAGGTCTCAGGAATCGACGCATCTCTTTGTTTTTCAACGCTTCTCATCGCTGCGGCTGTTTGGCTTGGTGAATTTTGTCGCAATGACAGGTACATCACCGACCTCATCACACCCCACGCCATCGCATCGATAAACTACATACTCATAGGAGACCTCAACTTCCACCTCGACAACCCCAGCGACCCCAACTCCACCATCCTCCCTGACAACCTCGCCAACATCGGACTCAACCAACTCGTCACCACACCGACACACAGAGCAGGACACACCCTCGACCCCATCTTCGCGGCAGGTAACCGCGTTCACTTCAGCCACACAACGCAACCACCATGGACCGACCACCACTGCGTGCACTTCACTGTCGACAAACCCAAGGCACCAAAATCTGCCCCCCCGCCCACCACGAAGGAACTGGAGCAAAGTTACCGATGAGCAACTGAACTTCACCCTCACCAGAGACAACCACACCTGGGCATCCGACACAAACATCGCAGCTAGAGGACTCCACACCTGGATCTCCAACTGCGCAGACGAGCTCACCCTGCTACGCAACCCCGGCAAACAGCGCCCCAGGAAAGCCACCTGGTTCACCACCGATCTACAGGAAGCCAGGCGCACCTGCAGATGCCTGGAGAAGAACTGGAGAAACACCAAGACAACCGATAACTACTCCACCTACAAGGACACCATGACGGACTACCACAACCAAATCAGAACCACCAAAAGGAACTTCATCCACACCAAAATCCTCGCCAACTCCACCAACTCCAAGGAACTCTTCAGTGTCATTCAGGAATTCACAAACCCACGCAGCGAAGCCACAGACATCACCCCGTCCCAAGACCTCTGCGACAAGCTCAGAGCCTACTACCACCTCAAGATCAAAACACTCTACGACAACTTCATCGACCACCCACAAGATGCCACAGCCGGCCCCGCCCCCCAGAGACACCAGCCAGCCCACCATCTCCAACTGGACACCGATCACGACTGAGGACACCACCACGATCATGAAAGGCATCCACTCGGGGGCCCCCACCGACCCCTGTCCCCTGCACATCTACCACAGAGCCGCGGACACCATCGCACCTGAACTGCAACACACCATCAACACCACCTTCAGAATAGGCACCTTCCCAGAAGACTGGAAGTGCGCAGAAGTCAGGCCCCTCCTCAAGAAGCCCACGGCCGACCCCACCGACCTCAAAAACTACCGGCCCATCTCACTTCTCCCCTTCACAGCCAAAGTAGCAGAGAAAGCAGTCAACAGGGAACTGACATGATTCATCGAAGAGAACGTCATCCTCGACCCGTCCCAATCCGGATTCCGATGCAACCACAGCACGGAGACCGCCCTACTCGCCGCCACAGATGACATCTGTACCATCCTGGAATAAGGCCACTCCGCAGCCCTCATCCTCCTCGACCTGTCTGCAGCCTTCGACACCATTTCTCACCACACACTAGTCACCAGACTACACAACTCCGGAATACAAGGAACTGCCCTAGACTGGATCTGATCGTTCCTCACCGGAAGAAGCCAAAGGATCAGACTACCGCCCTTCCTCTCCGCCCCCACGGAAATCACCTGCGGAGTCCCACAGGGGTCATCACTGAGCCGACCCTCTTCAACATCTACATGGCCCCCCTCGCAGCCATCGTCCGACAACGCGGCCTCAACATCGTATCTTACGCCGACGACACCCAGCTCATCCTCTCTCTCACCAGAGACCCCACCACTGCAAAACTCAACTTCCAGAGAGGAATGCAAGACGTCGCAGTCTGGATGACCAACAGCTGCCTAAAACTCAACGCCGAGAAGACGGAAGTCCTCGTTCTTGGAACCACCCCTTCAGCATGGGACAGCACCTGGTGGCCCTCCGCCCTCGGAAGCCCACCCACCCCCTCAGACCATGCCAAAAACCTCGGCATCGTACTCGATTCATCACTCGACATGAACCGACAGGTCAACGCCGTCACCTCCAGCTGCTTCAACACTCTCAATCAATCAATCAATCACAGAATTTGTAGAGCGCACTACTTACCCGCGAGGGTCTCAAGGCGCTGGGGAAAAAAAGGGGGGGTGCCGCTACTGGTCGAACAGCCAGGTCTTGAGTAGCCTCCTGAAGGTCAGCAGGTCTTGGGTCTGTCGTAGGCTGAGTGGAAGGGTGTTCCAGGTCATGGCGGCGAGGTGGGAGAAGGACCCTCCGAATCCTTCGCAAGACCTTCAAATGGATCCCCCCTGAGTCGAGGAAGACAGTCACCCACGCACTCATCACCAGCAGACTGGACTATGGAAACGCACTCTACGCGGGCATCAACAAGTCCCTACTCCGCAAACTCCAGACAATACAGAACACCGCGGCCAGACTCGTCCTCGGCATCTCCCGGCACGAACACATCAGCCAACATCTGCGGAGACTCCACTGGCTCCCTGTGGAGAAGAGAGTCACCTTCAAAATCCTCACTCACGCCTACAAATGCCTACAAAACAACGGACCCAAATACCTCAACGACAGAATAAACTTCCACGTACCCAAAAGAAACCTCCGATCTGCCAACCTCGCGCTGGCCGAAACCCCGTGCATCCACAGAGCCAGAGCAGGCGGAAGATCATTCTCTCACATTGCAGCCAAGACCTGGAACACACTACCGGCAGACATCAGACGCGCCCCCTCCCTGAACACCTTCAGGAAGACTCTCAAGACCTGGCTCTTTGGCTGAACGGATCTGCTTACCCCCCCTCCCCCCTCAGCGCCTTGAGACCCTCACGGCTGAGTAGTGCGCTTACAATTCCCTGATTGATTACATTGCAAGAGATCACACATCCATAGTTTTCTATAGATTCAGTTGCTAAAACCTTTTGAAAGTCATTTTTCTTAATACTTGTATGTTGGGTTTTTGTCGTTTTGGTCTTGTTAAGTTTAGATAAAGATACTTTATTTTTTTAAGCCAGTGTGGTGTCCATTTGTGGTTTTATCACTGTGTTACTGTGAGTGTTGGTACAAATACTTTACACATTGCCTTTGGGATAAGCCTGTCTGCTCGTGCCAAGCTACCAAGGGGGTGAGCAGGGGTTATCTAAAGTGTGTATCCCCCTTACCCTGACTAGAAGCAAGGGTCCCTATTTGGACAAAGGTACCTACCTCTGCCAACTAGAGACCCCCATTTCTAACAAAGATGAAGTCGAGTTGTTCCCTGTGATGTCAGTTTCTGTTTGAATCATAGATAAAAGCAGCATTAAAGAGTGAAGGATGCTGCACAACACATTTGCTCCCATATTTGTAATCATGTTCATCACTCATATTATTCTATTCATTTCCCTGATTTTTGCTCCTTGCAACCTAGAATCTCTTTGGATCTTGTACTTGATTGCTTAGGGATGGTTTTTCTTTACTGATGTCAGGAACGATTTTGTGGCGAGTGTTTCTATGTTTCTATGCCTGCATATTTTTCAAGAGCTATAAGAATACCAAGCTGTTTTTGAATTTTTTTTGTGTGTTTATCAGTTTCACTGGGATTCTTAACTACTTGACTGCTAGGGTTCACCCCGGTGCTGAGTCCTTTTTTGGGATGTTTGGAGCAGTTCACACATTTGTCTTTGTAACCTTTTTTCCACAAAAGATATCCAGGCCAAATTTGGGTCCTTGTTTCCCAAAACTTGGGAATTTTAAAGGTACTAAGAGTTTGTAGAGTCCCTTTGACTGGAAGCTGGCCATAATATAGCTTAATTTGTGGCTTTTTTGGAAAATGGGAAAAAAGTGTGATACAAGAAAGAGTATTTTTTTCTGAAAACAGCAACAACAAAATAAAAATTGTGCTAAGATTATCATCATCTGAGTTTTTGGACCAAGCACAGTTGTAAAAAAACATCTTTTTACCACAGTTTTCAAACTGGTAGTCCATTTTGTTTTTTTCTGTGCTTTCAGTTTGCATGCAGTTCATGGTGAAAGCAGGTGTGAGACCAGAAAGCAATCCATTACTGAAAACTAAACAACATTTTGAATTCAGCAAGGGGTCATTTTCGTAATTTCACATTGTGTTCCTTAAAAAACTAATTGTTGAAATAAAAAAAGGAAAATTTGTAGGAAAACATAGCAATTGGCGACATCATTTTCATCTGCAATTGTCTGCTTCGATTTTTACAAAAGTGATATACCATAAAGTTCGTCAGACCCTTCTGTCGGAGGCATATATAGTGTTTGCTGGTTGTCTAAAAACACACAGACCCAGATTTATCAAGGGCTTACGTTGCCCTTACGTAACTCGAGGCAACGAAAAACAAGCCTTTAAGTTAGATTTGCCATGCCATGCAGAGCCACAGTGCATGGCTCTGCGTGACATAGTAAAACTGGAGTAATGCAAGGCAGCGCAAGTGACTGCCTTCCATGATCCTGCGTGGGGAAGGCGTTCCATGCGTGGAGTGTGGGTGTTCACATGCATCCACTCACGGGTTTTGTGCATTCCCAGATATACTAAGACTGGTAAACCTTTGAATGGATCAAAATGCTACACCTTCCCAGGGGAGGCGTAACAAGGAGAAATATCTTAATTTCTCTTCATTATATCCTCTTTACATGTGTGCTGCATTCTGCAGCACATGTAGAAAGAGGGAAATGCCTGTGAGGATTGTTTTTGTTCAGGAAGGTGTCATTTCCTGTACAAAAACAATCCTGCTTGTAACGCATAAGGGTACCTGCGTTGGCGCTTGGCAGTCACAAGTTCACCAGCGCGGAGAGAGAGTAGAAAAATGCCACATGTTAGAAATTAAGGCACATTCCATTTGGCAATAATAAATACTCTACTATTCTGTGTTTGCTCCCTTCTCCCAATAAAACAATGAACTCACTTGTGTGGGTAGGCATATTACTCACAACTGGAAAGGCCACCAACTTCAATTTAGAGAAATCACATTTTCTCAATCATAATCAACTGTTTTTTTGTGATGTGAGTAGCTGCAGATTTTGGGTCCAGGCTCAACCAAACTCAGTCATTTCTGAAATGTAGAAAGCCAGGGTAAAACGAACTGGTCTGGTTTGCATGGAAACTTCCGGCAGTTCTGGGGATCAACAAAATTCCTACAACCCATCGTTCCCGTACTTCTTCAGAGAAAAACAGGTGCCGACTTGGGTGACTTGGCTTGCCGCATGCAAAAGGAATAAATCAACCCAAGGACCATGCCAAGTCAATATGATCTTCACGTGGTTCCTGGTTTGATCGTTTCCTATTCTGGGGCGGGGCGCCGTTTCAGCAGCCTACAGCCAACTTAGGCACCCTTGCACTGTGGTGCAAGGGTGCCGCCGTTGCATGCAAGATTGTTTTTTGTAAGGAAGGGGCACCTTCCTGCACAAAAACAATCCCAAGAGATGTTTTCCTCTTTCTATGGGTGCTTCAGAATGCAGCGCATGGAAAGAGGAAAAAGCTGGGAGAAATAAAATAAAATATTTTTCCGCATTACACCGCACCTTGGGAGGTGTACAGATTTGGCACTTCCACTTTGTAAATCTGGTACAGCGTCAAAATCCATGGGTATTGCGTGGGGGAAATCCACCTCAACACCCATGAAACTCCTCCCTGGGGCAGAGTAAGGTGACACAGCGATTTGCGCTGCGTCGCCTTACTCATGATTTATGAGGCACTCAAAGCCTTCAGGAAGGTGTCATTTCCTGTACAAAAACAATCCTGCTTGTAACGCATAAGGGTACCTGCGTTGGCGCTTGGCAGTCACAAGTTCACCAGCGCGGAGAGAGAGTAGAAAAATGCCACATGTTAGAAATTAAGGCACATTCCTGCTCTCCCCATTTGATGCAGCGCAGCACGTTGTCTTGCTGCGTTTCGCTGCATCATTTGTTACTAAACTCTAGGCTCACAATATCCAGAGCCAACAACTGAGCTGCAGCCTATAATGATTTTTCATTGCATTCCAATCATTCAGCAATTTTTGTGGTAAAATGAAATGGGTAAAAAATGGATATGAAACTAAGTTTATATTTGTAAAATGTGCACAAGACACTGACCAGAGGTTATTTGTACATCTCTAAATATGAGGTTACTCATACTATCATGTGATTCAGAGGGCAAAATGAATTCTTTCTTGCACACTAACTTATATTTTGAGGACAAACAGTGAAAGAAATCCATTTGGCAATAATAAATACTCTACTATTCTGTGTTTGCTCCCTTCTCCCAATAAAACAATGAACCCACTTGTGTGGGTGGGCATATTACTCACAACTGGAAAGGCCACCAACTTCAATTTAGAGAAATCACATTTTCTCAATCATAATCAACTGTTTTTTTGTGATGTGAGTAGCTGCAGATTTTGGGTCCAGGCTCAACCAAACTCAGTCATTTCTGAAATGTAGAAAGCCAGGGTAAAACGAACTGGTCTGGTTTGCATGGAAACTTCCGGCAGTTCTGGGGATCAACAAAATTCCTACAACCCATCGTTCCCATACTTCTTCAGAGAAAAACAGGTGCCGACTTGGGTGACTTGGCTTGGCGCAAGAAACAGGAATAAATCAAACCAAGGACCATGCCAAGTCAATATGATCTTCACGTGGTTCCTGGTTTGATCGTTTCCTATTCTGGGGCGGGGCGCCGTTTCAGCAGCCTACAGCCAACTTAGGCACCCTTGCACTGTGGTGCAAGGGTGCCGCCGTTGCATGCAAGATTGTTTTTTGTAAGGAAGGGACACCTTCCTGCACAAAAACAATCCCAAGAGGTGTTTTCCTCTTTCTATGTGTGCTGCATAATGCAGCACACATAGAAAGACGAAAAAGCTGGGAGAAATAAAATATTTTTCCGCATTACACCGCACCTTGGGAGGTGTACAGATTTGGCACTTCCACTTTGTAAATCTGGTACAGCGTCAAAATCCATGGGTATTGCGTGGGGGAAACCCACCTCAACACCCATGAAACTCCTCCCTGGGGCAGAGTAAGGTGACACAGCGATTTGCGCTGCGTCGCCTTTCTCATGATTTATGAGGCACTCAAAGCCATGCAGGGTGTCTTTGAGTGGCTTCATAAATTGAAATGAGAGCCCTGTTTCAAGCATGTACCATTTTACGTGGTGCAAAAGTGATGCAGGGCTCTCATAAATAAGCCCCTTGCTGTACTACATGACAAGTCACCTTAAAGCCACCACCTAGGAAAACAAAGTGCATGCTGCAGCCGGCAGGGCAGCACAAGCTAAAAGGAAGCAGCGCCATCTGGAATGAAATGGAACGAGCTGCAGGAGGTGTTTTCTTTCTCTGTGTGAAGCCTTCCAGATGTTGCAGCTCATCACACAAATGTGCTAACTTGTGAGTCATCACTTTAAGTCACGGTGCTGTCCACTGAGCAGCACTACTATTTAGTGACTCAAAATGTTCCTCTGTGAAGGTGGTGATTTGTGAGGCGGATGTGCACGTTGTGCACAAGCAAATTACAGTCAGTCAAAGTGAGTATAGCCAATGTCTGACGTGGACTCACTCACTGTCCCATGCTGTATGTTGTATGTGGGGGGGGGGGGCAGAAGCAACATGTGAGTGAAAGTTGTACAGACTAATGGATGAAGAGGGCTGACTGAAAGCCTCTCTATATATGTTCAATATGTATGAATATTTTGTAAAACAATTGTTTGGCGAGACAGCTCAAGCTGTCTCAAGATAGAGCAATATTTTTTGCACAAAGTGCCTCCTTGTTTCCCTTTTAGATGCAAAGATGCATTTTGCGCTAAAGTAATGTAAAAAAACAAAAGCATTCTGATGTTGGCTTGTAAAATTTGCTGTAAATTTTGACTGCAGCTGGTGCATAATTACACAATCAGACATCATTTGAAATATTTTGCCTAACAAGTGGATTGCAAAATTCCCAAAATGATGCCTGATTAAAGTCTTGCCCAGGCCTACTCTTGACGTGAAGGTCACGTCAATAGCACTGAAGCGGTTAAGAGACACTTGACACTTTTCAAATGTCCTTTTAAGTGCTGGTGCCGCGGTGGCTCCTGAGACCAGTCACTCTTTCCTTGGACATTCAAGACGAAAATCTGCAGACCTTTAACAGCATCCAGTCCTGACAAGATCCCTTTGAACTGCGCCCGAACAGAATAAAACCATGAGATCAAAGAGAAATCAACATTTCAACAGAGAAGCAATGTACTCCAGCCAAAGCCATACACTCACTGTACAGAAAGCTTCGATGAAACACAAGAGCTCTGGTGAGGAGAGAGAGACATCCATCAACCTCAGGTGTGCCATCAATATCAAATGAAGCATGAGAAATATGCAAAGAAAACCCTTTTTATAAGAGATGATCCATCATAGACTGGGAAAGTGACACTTAGCACAGCAGACAGAGCAGGGACTGGCCCTGAGCCACGAAAACAAAACCAACACAGCGAGGAGGCACAGGAACCAAACAAACAAAGAAGCCAACAAGCCTGTAGGAGGCAATGGGATCACAACATGTAAATGAGACACCAGGAAAGCGGAAGTAAAGTTAATTAAGAATCTGTCCACAAAACAAATGACAACTGAAAAACAGACATCATATATAATAAAGGATCATTCTGCTCAGCCAGACACCAGAGGTGCTGGATTCTGCAGGTGTCGTCGTTATTGAAACCCCATCACAAATTAAAAGTACCACATTATCTTACATTATACCTTTGCAGGAATGATGGAGTATCTGTAAAGCATTAGGGACAGAGTGCACCATTCAAGTCACTAATCTGGCCAAAGGCGACACTACCACTGGTGCAGCAGGTGCAGCGGCACCAGAACCCAGGGCCCTGAGGGGCCCATTTAACCAAAGATTGCTGTATTTTACTGCCTCAGCAGCAGTCAGAGGCAGTAGGGACCATTCCCTTGCTTTCCCGTGGCATCCTTGCTAAGCTATTGGGCTAGGAGTTATTTCCTTTCCATTTATTGGGAATATGAAAGGTTGAAAAAAGATTAATGCTGTTCCTTTTGAAGAGAGTCAAATCGAGGGAATATCAACAAACCTGACCAGTATAGTTCAAAGTTGGGAATCCATTTTGTTGGATATAATGCCCTCACACACCTGGAAGGGTGTCATGCTTCATCATCGGGCTGCTCCTCGTCGGGGCGGCGGTGCAATACCCGACGGGCTCCCTATAGTAGGGGCACTTTAACGGAGATCTTTTTCCATCAGCCGGTGGTGATGTGGGGGTAAGGGGACTTATTGTGTGTAGATGTGTAGTGCTAATAGTGAAGCTAAAATAGGGCTGGGAGTACCAACGACCAAACCTTTAATCAAAAGGCCTCCTACCCTAAGTAAAAGAAGTGATATAAGGCGCTCAGCTGAGGATTATGGCTCTAGTTATGGCGCTCTTATAGAAATAAGGTCAACATGTTTCTCGCCATATAACCAATGTGTGGGCGATTCGTCAGGACCATTAAAGAAAAACGAATTAAAACTATCTACAACTAAAAAATCAGATGGTCTGTGGCTACACACTCACAACCATACGACTCACTAGTCAAATACCTGGTAGTACTGGAACTACCCTAATTAGTAAACTAACCAGGCTTCACAGTGCCCGGTAGGATTTTCAACACAAGAAGATCCTCATGTATAATGTGCAAGTAGCACGTCGCCAGCTCACCTACCCTCTGCTACCGGGACCGGGTGGTGAATATGAAAGGTTCCCAGCGTTTGTGGATTCCCTGGACAAACCCAGGAAAATCGCAAAAATGTAGCCACGTTTTAGATATCTTTTTGAAAAATAGGAAATAAGTGTTTTGCTAGAATGGGAACATATTTGTTTCTAAAAGTTAAACCAACAAAACCGCGCTAAGCTAACATCTCCCCATTTCCAGCTTTCTGAAAAAGGCACAGTCGTAAAAAACATTTATTTCACACACTTTTCTAAGTGGTAGTCAACATGTCCTATTTTTGTGATTTCCACTTACTTAACTTTGTGAAGGAAAGGGGTGTGAATCTAATGGAAGAACCCAGAAAGCTATATATTTGTAAAAAGTAGTCAAAATTATAAATTAGGCAAGCGGTCGATAATGGTTTTTGCCAAGAAAGTGATAGGTACATCCACTTACTTCGAAAGTGTTGCTGCCCTCAGGGCAGGCGCAAACCCTTGACAGCTTGGGCAAGCCCTGAGGAGAGCACATCAGTGAAGGAGAGGGCTGCAGGCTGTGACCCTGACTCCAACTTCATTCATGTGGAGCAGCCTCTTCTTGAAGAGGGGGACCCCCCCACACACACACACACAAGGGGGTGCATTGCTTTACTGAAATCACTGGTAGGGGGTGCTTGGTGGGTGCCTGGGATCTCAGTGCTCAACTATCAAAGGGCATCCTTGGTGGCAGGGGTGGGGGGGGGCACACTGATTGCGCACCACCTCTATGCGGAGGTCTTTGCCTCTGCACCTGCATCTGTAGTAAAGAACATCTGAAAAGGCAAAGTGTTCCCATATTTCCATGAGGTCAAGCCTGCATGGACATGAGGGAAATCTGCCCTCGGGCTCACAGCGGTGCAAAATGTGTGCAGAAGAGATCCGCATTATGGAAGGGATCAGTGGATTCTTCGACAATACCAAAGGGGGCACAAGAAATGAACGCAAATGTCTGTTGCACCACAAGGGCACTTTCTGTAGTTTAGCCACAACCCTCATTGGAAAGGGAAGTTTGGGGGTGGCCAAATAAGCCCAACAGGGTGGCAGAAAGAGTGTTTGGGCTCAAGTGGTGAAGGGTTCAGCAAGGCCTTGGTAGAATTTCAACTACCCCACTGTAATCGGAGTAATTTCAGTAAATCTGTATTATATTTTGTGTGTTTCATTGCGACCTCCAATGCTACAGAAATTTGGCGACGAGCTGGGATGCTTCTAATCAACCCCGGACCCACGGATTATCGCAAGGATTATTGCTGCTGCCGTCTGCTTTGTCATTTCTAGCGACGGATGTATTCAATCTGCGGAAATTGTTGCTTCATGCTACATGTTAACCTGCCTAGAGGTGCTCCTGTGGATGCCAGTGGATTGTGCCTTCATTTGCCCGGTACAGTTTTTTCTTAATTTCATTTCATACGATAACCTGCATTGTCCGTACGTTGAAGTTACCGTTGCCGTATACTTTTGAAATCTGTGGTGATGACTCGTACACGGTTTCGGTGGGAAACACAGCTTTATTGAAGTTAGGCAAAGCACAGAGAGCGTGGTCCCTCCAACGCCAGCCACAGTACCAACTGTCGTTGGTGGAACCCGCGTACGCAGCTGACAATACAAAAGAACACTGGGGATGTAAAACACAATGAGGGAAAGAAGCACTGCTAAAAGCAAGTGCAGCGTTACAACAAACCCCTCTTCCTTCTACCCAAAAGCCAAGAAAAGGAAAAGAAACAAGAGACAGCGCAAAAGAACAAAAAAGAAGAAAAGAAGCACCCCAGCAGAAGGAAAGAAACAGAAATCAAGTCTGAACAAAATCCTCCAAATAGCGAGGAGGTCTTCGTAACCGGGGAGGCCGGGAAACCCCCGCGCCAACACCAATAGGAAGATCAGAGGCAAAAGAACTGAAAGCATGCCTTGAACCCATTTCTCTTCTGACCTGAATCCCAGAAGAAGACAGTTCAGCATCACTCATCAACATAAAACCATTGAGATGATCACCAGAATGAACGGAGATAGGTTCATGGACGACAGAATCCACCCCCACGCCCCTGCGATACAAAGCAACCTTGCGTTTGTTCCACTTGTTGACATTGTCCAGAAGAACATAACTGTCGAACACTTGCTTGACCCTAAAAGGGCCCCAAAACTTAGATAATCCTTTGCAAGGTCTGCCATGTCTCACTTTGACCCAATCTCCTACATGTACACCACCATGGTCGACTTTGTTGTTCACCACCTGAGAGGTTTGCGGCTTGGGAGAGACAAACCAAGACGGTAGGAGTTTAATACCAGGCTTTCTTCCACGCATCCTTTCAAATGGGGTGGAACCAGTGGCAGAATTGACAGTTGTGCGATGAGCCCAAACCATCTACCAGACCATCAAACCAACATCCTTACCACTCTGAATGGCCATGGTTATGGTACCTTTTACCATCCTGTTGGCACGCTCAACCATACCATTGGCTTGAGGGTTGTAGAGCGCCGTGCGATGATGAACAATCCCACACTTAGCCAAGAAATCCTTCATCTCATGCGAAACCAGCTGGGTACCATTATCAGTGACCAGGGTGTGGGGAAGACCCTCCTCATGAAAAATGGCCCTCAGTTGCTCAATGGTGCTCTTCGTAGTGATATCGGACATGAACTTGACAATGAGCCACTTAGAATAAACATCAATCAAAACCAAAGCATTCCTCAAACTTTCCTCCACACCATGCATTGGCCCAATGAAATCAAGACAAACACTACTCCATGGAACACCTGGATCATCAATGTGACACGGGGTGACATGACAGCCAGGCTTGAGCCTCTTCTCGCTTTCTCTGCAAACCTCACACCCAACCTCCCAAGAAGTGATTTGCTCGTCCATACCGGGCCACCAGAAATCCTCACGAACCCTTTTCTTAGTTAAAGTTTGGCCGAGGTGCCCTTCATGTGCAAGCCCGATAATCCTTGACCTCAAACCCTCAGGAGGTACAGACTTATCATTCCTCATAAGGACTTTCGCACCATTCATACTCAACTCGTCCTGAATCTTAACATACGGTCTCACAGAGGGTGCCAGAGTGCTCTCCCTACGCTCCCCATGAACCAACATTTTTTGAACACATTTAAGGGTATCATCCAAATCCATAAAATGACTCAAATCAACAGATGAGAAGACAGAAGCAACACACTCCTCAACATCACACAAAGAGGCCACAGCACCATCAGACTCACCATGGACCTCTGAATTAACGTCACCAGATACCTTAAGAGACAAACGAGACAAGCAGTCTGCTTGAGCATTCTTCCATCCAGGAATGTGAGAGACACAGTACCGATATTCTTGGAGTCTAGAAGCAAGTCTGGCCAGCCTTGCAGATCCTTTGCCAGCACCACCAGGACTAAGTACCTTGACTAAGGGTTTGTGGTCTGTACGAATACAGAAGTCAACACCCCACAAAAAGGTCCTGAAGTGCTCAACTGACCAGGCAGCTGCCAGAGCCTCACGCTCGATGACTGAGTAATTGCACTCGCACTCAGACAAAGAGTGTGAGGCAAAAGCCACAGTTCTTTCACCACCCATGTGCACTTGGGAAAGCACAGCACCAAGACCACAAGCACCAGCATCCACAGTCAAAAAGGTCTTTAAAAGGGTGTCAAAGGGAGCCAGAATGTTTGCATCGCAAATGTCCTTCCTAATAAGATCAAACGCTCTTTGATGGGCATCACCCCAAACAAATGAACACCCCTTCCTCAACAGAGTCCTGGGAGCTTCAATTTCGAATAGTACTCTATCAATCCCATAAAAGACCTCAATTGGTCTTTATCGGAAGAAACGGGAGTACATCTAATTGCTTCTAAAAGATCTAACTTTGGCCGGACACCCTGGCCAGAGATGGTGTGTCCCAGGTACTCAATCTCCTCCACCAGAAACTTGCACTTTTCCCTCCTGAGTGTGAGGCCAGCCTCCCTCAGCCTGCACAGAACCTCTCTCAATGTTTTGTTGTGTTCAACCACAGACCCCCCAAATACCAGAATGTCATCCTGGAAGAACTTTACATTTTCCAGACCCTTAAAAATACCAGACATGATGCGCTGAAAGACACTGGCAGCGGATGAAAGGCCGAAAGGTAACCTAGTAAAACGAAAAGTACCCTCCATTGTTATAAAGGCCGTGAGATTTTTTGAGTCATCATGAAGTTTGATCTGGTGGTAAGCACTCTTCAGATCAAGTTTTGAAAAGTACTTACCACCCTTCAACAAAAGTAACAATTTGTTGATGTTTGGGAGAGGAAAGGTGTCAGCAACAACAGGCTGGTTTAAGCCACGAAGGTCCACACAGAACCTGAGCTTGCCATCGCTCTTCTTTGTAATAACGACAGGGGAAACCCACTCCGACACCTCAACAGGTTCAATAACCCCTTCATCAAGCATATCATTCAACAATTTCTTTACATCGTCCCTAACCACAACAGGAACCCTTCTTAACTTGTGTTTCACCGGAATAGTGCCCTCCTGTAACACTATTCTATGAGTGTAACCCTTCAAAACACCCAAGTTTTTTTTTAAAACAGCATCCATTTCTGCGAGGATACTGTCGGTTGCGGACTCATCAGGCACACACAAAACATGACCAGGGGCATGTGGATCAATAACAATGTGAAGATCGAATTGGTGACTCCAGCCTAGGATGGGTGGGCCATCTTCTGCCACATAAATCTTCCCTTGAACCTGTCTGGATTTAAACACAATAGGAGCAGAAAAGAAACCCAATACGCTTATTCTCTCCCCCTGGTAACCCCTAGGGTCAATGTCCTTGGACAAAAGTGGGGCCTGGGGCCACTCCTTCTTCCACATCCACTTAGGCACAATGGTATACAAAGAACCACAGTCCACCATCAACTGCACTTCTTTGCCTAAGATAATAAAAGATGCTTTGGGGCGGCTCTTCCTCTCCAGGCTCTCAGTGTCCGACAAAACCATTAAGAGACCGTCGTCACAATCTTCATCGATACTGAAGTCCTCCGTAACAGCAACCCTGGATTTACTGAAGTCTCTGCACATACGGGCATAGTGACCTTTTCGGCCACATTTCCTGCAATCTTGTTTAGAAGCAAAGCACCATTTTGCATCACTAGAGTGGAAAGTGCTGCCACATCTAGAACAACCTTTGGACTTGAACGACTTTTGTGGCTTAGTATTAAGCTTATTGCTCAACGTTTTGCTGGGTTCTCCCTTCTTCCCGATGGCTGCAACGGTTCCATCAGGATTCTCCATCTTGCTCATCTCTTTCATGCATCGATCAGACTCCTCAACAACTTTCACAATGGAAATGGCGTCCTTCAAGGAAGGATTCTTTGCTGCCCATAGATGTTCCTGAGTATTTTTACTGTGGCAATGAACTATGAGTTGGTCCCTTATCAGTTCATCAGTCATCTGTCCGAACTTGCACTTAATTGACAACTCCCTAAGTACTGAAATAAATTCATCAAGGGTTTCTCCCTGTTTTTGAGGCCTAGTGTAGAATTTGTCACGCGACATGACTATATTTTCCTCTTTGGCAAATCTCTTCTCCAAACAAAGTTTTGCTTCAGTAAAAACATCCTCAATGGGGTTATCATTACCTAGCATTTGAGGTGTGTACTTGAAGATACGATGGGCTTCTTTGCCAATTGTGCCTAACAACAAAGCTGTCTTCCTTTCGGATGAGAATTCAAGTCCATCCAAAGCTATGATATAGTTATCAAATAAATCAACCCATTCTTCCCAAAGCATTAAAGGTTGACCAGGTTGGGAAAGAAAAGGTGTTGGAATGACAATAGCAGACACAGCCATGTTGTCACAAAAATGTTCTTTAAATGCTTGAATAAAAGTGCTTTGAATTAAAAATGAAAGCAAGAAACACTGAATATAGAAAAGTTGCAAATTCAAAGAAGGCCAGCAGGGGGCGAGCAACCCAAAATCAACCTAACAGTGAGAGGACCTTTCCTCTAATGATCACGTGATGCAAGTCAAGTCCTGAGCGAACATGACGGTGGTGAGCAAGTTGTGTGGCTGAACCAGGTAAGGCGATTTAAAATGTAAAACTAAACCCTCGAGTTGTAGTTAACAACGTGAGCACACGATGCTCCCAACGTTCGTTTACCTATGCGGGCAACACTGAACAGTACCGCGCTCCTGAAGCATGCGGTAAGGTTGCATTGACAGCGTGAGCACACGGTGCTCCCAACGTCTGTCAACCGTTGCGGGAAGCGCTGCAGCGATACGCGCATCCGAAGATTGTAAGGGATACAGCTGTACACAATAGCTGTCGAGGATAGGACCTCGGATTCCCTGTGCGAGCGCAACTTAACGTTCCTCACAACGTGAGAGACGAGACGGGAAGCAGCCAATTAATAACAGACTTCAAGGGGCAAACACATAGTTGAAATTTCTCATGCAGCATCATGGGAGATCGTGGATAATCAGCAGGCAGCATACGTGCCGAACGCAGGCTCTTCACCTCAACGCAGCAGTTCGACGGCCCCTCTCAGGATAGCCTCGTTATCTCCACAGCAACTAAATGCTCACGGGACCGCTGTGTGGCTCTGATCTGAGTTCCCACATAGGCACCACCTGTGGCTGGCATGCGTTGCCAAAAATGTGGTGATGACTCGTACATGGTTTCGGTGGGAAACACAGCTTTATTGAAGTTAGGCAGAGCACAGAGAGCGTGGTCCCTCCAACGCCAGCCACAGTACCAACTGTCGTTGGTGGAACCCACGCACACAGCTGACAATACAAAAGAACACTGGAGATGTAAAACACAATGAGGAAAAGAAGCACTGCTAAAAGCAAGTGCAGCGTTACAACAAAATCCACTCAGGCATTCATACTCTGCTCGTTCCTTCATTCACGTCATACTCACCAGAGCGTTGCTGCAAGTTCATCCCGAGTCTGCTCTGTGTAGGACGACGAATTTCCAGCAGTGCATTCCGGGACTTATGCAGTTCATTCTGGGATTTTAGACGTCGGACACACTACGTGACCTTTACGTGCCACCATATATATATATATATTTTTTTTGCGTCTTCTGAAATTCTCTCAATATCCGGATTTCCTCAAACTTTGCCAGTATGGGACAGTCATTGTTATCGTAAGTTTTACAATCTTTCACAAATTTTCATTTTTATTTTCTCTCTTCATCCTCGTTATTGTGCAACTCCTCTTGCTGTTCTAGTTCTGTTGTTCATTTTTTTTGACATACGATTAACTAACAATTACCGAGCAGAATGGAAGGAAGTGCCCCTTCAGCCAGTGTTATCAACAACATGATTGTGGGAATCAATTTGAATACGCCCAAAGAATTCCTCACTAATCCTGGTGAGCCCATTATCAAATGGTCAGAATGGAAAGAATATTTTCTCAATTACATTGCCACTTTAGAGGATAATAGTGGTACTCTTTCTCCTGATAGAAAGAAAAGAATTTGACTGCATTGCCTTGGACCAGAGGGTCTGAAAGTGTATAATCAAATGCAAAAAGCAGAAAGGTCGGGAGATGTTGATGTTTTCAAATGCGCAATTTTGAACTTGGACAGTCATTTTTTCGCCCACAGTTTGTGTTGCTATTTCTAGACGCACTTTTTTCAAAAGAAAACAACAACAAATGAATTGATTGAGGAACATGTTGCTGTCCTTAAAAAACTTGCTTCTGTGTGCAAATTTGGCGTTTTGCACGATGAAATGATAAGGGACCAAGGGCCAGATGTAGCAAAATAGGATTTTGCGAGTCCTTAATGGCAATTTTTGCGAATTGCTATTAAGGACTCGCAAACTGCTATGTAGGTAGGAATCTGCTAATATTAATGATTCCTACGCATTCCTTATTTGCGACTCGCAAATTGCGAGTCGCAAATAAGGAATGGCCTCCCAAACATTCCTATGGGCCAAGAGGCCCACAGGAATGAATGGGAATAGCGTGCGCAATTTCAGGGATGCATGGGTTCCTAAAGGACACCCTGTTGCACCCCTGAAATGTGCAGGTGTGCACATGTGGCGCACATACATGCCCTTTGGGCATGTATGTGTGCCACATGGCACTTCGAAACATGCATAAAATTGCATTTTTAAAGGAAATCGCAATTTACCACCAACCTGAAGTTGGTGGTAATTTGCGATTCCTTACAGCAAAATCGCAATTTGCGATGTCTCCCAGAATAGCATTTAGGGAATCGCAAATTGCGATTCTCTAAATGCTTGTGCAAAATAGGGAATCGCAAATTTTGCGATTCCTTATTTTGCGAGTGGGTTTTTCACTTCCTACATTGCACAGGGCTATTTTGTGGTCGCAAACGTTGAAATTCTGCGAATTTCAGCGTTTGCGATCGCTATTTCGCTTCCTACATCTGGCCCCAAATTATTATTTGCACCAAGAATAAGAGTATTCAAGACAGATTGTGGATTGAAGGTGCCTCTAGTCTCAAGGATATTATTATCTTGGTCAAGAATGCTGAGCTTTCTGAAAGAAGCGCTAAAGCAATATCCGTGCATAATGAGAATTCTTCAGTTAATGTTATTTCGACAAGAAAAAAGGAAATGCTGGTTTCACAAAAGTTTCAGAGAACCGTACTTACAGCAATAAACTGTCCAACAAAGACATACCAACCACACAGGGAAAACCTACTGCATTTGCTTGTTATAGATGTGGTAGTACTTTGCATAATGCTAGATCTGATAAGTGTCCTGCTAGATCATCCACATGCTTAGAATGTGGTATTACTGGACATTTTGCTAGAGTTTGTAGGAGGAAAGGAAGGAAGGAAAAAAGAAAAGTAGCTTGCCTTACTGAGAACGATTCAGACTCCTCTAAAAATGAGTCAGAGGGTTCTGTTGAGTCTCCTTCTGACACTATTACAGTGATAAAAAAGAAAAATGTGGTCCTTAGTATTAGTGATCTTGACAAGAGTAAACCCTTTTGTCATACATTTTGCGGTCATTCCTTTACAAGTTGCTGCTGATTCTGGATCCCCTTTCACTATTGTAGCTCGCTCCATTTGGGACTCTACGATTGTAAGTGCTTTGGGTCCACATTTGGAGTCTACTGATATTAATCCAGAAAGCTTTACTGGCGAAAAGATAAACATATTGGGTTATCGTTTACTCAATTTTGAATTTAAAGGCAGAAAAGCGTTATGCAAATTATATGTGGCACTGGATGGTCCTTCAGATTTAGGTTGGAAGGACCAGAAAGCTTTAAGTATCATCCTAGACCCTAACAGTCCCGAGCAAGTTTTGGTGGCTTGTGAGAGCGAAAACACAAAAAAATGGGTGTTGAATGAATTTCAAGACGTATTCAATGGTAAGATTGGTAAACTTAAAGGTTTCACTCACCGCATTAGAGTTAAATCTTCTGCTGTGCCCAAAATACACAAAGTTCCCAATATTCCTATGATAGTTAGAGACGAAGTCAAGTTGGAACTTAAAACGTTGCAGGATGCTGGTATTATTGAGCCCATTGAAGCTTCCGAATGGATTTCTCCAATGGTCGTAGCCAGACGCTCCAATGAAAAAATTTGTCTGTGTGTTGACCTTAGAAGTTTAAATGACAGCATCATTGTGGATCAATTTCCCTTGCCGAGGATTGACGAGTTGCTGTCTCTAACCAGAGGTGCCAAATGGTTTTCTACCATTGATCTTTCCTCGGCGTATCACCAAATTGTTTTACATCCATCGTGTAGAAGTGTAACTTCTTTTTGTACTCTATTTGGATGCTATCAATTCCGCAGAATGCCGTTTGGATTAGCGTCTGATGCTGCAATTTTCCAGAGATTAATGTCGCAATTGTTTGGTGATATGCCGGGGATTGTGTTTTTTCAAGACGATATTCTCATCATGGGCCGTGACAAACAAGAACATGATGAGAGATTAAAGGAGGTATTACGAGTTTTATCTCTAAAAGGTTTAACTGCTGAAATTTCTAAATGCAAATTTGCTGAACGAAGTGTGGTTTACCTAGATCATGAAGTAAGTAACAAGGGCTTTAAACCCAAAGAAAAATTGGTTAGTTCAATTATCAATGCACCTTCTCCTAAATCCAGGATGATTTGCGATCGTTCTTGGGCTTAGCAGAGTTCTACTCAAAGTTTGTAGAAAAATTCTCAGACAAAACATATTCTAAGACAAATTTTCTCAAAAACAAAATGAATTTTGTGTGGTCTGTGGAATGTCAACAAGCCTTTCAAATCATTAAGGAAGCCATCAGCAAAGCTCCTAATCTTCAAGGTTTTGATCCTTTAGCTAGTACTTTCGTCACCACTGATGCTAGCAGCAAAGGTTTAGGTGGTGTTTTAACTCAAATTGATGAAAACATGAAAGAAGTTGTCATTGCGTTTGCATCTAGATCCTTATCTCCTACAGAGGAGAAGTATTCGGAATTTGAAAGAGAGACTCTGGTGTGTGTTTGGGTACTAGAACATTTTAGGAAATTTCTATGGGGTAGGCAATTTATCTTAAGGTGTGACCATAAACCGTTGACTAAATTGCTTACCACAGAAGGTTTGTCCAGAGCTACCACCAGAATTCCCAGATTTTCCATGCAGTTGCAAGATTTTAGCTACAATGTTCAGTACGTTCCTGGTCTAAAAAACGTAACAGCAGATTTTTTTTAAGTAGAATGGCGTTGCCATTAACTGAAATAGATAGTAATCCTTGGAATGAGTATTCTGTTGCCAGTGTTTCACACAATGATGTTTTGCAGGGAAGCATTGAACATAGGGAATGGACAAATGCTGAGATGGAGGATGCTATTCTGTTGGATATCAAATCCAAAGTTGTTAATGGCTGGTATGGAGTTGAAAAAAACATTTAACTGATGAACTAAGAGGATTTTGGGAGGTAAGGGATGAATTGTGTGTGAATGATCAGTTTTTAATGAGAGGCGAAAAAGTTGTACCTCCTACTTCATTAAGAAAGAGGATTATCAGCCTTTGTCATGAAGGACATTCTGGTATCACTCGCACCAAACAAAGGCTCAAAGCATTATATTAGTGTCCTGGAGCTGATTTAAGTGTGGAAAGATTTGTAAGAGATTGTGTCAATTGCGAAGTTTCTGATAAGTCCCAGAAAACTCTAAACCCTCCTTCGTATTCTTTGCATTGTCCTAGTACACCTTGGGAGAAAGTGGCTTTGGATTTCATGGGACCCATCAACTGGCAAGATGGTTCCACCGAGTATATTATTGTCCTAGCTCACATGTTTTCTAGATGGTTCGAATTAAACTTGGTAGAGAATGTAAATTCCACAGTGGTCAATAAATTCTTGGATAGTGTGTTCCTAAGAGAAGGATTTCCTGCGACCATTCTTACGGACAATGTTGTACAATTTAAATCCAATGAAATGATCCAGTATCTAAGAGCCTCAGGTATCAAACAAAAGTTCACTGCACTTTACAATCCCAGTGGGAATAGTGTTGTAGTAAGAATCAATAGAACTATCAAGGGGATTCTTCAATTGTCCAATAAAGCCAATATTTCTTGGAAAATGAACTTATGAAAATGGTTTGGGCTTACAGAGTGACTTATCATTCTTCAGTTGGATTTAGTCCTTTCTCTATTATGAGAGGTAGAATTCCTTTTTTCCAAGGAAAATCCTGGATGGATGGATAGAAGTAAAAGTGTTCACAATGATTGGAATGATGTGAAATGCAATATAAAAAAAACTCAGATGAAAAATAAGCTTTACTATGATAAGAAACACGGCACTAAACAAATTAAAGTGGTAAAAAAGGGCCCAAAGGTGAGAGTAGGTTTAGTGAACGTTGAAAAAGTGTTAAAGTGAACAACAACACTGTTGTTCTGGATAATGGAGAAGTATGGCACATGAGTCGCCTTGCTCTTACTGGAAAATGCGGTCAGCGTTTTGTCAAAGACCCCATTCCTCACAACAGCTATTGGTGGTTGTGCAGTGATGTTAGTAGTATTGTTTCACCTAGTGTAAGTGGTCCCTCAAATGGTGAAAATTGCCGAGTAAACGAAAGGGAAGATTGTGTTTTAAGGGGAATAAACTTGGAGGGCGAACTTACACAACCTGAGCAGAATCAGGAGATTTCTTCTTTTCCTGAAGAGTTAAAAACTTCCCGGGGTAAAGTTGTTAAGAAACCTAGTCATTTTAATAATTTTGTATGTGATAAAAAAAGAGTATATATATATTTTATCCATTGTTTACAACCTCTTTGCATATTCCTATCATATTTGTGACTTGTTTTTTGTTTTTTTTGTTTTAAAAAAATTAAGGGGGAGGATGTGTAGTATCTGGGTTAGGCATGTCTTAGTAGAATATAGAATTGTAGAATCTCATTGTAATCGTTCCATGTTCTCTGCATTTATGTTAGAGCATAGAATGTTAGGCATTCTTGAGATGTGCTCGTACTGAGACAGATGCTGCTGTCCTGCGGGTTGATAATAAAGAAGATTACTGCTTGGAATTATATTTTGTGTGTTTCATTGCGACCTCCAATGCTACAACTCTTTGATGTAAAATTACTGATAATAACATGATTAGCCCGGCTTGTGTAATTAAGAGTAATTTGGGGGGGAAAAAATCCTCCACAAGAGCGTATTTACCAAGCACGAGCGGCCGTTTGCGCCCATTATTCATGTTCTGCTGCATTTAACGCTATTTCTTAGAGTAAATCGCTTCCTCATGTCCAATTGGGACGTGAGGGGGCACTTTTGCACTACAAAAATAGTGCTAAATGCAAAATTACTGTTTGCACATAATTCTGCATAATCTCACAGAATGTTTGGGTAATTCCACGTGATTACACTGCATGGAAATATGCGAGTGATGCCCACCCTTAGGTTGGGCCCGCTGCCATGGTGTCCTGGATCCCACCCCATTCTTCTTTTTTTTTAACACTCCCTGGCGTGAAGTGTGTATTCTCCCCCGTGAGGAGGACAGACTAAGGGTAAATCCAGTAATTTACTCCTGGGGGGCAGAAAGAATGCTTGGGCTCTAGGGATTGGGGATGCAGTGAATTCCAGAAAACACTCCATGAGCTCAGATATGCTTTATGTTTCCCCGATGAGGGCAGACTGTGGCTAATAGCTCAATCTGCCCTTGCTTGAGAGGCAAAAAGACTGCTTGGGCTGCAGGGGTGAAAGGGCACAGTCTGATGCCAGGACAGTCCAGCCCTCACATCATTCTTTCATTTAAAAAAAAAAAAACACTCCGTGGTGTCTGCCACCACTGGTGGTTGTTTGAGGATAAAACCCTGATCTGCTACTGAGGGGGCAGTAGGGGTGTTCAGGCTTCAGGTGAGTGAGGTGCTGCCCAATGAGAGGACGGGATGGACCCTACCTCATTTAAAAAGTATTCCACTGTGCTGTTTAGTGTGCTGTCTGCCTCCTGGGGAGGGCAGAGCAGCACAAATCACCAAATCTTCCCCTCACAAGAGAGACAGAATTACTATACTGCCCAGATAGGACCCTGCGATCCAGGAATACATGGCTGATTGCTGTCCCTTGTTTTCGAAGGAAGCGTTGTGGTGCCTCCTTCATCGGACTGGTGGCGAAGCTGTGGAACCAACCTCCACTGCATCTAAAAACCCTTACAGATGAAGAGTGTTTCTGAAAAGCCCTGAAGATTCATCCTTTGGTCAATAGGTCAGCTCCCAGTCTGGTCTCTGCCATAGTGCTGGGGCACTCATTGAGTAGCTGTGCACTTTATAAAACAAATCATTCATTCATTGATTCAATGATTCATTCATTCGGTCATTTATATGGTCTTTAGGGGAGGAATTGTGACCTGATGCCAGGATAAGCCAGCCCCCTTTAAATTAAAAAAAAACAAAAACACTCTCTGGTGTCTCATGTGCTGCCTGCATACTCACAAAGGATGATGAAAGGAATGCTTGCAAATAGTCAAAACCCCTGGCAATCGCTCTGTGTTGCATTCCAATCCATTGTTTTTTGCCTACTGTGCCACTCTCAAAAGAGGCCTACCTTACGCAGATCAGTACTAACCCTGCTCCATATGGGAACAGTCCATCCTGAACTGCCATACAATCTCTCCACCAGAAGGGAACATGAGTGTGCTTTCTGCCCCCACCCCAGGGGAGCAGAAAGACTGTAGGAGGTTCAGGGGTGGGACTGCGCCCCAGTGCCACAATGGGCTGCTGCCCACCCCTTCTTTTTTTTAAATCAACAAATCCCAGTGTCTAGTGGGCTTTCAGCTCTCCTGGGCTGGGTGAATTCGACTTTCCCCCCAATGGACAAGAAATACATTAGGGGACTTTGGTGGGTGAAGGTAGCAGAAGTCCAAACCAGGGATCCACCCTTTCTAGTCCCTGGTGTTTACTATGTGGATCACTGTTTGTAGATCAACATCCGTATTAACATTTGACTATGAAAGGTATGTAGATATGTGTGAGTAACAACTGGGACCAGATTCATCCCCTCCTTCACCAGTGATTTAAGTGGGTATTCAGATATCAATTTTGAAATAACGTGATGCTCAAATATCGTGTGCTAAAACATCATGGACAAGAATATCGATTTTAAGGTAAGTAATATCGATGTTAAAAATATCTATGTTGTCAATATCATTTACAAAAATATTGATGTTAATAATATAGTTTTCAAATAAATTTTATGTATCTTAGTATATATTTTAATTGTGTATGTTATGAATTGTAAAATTATCCTTAATGTTTTTTATTATAGTTTGCGGGTTGTGGGATATATAGGGGTACAGAGTGGGAAATAAATTAATTATCATCAATAATTAATTATTAAATATGCAATTGATAATTAATTATGTTAATAGTGCAATTAATTTTTTAAATTACAATAGGTTTTAGGTGCATGTTGTTAGGTTTATAGGGGTATAGGGTGGGAAGTAATTTAATGATAATTATTTGATAATGATTTTTTATTATTAATAATTATTTAATTGATAGTTAATTATGTAAATTGTGTAATTAATTACATTTTTGGTAATATTTTTGTTGTGGGTTGTGGTTTTTGTAGGGGTAAAGGAAATTACTAATAATAAATAATTATTAATGTTAATCATAAATAATTATTTAATTGACAAATAATTATGTACATTTTGTAATTAAACAATATTTGTAAGTTATATATGAGGTGCGGGTTGTTGTGTTTGTATGGGTAACGGCTGGGAAGTACCATAAATATATATAATTTATTATTAGTTAATTGTTATTAATTGTTTAGTTGATATTAATTATGTAATTAAGATATGTTTTTAAATATATATTGGGTATGAGTTGTTGAAATTGAAATTTGTACTTGTAAAGCGCACTTATACCCCCAAAGGGGTGTCCCGGTGCTGTACGCATACCGCTGTGGAACCCTTCCTGGCTTTTTCCCTGTGAAATGTCCACTCCTGGGCACCTCCAAGGTGAAGCCAGGCATCCCAGCGCTGTTGGGGCCGTTGTGGAGATTAAGCAAGCTATTGCCCAGAGTTGCAGAGTGGGACCCATGATTAGAATAGGCACCGAGGCAAGAATTATCAGGTCCGAGGAAATTGAGCCCAAGACCCGCCGAGGCGGGAATTGAACCCTGGTCCCAGGCCAGATCTCTGCATCAGGGTCTGCCGCTCTAACCATTGAGCCACACAGTTGTTGGTGTTTTAGGGTTAAAGAGTGGGAAGGTAATTAAATATAATTTAATGTTTTATTAGTGAATTATTGTTAATTCTTTAATTGATACTCAATTATGTAAACTTTGCAATTATTATAATTTCAAGATATATTTTCGGTGTGTGTTGTTTGCTTTGTGGAGGTATAGGATAGGAAGTTATGTAAGTAATTATACATGTACAAATAGTTATTTATTGTTTAAAAGAAATGTGCTATTTATTATGTTATGTTTTAATTGTGTTATGCTTTTTAACTGTTAATTACATTAAGGGGCTGATTACAATGCGGCCCGGAAGGCTCCCACCGATCGTTGGAGCCTTCTGGGCCGCATCGTATTTGGCCGCTCGGTTTACTTTCCGACCGGCGCATTATAATACTGGCGGTCAGAAAGTAAACTGACCGGTTAATCCGGCTGGCGTCCGACGGGCACAAAGAACCTGTCATCCAGTTGGAACCGGCTCGTAATCCCAAAGGGCGGGTGTTTTCACCCTTGGGATTACGATGCACGGTTTCCAGCATGGTTCCGAAATGGAAACCATGTTGGAAAGCAAATTTTGGGGGCCCCCATTAGGTGCGCGGCCTCCGGTTGGGGGCCGAGGGAGCAGCTACGGTGCCCCCTGTTGATTCCTGCACCCCACAGCAGGCACCTTGAGGTGCTTGCCACGGGGTGCAGGGATAAACAACACCATTCATTTCTCAATGGGAGCTTGTGTTGCGGCCGGTTTACGCCCGTAACATAAGCTCCCATTGAGAAATGGCATCACAATCAGGCCCTATTTGTAGGTTGTTATATTTGTGAAAATATAGTGTGATATTTTAATTGCACTATCATTATTATTATTTGTTTGAATTGATTTATTTTAAAATATTTCTTAAATATTGTAATAAATATGTAATTGTTTTCATTTAAATAAAATATATATATTCCAAATTTAAATATTTATAGTTGTTGTTATTTAATGTAGTTGTTAAAATATATTATTTGTTTGAAGTGAACTACTCTCTCTCTACTGTTGCACAGACTGGAGCGGGAATAGTAAATGTTACCCCACCGCAATACAACACTTTTCATACTGTTGCACCGACTGGATTGGGAATAGTAAATGTTACCCCTTCTGAGTACAACAATTTCCCTACTGTTGCAGAGATTGGAGTGGGAACAGTATTCGTACTATTCCTACAATTTTATAGTTTTGTTTATATTATTTACATTTATATTATTATTATGATGTTTCTGTGTATTTAAAATTATATTATTTTTATCTATTAATGTTTATAATATGTAATATATTTTGTATGTCATTTTTTATTTGGTTTATGTTTTTGTGTCTAAATAAATTGGTATGTTTTTTTAGAATTTTTTCCATTTTATTGTGTATATGTATATATATTTATATATCACAAAAACTCCTTCGTCGTTTGGGGCTCCCAACCCTGCAGGGCTGCCTCAGCTGCCAGGGACGAAGCATCCTGGTAATTAATACACCAAAGAAAGTTGTTGAGGTCAATTCACGGAAAAACATAGTATTTATTCTCCAAGTGAAGAGTGGCTGTAGATTGATAAGTCTTTCATTTCCTGACACGTTTCAGCAGTTACCCCTTAGTCATAGCATCGAGGTATAAGCAGTGTCCAGACACAGGTGCTTTAAATATCCTGATTCATGTGATCAAACAACAACCTACAAGTCCCCAGGTTGCATTGGTAAAGTACCTCAGTGTTGTGGTGCAGAAATTCCGGCCCGAGTGCGGACGTAAAGTTAGGAGTCGTAAGTGCATTCTGTGAATACCAAAAATCGTAAGTGCCTTCTGTGAATACCAAAAGTAATAAGTTTAGGATTTTGTCTGAGATTAGTTCTGTGAATCGGCCCCTGTGTCCCCAGGATTGCAAGCTTCGATGCTAAGGTCCAGAGTCTTCTTGAATGTAGCACCTGACTGCCATGGCCAGACCATCACTGAGCACCGGAGATGCGGGGGCTGCTCCCGCAGTAGTGTGACTGGGCACACTGCCTCTAGCCTAGGGTGTTGCTGCCAGTGGTGGAACAGGCTAGGTAGGGCGCCCCTTCAGGATATGGCCAGGGATCCCTAAAATTTCTGCACTTCAAAAGTCCAGCATTAGGATGTTTCCTCGCCCCCCCACCCGCAAGCAAAAATCAGCGAAGATTGCAACATATGACTTCTGTTATTCGAGAGTGGTAGGAAGAAAAGAGTTTAGAAAGTAATTCTCAAAGTCACATCATTCACACTTTGCCAGGATTTAAAGGCTTTATTTAGAGAAAGGCTAAGGTGTTCTCTAAAGTAGGTTTGGGCGAAAATGGTGACACGTTGTACATTTCAAAGTGTATCAGGATAGCAATGCTGGCCGCAGCCTGATGGGTCTTGAATAGGGTCTTCACAGGAAGATGAGGTGGCGGGTCTCCTCCAAGGGTCTTTTTTTAAAATTGTGCAAATTAGAGCATTTGATTATACACTGGTCAAGTTAAAAAGCTTCACAGTGGCGATGATGGGGGGAGAGGGGGTCTGCACATTTCTCTATAAAGCAAATGTTGCCAACTCACCACTGTGCCAGCTTGCAGGTGGTGAGTAATGGCCTTGCACTATCTCCGCAAACTCCAGCTCCTACTTTCCGTTTGATGCACTTCACACGTTTGCACTCACACAAACATACACAGCGTCACACTCATCTCCTTACCCCCACACACGCAGTCACACACACATGAACACAACAGGTGCAAGGCTTTCCCACGCTTGGCACAGATGCATTGTTCTGCCACCATCACGTGATAATTTCCCCCTTTTGATATTAGAGAAAAAAAAGTAAACGGAGCTAAGCTTTAAAACCTGAGTGGGTGAAGGCAAACACCCAGACACTCTCTGTGACCCTGCCCCTGTGTGCTGCAAACGGATCATTCGCAAAGTTTAACACCACAGCATGTTTAATGCTCTCCGCAAGACACTCAAGAGAGACCCCTGAAAGGGAAAGGTGTGCACATAGAAGACATGACAGGTGCCAGGCAGTCATACACATAATCACCCTCTACAGTCACTCTGGACATTTACAGTCAGTCAGTCAGGTAGAGTCACTCCCCACTCGGTGAACTGACAGACTCACTGATCCAGCAACCCCCAGACACCAGCCAGAACAGCCAGGGAGACTCACTCAAGGAAGGGAGGAAGGAACAGAAACTGATGGGCGAGGGAAGAGAGAGAAAGGTGTGTTGAGGTGCACGAGGAAAGGAGTGAATTTAGAGACAGTGAAAGAGAAGAGGGAGACATAAGAGTGGGGACTCTCCGGTGATGAGGAACAATACAGGAGAGAGAAACAGACAGGAAGTAAGAGGTGTCAAAGACTGAGGGACAGCGGGTGAGAATAGATGTAAAACAGGGAAGAGGGACTGTGTCGTAGAGAAATCATACGGCAAGAAGACTTCTTTAGGTAAGTTACGAGGATCTATTGAAGATGACAGCTAAGCGAACACCTCCGCTAGCTGACCAGACAAGCAACTGACAAAATATAGAATCATCAAGCAACATGCTAGAATACACGCAGGTATTCTAGAAGGGAAGGAGAAGAAAGAACATAAAGAAAGGCTTTATATAAACAGGGTGCCATGTTGAGAAGAGTGATAATGTACAACACATCTTCCTCCTTTACACAAATCAAAAACAGTAAAAATAAAGCCATGAAAAATATTCAACAACAGTAATCATTTAAATAAGCAGGAGGTCTGCAACATCTTACGCTTCTGGTCACACTGGATGTATTTTGAGAATTGATACCTAAATCACAGGCATCACCACCATCCACTTCCCTTCGACTGCTGACCAAAGAATCAGGAACAACATCTTCCATTTCGGACAACATGTAACCAGTACTACTCTGTAAGTTGTCCAAATTAGAGTCAGCAATGTCAAGAGAATGTGAGGCTTTGTTACTTTGATACAAAGCCACACGCCGAAGGTTCCATTTTTCACCATTTGTCAAAACAACATAGGGGCCGAATCCGATCTCGGTCGGAGGCGCACCCAACACCATTCGGTCGGGAAAAAAGCCATGCGAAAGCCTGTTTCCCGACCGATCCGTACAGCACACCGAACGAGTAAGTACGATGCGCACAACAGCAAAGAATCCGGCCGAGCCGTACTCACCCAAACCAGGTCCTGTTCCCCGACCGAGGCGAATCCGGAAACGCTGAATCGAGTCGCACGGAAGGAAAAATGCAGCTCCGTCCGGCCGAACGAGTACGATGCGCTTTCCGTACGCGCCGAACCCGTCGCTACGCACGGCACGTCAAAGCATCCGGGAGAGGCGCACATAAGCTCCGATTCGCGCCACAACACGATCCACGGCTCCGAGACGAACACGCCAGCGACGAAAAGGAGGCGAAGCGACGAGGACGACGCGAAGCAACGAGAAGGACGAACGACACGAACCAACCATGAATCCCTTCGTCCCGATCATACCAATATTCTACATCCACTACCGGAACAGGCACGGACGCGTACTGCGCAGAAGGTAAGCCAGACACCAACCACAAAACACATACAACACGTACACGACACATCACACACACACAGAGGGATGCAGAATATACTTACACCAGCAACAGCAGCACCATAGGGGCGGGATGCCCATCACCAATGCCACATATGCACACAGGGGCCTGAATGCGCACCACCACCCCTACCCAGGGGGCAGGATGCTCACCACTACTACCACCCTCACCCAGAGGGGGCTGGATGCCTACCACTACTACCACCCTTACCCAGGGGGGGCAGGATGCCTACCACTACTACCACCCTTAGCCAGTGGGGGCTGGATGCCTACCACCACCCTTAGCCAGGGGGGGCTGGATGCCTACCACCACTACCACCCTCACCCAGGGGGGGCAGGATGCCTACCACTACTACCACCCTCACCCAGGGGGGCTGGATGCCTACCACCACCCTTAGCCAGGGGGCTGGATGCCTACCACTACTACCACCCTTAGCCAGGGGGCTGGATGCCTACCACTACTACCACCCCCACTCATAGGATGGACAATGCATGACACAACCAGCACACCACAACTTAGGGAATGCAAGAAGAAGACATCCCCCAACACCATGACAAGCGTGTGTAGACTGTGTCAAATGCCTACAACACCGAACATGACTTTGAACATACAATGTGACCCCCTAGCACATGTGCCACACATATATGTGTGTGGCACCCACAATGCAAGCAGGCCATGACCATTGTGGCAATGGGGTCCAAACTCCCATCATCACAGTGACCAAAATGTAAGTGTGGGGTCCATAGCTGAAGCACACTTTGAACATTGTGGCAATGGGGTCCAAACCCCCATCATCACAGTGGCCAAAAGGTAAGTGTGGGGTCCATAGCTGAAGCACATTTTGAACATTGTGGCAATGGGGTCCAAACCCCCATCATCACAGTGACCAAAATGTAAGTGTGGGGTCCATAGCTGAAGCACACTTTGAACATTGTGGCAATGGGGTCCAAACCCCCATCATCACAGTGACCAAAAGGTAAGTGTGGGGTCCATAGCTGAAGCACATTTCGAACATTGTGGCAATGGGGTCCAAACCCCCATCATCACAGTGACCAAAAGGTAAGTGTTGACAAAGAAAGAGGTGCAACTGCCAAACTGCATGGATGATTCCTGGTCACAGAACAACAAACACATCAGTGGCAAAGTAGTGTATGTGTCCCATTGCAACATAAATTGGGGGAGCCAAATCCTGCAGTGCAAATAAGACATACCATTGGCCATGTGCAGACAAACAACACCCATGGGGCTGACACCGTCAACAATCATCAATGGCACAATGACAGAAGTGACCATCAGAATGCAGACCCACATATTTGCACCAATGGGCACACACATGCAGATACCCTGTGGAGACTGCAGATGTGAGGTGAACAGATACCATACCATGGCAGCAATGGGACACACAAACCATGATCATTGTGCTGACCGATGACCTAGGAGTCCCAGGGACAGCAGGGGAAACCCACCAAACTACATACAGCCAATGGCACACCCAAGATATGCCAATGCAGTGGTGCAGATGCACAAACACAAACAGGCAGACCCACACTGCACATCATACACAACAGGTGAGGGGGTGCCAGTGTCCCCAGGCAACCACACAACACATGAGGAGACCTGAATACCAATCATACAGATGTGCATACAGTGCCACACAAAGGTAACTCATGGATCCAAATCCCCTATGTGGGCAAGCAGGCATTGTCAGATGAGAGGGAGCACAAATCACACATGTCACAAAGGCACGTAGGGACAGCAACTGACACAGCAAGACACAGACACACCACAGCACCACCCCCAGGGCCCCCACAATGTGGTGACCCTGGGCTGCATTACAATCCCACTGTGATGACAAAGCTAAATGTGGTTCACACTGTGAACCACAGTCATGTGTCCTGAGCAACTAACTACCATCACACCTACACAAGCACAAATCAAACAGCATGGCCAGTAAGCCAAGGCCAACATGGAGGCAGGGGCCTAGCCGGGCAACAACTCTCATCTGCACACACTCAACACCACACCCTCGACCTCCAACAATGTGCAGCAGTGAAGCACACATGCACTGGTGACATTGCACATGCACCCATGACTATTCCAGGGTGGTGGGTGGGAACCAAGGTGCAGAAACACATCACACATGGCCACTCAACAAGACTCCTGAATGTCTGACACACTGCACACTATGCTGTACATGGACATGACGGCAATCCCACACCAAACAATGGGATCCCAGCCACAGACCAATGAAGAAGCCAAGGTCACCCACAAAGAACACACATAGACAACAACCAACATTGCAGCCCGGACCCTGAGGAGTGCCAGCAGTCACACACACAACATGTCACAATCACTGAAAGATAACACAAACTGGAAATCACATGACAGGGGCAAACAACAAGTGCCAAGGGGAAACCTGACTGTGACCCATCTGCGTCTGCACACAAACTCAGCCCTGACAGCAAACACACCTATGGGTGACACCCTGATGACCAGTAATGTGCCATGCACCCACATCACAGAGAACCCAGGGAGAAGACTTTGGGGGAACATAGCTCAACTCAGCTAGCATCACAAACAGGTACAACACTAGGGATCACAGCATGCACAGCTAAACGGAAGTGAACACACAGACATGCACATACAACACACACCTTGGGCGCAGACAATGTCACAGGAGTACACACTGCCATGAGGGGACTCCACTCCTGTGTGAGGAAAGCTGTGCCATATGTTGCCTCAGTAGGGCCCCATCATGTCAGCTGAGCACTTGGTCACACAATCAACAATTAGCACCAAATGAGGGCTCCCGTCACATCAGCCTGGTCATGGAAGTGCCAACGGAATCATCAGCACAGATCCAACACACTTGTATAGCAATGTTGCACTGACAACACAGATGAGTCCTTCCCCATTGATGCCCAAACCTGCATGTCCACTGGAGATGGCCACACGGTCAGGGAAGTAGACGAATTGAACAATGGCAGGCACAACAGATGTGCAGGGGTGGAAGCCACAGATGTGAAATTGCCAATCTAAGTAGGAAATCCCATTGCCAAATACTGAACACATGACACCCTCAGATGCTGCTATGGATGACATGGATACACCACAGGATAGGACACATTCCCCTGGACCACATGGGTTCCTGCACAGTAACACTTCATTATCATGAGACCAAATATCACCATCACTGCAGCAAGGGCATGGTTAGCATCATCAACATCATGTACATCAGAAGCAAAAGCACTACAGAACAGAAAGTTGCTTTATTCAGCATATGTGGCATTAAAAGTAGAAGTCCGGTAGAACATAAACAAAGGCCAATGGCCAGTCCATCAACAAAGTCACAAGTGGGTGACAGTGGCAGATGCCACTCTACACATGCCTGCACAAAACCAGGGACAATCCACTAGGAGAGGCAACCGGGGGGTAGGCCAGGCACCGCAGGGACAGGATCAGGGCTCACCAGGAGGAAGCAGGGAAGGGGTGGTGGGTGCTGGAGAGCCACTGACAACTGCAGTGGAGGTGTCTGACATGGTGTGTGCCGGCACAACTGGGGGCATGGCTCAGATGTTGTGGGTGCCGGCACGACTGCAGTGGACCCTGCAGATGGAGTGGACAGGTCCGCCACTGCAGTGCCCAAGTCAGACAGGGTGGTAGTGGACTCCACTGCAGTGCCTACCACCAGGGGAGGAGAATGGGGAACAGGCAAGGTGGGCTGGACAGAGGGGAGGACACCCTCACCACATCAGTGGCACAGACAAGCACAGTGGGGGTGTGGTGCCGGGAGAGCAAGTGGCAGGGGGAGAAGGCCGGAGCCTCTTGGGGATGGTATATCTGTGGGTGGGGGAACCTGGGGCAGGGTGTGGTGGGGGCACCTGTGGAGTGGGGGCCTGAGGGATGGAGGAAGGAGACCTGGTGCTTGAGCTGCAGGGCGGCGGCGGGGTCTTGCTCTTACCACTCCGGGGGACTTGCGGGTGGGGGCCTCAGTCTGTCTGCGCCTGGGGAGGGTGTCCGGGGGCGAGGGGCACTCTGCTCCGTGTGGGGGCTTCTCTTCACCCTGGATGCTGGAGCAGCTGGATCGGAGGGGAAGAGGCCGAGGTCACTGAGGAAGAGGCGCTGGGTCTTTGGGGTTGCAGGTGAGGCAAGGGAGGGTGCTTTGGAGGGAGAGGCAACTGAGGACTGCGCAGTGCCCGTGGATGCGTGTGTTTTTACCAGGGCCCCATCCCCTGTGAGTCTGGTTTCAGTCCCCTGACTGTGCGTGCGTGTGCGTTTTGTTTGTGGCGTGTGTGTCTGTGTGCTGGACGTGTGTGTGCTGGTGTGTGCCTGTGCCGGTGTGTGTGTGCTTGGGACGGGTAAGGTGCTGGGGAGTGTGGATGGAGCAGAGGCAGGAGGGGTGAGGGACTGTCTGAGGAGGGACACTGCTGCCGTCAGGGAGGAGTCCATGGACCTATTGCCCTCTGTAGGTCAGACATGCCCGATGAGATGCCCTCCATGAACGACACCAGCTGAGTCAACAGTGCGGTGTGCGCATGGAGGACACTCAGCATGGCTGTCTGCCCTACATGGAGCTGGTGAAGGAGGTACACAGACTCCTCACTCAGGGCAGCAGGGGACACAGGGGCTGGGGGTGCGGTGCCTGGCCCAAAGGAGACACGCTCCCGAACATGGGAGACTCCACGGACCTGGGGAATGGGAGCCGATGGGAGGGCGGTGGTGGTGCTGGTGGTGGCGGGGACAGCAACACTAGCTGGTTTGTGGTGGCTGCTGACACCCGCCTCCACAAGGGAGTCAGCCTCCGAGTTGCTCTGGTCCTCAGCTGAGGTGGATGGTGCTGAGGACTCCTCGGTGTGGCTCCCTCGCCCTCCGTGCCACTGGGTCCCTCCGACCACTCCTCGGCTGCTGACCCAGTCTGGCTCTCTGGCTCCTCCTGGTCCGTGGAGCTGTCCCCTTCCGTGGCCGTGGATGTATCTGCAAACAATGGGGAAACAGACAGACATCAGTCACCTGCACCAAACGCACACACCACTGTGAGCACAGCACATTACAGAGCAAGCCCTGGCATCATTAGTTGTACATTGCTAAAAGTGCCCTAACTGAACAGGAGAATCCAATTGTCAGTCTGATGCCAAGCATGGCACTCACATCCCACATGGCCTTGCACCCATCTGTCTGGTGTCTGTTGGATTGCAACACCCCAGTGTGGACACATGCACCAAGTACACAGTAGTTTCACAGTGCAGAGGACACGGTGTGGCATGTGGACATGCACACATCACAGCTCTTGCCACTGAGTCAGTACAGGTTTCCGGATGAAAGGGATGCCCAGAGTCAAATAGGAAATGCATGTGATGCATACCAGCGACAGACACCATGATGCACCCATGTCCTGATAGCCATCGCCACAATGGTGTGCATGTAGCACATGTCACTCCCCTGCAGGACCACCAAGAAGTTGACACATGCCATGGCAGAGGCATGACTGCTAAGTCATACATCACTGTCTCAGTGATGTATGATTTGGCAGCCAGACAACAACACTATGCACTGTGTCACAATAGTAGGTCATGGGGAATGCAAGTCCTGGAGCTGCACAAGTGCACATGTACATCCCCCACACAACACATCATCTTAACCCTCATCTGTCCAGGTCATACCTATTGGACATATGGGAGACCTGTGACACTACCCTCTGAACCTGAGCCCCTCACAATTTGCTGTGAATGGGGAACAGCTGCCTGAACTTCACATTCGCATACCCCAGTCTGCACGGGCAGCTGATCAAACACCTATGTGACACACAAGTATCGTCTCCTATGGTCACATCTCCAGGGGCATGCTGAGCCCCTACCAAGAAACACCCCAGCAGTCCTGGCAACTAATCCACAGCACACTGACACAGAGGCAGACACCTGAGGGGTCAAATCACTGTGCACAATGTGTCAGCTGATACACGGGAGTGGGAGTACAGAGTGCATTGCATGGCCTGGAGTAGGCATGACTGTCCTGCTCCACATGAATGAGGGATGTGCCCTGGACAGTGGATAGCTGGCTATGTATGCATGACACACGTAATCTGCACACTCCTGGGGCCCAAACATTGTTCCCACCCGCTGCATGGGCGTGTGCCACATACCCCAGGCACATGTGGTGGCTCAGCTCAGCAAGTGGACCGCATATCAAAGCAACACGCAGATCACATGTCCGAACACAGGCGTTGTGTGAACAATGGACCCACCCATGATGCCCACAACAGAGTTAGGGAAACAGATGCTGTCCCCCACCTTTAGTGAAGCAAACTGCAAGGACACAGTCCCAAGTGACACAATTCCCTGAATGTAAGGGCCACACCTGGGTATCAGATGAGCAGTGGGCAGTGCACAATAGAGGGACATGGCTCCTGGACAACATGACTGCTGCACTGTGGCAGTTGAACCAGGCCAGAGGAGGGCACAAAGCATGTAATACAGAGTTCACAGTGCAGTCTTTGACTCACCCCCTCCTTGCTGCTGTCTGCCCTTCAGCTGCCCATCCAGGTCTGGAAACACCACCGCCAGGATCTGGAGCATGTGGGGGGTCAGGGTCCGTGCTCCGCCCCTCCTGCGAGGAGGCGACAGCTTCAGCTGGACCCGTGCAATCCTCCGGGTCCAGCCCCGAAGGTCCTGCCACCTCTTCTGGCAGTTGCGGATCCGGCGCTTGTAGACCCCCACGGACCGGACGGCCCGGACGATGTCCTTCCAGATCTCCTGCTTCCGATGGGCATTAACCTGTCAGGATGACAAAGTGAAAAGGCCATTACTACACATGCAACATATCCGTGCATGACACAGTTGTATATACATGTCTCAATCACAGGGGCACATGATGTACACAGGCAGTGCAAAGCTGCCCATGGACAGTTTGCCAGACGTCACTACATGGTATCATTGCATGGGAAGTAAAACCTTGTTCAAATGCACTGTCACTGCACCATACCTGTCCAGTGCATGTCACTACACACTATGGGGGTGACAACTACTCAGTGAGCCTGCTAGCCAGTGGCGTGCAGACTTTCAGCCTTGCTAGTCAGACAATATGCACATTCAGAAAGGCAGTGCACAGAACACTCACCTGCTCCCCTGGTGTCCCATACAGCTTGCTGTACTGTGGAAGTAGGCTGTCCAGCAGGGCCTGGTTCTCCTCAAGGCTGAAGGCTGGGGCTCTCTCCACAGTACGTGCCATTGCAGGGTCCAGAGGGGCAGAGACAGCAGCAGTGCAGTGGCAGATGTCGCCCTGGAGCATGTAGTGCAGGCAAGTGAGCTCTCAGGGGAACAGCCATCAATATATATGTGCTGGAGAGGCAGATACTGTCCCTCGTGTCCAAAGTGATAGGTCCAAGTCGCTTGCATCTTCTGAATCTGGCCAATCCATGGTATAGCAGCACCAAAACACGCCCACAGCATCCTTCAAATCTTCAACTTCATGACATACATGATTTTGCAACATTGTTGTGGGTGACCAACTGATTTTCCAGCAACCGACTCGCTCGAAATTCGAAAACGCGTCCGTTGCCAGGCAAGCCCATTGTCAATGGGTGCGCACCGATCGGTCCATTGCGGTACAACACGCACAGGGGTACAACGCGCACCGCGACACATTGAATGCAATGGGCCGGCCGGGGCACCGATCGGTCCATTGCAGTACAACGCGCATAGGGGTACAACGCGCACCCGCACACATTGAATGCAATGGGCCGGCCGGGGCACCGATCGGTCCATTGCAGTACAACGCGTAACAGGGGTACAACGCGTTCCCGCGACACATTGAATGCAATGGGCCGGCCGGGGCACCGATCGGTCCATTGCAGTACAACGCATACAGGGGTACAACGCTGCACCCGCACACATTGAATGCAATGGGCCGGCCGGGGCACCGGATTGGTCCATTGCAGTTCAACGCGCATAGGGGTACAACGCTGCACCCGCACACATTGAATGCAATGGGCCGGCCGGGGCACCGATCGGTCCATTGCAGTACAACGCGTACAGGGGTACAACGCTGCACTCGCACACATTGAATGCAATGGGCCGGCCGGGGGCACCGATCGGTCCATTGCTGTTCAACGCATCACTGTACATGTGACTGGCATATGTCAGCATGCCTGTCTCAGATGGACATATGCCAGGCACAGATAGCTCCCAGGGAGTGAGGGGCACACCTACATCACGACAGCCTGTCCAAACTTTATCATAAGGCATGTAAGGCTGCATTTCCTATTGTGTGTATGTTGGTGTACATGTTGTCCTGTGGGTGTCACCTGTGGGCAGCCACCCCCAGGCTGTGCACGTGTTCATGGGGACAGGATCCTGGGTGTTACGTGTACATGACCACTGTGATGTGCAACTGTTCATATCTGTGCATGTGCCATGGTCACATTGCACGGTGGTGTATGTGTATGTCATGTCACATACCCCGTGAGTCCCATGTGGGACGGTATGTTTGAGCCAGGGTGTCCCAGTGGCACAATAGTGATGGTCCTCCACAGTCTTTGTGCATGTAGTGTTTACAATGTCTCTGATTTCATGTGCACAATGGGAGACAGTCTCCACATCCAGGTTGTGTGTGCATGGACTTTGATGTTGTGCGTGTGTGTGTCACAGACGTCCATGTCTGTCCTGCCGTGGCAAGTGGGGCCACTACCTGTGGGGGTCATGGTTGTTTTGCTGTGGTGTATACATGATACTCCATGTAATGCCAGTGTCCATGTGGCAATACAGGGTCCCTGGGAATGTACCTGTCGTTGAGCTGTGGTGCCTGGGGCACATCTGTCCTCACATGTCACTGTGGGGGTGATTGTGACACGGCAGCAGGAGATGGGAACTGTGACACGGCCTCATGATATCCAATGGGCCAACCTGGGACTAATTGATGCCACCTGTTGGACCGTGTTGACAGATGTTGGCCATGTATGTACCATACATGTCCTTCCGGAACTGCACACTTCATGTAGTTGTGCCTCATAATGATGTATGTTGGGATATTGAGTGTGTTCAATGCCGCATATGTGGGCTGACTGAGAATCTTGCTTACTTCTCCTCTGCACTGCAGGGCTCCTGCTGTCCATCGACCATTCCCAGACCTGGCAACGATGGTGGAACGGGACAGCATCCGACGGTACCGCTTCACCAGGCAGCTGATTGAGGATTTGGCAGTGCAGTTGTCCCCACATTTGCAGCCTGGCCGGCCGTATCCTACAGCGCTGACCCCCAAGGTGAAGGTGATGGCAGCCCTACACTTCTTGGCCACCGGTACCTTCCAACATACTGTGGCGACTGCTGGTGGGATGTCACAGACCATGTTGAGCCGTGTGCTCCGCGATGTTTTGGCAGCAATGTTGCTATTCCTGAACCGGTACATCTATTTCCCTAGACTGCGACGACTCACTGACGTGAAGAGTGACCTTTATGCCCTGGGGAGGATGCCGCATGTCATTGGCTCCATTGATGGGACACATGTGGCTTTGGTACCACCACAGGCCCAGGAGCAGGCCTACAGGAACCGCAAGCACTACCACTCGGTCAATGCACTGGTGGTGTGTCTTGCAGACATGACCATCACACACGTGTGTGCCCATTTCCCTGGTTCAGCACATGATGCCTTTGTGATGAGGAGTAGTCGCATCCCCAGGATGATGGCACAGATGCAGAACCAGCGTGCCTGGCTTGTCGGTGTGTACTGACTTTGTGCCATTGTGTGTGATCTGATCTGTAGTATTCCGCCCACTTTTCCAAGTCAGCTAATGTGCACTTGTCTGTCCGTAGGTGACTCGGGATACCCCAACATGCCGTGGTTGCTGACACCCCTCAGGAACCCTGTGACACCAGCTCAGATGCGCTACAATGAGGCACATGGTCGGACCAGGAGAGTGATTGAGCGGACATTTGGTCTCCTGAAGAGCCGCTTCCGCTGCCTGGACAAGACCGGAGGGTCCCTCCCATATGCCCCTGCGAAAGTGTGCAAGATTATCATCGTCTGCTGCATGCTCCACAACCTGGCAGTGCGGAAGGAGTTGCCTCTCATCCAGGATGACAATGACCAACATCCGCCACCTGTGGAGGATCCTGGCCTGGACCACGATGCCAGTGACGATGATGATGATGATGGTGATGCTGATGTCCGCACACAGCTCATCACCAACTTCTTTAGCTGAATGTGAGTATCCTGAGGTGTCATGTGAATGATGTGAGTTGGCATGATGTGTAGGTGGTGCTCTGGTGCTGTTGGAGTGTGTCCATGGGCTACTTGACTGGATGTGTGTTGCGATGTGTGCTTACAGGTGGGCTGTACTCCCAACAGTGTTGACATGCTAACTTGGTTCTGGGTGGGTATCTTGTAACATGTATTGTGCATGAGTTTTGCTGTTCTGTCCTGTACTCCATTGCTTTTGACTGTGTGTCATTTCTGTCCTTCACAGGGTACTTTCAGATTCGTTTGGTCAACTGTGTCCACCGACGACGTGATTGCACTTCCAGGCTGGTAGCTGTTGTGTCCCTACAGGTGATGTGCGCCACACCCATGGACTTCCTTCCGTCTACAGTTGTTGACTGTGTGCCCGCTGCCAGGTGGGATTACCTTGCATCTGTAGTGGTTACGACATGTTGCAACTGTGTAATAAACCTGTGCTTCACTTTGTGATGTGCGTTGTCTGTGGTCACACATTTGACTGCCATTTGCTTACTGCACCTGTGGGCTACTTGACTACAACTGGGAATGGGTGTGGTGTCTGTGCATTGCACCGTCTTCCCTGGCAACATCAGTGTAGGCAATGAGTCAGATGGCCTAGGTGTGTATGTGTTGTGTAGCCCTGGTGGTGTGTCTCCTCATATGTGTCACGTTGCCTTTACTCACATGCCTGTGTTGTCCTTGCTGTTGCAGTTCGCATACACAGTGTAATTTTGCAGTTCATCATCCCCATAACAGCACCCACGTTGGAATCACGACAGAGGCAAGTATGGTGTATTAGTGTGTTTATTGTGATACATTTGTGTGAATAGTGCATAGGATGGGTAGTGCTGTACATAAATCTTGCAATCCGAAGTTCCTAGGTGAATTGAAAGTCCTGGTAGACAGGATCCCCAGTATCGGGGCCACAGTTGTCTGACACATTGGTCCAACTTGTACTCCCCATGCAATGTGTGGGAGTAGTGTTGCCGTCAAAAGGGGGAACAGTCTGTGCACAAAGGCGGACATCCAGAACAGGTTCAGGCTTCCTGGGAGTTGCGCTTGGCCATCGGCCTCTCACTCTCCCCTCCTTGGACGACCCCTCTTCTTGGGGGGGGGGCCCCTCAAGTACAGGCTGCTGTGGTGCAGGGGACTCTCCGCCAGAGTCATCCTCCCTCCCTGTGGCAGTTGCAGTTTGTTCGGTACCAGATGTTGTTGGCACACAGGGAGGTGTGGACTCGTTGCTGTTCATCTGGCGGAGGCATTGTAAAATGTCCCTGTGCACCGCCGTCATCTCATGCAGTGCATCCCACTTGGACTCCACGCGGGACATGTGTGAGTCCACGCGGGACATGTGTGACTCCACGTGGGACATGTGGGAGTCCAAGCGGGCATGATGGGCAGCCTGCTGCTGTTTCATGTCTCTGAGGAGCCCCACTACCTGGCTGAGGTCTCCGGGTGCTGGACTGGTACGCATCAGCTATGCGTACCAGTTGTGGGTCATCATGCACACCAGCAACGTCTGCAAGCAGCGACCTTCTGTCTCCCACCCTCCCACCACCCCTGCTGACATGTGCAGTGTGTGCAGTGGCACGCACAGATAACCCTGGTCCACCTTGGGGGTTGGTGGTGGTGGTGGTGTCCATGGCCCCAGGTTGGTCCAGGGTCCCTGTGCTGGTGTTGCTCCTTGTTCTGTCCATGTCGGCAGGGATGGTATTTGTGGTGACAGTCGTTGGAGGGGTGGGTGCAGGGGTGCAGCTGGTGGTCCTGCTGGTGCTGCAGCTGGTGGTCCTGCTGGTGCTGCAGCTGGTGGTCCTGCTGGTGCTGCATGTTGACTTGCACCGGATGTGCCAGGTTGGTCTTCATCGTCCGAGGAGGACAGAGGCTGTACGACGCCAGTGAGCTCCGCATCCTCTTGAGCCTGGGACTGGGACTCCTCAGCGCCTGCTGCTGTGTCCCCATCATCACCTGTTTTTGGGAGACACAAACAATGTATGTTATGTTTCTGCAGGCATCAATGGTTGACACACATGACAGTTGTGACTGTGCCTCTGGGTGCGGGCCTGTACATTGCATTGTCCTAAGTCGTCACAGTCAGGGGTTGATATTGGTGTGGCACATTGTCCTGCATTATTTGGGCATTTCTATGTATTTTTGGGGTGTGAACATGGTCTGCATTGGTTGTGTTTGGTTGACAGCCGGCTCTCCTTCCCACCCACCCAGCCAGTCAGTTATCCCACCATGGAACGTGCTTGCGTTGCAGGGAGTGGAAGTTGTCTCTCAGGATGTCAGTCAGTGGTGTCCTGCTGTTTGTTGGTGCACAGTTGGCAGCAGGGCCTTGTGCTCCCCACAGCAGTAGCCAGTGTCAGCCATCTTGTGAGTCCTTCTCCACTCCCTGTGATGTGAGCATGGTTCAGGGTGGTGTTGATGGGACAGTTGTGGGGGTGAGCTATGTCTGTGACTACGACTCCCATCATGCTATTGCCTCCACCCCACTTGCCAGCATTCCCATACTTACTTGCTTTTGTGGGGAGTTCAGTGTGTGTGGGTGTGAGAGCAATGGCAAGATGGCTGACAGTGGTGTCCTGCTGTTGGTTGGTGTGCAGTACCCAGCATGCCCTTGTGCTCCCCACGACACAGCAACAGTGTCAGACATCTTTGATGGGCCTTTCCACTCTCTGTGGGATGTGCATGCGTGAGTGTGAGCTTGCTGGGCCATGTGGTGGGGGATGTAGAGCTGTGACTACGACTCCCATCATGCTATTGCCTCCACCCCCTTCCCAGCATGCCCATGCTTCCTTCCTTTTGACTCTGCTTCCCTGTGGGGTGGGCTGGCTGTGCTGACAGGATGGCTGGGAGTGTTGTCCTGGCAGTTGTTTGGCTAAAAGTCCCAAGAGTGGCCCTGTGCTTCACACAACATAACCCAGGGTGGTGGTTCTTTGTGGGATCTTGTGTTAAGATGGGGGCATTGCATTCTACCAGGTGGGTTCTGTGGAGTTTGTGTTGGGGTGTGTGTGAGGGAGGTGCTTGTGACTATGGTTAGTGCTGCAAGTCCTCCTTCCCACCCACCCAGCTAGCCAGTTATCCCACCATGGAACGTGCTTGCATTGCAGGGAGTGGAAGTTGTCTCTCAGGATGTCAGTCAGTGGTGTCCTGCTGTTTGTTGTTGCACAGTTGCCAGCAGGGCCTTGTGCTCCCCACAGCAGTAGCCAGTGTCAGCCATCTTGTGAGTCCTTCTCCACTCCCTGTGATGTGAGCATGGTTCAGGGTGGTGTTGATGGGACAGTTGTGGGGGTGAGCTATGTCTGTGACTACGACTCCCATCATGCTATTGCCTCCACCCCACTTCCCAGCATACCCATGCTTCCTTCCTTTTGACTCTGCTTCCCTGTGGGGTGGGCTGGCTGTGCTGACAGGATGGCTGGGAGTGTTGTCCTGGCAGTTGTTTGGCTAAAAGTCCCAAGAGTGGCCCTGTGCTTCACACAACATAACCCAGGGTGGTGGTTCTTTGTGGGATCTTGTGTTAGGATGGGGGCATTGCATTCTACCAGGTGGGTTCTGTGGAGTTTGTGTTGGGGTGTGTGTGAGGGGAGGTGCTTGTGACTATGGTTAGTGCTGCAAGTCCTCCTTCCCACCCACCCAGCTAGCCAGTTATCCCACCATGGAACGTGCTTGCATTGCAGGGAGTGGAAGTTGGCTCTCAGGATGTCAGTCAGTGGTGTCCTGCTGTTTGTTGGTGCACAGTTGCCAGCAGGGCCTTGTGCTCCCCACAGCAGTAGCCAGTGTCAGCCATCTTGTGAGTCCTTCTCCACTCCCTGTGATGTGAGCATGGTTCAGGGTGGTGTTGATGGGACAGTTGTGGGGGGCAATATGTGTGACTGCGACTCCCATGATGCTATTGGCTACACTGACTTGGCCAGCATACACAGAATTCCTTCCTTTGAGTGGTCTTCACTGTGTGTTGGTGTTGTTGTGGTGGCTACATGTCTGGATGTGTTTGTTAGTTCTATTTGTGCCACTGCCTAGCTGTAGTTGTAGTTGTGTTTGTACATGTGTTGGCACAGTTGGATGTGACTTTTTTGATGGCATGTGTTGTGTTTATCTGACTGACATACACATTTTGGGATGATTCTGTTCTGGTTGCTGTGTAATTGCTATGAGTGCATGGTTCGACTCTCCCTTGACAGTGATGTGTGTGTTTTGTGGCAGTATATTGTGTACATTTGTTGTGTACTCACCAGGCTCTGGGATGTCCTCTAGTCCATATACGCTCACTGGCGGAAGGATGGCCCGCACCTTCTCCTCCCAGGGCCTGAGGTATATTGGCTTGGCAGGAGGGCCACTGCCGGTGTATTGGCTGTTGATGTAGTCTTTCTTGAGCAGGTCCCGCACCCTCCTGCGCACGTCATACCACCTGTTCTGGATGTCGGTCTTTGTGCGCCGACATGGTGATTGTGCGTTCACCCTGTTGATGATCCTCTCCCACATCTTGGTTTTCTGGGAGATGGGGGTCTGTTGGACCAGTGTGCCAAACAGCTGTGGCTCTACCCTGAGGATCTCGTCTACCATGACTTCCAATTCACAATCTAGGAACTTGGGATTCTTCTTGGGGGCATGGTGATGGGTGGTGATGGTGAGTGATGTGTGTGTTGGTGTGCAGGTGAGGGTGTGTGAGTGTGTGTTTTGCTGGGTGTATGTGAGGTAGGTATTTGTTGGTGTGCTGATGGTGTGTGGCTTGTGTGAGGGATGAGCTGTGGGTGTGTGGTTGCTTTCTCTCGGGTGCTGGCAGTGGAATGGCATTTGCAAAGGCTCATGGTTGTTATTTGTGTCCTTTATATGGGTGGAGTTGTGGGTGTGTCTTTGTTCTCTGACCCCACCCCCCAGTATTTATTGGCTTGGTAATTGCTTGTTTGGCCTTTTTTGGGTGAATTTTCCTTTGTACTGTCTGTGTATGTTGGAAACGTTCTTGTGACCGAGTCGGACCCTGCATTTGTCTCGTACGGTCTTCTCCGTTTCGTTCACGCTGTGTTTGTGCAGTTTTCTATGCTGCGTACGCGTCGGTCGCGGTGTTTTGTGTTGCTTCGGCTCGGTTTTGTATGCGTGTCGGTCGTACGGCTTGGCCTCTGTCCGACTCGCTCGTGGTTTTCGCGCCTTGCATCGTACTTTGCGGTTTGGAGTTCGCGTGTACGTTTCGGTCGGATTTGTTCCGGGTGCGTGTCGGTCGGTTGGATTCGCGTGTTTTTCCGGCCGGATTGCTGTTTTCCGTGCGGCTCGGTCGGTCGACTTGGGTTCGGTACGTGTTGCTCGGATTTTTCACGCCTTGCATCGTACTTGGCGTGTCGGGCGCCACAGGTACGTGTCGGTCGGTATTATTTCCGGCTCCGAGTTGGTCGGTGCTTTTTCCGGCCCGAATCGGAATCGACCCCATAGTGTGGAAAAACATCCTTAACAGAAAATGGTCCTCTACATTTTGAGAGACCCCTAGATAACCTACCTGGTTTAACTTTAACCAAATCACCTTTGGAAATGTGAACTCTTCTGTTTTGTGGAACAATGACGGGAAGAACCTAAATGGCCACCTTTTGCAACCCACTCGTTAATCCAAGAAGGAGTAAGTTTGGTACCAGGAAGTCTACCATGCATGAGTTCAAAAGGGGTCTTATCGCCCTGATTGTGTTTAGTGGTGCGATAAGCCCAAACCATTTCCTGCACCATATCGTGTGCAAACCTTCCACTAGCACATGCCATCTGAATAATGCCCTTAACAATGCGGTTAGCTCTCTCGCATAAACCATTCCCTTGCGGGTTATATACGGAAGTGCGATGATGCACCACCCCACACTCCGCAAGAAAAGTGCACATGTTACGAGAGACAAGCTGGGTGCCATTATCAGTAATTGATATAGAAGGAAACCCTTCCTCCTGAAATAAATTCTTCAAAAAGCAAATAGTGATCTCTGTGGTAATGTCTTTAACAAAACTCACACATAACCACTTTGAAAAGACATCGATGACCACAATAGCAAAGCATTTACTAAAAGGTAGTTCATCCATGGGACCTATGAAATCCAGACACATACTATGCCAAGCTCTACCTGGATTAGTAATCTGGCCCATGAATGATTTGACCCCAACTTTAAGTCTTTTCTCCCCCTCCTTGCACACAGAACATTTCTCAATCCAAGAAGAAACCTGTTCGTCCATTCCTGGCCACCAGAAATCCATTTTTAATCTCCGTTGAGTTAACGTTTGGCCCAAATGCCCCTCATGAGTCAAATTGAGAAGTTTGGACCTTAAACCAGAAGGGGGAATAAATCTATCACCTCTCAAGAGAACATTCGAACCACAAATAGACAATTCATCCAAGATCTTAAGAAAAGGGCGCACCGGAACACAACTCTCACGTCTGGAACCTAACTTAACTAGGTCCATAACTGCTATAAGCACATGATCAGCATCCATCGCTTTGCACCATTCATCATAAGAAAAGGTACCCTCAGCAACAACAACCACATCCTGATCCTCATTAGCTGCAACAAAGGACAAATCATCCAAATTCTCCCATTTAATAGATAGCCTAGAAAGACAATCAGCTTGAAGATTTTTCCAACCCTGAATGTGAGAAATCTCATATTGATATTCTTGCAATTTAGCTGCTAGTCTCGCCAACCTGGGTGAACCTTTTCCCGCACCACCAGGTGACAAGATCTTACCTAAGGGTTTATGATCTGTTTTAAGCACAAATCTTGTACCCCACAAGTAAGTGCGGAAATATTGAATGCCCCATGCAGCAGCAAGTGCCTTCCTTTTGATAACAGAATAGTTTTGTTCTGATGAGGTGAGTGTACAGGAAGCAAATGCAACAGTTTTTTCAGATTCGGGATATTTTTGTAGCAGCACCACACCTAAACCTGTGGCACTGGCATCAACCATGAGAATAGAAGTGCGTTTGATGTCAAAAGGTGCTAATACATTGGCTTCACATATTTCCTTTTTTATGAGATTAAAACAAGTGATCTGTTGTTCACCCCAAACAAATGTTACACCTTTTTTAAGTAATTGTCTCAAAAACACAGTTTTATCAGAAATTTTTTAAACAAATTTTGAGTAATATTCTAGACCTTAATTGATCCTTATCAGAAGGACTTGGGGCTGATTGAATGGCTGCCAATAGTTGTTTTTTTGGTTTTATACCTAATGCTGAAATTTCGTACCCTAGATACTCAATTTGTTCAACAAGAAAGGAACATTTTTCCTTACGAAGTGTGAGACCCACATCCGCGATTCTTTGCAAAACTGATTTAAGAACTTGGTTGTGATTGTTGTTGGAATCTTCAAAAACGAGGATGTCATCCTGAAAAATATAGCTTTGTCAATGCCTTTAAAGATTTCAGTGACCATGCGCTGAAATACACTGGCTGCCGAAGATAGCCCAAAAGGCAACCGTGTAAATTGAAAAGTTCCTTCTGTTGTAATAAAGGCTGTAAGATGTTTGGAGCTATTGTGCAATTTTATCTGGTGGTATGCACTTTTGAGGTCAAGTTTAGAAAAAAACTTTGCATCTTTTAAAGTGGAAAAGGGAAAAGTATCTGCAACAACACACTTGTCTAAAGATCTTAAGTCCGCACAGAACCTAATCTTGCCATCAGCCTTTTTAGTAATAACGACTGGAGACACCCAACTTGACGCCTCAACAGGTTCAATTATACCACCTTGTAACATTTCATCTATGAGGGACTTGACTTCATCCCTGACCACTAGAGGAACTCTTCTAAGTTTATGTTGAACTGGTAGTGCATCTTTTTAACAAAATTTTGTGAACATACCCTTTGAGTTCACCTAGCTCATTCCTAAATACCGTATTGGCTTCCCTGAAGTATATCCTCAAGAGTTACATCATCAACAACCATGACCTGTGAAGGAGCTCTGTGGTTTACGATAATGTGGAGATCATATTGATGGATCCAACCTAAAATGGGAGGTCCATCAACAGCAACATAAATCTTACCTTTGGTGGATCTATTTGCGAAAACAATTTGTGCTTCAAAAACCTAACAAATCTATGGTTTCTCCTCGATAACCAGCAGGAGAAATATCACTGTGCTGTAAGATTTTCCCACCACACTCCTTATCGAACATTGACCTTGGAATTATAGTATATCTAGACCCCGTGTCCACCATGAGAGATACTTGTTGTCCATCAACTAAAAATAACGCTTTGGGTCTATTTTCTCGTTTTTGGTTTTCTACATCGCAATTACCATCAAGAACAACTAAGAGCCTATCTTTCTCCATCTTGGTATCAGTTGTAGTTTCTTGAATCGTTGCCACTTTGGAACGAGTTTTAGTTTTACACATCTTAAGATGGCCACACTTTAAACACTCTTTGTTAGATGCAAAACAAAATTTTGAATCAGATGTTTGTCCATTGCTACCACATCTTGAAAGAAATTTGTTCTGACCTCTTGTAAAATTACTTTTTTTGATAAAAGCTCTATTTTTATTCCTAAGTAAAGCCACAGAATCATCTTCAGATTGGTCAGTCACTTCCCACACATTTGTTTCCGAAACCTCAGATACTTCTTTGTTAACACTGTGTTTCTGTAGCTCTTTCATGCAACACTCAGATTGTTCTATTACTTTTGCTAAGTCAATGGCTACTTTCAATGTGGGATTCTTCGCTGCCCACAACCTCTCTTGAATTTCCCTATTGTTGCATTGAACAATTAACTGGTCGCTTAATAGTTCGTCCGTCATTGCTCCAAATTTGCATTTAACAGAGAGTTCTCTCAATCTCGCAACAAGCTCGTCAATAGACTCTTCACTACGTTGTCGGTGAGTATAAAATTTATAGCGATTCATCACCAAATTCTCTTCCTTTGCATATCTCACTTCCAGTCTACATATTGCCTCCTTATATTCATCTGGCATAGGTTGGCCATTTGCTTGTAAGCCTTGTGGTAAAAATCTGAATACATGTTGGCCTTCTTTCCCCAATGAGCTGAGTAACAATGCTTTTTTGCGTTTCTCTGAAAATTCTTGCCCATCTAAAGCATCTAAATAGTTATTAAAAATCACTATCCAGTCTTCCCAAGGTATGGAAGGTGTGCCAGGTTCACTTAAAAATTGAGGAGGCAAGGAAACAGCAATTTGCTGTGTAGAAATTTGTGAAAGATTTCTTTAGTAAGAAATAAATGTAAAACAATAAATATGAGTTAAACAAAGGTTAATTTAACTTGCAGGTGTGCACATCACCGTTGAACATGCACAGTCGAGAGTAATAAAATACCTGTGGTGCGTGAGTCCAATTGTCTTCACCGCAATTCAATACGATGTGTCAGCTGATATGAGGAGAATGAGGCGAAGCGAAGACTTGTAGGTTAATGAAAATGAGTGGGCACGCCTGAGATGTGCGTGTCACCGGAGCGCACCAGCGGTGTGCGAATCACCGACGTACCAACAAAGTGATAAATAACTGTGAGACAAACACACAAGTGTTTGTACTTCTCCCTCGATGATTGCACGACGATTTGAAAAACTTTGCCACTTCAAAATGGCTGATGCACGTGATGACGTACGTCACTTAAAGCTGAAGTGCTGACCTCTAAATAAAAATTTAACACTTCAAAATGGCCGTCGTACTTAACGCAATGACGTAACACTACGTGGTTGTAAACTGGTATGCACAAATGCTTCTCTCAAGATGGTTGCTTTCCGTACAATGCTGCAATGCTGACTCGCACGCAAACTCCTCACTCAAAATGGTTACTCTGCGTGCCGTGATGACGTGCACAGTAACTGACAAAAATAGTTAACCAGGTGACTCATGGTTCCTTTTGGTGACGTCACCGGGACAGGAAACTCGTCTTCCTCTAAAGCCGGAAAATTCACTGAGGCACACAGTTTGATGTACCGTACATCAGATTAATGGACCGCCGTATCCGATGTGGTCCGAGGTGTTCGTCGTTGAGATGCGTCTATGACAAGCTGGAATCTGGATCGATGTCGTCAGCTTGTCTTTGCCTCGTCCAGTCAGCAGTCTCTCCAGATCGTCGCCAAAATTGTCGTAGAGAAATCATGCGGCAAGAAGACTTCTTTAGGTAAGTTACGAGGATTTATTGAAGATGACAGCTAAGCGAACACCTCCGCTAGCTGACCAGACAAGCAACTGACAAAATATAGAATCATCAAGCAACATGCTAGAATACACGCAGGTATTCTAGAAGGGAAGGAGAAGAAAGAACATAAAGAAAGGCTTTATATAAACAGGGTGCCATGTTGAGAAGAGTGATAATGTACAACAGACTGAAAGAGGAGGGGGGATACTGTCGAGGACACAGACAGAAAAGGAGATCGAAGAGGGCAGTGCATGACAAATAGTGGGTGGGAGGAGTCAGTGAGTAATAAAGGAGTACTCTTTAAGGATGTGTGTGTGTGTGATAGAGAAGGTAAATGAAAGAAAGGGGGGTAAAGGGAGAGAGACAGGAGGAAGGTAGACAGAGTTCACAAAGAGATAAAGAAAGAGACTGCGGGAAACTGCCGGAAGAGTGGTAAAGGCAGACAGGAGGGACGTCTGGGGAGGAGAGAGAACAAGAAAGGGGAAACAGTAGAGAAAGAAAGAAAAGAATAATGGAGGAAGAACAGGGAGGTTAGGGGTCAAGCGTGACCCCCGCTGACTTAAGGCTGTCCAGCAAGTAAGAGTGAAATGAGGAATATTCACAGAGCATGGGTAGACAATATAGTCACATATCTCAGGAAGAATGGAGAACGTGTGTAAAGATAGCTCCATAGGTTGAGTGCCAGTGCCAGAGAACTGGCCAGGAGCCCCCTGCAAATAGTGGAGGGGCACCATTAGTCGCTCCATGGGCAGGAGCCACGGTGGGGAGTCCTTTGTCGGTTTCGCCACAAAAGGAGGGTTGTGGCCTCATTGAGAGGCGCCCGGGACAAGAGCGTTTGAAGCGTCGAGAGGCAGAGAACACCAGGTCATATGGCAGGCAGAGGAACTGGGGATAGGGGGTTAACTGGGGAATTAGTTCTGTGGTGCAAATTGTTCTCATCAGGGCCGGTTCTAGGTTTTTTGGGGCCCCGGGTGAAGGGGAATGTGCGAGGCCCCTCTAATTTACATAAGTTATACCTTCAGGGCTCCGGAAGCTGCTTTGTGCAGACTCCTCCTGGGCCGCAGCTCCCCTCTCTGCCACCTACAAGCACCTCTTTCACAGCTCATATTGGGCTGAAGGTGTGAGAATAGCTTGGGGGCTGAGAGTTAAAACTGTGCAGACAGTAAAGTGCTGACAATTGGCGTCCCGCAGTGTCTCTCAATGGGCAGCCAGGCAGGAGGCCTAATTGCAAGACAAAATGTGACTCCTTGCAACTGGCACAAAATGAAGTGTCCCCCTCCCCTAGGCCTCCACACCATCCGTGAGAGGCCTAGGGATGGGCCCCCTCCTGTAAGCCCAATGGCAAACAGACACCTTTCTTCAATGGGATGGGCAGGGGCACAAGAGGTTTGGTGGTGTGTTGCACTGGTGCGGGGCCCCATGCTGGTGTTGTTATGTTAAATGTTATGTTATGTTAAAAGTTCTTGTATAGCGCACGTACACCATACGGTTTCATGGCGCTGAGGAGGCAAAGAGAAGGTTGCAGAAAACTAAGGCTAGATGTTAAAAGATTGGGCAAACAGACGGGTCTTCAGCATTTTTCTGAACTGTGCGTAGGTAGAAGTCAGTCTAATCTCCACGGGGAGAGAATTCCAAAACTGGGGACCTAGGACAGCAAATCTAAGTCCTCCGAGCCTTTTGCGTTTAAAAGAAGGAATAGTCAGCAAATTTTGATGAGAAGAACGCAAATCCCGGGAGGGGATATATCTTGAGATCATAGACGAGATAAAAGCAGGCTGCAACCATGAAGAGCTTTAAAAATGGTGCAACCCAGTTTGAAAGCACACCTTTTAGCCAAAGGAAGCCAGTGTAAATTTTTCATTATGGGAGTCACATGCTGCCATTTTGGTTGATGAAAAATGAGTCTGGCAGCTTGGTTTTGAACCAACTGAAGACGTTTTAGTTGGTAAGAAGGAATGCCACAGTATAAAGAGTTGGCATAGTCCAAACGGGAGATCACCAGGGCTAAGATGACCAAGGTCAGAGCTTCCCTGGACAAAAATCTGCTGATCTTCCTTATTCTCCGTAATTGGAAGAAGCCTGCGGAGACTACTGAGCTTATTTGGGCATTCATTGATAGATCACTAGAAATCACGATGCCTAAGCTTTTGGCAGAGTCTGCAGGCTTCGGGGGGTTACCTAGAGAAGATGGCCAAAAATTAGAATGCCATGGATTGGAAGGGCCAGCTGTGAGAATCAGCTCAGTTTTATCGGGATTCAACTTGAGTTGGTTGGAATTCATCCAATCACTAATAAAAATCATGGTAGATTGAAAGTGGGTAACAGTCGATAATGACGAATCGATTTCAAACACCAATTGGAGATCGTCCGCATAGTTGAATGTCCCAACCCTTTTTTCTCTTAAGGAACGAATTAGAGGGAGAAGATACAGATTAAAAAGAAGGGGGGAGAGAGTGTTGCACTGGTGCGGGGCCCCATGCTGGTGGGCTGAGAGCGAGGCCCTGGGCAGCTGCCCATGCTACCCATGGCTAGTGATGGCCCTGGTTCTCGTGCCTAGACAGCATGTGCTATAAGTAGATCCCTTGATCAGCAGCACTTGGGTGTCTCTGCAAAAGTGTCGGAGCTGGGCTTCCTCACAGCTGTCTGCATATTGGTCTCTCAAGCCTCGTGCTCCCAGAGGGTAGTATTCCATGCTTTCAGTTACATCTAATTATCAAACCGTTTTTTCTAGAGTAGGCAGTGACCCAAACGTTGCACAAAGGAGCATATGAAAAACACTCCAATGACAAGCTTACACCTTCTGTCATGCTGTCTCGCTGGGTTCAGAGAGAACATGGCTCTTTGTGTTTCTAGATTCAGGGACTTTGTCAGCTGTGTTCCTGAGTTTGTTTAGGTGTTGTATATAGGGTGACCAGGCATCCCAGATTTGCCCGGACAGTCCGGCATTTTCACCAGCTGTCCCGGCAGATTTCGCCAATTTTGGCTCATGTCCCGGTTTTTAGAGGGGGTCGACTGAAACCAGTGAGAGGCACTTATTGGGTGTTCTGTGCTAGTTAGCAGCTGTTATAAGTAAGCAGTTTAATTAACAGGTATGATGCTGGTTTTAGAAATTACATTTTATTTATTTTCTTAGTGCTTTTTCTGTGTTCCTATGTTGATAAGAGTTGTCATTCTGCGCAGCACCGTTGATGTAAAATTGTAGTCCTTCTTCTATTCTGGCAAAATGCCAGTTTTTGGTTCTCAAGATCTGGTCACCCTAGTTGTATATAACGCTACCATGCCTGCCGCATGGTGATTGTGCAAATCCGAGTCCTTACTAAATAAGTAACTGTTTGTCTCCGAATAATAATAGGAAAGATAGACAAGCAAATATGTTTCTACTTTAGCTCTCACAACCCGAGATGTACAAATTATAGAGAAATGTTACATTCCTATTAAAAACACAGTCACACAGGCTCGGTTTGTAGAATATTTATTTATTTATTCTTGGGATCTGAGACGGTAGTCGAGCGCCGTCCTGCCCGTGCATTGGAAAATAATGTGGGAGTCACCAGGAGGTGGGATTTTCTGAATGGCCTTTCAAGCTGGGAAGACTTATGGGGGGTCGCGAGGAGGCAGTCGCGCAGGGAGGGGGGGGGTAAATTTAATAATAAAAAAAACATACCTGTCTGCCGGTCGGGTCCCGCGTTTTCTCGACTAAGGCTCCTGCTCAGGAGCTGGAAGTAGGCAGCCTCCCTCCCCTCCCCTAAGCCAATCACAACGCTGCAATGGCAGCATTGTGATTGGTAGGGACATCCAGCCAGGGGATTACAGGAAGGCCATTTTCTCCATGTAAGCTGCATTGCAGCCTGCATGGAGAAAGGGCAGAGTGTGCATGACTGGTTTGGGCGGCCCCAGGGGGCCGACCAAACAGTCATTGACTGGTTTGGGTGGCCCCAGGGGGCCGACCAAACAGTCATTGTGCCATCAGGAGTGGGTACACCACTCCTCCCCTGCTCACTGAGGCAGCCCCGCCCACCCGCCAGCCCGCAACCAAATCCTTCTGCTTTCTAACAGTGTGAGAAGCAGAAACATAAAATGGTAGTAATTACCATTACCTCCCGTCCCTCCCTTCCTTCAGTACTAATGAGGCCCCGCCTCCCACCCAGACCCACCCCCAGCATAAAAACTCTGCCCGCCCCCACCTCCACCTGTTTTTTTCTGTCTCCCTATTGAGACTTACCTTCAGTTCCTCCCTGTGGCGGTGCCGGGGAGTCTTCGAGTTGGTTCTCTGCGACGGCGGTGCCCTCAACAGCGTTCTCCTGGCGATGCCTCCTCTCCTCGTCTCCCTCGTGGTATGGGGGCGGAGCGGTGGCTCAGGAAGCTGCTGCGTTGTTTGGCGGTCCTCCTGTGGCTGGGGCTGTGTTTCCGGGTCGGGCTGTCTTGGCTGCCTCCTCTCGGACTGCACTCTTTCTAGGAGACCTGGTAGGACGGGTTTGTGCCCGATCTTTTATTTTGGCTGGCATTTTGTGGTTTATTTCCTGTTTTTGGCAGTTTCCTGGCCTGGGCATTCATTGGATGGTTCCTGGTGGGTTTTCTCTACATTTAGGTGTCGGGAGTTGCTTCTCCATTCCTCTGCTGCCATGGGTCGCAAACGGGTGTTCAAGAGGAACAACCTGGTTTCTTCTTCCTCTTCTTCCTCTCCTGATGATTCTCCTGTTCCCCCAAGCGCCCTCGGGGTCGGGGCCTTTCTGGGGTTGATGTGCCTCTCATGTCCAAGGATGAAGTGCAGGGCATGATTGAGGCTGCTGTGGCTAAGGCTCTCTTGGCTCGTCCGGTGCCTGCTGCTCCTTCGCGTCCTCGCTCGCTGGATCCTGCTGGGGCTGTTTCCCTGTCGGATGAGGAGGGTCCTTCTACCTCCTCTGGGGGTAAATATATCTCCAGGGAGGAGAGGTGGGATGTTCTGGCTCATGTGCGGGACAATTTGGGGGTCCCTCCGTTCCAGCTGGGGGAGACGGAGGGGAGTCTTTTTCCTCAGTATGCTTCTCCCTCCAAGTTGGGGATGCCCTTTCAGGGTCCGGTCAAGGACATGGTGTTGCGGGAGTGGCGTGAGATCGATAAGTTACAGGTCCCTCGCTTCCTTCAGAAGCTTTACCTTTTGGACTGCCTCACAGTTTGAAACTGGACTCTATCCTGGCCACTCTGATTGGCAAAACTGCGATTCTGCCTGAGGATTGTACCCCGGCGGATGCTACTGATAGGAAGGTGGACTCTGGCCTTAAACCCTCCTTTGCTGCTGGGAACCTGGCGCTGCGGGCTAGCCTTTTCTCTGCCTACTCGGCGCAGTCTTTGGTGCAAGATTTCGAGAAATTGGCTGCCGCAGTTCAGGAGGGGTCTGAATGCTCTGACCTCCTGGCTGCTATGGAGCAGCAGGCTAGGCTGCTGGCGGACATTTCATCGGACGTGATAAAGTCTTCAGCTATGTCCACTGGTGCTTTGGTGGCGGCGCGTCGTTCCCTCTGGCTCCGGTCCTGGAAGGCTGATCCTGGAGAGAAGGCGGCTCTGTTGAAGTTGCCTTTTGATGGAATGGCTCTGTTTGGGGACCAATTGCCTGCCATGATTTCGAAGGCTTTCAAGGAGCGGAAGCATGCCTTGCCCTATAAGGGCGGATCGGCTCCATCTGGCAAGCCTTGGAATAGGGCCCCTCGTTCTTCCCCTAAGCGTGATTCTCGTCAGTCTTTCCACAGGAGGCGTTTTCAGCCCTGTTTTTCTCCCAAGCACGCTGCCTCCGCGCCTAAAGGCCCTGCCAAGAAGGGTCCCTGACAACTACTGTCTGGCCGGTTCCCTGCCGGTGGGTGGTCGTCTTCGGCGTTTTCTTCCTCGGTGGCAGCAGGACGTTTCGGATGGCTGGGTCCTGAGCACTGTGGGTCGTGGGTACGTGATCGACTTTGTGCTGGTTCCGCCGGATTCGGGGGTTCGTCTGACTCCGGTGCCTGTCTCCGGTCCCCGCAGGGTGGCTCTGCTGGACGGGGTGTCCTGTTTGCTTGCCAAGAATGCCATCTGCCGGGTTCCTGTCGAGGAGATGGGGACGGGGACCTACTCCATTCTGTTTCTGGTGCGGAAGGTGACCGGCGGCTTTCGGCCTGTCCTCGATCTCAAGTGGGTCAACTCCTGGGTTCGGCCCGTTCACTTCCGCATGTTGACCCTTCAGGCCATCATTCCTCTGGTTCAACCTGGCGACTTCCTGGCCTCCGTGGATCTCGAGGACGCCTATCTCCACATCCCTGTGGCCGCTTCTTCTCAGCGTTTCCTGAGGTTCGCTGTGGGAGACGCCCATTTTCAGTTTTGCGTGCTTCCCTTCGGCCTCAGGTCCGCGCCCAGGGTTTTCACAAAGGTCCTGGCGCCTCTCATGGCTCTCCTTCATGCAGAGGGGGTTTTCATTCATCCTTATCTGGACGACCTCTTGCTGCATGCTGCGGGGGAGTCTCTTTTGCTCGCTCACATCGGGAGGCCCTTCGAGGTTCTTCAGGGGCACGGGTTTTTGGTGAACTGGGGAAAGTCTTCTTTGGTCCCCTCTCACGACATGGTGTTCATCGGGGCTCGTTTTCGGACTTTGCTCGGCCTTGTTACCTTGTCCGACAAACGCTTGGTCTCTCTTCAGTCGCAGGTTCGGGCCTTGATGTCCCGGGAGGCTTCTCCGGCGGTCCAGTGGCTGCGGGTGCAGGGGCACATGGCTTCCGTGGTGTTTCTGGTTCCTTGGGCTCATTTTCATCTCCTCCGCCTGGCCAACTGGATCCTGTTGGGTTGGTCTCCAGGATCTCAGAGTCTCCTGTCCCTGCTACCCATGACGGACCGGATCCGGGGGGAGCTCGCCTGGTGGCTCTGCCGGCGTCACCTTCTGGCCGGGGTTTCACTGGCACCTCCGGCTCTGCTTGTGGTGACTACGGACGCCAGCCTGTCCGGTTGGGGTGCTTGGCTGGGGTCGGATCAGGTTCAGGGGTGCTGGTCCCTGCTGAACTCACGGAGGTCCTCCAACTGGCGGGAGTTGAGGGCGATTTGGCTTGCCCTGGTGCACTTTCAGGACTCTCTGCAAGGTCGTTGGGTGTTGATTCAGACGGACAATCTGGTGGCGAAGTCCTATGTCAACCGTCAGGGGGACCCGGTCCCGGTCCTTGAACTTGATTGCCAGCGTCATCTTTCAGTGGGCTCAGGTCTGGGTGCTGGGTCTGTCGGCTCTCTACATTCGGGGGGTGGACGATGTGAGGGTGGATCTGTTGAGCAGGGACATTCCGTCTTCTCGGGAGTTCTCTCTCCTTCCCGGTGTGTTCGTCCAGTTGGTGGGTCGTTGGGGCCTCCCTGTGGTGGACCTGTTTGCGGATCCGGGGAATGCCAAAGTGGTCCAGTTCTGTTCTCTGGGCAGGTGTCCCGGGTCTCTGGGGGTCGACGGCTTGACCTGTCCTTGGCCTCGGGGTCTGCTGTACGCCTTCCCCCCCTTTCCGCTGCTCCGCTCCTTTCTGGTGCGGGTCCGCAGGGACTGTGCTCAGGTGTTGTTGGTGGCTCCCTGTTGGCCACGGGCGAATTGGTTTCCTCTCCTGTCCAAGCTGTGTTGCGACCGGGAGTGGGTCTTTCCACTGGTTCCGTCCCCTTTGGAGTTTCCGGCCCTTCCTCTGGATTCTCTGCGGAGGTTGCACCTGATGGCCTGGCGGTTGAACGGCAGGGCTTAGCTGGGTTGGGGGTTCCTGCCCAGTTGGCAGTTACTTTGCAGGCTTCCCGTAGATCCTCTACTCTGCTTTCCTATGCTAGGCATTGGCGGGTCTTTTCGGCCTGATGTGCTGGCAAGGGTGTTGATCCCACGGTTGCTGACCTCTTTGTGGTGATTCAGTTCCTTCAGGATGGGGCTCTTCTGGGGTTGTCGGTGGCTTCTCTGCGGGTGCAGTGGGCGGCTATTCAGGCTTTTCGGGGCTCCTGGCGTAATTTGCGGGATGAGGGGGCTCTGATGCCTCGTTTTTTTCAGGGTCTGTTGAATTTGTTTACCCGCCCTGTTCGGTCCTTCCCTTCGTGGGATTTGCATTTGGTGTTGGATGTCCTGTCTGGTCCTCCCTTTGAGCCCCTTGAGGGTCTTGAGTTGTGTCTCTTGACTTTTAAGACTTGTTTTTTGGTCGCTATCACCTCAGCGCGGCGCTTGGGGGAGTTGGGGGCCTTGTCTTATAAGTTTCCCTTCTGTAAGGTCTTTTCGGATCGGGTGGTTCTGGTTCCGGTTCCGTCCTTTGTCCCTAAAGTAAATTCGGCTTTTCACCTCAGTCAGGAGGTGATTTTGCCTGAATTCTGTCCTGCTCCTTCCTCGGCTGAGGATTGTCGCTTGCATTGTTTGGATGTCCGTCGGGCTTTGCTGTGGTACCTAGAGGTTGTGGAGTCCTTCCGGGTGGGGGACTCTTTGTTTGTTAACTTCGGTCCGGCTAGGAAGGGTGTTAAGCCTTCCACGGCTACTTTGAGTCGTTGGATTCGGTCCACGGTCTTGATGGCTTACCATCTTAAGGGGGTGGCTCCTCCTGTGGGGGTTCAGGGGCGTTCCACTCGCAGTATGGCGGCTACGGTGGCTGAGTTGCAGGGGGCTTCGGTGGTGGAAATCTGTAGGGCGGCAACCTGGTCTTCTCCCTCTACTTTTGTCCGCCACTATCGTATTGCGAGTCTGGAGCGTTTGGATACTGTTCTGGGCCACAGGGTTTTGTCCTCTATGTGGGACCAGGGATGTTGATCTGCTGTGTTTGGGGCACTGTATTACATTTTGGTGTTTCTTTATCACTCAGTTGTCCGTCTCTGTTTTCTTCTGCTTGCTATGTCCTCATTAGTACTGAAGGAAGGCGAGGGAGGGACGGGAGGTAATGCTTCCATTTCTAACGATAATGGCATTACTCCTGGTCCTACTCCCTCGCCTTCCTTCGAGGACCCTCCCTCCCTCCCGGTGCGGTTCAACTGAGTGCTAGCTCAGCTTGTTTACGTACAGGTGGAGGTGGGGGCAGGCAGAGTTTTTATGCTGGGGGTGGGACTGGGTGGGAGGCGGGGCCTCATTAGTACTGAAGGAAGGCGAGGGAGTAGGACCAGGAGTAATGCCATTATCATTAGAAATGGAAGCATTTTATGTTTCTGCTTCTCGCACTGCAAGAAAGCAGTATGGCGACGGTTCTCCGCCCTACCAGAGGAGCCGCCCCTGATGAGAGCGAGTCACAATGGAGACAAGGACAGCGCCGGGAAGCAGGCTTTGCTGCCAGCAGCTTTCTTCAAGCGAGAAAAAAAAAATTAGGGAAGTCGCAGCCACATACACTGACCCCTATGCACAGCAGCAGGAGATACGCTGTGGCACAACCTTCAGAGCTGCTGACTTTGGACCTGGGGAAGTCGGTTTGAGTCTCGGCATGGTAAAACCGTGCATTAAAAAAAAAAGAATGTAAATAAATGACGATCATTAAAACAAAGGAAATAAGGAATGCCAGATAGTCAAATTAAAGCTGGTACCAACATGGACGACTGGGAACAGCAGGGAGTGAGCATGGAGAAGTCTCCTCTGTTGTTCTGCTTGCCTGTGGGAGGGGAGGGGAATTTACAACTTGGACTGCATGAGGAGAGGGGAAGGGGCTTAAGTCTACAGGAGACGGGAGAATAATAACGAGAAAGGAAAGGCAGCCATCAGCTGAGCGCTAGCACTGCTCAACAACAGCTGAGCGGAGGCGCTGCTGGAAGACAGCTAAAAGAATAGTCCTTACAAACGTTAAAATTACATGCAGCTAAAAGCCCATGTAAAAGGGCCAGTCCTCATGGGAGGTTACGAAAGCAGAAAAGGCGGTACCAACGAGTGACTACTAAGCCTATTCACAAATCAAAAGCAATCATTTAGAATGGACAGTAAAAGGAGCCAATTGAAAAGATGGGAGGAAAATGGGAGGAGCCTCAAGTCCATACCTGAATACAACATGTCTCAAAGAGACAGCGCAAGTGCTGCCTAGGCGCGACCTAGAAATCGATTCACATTGATAATATTAGATTTAATGCATGAGGTGAATGGATTAAATGTACCCTCACAAAATGTTAGCAGAGCTCACTGGTACTTGCAGTCTTGAGTCTCACCGGATTGTAACTCGTACCAGTAAACTCTGCTAAGACAAGCTGAGTTTTCTGTACTTTTATTAGACGGTGTGATTTCTGGGGTGTGTAGTCCCCTGCTAAGTGAGAAAACTACACCCCACTCGAAAGAACTTCTTTGCAATCGCTGACTCTTTTGCATTTCACACGTTATAAATGTGGTTCCATTTCTCCTTCCACCCCCATAATCGCATTGCCAAAACAAAAGGCTGTCTCCCTAATGTGAGCCTCAAACTGTGCCTTCAAATCTCGCTCCTAACCTCTGGGGGGGACCTTGCTGGGGGGGGAGGGACGGGACCACAGTGAAAACATATGTAGCCCAGATCTTCCGAGGCGCTCTTTTTATGCTTCACCAGACCTAGCTCCATTTTGTCGGGACAGCCTGTTCCCAGCCATGGGGTTTTCTAGTAATGGCTAACTTATCTGTTCACAAAGTTTATTTGTGTAAAAAGAACGTGCTGAAAGGGTGCCTGGTTTCAGACTGACCCTGGACCTCAACAGTAATTCATAAATGGGGCGCCAAAGAGAAAGCAACCAGGGTAGGGACAGCACAGCAGGACAAACAAGCATTGTAAATGCAACAGGTCTTGCATTTGTTGGAGTTGGAGCTGTTGGCATTATAAATGTCAATGTTTTTTACCTATGCAATAGATATGCCCTCCCCACCTAAACGTGGCATCTATGTGCATGCAATAGAACATTGAAATTTGCAAACATTTACCATAGTTAATAAATAGGTAAAGATAAAGGTCTGGCAACCAGAGTCAACATTTATGGATGCTGGGCATGCTGACAAGTCCTCCAAGGTTGTGAGCACTACCACTGTTTGATGACTATTTCTGAGCCTCTGCACCACTTGACAAAGAATAAGGAGGGAGGTGGTTTCATTGCGGATGTAGGACATTAAGGGATTTTTTTTTTAATTGTGGGGTGGGGTGCAGGTGGCTATGCCTGAACCCCACCTGGACTGGGTGTCTAGGTAGCAATGGGGAAGGGATGGGAAATAATTGGCATTTTAAGTAGGATGTTCTGACGTTCCTTGCGTTGAATACAATTGATGTAAATGCTGATATTCTATGAAATCAACATTTATTTTAATTAAATATATATAAAAAACAAAGAATAACCATTGCCTATATTCTTAAAACAACAATAGTAGTGCTTCCAATTAGGCAGGTGTTTTTAGAACAGGTATAGAAACCCAGATTATTTTTGATTCCCATCACAAGAAAATATAAATATTATTTGTGAAAGGAAAATATACAATTAGCTTTGAATTACTCTAAATGAAGACATAGTGTAAACTCAGAAAGATAACATAAAAATAAAAAAGAATAAAGATTGGAAAGAATAAAACAGTGGGATAGTAAAACATAAGCCAATCAGCCCTGGTCCTGAAGTGCACTTCTTGTGAGGCAAATGTGCACGTGTAATCACAGAAAACTCAGTCACACACAATATAAGACAGCCAATGGCTAAATGGGCTGGCCCATTGCTCTGTGCTTTATACTGTGGTGGGCGGAAGCAGAATGTGAATGACAGGCAAACAGACCAATGGATGAAGAGGGCTGACCCACAGTCTTCTATGTATGTATAAATTTGTATTTATATGTTGTATTTTAATACATGAGGCTGCTGATACAACTAACGATGTGGCTAGACGAGACTTACAAAACGTGAGAAATATTCTAGTAACAGGAGTTGGAATGGCAGTGGTAGAGGGGAAGGAAAACGACGTGCAATTGTTGAAAAAAACAAGCAAGAGAAAACAGTATCAGATAAATGCAATTTACACCATGAAAAAAATGCACTCTGTGAGTTGGCTTCTGCCAAATGGCAAACGACAAACATGTTGAAAATTTTGATTAAACAGTTTTTGTACAATGATTTCCCTGAAGCTGTGTTCTGTGAAGTTTTTTTTCTCTGAAATGACATACAACCATTTACACGTATGCTGTATGTCTAAGTATGTACTCTTAGCCCTAGAGCTCTCGGTTACCTACGAGTGCCTAAGCTGATATTTCTCCGAAATCATTGTAGAAGGGTGAGGTGTTAGTGTTGGATTATAAAATTGAAAATTCAACAAGTTTCAGTGTTGGTAATCAGAAAGGCTACTATGAAAAGAATTTAGCTGTTCACAATTTTGAAAACATTCTATAAACCTAAGAATTCCCTTATATTTAAAATTTGACATGAACGACAGACAAAAGCCTAGAACAATACAAGAGAAATGTTATGGGATGGCTTGGAAGAAGGCACACAGCTAAGCAGAAGCCATCCTGGGCTTGTAATATTACAATGTGATACACTATTTTCATTCTGCTGTTACCAGAGGTGATAATGTTGATCATAATTCATTACAAAACAAGTTGCTGTTATCAGCACCTGTTTTGGGGAAAATTCTGGGATGAAAATATGAACCCCTCACAGTAGAGCGAATGATCACAGGAAGCTGGTCTCCCCAATATAATGAAAATCCTCTAATAAAGAGGGTGTTTACTAGGATTTCTCACCAGAATATGCAAAGAAACCAAAGTGCTGTGACACAACCCACCACATTATTACCTGAGCAGCAGCATGAAATTACCCATTCCCCATGGCTGCTTTTAACTCACACTTTACCACTGAATAATGTTGTGACGTGCACACAGTATTACACAGCGTACGACGTGTAGTCATATATGAGAGTCGGGAACGCCATACCAAAGATCTCTCACCGTCAATAACACAAACAGATGTAAGCAAAGAGTCACCTGCACAGCAAGGATTATTATCATCAGCAAAAGACTGAAAAGACCAGTGTGACGGCGAGACCTGGATGCCTGGCATATTTATTCATTTATTTAAGGAACATTTATCGCTTACTCGACACACAAAGTCATCCCAAGAATGACTAGGCTCTTGCGGTGTGTGTAAGCATTGCTAGGGATCTCAGTACACCCTTTGGGCTACAGAGGTGGGTGGCGACTGACAAGTAAGGTTGAATTATACGTGGTTGTAGTGTTGTGTGCAATGAACAGTGCAAGGGTGGGCACAACAGCACATGGACACTGGAGTGTTGCATTCACTGGTAAAACACTATTCTCCAGGTCCTTGCTTGCTATTGGGCACCATCTACTGCTGACTCCATAAGGCAACTGACTTATCTATCCTTATGGGAGCAATATCCCGGTGTTTATTGTCACTTGGCTGTGTAGAACGGTATGGCATATAACTCTTGGATGGAATCAGTGACCCGGCACACACACACACATGCATGCAAGCACGCACGCATGCACATACACACACACACAAACACAGACACACACACATGAAGCACACACAGACACACGCACACAAAAATGTGAAGCTAAAGCGCGGTGTGATGCGAATGCTAATAAAGGAATTTTTTTTTTTTAAAGCGGGTGGCCGACTTTACAACTACTAATAAAGTAAATAAATACTAAAAAAAACTCTTTACTTTGTACAGCAGATATTTAAAAAATGTCCTCTTCTGCAGTGTCACGGTTGCAGAAGCTGGACAGCATTTCGTGCCTTCTTCAGCAAGACATTAACTAAATAGTGCTCACTAACTGTTAATGAAACCTAAAGAGTAAGAACACATGTAAGAGGGGTTGTCTTCATGGGAGGTAACAACAGAAGAGAGGGAGGTACTAAGGAGGGACTACTAAGCCTATTTACAAATCAAAAGCTATCATTTACAACGGACAGTAACGGGAGCCAATTGAAAAGATGGGTGGAAAATGGGCAGAGCTTCAAGTCAATACCTGAATACAGCATGTCTCCAAGAGACAGTGCAAGCGCTGCCTAGGCGAGACCTAAAAAAACTCATATTGCAAGGTGCCACTAATTTCAGAAAGAACTTGTAAGTTGAGTGGATAACATGGCCTATCTAAAGGTTCCAAGTAAGCCACCTCACTTTTACCAGTGTTGGTGACAGACCGCACACTTACTAAGTTGCCATGTGGGTCTCATGGGACCAGGACCAGAAGACTCTCAGGTGGCAGCCTCATTCTCGTCTTTTCCGCTCCCTCGGCTTGATGACAAGGGAGCAGCAGAGACTGTACAGAAAGGCAGCAAGGGACAGAAATGACCAGTCACTGCATGGATTCATATTAAAGCCATACAGTGATTGGCCATGTTCTTCTGTAAAGCTAAACCTTCCATCCCCAATGCTGCCTCCTAGACTTGGCCTACTTGCATTTCTTGAGTCAAACCAGACACGTCTCCCTTGCTGCAAACTGCATAAGAGCAGTGCCAGGATTGGGTTGAGCAGGCAAATTCAGTGCTCCTTAGGAGAACAGGGAGGCTGCTTCTGTGATCCCCGACTCCTAACATTGTACTGCTAGGAGAGCCTCAAGTGCGCATGTCGGGTTGGTCATAGGAAGACACCCGTCCAACCCGACAGGCGTACTGACACTTCACTGAAAGTGCAGACCCAGCCAGTCTGCCTACACCAATAATGAAGCTCCATCCCCCCCACCCGTGGTTGAAAGCCTGCGTCCTGCAGTGTGCACCCGGCCCGGATCGGTCCATTTGAAATTAAAGCACTGCGGCTGGGAAAGAAACCTTTTAAAGTATTTTTAGCATCCTAATTTAACATTTGTATTGCAAGGGCAGCATTAAATGCAGGGGGGGGCACCTCCACACCCCCACAGAGAAACTGCTGCTGCGTTTGTTCTTACCCCCTCTACTTCAGGATATTAGCGTGTGAAGAAGCAGGATCCGCACTGCCTTATTATGCCCAATTTCATGGTTTTTTTCATGACACAGAAACTGAGGTCTGTGTGCCACAATAGGGGTCGTGACAGTATGTTTCCTGTTGTGGCTAGTCAATCGCAGCTGTGTAACAGAGTACTCTGGTGGAAGACAGCGGGATCCAATTGTCCAATGGAGAAAATGCGTCGCCATCCTGTGGGATTCATTTACTTTTCTAAAAATTCAGGGGTTTATCTATGAGCCCCTTGCGACACTTTTGCGCCACCGTTGCATCACTTTTTGTGATGCAGCGGTGGCGTAAACAATGCGCCACATTGTGCCATTTTTACAAGGTTGCGCATCTAGGCAGATGTGTGACCTTGTAAAGCCCTGCACCACATTATACCCACGCAACAAAGCCTCGTAGGAGTGGCGCAGTGAAATCTATCAGATTTCATTGCGCCACTTCTAGGACGCCACTGCATCAAAACCTTACGCCTGCCTCATAGTAGGCAAAAGGGTGACGCACTGCAATGTGTATAGGCTTTCCCCATGCAATGCTGGAGTTGCATTATGCTTACGACACAACTCCAGCAATGCGGGACTTTTGCGCTAACAGATACATCAGGATTCCTGACGCATCTGTCACACCTTGCGACATGGAGCGCAGTACAGTAAATACGGTGCATCCATCTTGTCACAAGGAGGGTGCAGTGAAAACTGTTGCATCGCTGTTTAATCGCAGCAATGCGACAGTTTTCATAAATGAGGCCCTCAGGCCTTTGGACCATCTGCGCACACAGATTTGTGAACAGTCTTTGAGTTAATGGACCCGCCATACAAAACTCTCTTGAATTAACCCTTTCGAGTCCTCCCAACACCCTTTTGTAACACAATATCTCAAGACTATTGAAAGCTTGCTTAAAACCACAAAAAGGACTTATTCTTAGTAAATATCTGGGTGCATGACAAGTGGCGTGCAGGTCCCTTTATAAGTTTTTGCTGAAGTGTTGGTCAAATTTTCCTATGGGAGCTTGAACGGAAATCATATCTTTCCCCCTGCTCCTTTCCCTTTTCCCTCTGGGACCAACATACACAAACCTTGACATACCAAGATGCCCTACGGAGTGACAGATGTTGTGCAGATTCGTCAAAAGGCGACAAATGCATAAACAGACTAAAAAACGACAATTTAATGGAATAGGCATCATAACCATAACTACGCAGTCGCTATCACCCTCCATGTGATGTCCAAGAGTACTGAAAGATGTCTGATTCTTGAACAGAAGTTTACAAAGCTCCTGTGCCTGAGACAGGGATGCACAAAGTCAGGAATATGACAACGGATAGGACATAGGCCATCAAAGATCTCTGTAAACCAGGCAGCTGGTCACTGCCACAATGATGCATTTTAACTGACTCCCAGCTGGTCAGTGTTTACCCAGACCAAGCATAGCTAGTAACTAAGACAAACCTCATTACATTAGCCACCTTCACCCCATTACAGCTGCTGTGATGACCCCAGAGTTGTAATACAGAATCAGAATCTAGAATGGGGGTTTGGGGGGGCAGCCGGACGAAGGGAGGTCTGCCCCCCAGGCAGATTGGGAGGGGCGGGGCAGGCCGGGGGGTCTGCCATTTTGTAAATTTTGGGCTTTGCATGTGTAGCAATAGTAGCCCAATGGGTTTAAGTGCCAGTTAGTTGGGCTCCTAGCCACCATTTTAGGTTTGGTGACCTGGTGGCTGGGAGCGGAGAGTAGCAGTAGCAAGTACTTTTTTTGAGGTAAAAGTTTGCAGGTAGCGTAGTTAAGTAGCAGTATAAAAGTATATCCTACCAGAAGTATGGAGGATTATCGGGTCCTTGAAGCCCTGCGACTGCTGAGTGAGGCTGGGCGTCTTGACCTTGTGGTGCCGGAGGCCGCAGGTTCATCGCGCCCGACTCTGCGGGCGTCTGTGGGAATGCCCGCTGCGATCGCGGTGTGCACATCGCTGAAACGTAACAGGGCAAGTGCGGTAAGTGAAAGGGGCCGCTCATGTACTAGGAGAGCAGCCCGAGACATCGTCCGCACAGGGTGAAGCTGGAGCGTCATCTGATGCTCTGGGGAGGGTGGCGGGGGCGATGCCATCCCAAGGCACGGGGGAGGAGAAGCAAGGGGCAGCAGCAGGCCCGAAAAGCAAGTGGACACAGCACCGGGACACGAGACAGACCGGTCGGGTGCCTCCGGTGCTTGCAGGAAGGCAGCGGGGGCTCCAAATGATATGGTGAAGGACAGGGGGGGTTTCAATGAGCAAGTCTCAGCGTGGAGCCTGAGGGAGGCACGAGCTGAGGGCCCGCCGGGAGATATAGAAACAGATGGGGAGGGGGGGTGGATGGAATAAGGCCCACTCTGAGGAGGAAGCACTGGGGAGAAGCATGAGGGCCCCTGTGGGGCTGGGGGAAGGATACATGGGATGGGAAGAGGATCAGGGACAGCAAGGGCTTTTTTTAGCCCATGGGTCAGGAGGAAGGGGAGGAAGAGGACATACCTGTAGAGCTGGAGCCTGCATGGGGCACACAGGCTTGGGAGGGCCTGGATAAATTTGCATCTTGGAACGATGAGGTGAGAGGTTTAGACAGAGTGGGGCAGATAGATGCATACATAGCTAGGGGAGGGTCGCTGCAGGGAGAAGGGGGGCCATAGGCCAGAGTAGAGTGGCCGGGGGGGCCGGGGACAGGGAGTAAGATTGAAATGGGGGCACAGGGGGAAGCCCAGTGGGGCTTAGTGCAGGGCCCGAAGTCTGCGCTTGTTGCGGCTATGCTGGAATGGAGTGGAGATGAGGAGGGGGAACAGCGAAAGAGAGGTGACAAGGGAGTTAGGGGGAAAAGGGGATGGGCAGAAGGAAATTTACGACAGTGCAAGAAGAGGAGGATAGACCAGGCAGGGGGTTTGTAGGGAACCAGCACATGAGACCAGACGTTTGTTTTGCAGGGCGAGGAGCGGTGCAGCAGACTCGGCAGAGCTGGGAGCGGCTTGTTGGCACCGAGGCGGAGGGAGGGTGGAGCCCAGAATGGCGCGCCTGATACCTGCACGGGAACCTGTCGCGGCTGGCATATGTAGGCCTAGAACGACCTCGCTGGCCCCAACACCCGGCGGGCCTCGGTGGACCACCGGGGCAAAGAAGAACAGTAACAAACAGGTTGGGGTGCCAGAGGAGTACCGGCGGGTGCAGTCGGCCCCACCAGAAGCGGGGAGACAGGGTCCAGTAGGGACCCGAGGGTAGAATTATATAATGAGTGGCCCCAAGAGTTGGGACAGGATAAATTAGATTTCGACGAAGAAAGCCTTGAAGAAGGCGAGTTGCGGGAGGAGGATGACCGGGATGGGGGGACAAAGTAATGTGTCAACTAGTATGTTTCAGACACCGGCAGAAAAGGCACGGAAGGCATCGGGGCCAGCGGGGAGGCCAGCAAGGACATCTGGAAGTACGGGGCCACTGGCGAGGCAACTGCAACTGTACGGGCACCCTCCTTGGAGCCAGGTAAGGCCATGGATGCAAAGGCGAAGCCCATAATGGTTTCGGTGGGTATAGGGGCGGAGGGGCAGGAGGGAGGAGGGGATAGGCTAAGGAAAGGGAAGTATGTCACAGACATCGGAGTGGGTACAGATGAGACAGGGAGCACAGGGTATAGTAAAGTTGAAGGTTGTACAAACACTGGAAGGGCGTCCAAAGACGGTGAGCTAAAAGAGGATAAGAAGGAAAAGCCAGGGAGTAATTAACTGAAGATCAAAAATCTCCCTTAGATGGGGGTGACGAAACCCTTAGGGGCGCATTTGATATTGACAATGAAGGAGCGCATTTGGAAAGGGGAATATGTAGAGATGCTTAAGCTCCTGCCTAGGGAGGTGAGGTCCAAGGAAGGGTCAAAAGATGAAGAATACGAATTGGTCAAGCGGCCGAGAGTTCCATTGACTATAGAAAGCTGGACCCCTGCTTTTCTGATATACGCAAGCATATATTGCGAAAAATACCCAAGGTGTTGCGTAGCATTATTTCAATACATGGATGTGATCAGGAAGGTCCAAATCATGGGTGAGGGATATGCATGGGCCCAATATGATGAGGAATTCAGAGCGTGCATGGCATGGGACCCCGTAGCTAAATGGGGGGAGCTAGACATGAACTTGTGGCAACATACCATGGGGGCAGCGAAAGGGAGAAAGACTATATTTACGGCCAGTGGTCTCCCTATCGTTTATCAGCCCTTTCAGGGGAGATCCACCCGGGGAGGGGTGGGATGCACAGGAAAGTGTCAGCAAGGGGCAGGAGGGGCTTGCTGGGATTTCAACAAAGGGTTGTGCACACAAGAGTTCTGTAAATTCCACCACAAATGCTCGAGGAGCGGAGGTCAGCATGCACTGGTCAATTGCTTCGGGGCAGGGGGCATTTACCATCAGGGAGGTCAACAATGGCAACAGGCAGGAGCCAATTCCGGGGGTCACCAACAACAGTTTGCAGGTGCCCGGGGAGGGAAGGGACCCGAAGGGCCTGGGCCAAAAGGCTTGTACTCCGGTTAAACTGCAGAAAGTGGATGTAGGGCTGCAGGGCTATAAAGATCACGGGGCAGCAGAGGTTTTGAGGGACGGGTTCAGATGGGGGTTTCGTTTGGGATACATGGGTCCTAGAAACAGGAGATGGGCAGAAAACTTGTGGTCAGCCACGGAACATAAACAGATAGTGCAAGAAAAATTGGACAAAGAGGTGAGGGAGGGGAGGATGGCAGGCCGTTTGAGGAGTGGCCCATAGAAAACATAATCGTTTCCCCCATCGGGATAGTCCCAAATAAGGAGTCAGGGCAATAAAGACTGATCCAGCACTTGTCATGGCCAGAAGGGAGTTCTGTCAATGACCTTATCGACGAGGAAGCGGCCACAGTATCCAATTCATCGGTTGACGTGGCCATGTCACTGGTAGTGACGGCGGGTGCAGCTGCACCAATGGCAAAATGTGACATACAATCGGCATTACGTTTGCTTCCAGTCCATCCAGATGACTGGGATCTTCTGGGTATCCATTTCAAAGGAAAATGGTACGTGGACAAAGCACTGCCGATGGGCTGCTCTATTTCATGCACGTTGTTTGAGTGCTTCAGCACGTTTTTACAGTGGCTGTTTTCATGTCACACAGGGCACCAGTTAGTGACGTATTATGTGGACGATTTTTTCTTTGTGTGCTCCCCTAGCTCCGTCGAATGCCAAGAGGCACTGGAAAGTTTTCAAGAGCTGCTGCAGGAGCTTGGGGTGCCGTTGGCACCGGAAAAGACAATGGGCCCCAGCACAGCACTGTCTTTTTTGGGAATGGAGATTGATTCTAGGGCAATGCTGGTGCGCTTGCCAGATGATAAAAAATAGAAAATGCTGGAACTGTTAAGGGACATGTTATCACGGGAGAAAGTAAAGGTCAAAGAATTACAGGTCCTTTTAGGTCATCTCAACTTCGCATGCAGAGTAGTGAGGGTAGGGAGGACTTTTTGTAGGAGATTGGGGCGGGCACTGTCAGGACAACATTGACCTCACCATTATGTTTGGCTCTCTGCCGATGTGAAGGAGGATTTGAGGATGTGGAAAGTGCTTTTACAGTCCTTCAACAGGATTCCGCTGGCAAGAGAGGAAGACATAATGTGGGACGTGTAAATATTTTCAGATGCGGCGGGCAGCATGGGTTTTGGCTTGTTCTGGCAAGGGAAGTGGCGTGCAGAACAATGGTCTGTACAATGGCAGGACGGTGGCAGGAGCATACCTTTTCTGGAGTTCTTTCCTTTAGTGGTAGCGGTGACTCTGTGGGGGGAACAATTAGCGCACAAGAAGGTTCTTTTCCGGGTGGATAATATGGCAGTAGCCGAAATAGTGAATCGCCAGTCTGCAAGTGACGAGCAGGTTTTGAAGTTGCTGAGAGTCTTTGTTTTGGGCTGTTTGCGACACGACATAGCTTTTAGGGTCCCGGGTGTGGACAATGACATAGCGGATGCTTTGTCTCGTTCACAGTGGGGGAAATTCCGTCAGCTAGCCAAGGATGCTGACAAGACCCCAACGCCAATGCCGCAGCATTTGTAGAATGTAAGTAACGTAGGATGCTACAACTGGTGGTAGGGTCGCTAGCAGAATCCACCAGGGTAGCTTACAATTTAGCCTGGAAAGAGATTTTGCTGTCAGGCACGCAGCGGCGCGGGGAGGGATGGTGGTGAGCAGAAGATGTCATTCAATTTATCTTGGACCTCATAGACAAGGGTTTGTCGAGGGTCACAATCGTCGAGAAATTAGCAGGTATTGCCTTCATGGGTAAGCTACTACGGGGCTACCTGCCGTCAGCAGGGGAATTATGAACGAAAATTTTAGAAGGGTGGGCGAGGGAACATTGAAACGGGAGAAATCTGAGGAAGCCACTGTCAGGGCAGATGCTGAGTCGGGTGTTGGTGGTACTGCCAGAGATCTGCAAAGATGAGTTAGAAACGTGTATGTTTTCAACGCTGATGGCGTGGATGTTCTTCAGGGCCTTTAGAATATCAGAGCTTCTGGGTAATAAAAGGGGAGGGGGAGTAAATTGGCAGGATGTCGTCTCGCGCAGGTCTAATGTGCAGATATTGTTGAGCCGGTCTAAAACAGATCAGAGGTGGCTGGGAATGTGGGTGATGCTACAGGTAGCTGAACCCACATCAACTTGCCCGCTTAGATGGGCGTTACAATGATTCGGTTTGTCAGGAAGGTCAGGGGGGGGCGGTATTCAAACATGCAAATGGGGACAGGTTAACGGCTTATCAGTTGTTGGCAGTCTTGCGAAAAGCCTTGCGGCACATTGGGGTAGACAGAGTGGGTTTTTTGGACCCACTCCTTCTGCACTGGGGCAGCGTCAGAGGCGAGTAACAGAGGCTGGGAGCAAGAGGACATTATGCGATTGGGATGCTGGTCGTCAGATTGTTATAGGCGCTACGTGAGAAGGGAGGAGGAGTATGTGGGCGCAGTGGAGACCAATGTATCAAACTCATGCTGATCTTTCTTGTTTCAGGTTCTGTGTACGGCCCACAGGCAGAGGAGATGACTAATTGGGTCGTGTGGCACTCATTAGTAAAATGGGTCCAAGTGCAGGCGCGCCAGAGCTATTTCAGGCAAAATTTGGGATTTAACGAACACTTGTTTAAAATTGTTTGGAGGGGAAAAGGGAGCATTAGTTGGAAGGAGTTGGTTCCTTGCTTAAATGGATTGATGAAGGGCGGTAAGTGCCTTGATATTTTGGTGTCACACCTGGGTGAGAACGACCTGTGCAAGGAAAAGGGTGTTGTCAGGATGCGGAGCATGAAGAGGGATTTGGCTTTGATTAAAGAACAGTGGGCGGGTTGTTTTGTTGTATGGACTGAGTTTGTACCTCGTAGAGTGTGGCGGGGAGCTGTCAACACAGGTGCTGTGGATAGGACACAACGGAGGTTGAATACCGAAATGGCACGTTTTTGTAGGGGCCTGGGGTTTGGCAGGATTACAACTCCAAAATACGTTTTGATGTAGTGAAATTTTTCAGGGATGATGGCGTACACCTTTCCAGGATTGGGATGGATCTATACCTTTTGGAGGTCAGGGAGGTGTTTGCCAGGACTTTGAATGTGCAGAGGCATATTGGCAGTGGGCCCTTGGAGTAAACCAGGAAGGGGGGGCAGAAAAAAAAGGGGTAGTGGACACCCCCCTTTTTTCTGTGTGGCGGGGTTTGAAAAGTTGGGCAGGATTGGCAGAAGTTTTTGGTTAGTGTTGGAAGTTGGGAACATGGGCCGGAAAAGGGTAGGCAGGTAGTTTAAGGTTCAGTTGTAGACGTTTGGTTATTTACAGTTTCAGAAAGGCAGGTATAGGATGTTGGTTTAATAGAGGTCTATATTTTAACTGCAATACATTGTAATGTTGTTAATATATTAATGGCAGGGTGGGGGCATGTTGAGAGGATCGTAGGGGCGGGGTCGGGTGTCAAATATCGGATGTATAGCGAGGTTTTAGTTTTGTAAGACAGTTGCCAGGTATGGTATTGTAAGTGCACCTGTTTCAATAAAATGGCCTTTTTCACACACAAAATGGTTTCTAGTCTGGTCTGACCCCCTCTCTCCCAATATGCACCTGGCTCCCAAGATGGGCAACAAGATGCCGCAGAAGACATCATTAGAAGCTTTCACTTTCATGAACAGAAGGCCAAATGTGTATATAATAATGTTTATCAACTCTGCAACTACACGTTTCTGAAATAAATAAGGCCCCAAAATATTCATTTTCATGCGTTTGTATTATAGGTTCCAAGTCTGAAAAAAGTCTGTAGTCGGTAAGAGTTTATACTGTGTTTTGGAACAGTTTTACTGTTTTACTTATTTTAGAATGTGATGTAATAATTTACTTTTGAATGCTGTCACTTGTCAGGTAAATAAAAATACATTATTATATAGACAGTAACATATATATGTTTAAATGCGTATTGTTATGTTATGTTATTAGCATTTGTAATGTGCACGGCTACTCAAGAGTGTCCTGGCGCGGGAGCCACATGATAACATAGGAGCAAGAAGAGGAGACTGCAGATTAAATAAACAACAGAGTTTTAAGTCGCTTCCTAAACAGCCTAGGATCTTGGGTGCTGCGTAGTGCGTATGGCAGAGAGTTCCAAGCTTCTGCGGCCTTAAAGGAGAAGGAGCTACCCCCATCCTTGCCAGACGGAAGCGAGGGATCGCAGCCAGACACTGTGAGGCTGAGCGCAGTTGTCTCCGTGGGGCATAAAAGCTAAAACGTTTCCTGAGGTAGAGCGGGCCAGATCCATGGAGGGCTGCATGGGCTAGGGTCAGAGCCTTAAATTTAACTCTTTGGACCACAGGGAGCCAGTGCAAATCATGCAAATGTTGTTTTATGCTTGCCCTTCCCGCTACATTAAGCAAGACTCTGGCCACAGCATTTTGTATTGTTTGCAGCTTCTTCAATAGGTAACCTAGCAAACCAATGTACAGAGCATTGGCGTAGTCAATGCGTGTGAGGATCAGGGCGCGGGTAACTGTTTCCTTCGCTGCCATGGGTAACAGGGGTAAGAACTTCCTCAGGGATTTCAGTGTTCCAAAACACTGACCTGCTAATTTCTTTTTGTGTGTGGAGAACCGAAGATCTTCACTGAACCAGACCCCCAGATTTTTGACTGGTGAACCCACTGATTTTGGTAAAGGGTAGTCTGTCGGCCACAATGCTTCCCTAAACTGAGGCAGGAAGGACCCATACAAGAGAATCTCCGACTTATCCTCATTGCACTTAAGCTGGGCAGCTGCGAGCCATTTGAAGACGGCTGTGAGACATTCTTTGGCCTGAGTCAGTGTCTATTATCATTTCTTTACATTTCATTCACATTAAAAATGAGTTTGAAGTGAATGCACATTTATTCTAGAAGACTCAAGTACTGGTGAAAAGAATGCGAGGAAGTAAAAGAATTAAATGCCCAAGCAGCAGCTCAGTCCAAGTGTCTCACTGATGAGAGGAGCTCAAAACCTTTCACTTTAAATTTGAAAGCTGTCTGCAAAAAGCTTTCTGCACCTCTAAAAATGAAATCACTTTAAATTTAAATGGAGGAATCAACAACAAAAAGTCTCTATTTCTCAAAATGTTACTGTTTAAAAATTAAGGAGGCCATAAGCGACAGTCTTAGGACTTAGATGTGGAAAGGTAATGCTACTCTGAGGTAGATATCGCCCTCTCTCATTCGGTACTTTCGCCATTTACGATATATATAGCCATACATTACTAAGACCCTATTGCGCACCCTCACATTTTTGGGAACAGTTGGTTTCATATTTGCATTAAACCATCAAAGCTCATTCACTTCAGTCTGCTCCACTCATATTCCCACAATATGACGTCCAGCAGTGCCTCACTTTTCTCATGAACATATACTGTTAGCGCTCTAGTTGTTCATTAGAACTCTGCAGTGAAAGCTGCCGTAGAATAATGGCACATCAGTTAGCAAACTGCTGCTGATGTTGAAAGTACTTATTCCACTCATCATGCCAGAGTTTGTTTTAGAAATTAGGAGAATATTTGCGAAGGATTAGAAATGTGCCCTCTTTTTAGTTTCTGGAGCATTAAACTTAATTGTCAGTAGAAAATCATGAAAGAAATGTTTTCCCTCAAAGATGGTTCATAATATCCTAGCAAAGGGACAGCCTTGAGTGAAATCATCTGAAAAATCGCCAAAATGTATAAAATTAGTATTAAAGATTGATTTTTTGACTAAACTGTTTACTCCCTTTCCAGGCACTGCTTTCTTGACTCTCAAATCCAGGCATTTACTGCAATGTATTTCAAAGGAACAAAAATAGTGGAGCCTAAACCAAATTCAAGATGTAGGCATCTTGTAACCTTCCACATGAATGGTACTCTGATAAAAAAACACACAATCTCCCAAACAATTGTATGAATTTCACACCAAATTTTAAGAGCCTGATTTAAAATGCCAGTGTTATTTAAGGGGAAAGACACTCTCAGGTAGTCATTGAGCGAGGTGGAGTAAAGCCGTTGGCTTCGCCTCAGCCCTCGGACTCCGCTCTACCTGGGAGGGACTCCGCTCTACCTGGGAGGCTCTACCTGGGAGGGCCCTCCCCTTTAATGATATTGCTTAATTGTCAGAAGAAGAAGAAATAGTGCTCTGGGTTTTCACTTTGAAAGGACGTGTGGCCTCTACTTTTTGAATAACATAGAACAGCTCATGCGTGTGCACTGGCTGCCCAACTCTGAGGCGTTATACCTAAGATGTCTCAAGAGGTTCTGAGCAGTCTCAGAGTTTCCGCAGAGACATCATCCATGAGATTTACTAGCAGCAGCGTCTACCACTGTAGTAAGATGCTCCTCAGCTATTCAACATTTGTGCAGAACTATCAGCCTAACACGTAGTGTGGGATGGTGAGAGGTGTCACATACTAGTGACATAAACCACATTATGACCCTCACTGGCGGCTGGGGGCGATGTTGCTACACTTCAGACAGTCTGTGTCTCTGCAGCCGCTCAGAGAGAAGTCTCTCAGTGCTTGGTGATGCAGTAGGTCCCCTGTGAGATCACCTTTTCTCTCTTTTCAATACTTTTCACTATTTACTGCAGACTGGCGCCTTGCACGATCGCCGGTGCCAGCTGTAGGCGTCTACCTTTGTGATGGGTTCTGCAGGGTCCCTGAACTCGCGTCTACCTTTGTAATGTGGTCCCTGAAAGTAATCAGTGTCCTGAGGTAGTGAGAAGTGTTTGTGATTTCTGCACCCCAGGGAGGGAGGAGCCTGAGACATGTCTGATGACTGCAGAGGGCCCCTACTCAGAGGGTTGGGCTCAAAGCAAACATCAGGCTGCTGTGTTCAGGGGCAGAGGGTGCCATCTATTAAAGTAATGGTCAGAGGTGGGTGGACAGGGGCCGTTCTTATACACAGTGATTTATGTCTGTGTCATCCATGTAAGTAACATGTATGAAAAATGATTCTGTGCATGAATACCAGAAGACGAGCTAGGAAAAGATTAAACAGGGAATAACAGCCAGAAACAAATGTGTATTCCTGGAGGGCGTAGTCTCTACCATGACACGCGCACGCTCTGGGCTCACTGTGGCCACCAGCATCCCGACTGATCACAAAAACCGGAAGTAACAATAAACCGCTTCCGCTCAGCGAGGCCAACGCGCACATGATCTGATCCCAGTCAAAAATGAAAGTACACGTGAAATCTGTGCCTCTACACTTGTCAGATCCCTGGTCCTTCCTTCTATACGCAGTACTAAGCGCTGGCAAAGACAGTTGTGGGCAGTGAGGTCACGCAAAATGATGGGCCCCTGCAGAATCGAAGAGGGGGCCCTGAGTTTACCATCTCACAAATATTCACTGGCCTTAAGCTGAATGGGGGTCCCTGAAGAGTTGGGTGTTGTAATAGGACCAGGGGCCCCCTGCACTGCAGGGGCTCCAGGGGCCTGCAATACACCCCTGTATAAGGGGTTCATCAGCAGCTCTGGAGGACACCCAGCTCTGCGCGCTATAGGCCACTGGGTAGAAACTCCTCCGTTCTTGTAAAGTCAGAGGAGCAGACAGAAAAATAAAATACCACCTACTTGTAGCGACCTGATGAAGGGCTCTGAGGGAAGGAGGAAAGAAATCTAACCTTAACTTCTGTGGAAAGGTCAGGGGGTTTCCAACTCTGAGAGTGATTTTTCAAATGGGGTATTTTCAGGCACAATTTTCAACAAATTTGTCCAAAGTGCTACACGCATTCAAGGGATGTTCTGAGAGGCAATTATAATACAAAACAAATCTGTGTTTCTTTCCTCAGGGGTTTTGTGGGGGTTGGCTGGTAAAAAGCAAGCAATGGAAACGTCAATAGGTCTGGTGTTGACTGCAAGATTTTATGCTTTGTCAATTCTTGTTTTATGGTGTCATGGTTTTTACAAAGCGTTGTGATTGGGGAAGCTGTCAGGCTCTCATCAATCTAAAAGAGACATTGGCTAAAAGCAATCGTGTCTTCAGGTGTCAAAAACCACACATTACCATTGTACTCCCTGGCACTGAAGAGAACTACCTTGTATACAGTAATTACACCGCCCCGTGCAGGGCTCGGCACCCAAAAACACATCGTCCCTGCTAAACTTCAGGGTAAAATATACTCCCAGCTTTCCCCAAACTAGCGTGTGGCGCACTTGCTGCTGTGTGCCACGGCTCGTTGTCATTGTCAAACAGTGTCTCAGTGGCGGTAGAAGCACGTTTTAAGATGCCTGGCATGCACAGAGTCCTAAACTGAATGAACCGCCCTTCATGAGGCAGGCGGTGCAAGGAGTGACCATCTGTCTCCTCTAGGGGTATATGCTGTTCATCTGAGCTCCTCAAACCCTGATCATTCGAGGACTGATGCAATAAGGGGTGAATGGTGGTAATGGAGAGATAACACAACACAGCACCAGCCAACCTTGAGAAAGGTTGACCTCAGTGCGAAGGGGCGGCCTCTGAATAACAATTAAAGATGACACGTGGAGAGGGAGCGTGGCTTCGGCGCCACTCAAGATGGCCGCCTGACGGGAGAGGTCCACCGCACTTCGGCCGAATTGTGGTCTTTGGGCACGGGTTGGCGCCATTTCGACGGACCACAACAGCAGCATTTGTGGAAAAAACTAGGGACATGAGGAGGAGATGCTTTTTGAAGTGAAGCGTTGTGCGCTTTTCTTTATTTCCTCGTTGTCGCGGCTGCTTCACTGAGCGGCTGCCATTTTGTATCACCAATTCTTCATAAGTAAGTAGGTTGTAAATGCAGTGATTTCAAATTATATTTGGTGACTTATCTATGGCTTTTCAAGGACAATGAGGGCCCCTCCAACACTGTTATCGTGACTCAATTTAAGGCTGTTTTTTAGCACCTTACAACTGAGGAATGTATGTATCTGGAGCTCTATGGCACTCTCAGGTGATACTTCATCGATGCAGCTGATGTCAAAGGAACACTTATGCTCTCATTAACTTGTTCTTTGATTCCTTGAGTGACAGCCATTTTGAGTTTTGTGCAATTTCACAATGCTTCACTGTTGAGGAGTGTATGTATCTGGAGCTCTACGGTTTTCTGAGGTCGCACTTCTTTGGTTTTGGCGAAATCAGAAAAACACTTGTGACTTCACCGTCTTGTTGTATAATTCCTTTTTATGGGTAAATTAAGGAAACCACAATTTGTCTTTACCCCTAAAGGACATATTTCGATGAGGCCTGTGTCTCCCTCATCAACAGAAGTCCAGTCACCTGTTGTTGGAGAAATGGCTAACGCGGCCTGGCTCGTAGTTCCTCACTACTATCTGTCGTCAATAAAACCTCACCGCCCTCTTCTACATCCAAGCGGTTGAAACATGATCCTCCCCCTCCTGTCAAGTCAATGTCCCCTATCTCCTTTGAGATGTTGCTGGAGGAGATTCGGTCTTTACGTTCTTTTGTGGAGGAAACTAATAGCAGAATGCAACTTCTTGATGACAAATGGTCGTCAATGGAAAGTCGGTTATCTGTGGTGGAACAGCAACTATTGGATGTCCAGGGCGAAGCTCATAGAATTCACTCTTTGGAAAAGGAGGTGCGCAAGCTCCAGCAAAATGCAGAGGATTAGGAAAACCGGAATAGGAGGAACAATCTACGCATTTATGGCCTACCTGAAGCTTTGGAAGGGGATGACCCTGTCTCCTTGTTCTCCTCCTTTTTGCCAGAATTGCTAGACATGCCCTCCTCAACCTCGCTCAATATTCAGAGAGCCCATAGGCTTGGACCTCGTCCTTCACTGTCTACATCTCCTGTCAAACCTAGAGGCATTATCATAAACTTTTTGAGGTTTACTGACTTGCTGTCAGTTTTCTCTGCAGCTAAGGCTAAGCATCAAGTTTCTTGGTTCGGCCAAAGGGTGTTCCTCTCTCAAGATGTCTCTAATGCCACTTCAGCTAGAATAAGGAATTTCTTAATATCCGAGCTTCTCTTCACTCTCTTGGAGCTAGATATGGTGGTTTTCATCCCTGCATTTTTAAAGTGACTTTCCAGAATAACACTGTGACGTTTGAAGATCCAGCGGAACTTAATAAGTTTATACATTCCCATACTTTGAGTAATATGGATGCTGCTGGCCCATCTAATGGTTGATCTACTTGTCTTTGCTTGTTTTTTGCTCTCACTGTTGGGTTACTCCTTAATATAACTTAGTTTGTAATCCTGCAATTATTTTAATATGTCATAGTCTGTAATTCTTTGTATTTCTTTATTGTTTATGATATGTCTTATGTTGTTCATTTCTTCCTCCTTGCAGATTCATCTGATGTAATTCAGTATCTTCGGTCCGCTTCCCTAAATGTTTTTTTGGTCCTGGTGTGGCTTGGCCTCCTCTACCCTGGGCGTGTCATCGTCCTATGTGCCGTCACCTCCCCTGTTCTATTTCATTCTTGTTCTTTACAGGTATGTTCTTTCAGTCGTCCTTTGTGGATATGTACTGTCTCTTCTTTTGGCTTCTTTTCTCTTCCTTTTTACCTTTCCTTTTTCTGTTCTTTGTTCCCTTTCATTCTTTCCCTTCCTCCTCTCCTTCTTGTCTGGATTTCTTTTCCTCTTCCTTGTATTATATGACGGAATCTTTATATATGCCTCATTGTTCTCCAATACTATTTTTTTCCGTTGTATATAATTCAGAGTAATCTCATGGAATATTAAAGGATCGCTTAATCAGATCAAACGACAGAGAGTGTTAGCCCATCTAACCTGGATCTGGTTCTTCTCCAGGAAACTCACCATATGCAACCTGAAGCCCTGATATTTAAGCAAACCTGGCTTGGTTATGTGTTTGTTTCCCCATCAGTAAATAAGAAGAATGGAGTTGTGATATTGGGTAAAAAAAATGTTATTTTGGTTTCTCAACAAATAGATGATATGGGTAGGTGGATTATAGTAAGCCTTATTATAGATAATGTTCCCCTTACTATTATGAATATTTATGCCCCAACGCAAGCTTTTTGGCCCTCCATTGCACAAATATGTACACAATTTCATAACTCTTACTTTATTTTGGGAGGAGACTGTAATCAAATAATGGACCCATTTTTAGATAGACAATCCTCAGTTAATTTTTCATCCCATACAATGCATAAGCAATTTCTTTCTGTTATTGACAAGGGAGCCTTGGTGGACTCTCGGAGATTGTCTAACCCAACTGCCCGAGAGATTATTTTTTTCTCCACTTCTCATGGTTCACTTTCAAGACTGGATCATATATTTCTTTCTAAGTCCCTTGCACAGTTTATCATACAGTCCCATATTTCTCCAATTGTGCTTTCTGACCATGCTATGGTTATTACAGACTTGGATTTGGTTCCTCCCCGCCCCCCTTTACATCGTTGGAAATTCAACAACTATTTATTACAAGATGCTCAATTTTCTAGTTCTTTTATTGCTATTGCTTCTGATTTTCTTTCTTTCAATGACAATACGGAAAATTCACCTACCTTGCTTTGGGATGCTTTCAAGGCCTCGGCAAGTGATTTCATTTTAAATTATGTCTCTAGGCAAAAGAAGACGCGGTTAAAGGAACATACTAGTCTTCTCTCATCGATTACATCTTCAGAAAGGAAGTATTTCTCCTCTAAGTTGCCTCTGACCTTAATGCCCTGCTTAAAGCCAAATTGCAATTTAATTCTATTTCTACTGAAGAAGCCTCTTCTGTGCTTCTTCGAAAAAATGCACGTTATTATGGAGGAAGAAAGAAAGCTGACAAGTTATTGACAATTATCTCAAGGGAAGAAAAGAGCGGCACATTATTGATTCTATTTCCACATCGACCGGTAAGTCTACTACTAGTCATCAGGCTATTTTGGAAGAATTTTTATGTTTCACAAATCTCTTTATACACCTTAATCAACTCCTCCTTCCTCTGCAATTATTGATTATTTGCAACATACTTCTCATTCTGTTGCTACTGATTTGGACTTTGATTCTTTAGCAAATGGCCTCTCTACTGAAGAAATTGCTGCAGCCTTACGAGCACTTAAATTTGGGAAAACGCCTGGTCCAGATGGTTCACAGTAGAATTCTATCTTCGCTTCTCCAACATCCTTCTTCCTTATTCCAGGTATTGCTTATTTAATCATTTTACTGCATCTTCTTCTGGCACTTTCCAAGAAGCTATAATATGTCGTATTCATAAGGATGGTAAAGACCCTCATGAATGTAAAAATTATAGGCCTATATCTTTATTGAACGTCGATTATAAAATATTTCCCAAGCTCTTAGCTCTTCGATTAGAATCCTTTCTTCCACATCTTATAGGTAAAGAACAATCAGAATGTTCTTAGTAAAGCTCCTTCCTTTAAATCTTCTCACGCAGCCATAGCAATTGATGCTGAAAAGGCATTTGATAGAGTAAAGTGGGATTTTTGTAATTTTTTTATTTCATTCTTTAAAATGGCATGGGTTTGGTCTAAAATTATAGCTCTTATCTCCCTCTTATATCATGCGCACCGGGCATCAGTAATGGTTAATGGCATGATTTCCTCATATTTTCCTCTTAATAGGAGGGTTAGACAAAGTTGCCCACTTTCTCCTTTATTATTTGTTATAGCTCTTGAGCTCTTTCTTTCTCGAATACGTCTTAACCCTTCCATCTTTGGTTTTCCTTATGGGGACCGACATTTAAAATGTTCTGCTTACGCAGACGATATTCTTTTCTTTATTTCTTCTCCTGAGGATTCGCTACCTTCTCTACTGCAAGAAAATTCTCTATTTTCTGCTGTCTCTGGATATAAAATTAATAAGGATAAAACGGAAATTCTCACCGCTTACTAAATACACATTTAATAATCCTTTTTCTCTTACTGGTTATCAGTGGTCCACTTCTGCAAAAATTAAATATTTGGGGGTATGGTTTACAAACTTAATCCCTAACACGGTTAAACTTAATTTTACGGAGCTTAGTATCAAAATTGATAAGATTCTCTCCACTTGGAATCCTCTATTTTTATCATGGTGGGGCCAGTTAGACTCTATTAAGATGTTGATTTCTCCCTTACTGCTTTATCTTCCTTCTATGCCTTCAGTTCACATTCCCAAACAGTTTTTTTTTTTTAAATCATCACACTGCTCCTTAAATTTCTGTGGAAACATAAAAAGTCAAGGGTAGCATTAATTACTTTACAAAAACTGAAATTGGCTTGGGGGTTAATTTCCCTCACTTTTATGGTTACTATAGAGATTTTGCTTTGCGCCAAGCGGCTCTTTGGACTAATGATTTATCCTCATCCTTTTCTCCATTATGGCTAGATATTGAGCATATTTCTCTTCTTCCCTTTAGCTTTATAGAGGTTCTTTCTCGTATTGCTAGGACATTGCTTCTTCATTCTCCTATATTATGTAACACAGCATGGCTGCTCAAATTCACCTTTCTTCCACTTAATCTAGATACAGCCTTGTTTTTGAAAATGCCAATATGGTACAACTCCTTACTCAAGATAAATAATAGGCCTTTTTTTGGCGTACCTGGAAGGATAAGGGCTTAATGTGGATATCTCAACTTTTTAATAAAAACTCCCCTATCTCTTTTCCTCAATTTTGCCTTATTTACCACTGCCCCAAATCCTTTTATACTCGCTTTTTATCATTGATCAATGTGGTTCTTGATGTTTATTTCTCCTTACAGAACTCTTCGAAAAAGGTTCTCTTCTCTTCTGGCATTACTGAATTTCTGAAAACGGGCCCTAGGGCTTCCGCTATTTACAAATATTTCTCCCTTCCTGACCCCTCCAGAACCAAATCCAAATCTGAGCTTCTTTGGGAGAGGGATCTGGGAGTTTCTTGGACAATCCCTTTTTGGAATAAGGTATGGGCACGCATATACAAAATCTCGCGGTCTGCTGGTATTACACAATGCCTTTTTTTTGTTTATCATCGCCTATATTTTACTCCCCTGCAGTGCTCCAAATTCTTCTCCGATAGTCCTGCAAAATGTTGGTCTTGTGATTTTCCTGATGCAGATTTAATGCATATTTTATTCAACTGTCCCAATACTCGTAATTTCTGGTACAAAATTTGGGCTCAGATTAAGAAGATTTTTAATTTTGATAGCCCTTTCAATATTGTCTATTTTGTTTTGGGAACACTGTCCAATACGCTCACTCCATCTTTCCCCAAAAATACATTATTAGATGTTCTATTAGCAATTGCCTTTCACCAGATTAGTATGAATTGGAAAACATCAGATAAATTACCCTATAAGGTCTGGTGGGATTCGGGGAGTTATCATCATAAATTAGATACGATGTATGCTATACCATGTTCATCTTCTCATAATCCGCAATTGTTATGGTTACCTCTTAGTTCATATCTTAACCAAGTTGATAGTGATGTATCAAGTACTGTTTCTGTATCTTCTGAAAATGTTCGTCCTCCATGAATTCTCTCTTTCTGTTCTCCTTTTATATTAGAGTACCTGTTATGATATGTTTAGAGATATAATGTTTATTATATAAGGTTAAATTAGGGGCAGTCTGTTGTCATTTCTGTCAACATTTATGATTTGTCATAAGATCCCTATTCTATCCTCCATCCCTTCCCTTTCCTTCCTCTTCTTTCCCTTCCCCATGAAATTATAAAGACTTATATGGTTTTTTTAATAGTGTTTAATACTGTATATGCACTATTGATTATTATTGTTGATGTTATTGTGTTGTGGTTATGCAGTATATAATGAACTTAATAAAGTCTTTTAAACATTAAGAAGACACATGTAGTCCTTCTCAGAGAGGCTGCCTATCTGGATGTTCATGAAGGCATCCGCTCTTCAGGACCTTCCATTGGCTTTGGAGGTTAGCTTATTTACCAACGCACAGAGGCTGATTTCTGAAAGCACTACGGGTATTAGTCACTATGTCCTTATTAATGTGCCTTTAACAACTACTGCCAAAGAGGTCTCAGCCTGTCACATGCTCCCACCGCTCTGAGCTTTCCACAGGGGCAACAAACACTGCCATGAAGGCTCTTATAAATGACACATGCCGACCCCAGCTGACCCCGCAGCCACTTAGAGCAGGGTCACACTGACCCGAGTCAGGTGAGATCCACAGAGTGCTGGGAAGGACAGGAGTGGGTGGAATATTTCTCCTACAGATCCCACAGTGTGGGCCAGGTTTACGAAATGATTGCATTGCCCAAACATCATGCAAGGTGACGCAAGGGCAACTCAAGCCTTAAGTGAGATTTACTATGCCACGCAGACCAACCTTGTATGGCTTAGTAAATTTAGAGTAATGCAACATAGCTTAAGTTGTTGCCTTGTTTTACTCTGCGCTTAGAAGACATTCTATAGGTGGAGTGTGGGTGTTCCCACGATTCCACCCATGGGTTTTGGCGCATTCTTAGATTTATTACCAGTAGTAAACCTGAGAATACGTCAAAAAGGTACGCCATCGCAAGGGAGGCTTAACGAGGAAAAATAGCTCCTCATTTCTTCCTATTTCTATGCGTGCTGCACTCTGCAGCACATATAGAGAGAGGAAAAAGCCTCAGAGGACTGATTCTGTGCAGGAAGGTTCCTCTTTCGGCACAAAAACAATCCTGCCTGAAACGTAAGCACCCTTGTGTGAGAAGGTGGGTTGGTATATGCTGTCCACTAGTTAAAGTGGGCACCTTGTACCAGGCCACACGACCCTTATGATGTATGAGGTCAAAGATAACCTTTATGAAAGCTATCCTAGTGGTAGCAATGGAAAGCAGCCTTCTGGCTTAATCTTGAAGGAATGTAAAGCAGCTTGTTTTACCAGAATCTCACTTCTCTAATGACCAAATGAAAGGAGAACCACACAAGTGTTATGTAAAAATATGTATTTATTACTAAAACACTCTCTACTAATCTCGACACGAGATTAGAACATAAAGCACACAATACTTAATCAATAGAACGTACGTAAGTAGCAAAAGACCAAACCATATACTAAAAAAATGGTACAACAACTACGACTTCAATAGACACAGTGCCTAGAGCACGTAGAATCGCTGGGACCCCAAGGAACCACCCAGAGGAGTGACACAGGGAGCCCACAGAGGACGGGTGCATTGTGGGAACACGACCGCGTCTTCCGTGCAACTCTATGGGAAAGTCACGGTTGGAAAATTACAATTTAAGGACACTTCTAGGAGGACTTCAAGCAAACCCTTTGGGACATAAGAGGTTCTAAGGCCAGCACCCTTGTGAGTACCGAAGTATCCTAGTTACCTATCCCAGAGGAGCCGGGTGCATAGGGGTCAAGTGGTGTCAGGAAACCTCCATCGTTTTCAATGGCGGACTTCAAGAAAGTACTGCTGCCAGGAAGGCGAAAAGTGTCCGGTGGAACCCAAGCCTGGATTCGAGGTGTGAAGAACCTGAAAGCAGAGGGGACAAAGTCTGGGTCACTTCTGGTGACCAGGGGCTCGATAGTCGAATGCCCACCGATGTCGGGTGCTTCAGGTGAAGAGAAAGGATGTTTGTCTCTGCAGTCACGGGGACCAGGAGATGTCGACGATGACCAGGGACCGGAGGTGAGCTGTCCCACGAAGGATGTCGAGAGCTGAGGGGTCAGTGTCCGGCTGGAGCACCAACAAGCCATAGCAACGGCAACCCACGCAGACAGAGGAAACAGGTTACGGTGTGGACCTGCAAGGTCCAGGGGACTCTCCAAGCAATGGAGAGTCAGGGCACATCTGGAGCAACCAGGGAAGCCCAAGAACAATCAAGGTGACCCTCGCCAGGACCCACCAGTCAACGGACCAGGGTTCGCGAGGTGACCTCGAGCGAATGTACAAAGTGCCAGCCCACAGAGCACTCGTGGAGTGGAGGCCGGATATCTTTGGTGCAAATGATGCTCGGGGTTGGGACTACACGTAGTCCAAAGAACAGCCTCAGGGATCGCCAAAAAGCATATGCTGCTGCAAATGTACACAGTGCACAGGGTTTCGGGTTGCACGGTCCCCACGAGGGATACTGGTCTCAGAGTTGCTGAGAGGTCAGATCAACCTCAGTGACGTTAGGGAACCCACCTCCTGTGTTGCAGAAATCTTCGGAGTCCGCAGGAGCTCGGGAGATGCAAACCGGTCAGGTGCGCTTAGGTGCCTGCTGCTGCAGGGGAGTAACTCCTTTACTCCAAGGGAGATTCTTCTGTCGTCCAGCGAAGTATAGACCGTCGAAGTACTTGGTTTCTTTGCAGAGTCTTGTCCAGGTATAATCTAAAGTCCTGGTATCAGGTTTCCCACTTTATACCCATGGGAAGGGGTTGGACTGACTCTGGGGACCATCCTAGGGGAGGGGCAGGACAGAGGGGTGGCTACACCCATGTCCTTTGTCCAGTTTCGCGCCAGAGCAGGAGCCAACAGCTCCCAGAACTGGGTATAGCTGGACTATGCAAGGGGACACCAAATGTGCCCCCAGTGAAGACTTTCTGGCACTCTAAGAGTGCACCCACCCAGCCCCAATACACTAAAGCCTGTCTGGGAGGTGGTCACACCTCCCTGTGACAGGAAACCTATTGTCAGGCCTTCCTCTGCTCGAGCTTGGCTCAGCAGCAGGAGGGCGGACTCGTGTCTGTGGCTGGCAGCATCCATTTTGTGCTGCCAAGGTCGAGAAAGCTGGTACCGGGTAGACCGGTGACCCATAGTAGTGGTGTACAAAGGGGGAATCATACATCCCACACCAGTTACTGGTGTGGAGGTATGATTCCAAGGTGTTTGACACCAAACACGACATGTTTCTAAGCAGCTGTTTTAAAGTTTGCATTTACAGCGAGGTTATAATGCACTTAAGTATATATGGTTTGGCTGCATCACAGACAACCCCGGGGAATGGATTCCGAAGGCTGCAGAGGGGCCCTACTCATGCAGGGGCACCCTCTCACATAAAACCCAGCACCCTGCCTTCAGGATTGATAAGGCCTGCCATAGGGGTGACTGATAGGTTTATATGTGTAGTGATTTAGAAGGGATATAGTGAACCTGTATCTCCAGTAAGGGGTGCATGCACCACCTTACACAGGCTGCAGGAGCAGACCTGTTGTGTGATTTTGAATGGCCTCTCAGTGGTGGCATAATACATGCTTCAGCCCCTGGGAGGCCTCTGGGGTACCTATGCCCTGGGTACATGGTGTATCATATACTAGGGACTTATGAGGGGACCCCAGTATCCAATTTGGAGTGTACCTAAAGTACATGCATTGCAATTTACAGGAGAAAGCAGATAGACTGGGGTCCTGAATAGCAGGATCCCAGTCAGACTAGGCCAAAATCAGTGAGACATCAGCAAAAAGTGGGGGTAACTATAAGAAGCAGATCCTACTCTCCTACACAACCCCCCCAAACGTAAGGACATTAAACTAACCTTGACCAGTTGAGTCTTCATGTTCTAAGTGGAAATATCTGGAGAGTCCATCTGCATTGGCATGGTTACTCCCAGGTCTATGTTCCACTGTATAGTCCGTCCCCTGTAGGGAAATGGACCACCTCAAATGTTTGAGGTTTTCACCCTTCATCTGTTTTAGCCATAAGAGGGGCTTATGGTCTGTCTGAACAATGAAGTGAGTGCCAAACAAGTATGGCCTCAGCTTCTTCAGAGCCAAAACCACAGCAAAGGCTTCCCTCTCAATAGCGGACCAACTTTTCTCTCTGGGGGTCAACCTTCTGCTTATGAAAGCTACTGGCTGATCCTGACCCTCTTCATTCAATTGTGATAACACAATCCCTACCCCCAATTCAGATGCATCAGTTTGAACAATGAATTGTTTGGAATAATCAGGACTTTGCAGAATGGGAGCAGTGCACATGGCCTGCTTCAGGTCATCAAATGCCTTTTGACAGCTAACTGTCCACTGAACTTTCTTAGGCATTCTTTTGGAAGTTAAGTCATTCAAAGGGGTCACTATGGATCCATATCCTTTGACAAACCTCCTGTAGTACCCAGTCAGGCCCAAGAAAGCTCTGACCTGAGTCTGGGTAGACGGAGCAACCCAGTCCATGATGGTCTGGATTTTGCTCTCCAATGGTTGAACCTGGCCTCCACCCACAAGGTGGCCCAGGTACACAACCTTACTCTGCCCTATCTGGCACTTGGTGGCCTTGCTAGTGAGGCCTGCTTTTTGCAGGGCCTCTAAAATATTTCTCAGGTGGACCAGGTGATCCTCCCAGGTGGAGCTAAAGACAGCAATATCATCTAGATAAGCTGCACTATAGGCTTCCAGGCCTGTAAGGACTTTGTTCACCAACCTTTGAAAAGTGGCAGGTGCATTCTTCAAGCCAAAGGGCATCACCACAAATTGGTAGTGCCCACTAGGGGTTGAAAATGCTGTTTTTGGTTTTGCATCCTCAGCTAATCTGATTTGCCAGTAACCAGCTGTCAGGTCAAATGTACTCAGAAACTTGGCAGAGGCCAAAGTATCTATAAGTTCATCTGCCCTGGGTATTGGATGGGCATCAGTCCTAGTGACTGCATTGAGACCCCTGTAGTCCACACAGAACCTCATCTCTCTCTTACCACCCTGGGTGTGAGGTTTTGGTACAAGGACTACTGGACTAGCCCAAGGGCTATCTGAGGGTTCAATTACTCCCAGTTCCAACATTTTCTGGACTTCAGTCCTGATACAGTCCCTGACATGATCAGGTTGCCTATAAATCTTATTTTTAACAGGCAGACTGTCACCTGTGTCCACCTCATGGGTGCACCAGGTAGTCTGACTTGGAGTCAGTGAAAACATACGTCTATACTGATTGAGGACCTTCCTGCAATCAGTTTGCTGCTGGTCAGTGAGGCTGCCTGCCAAGGCTACACCATCAACTGAACCATCATCAGGGTTCTGTGAGAGCAGGTCAGGGAGTGGGTCACTCTCTTCCTCCTGTCCCTCATCAGTAGCCATGAGCAAGCCCATGTCTCCCTTCCACATATGGCTTGAGCCTGTTCACATGGAGCACCCTGTGGGGGCTCCTGGGAGTGCCAAGGTCCACCAGGTAGGTAACCTCTCCCTTCTGCTCAATGATGGTATGGGGTCCACTCCACTTGTCTTGGAGAGCTGCTGGGGCCACAGGCTCCAACACCCATACTTTCTGTCCTGGCTGATACACAGTCACAACAGCCTTTTGATCATGCCAGGCCTTTTGCAATTCCAGGCTAGCCTCAAGGTTTTTGAATGCCTTCTTCATATACTCAGCCATCCTGGAGCGGAGACCAAGTACATAGTCCACTATGTCCTATTTAGGTGGTTTGAGATGTAACTCCCATCCCTCCTTCACTAAACATAAGGGACCCCTAACTGGATGTCCAAACAGAAGTTCAAAAGGACTGTAACTAGGCCTGGGCGGTAAATTCCGTTCCGCTCGCGGAATTTGCGGAATTTGGGTAATTTCGCGTTCCGACGAGAACGCGGAATTGCCAAAAATTACGCGATCCGCGGCTTCGCGGAATTTTTTGCTTGTTCGCGCTTTCAAAATGCGTGTTCGCAAGATATTTCCCCCAGAGCACACAAACAGCGTTCGCGAACAGGAAAAAAGCATTGTGAAGGGGCGGAACAAGCAATTCCGCATGTTCGCGGAACTCTGCGTGCTCGCGGAGATTTTTTACCGTTTCGCGGAGCTTTGCGTAGCGCGACTACGCAAATTCCACCCACCCCTAGCTGTAACCAACCCCCTTCTGAGGAACTTCTCTGTAGGCAAAGAGAAGGCAGGGCAAAAGGATATCCCATCTATGCCTAAGCTTTTCAGGGAGACCTTTTATCATGCCCTTGAGGGTTTTGTTGAATCTCTCAACTAACCCATTGCATTGTGGGTGATAAGGGGTGGTGAATTTGTAATTCACACCACACTCCTTTCACATTGCAGTCAAGTAACCAGACATAAAGTTTGCATCACGGTCTGATACTACCTTCTTAGGGAAACCCACTCTGGAAAAAATTCCCAGGAGGGCTCTAGCCACAACAGGAGCTGTGGTAGTCCTTAGGGGTATTGCTTCTGGATACCTAGTGGTATGGTCCACCACCACTAGTGTAAATCTGTGCCCAGATGCAGTTTGAGGATCCATGGGACCAACAATGTCAATCCCAACCCTCTCAAAGGGAACCCCCACCACAGGTAGTGGTATCAGGGGGGCCTTTGTAGTACCACCTGCCTTACCACTGGCTTAGCAAGTGATACAGAAGCGACAAAACTCCTTTGTGTCCTCAGACTTGTGAGGCCAATGAAAGTGAGGGACAATTCTGTCCCAGGTCTTGTTTTGGCCTAAGTGTCCTGCTAATGGGATATCATGTGCCAGTGTCAATAGGAAGCCTCTAAACTTCAGAGGTATAACCAACCTCCTGGTAGCACCAGGCTTGGGGTCTCTACCCTCTGAGTATAAAAGTCCATCATCCCAGTAGATCCTATGGGACCCACTGGCACTCCCAGCAGCCTCAGCAGCAGCTTGCTGTCTGAGGGGTTCAAGAGAGGGACAGTTCAGCTGCTCCTGACTCAGATCTGCCCTGGAAGGGCCCCTGTCCCCAAGAACTCAACCTGGTCAGGTTCAAGTTCCTCTGGGACAGTTCCTTCTTCAGGACTAAGATCAGCTCCCTCAAGAGTCTGATCCTCACTCTGAGGCAGGGGGAAGACACTGCTCTTACCCCTACTGCTCCTTCTCTTGGAAGGCACCTGGTCCATTATTCCAGGATCCAGGGCCTGTTCAGTGGAAGACATTTTTGCCTGTGACCTAGTCATGGCAAACACATCTGCAGGGATGCCCAGCATTTCTGCATGTGTCCTGAGTTCCACTTCAGCCCAAGCTGAAGTTTCCAAATCATTGCCCAATAAGCATTCTACAGGGAGGTCTGAACTTACCACAACCTTCTTAGGGCCAGTTACCCCTCCCCAGGTGAAATTCACAACTGCCAAGGAATGGTCTGTCCTGACATTGCTTGCATTGGTCACTTGGTACATCTCACCAAGTATGATCTGGTCAGGGCCCACAAGTTCTTTTGTCACCATGGTGACACTTGCACCTGTGTCCCTGTATGCCATGGCCTCCTTACCATTGATCAAAGGCTGTTGTCTGTACTTGCCCAAGTTACTGGGACTTACAAATAAGGAGGCAATATCCATGCCTCCATCACAGACTAACACAGCCTGAGTTGGAGTTCTGACTAGGCCAGAACCCATCTCAGATCCCAAGGTTAACCCTACTAACCCCTTGTTCTGTGTACCACCACTTGGAACTGAGCTAGGGGGAACAGTTGCCTTAGGGGCAGTGGTGGTAGGAGTAGAATCCTTGGCCCTTGGACAATTGGCATCCTTTGTCCAATGGGTCTTCTCTTTACAGATATGACACCAAGGTTTCTTTTTGCCTTTACCCTTGTTTGATTGTGACTCCCCCCAGATGCAGGTTTTGGGGCCCTTGTGAAGACTTCTGGTCTTTACCCTTCTCCCCACCCTTATCTGTGGTCTTAGCATCTTGCTTCTTAGAGTCACCACCTTGGTTCTGAGCTTTCTGCTTCACCCTGGTTCTGACCCATTTGTCTGCCTTCTTTCCCAATTCTTGGGGAGAGGTCAGATCAGAGTCCACCAGGTACTGATGCAACAACTGATTTTGGCAATTATTAAGGATCTGCTCCCTCATAATTAAATTGTACAATCCTTTAAAATCATTCACTTTACTGCCAAGTAACCAGCCTTCCAGAGCCTTAGTAGCACAATCTACAAAGTCTACCCAGTCCTGAGTCTGTGCCTTCTGGGTGTCTCTGAACTTAATCATGTATTGCTCAGTGGTTAAGCCAAACCCATCAATGAGAGCACTCTTCAAGACTGAGTAGATGTCAGCATCCTCTTCTCTAACAGTGAGGAGCTTATCTCTACATTTGTCAGCAAAGGAGAGCCACAAGATAGCTGCCCACTGCTCATGAGGGACTTTCTGTACTTTACAGGCCCTCTCCAGTGCAGTTATCCATTTGTGGATGTCATCCCCACTCTGGTAGGGAGGGACTATCTTGTTCAGGTTCCTATGTTCATGAGTATACTCCCTACTTCTAGGAACACTGTTGCTGCCACCATGGGACTCTAGTCCCAATCTTTTTGTAGCTCTTTGGAGCTCTAGGGATTCCCTGTCTAGGGCCAACTGCTCCTTCTTGAGCCTAAGCTTGATTCTCTCAAGCTCCAGAAGTTGGCACTGTCTATCATAAGAGGATTCCCTCTTATTTGATATGGAAGTCCCTACAGAAGTACCTGAATGATTAGACTCCACAGAGGGAGTTCTGGATCTTCTAGGCAAACTCTGTACTCTTCCTGGTGGAGTAAAGAGAGGGCCACTGGGGCCTTCTCCCCCACCTGAAGGAAGAGTTGGATTTTCCAGGTTAGAATCATTTTTATCCTCCTGGCCAGGGTTTGAGTCCAGATCAAAGAAGTGTTCACTTCCTGGTCTTTCCTCATCTCCTGTCCCACCCACTCTTTCTACTTCATCAGACCCTGGGGTCTTTCTGAGGTCATCTAAGAGCAACATCTCTATAAGACATTGGGTGCTTGCACTTCTCCCTGTCCTCAGCTTCCTAGATGTACACATATTTCTCAATTCTTGGAATGAGAGATGGTCATACCTAGTTGGCAGAGAGCCACTGGCTTCTCCTCTAGAAGACATACTAGTGTTATGTGGTGTAGGCACCTACCTAACCTAGTGGAGACTAAACTCTCTTGAGTTGGAGAAAGGGTTTGCTAGGCCCTTGACTTACCCAACTCCAAGTTCAGTAGAACTTACTTATTCAATCTTGATGTATTATATGTACCTAGGTACCTTAGTGGTTTTCAGTTAATCACTCAATGAGATTTTTCTGGTAAAATAATAGCAAGCTTGAATCCCAACCGCTGCACACCAATGTGAGACTGTGGGTTGGTATATGCTGTCCACTAGTTAAAGTGGGCACCTTGTACCAGGCCACACGACCCTTATGATGTATGAGGTGAAAGATAACCTTTATGACAGCTATCCTAGTGGTAGCTATGGAGAGCAGCCTTCAGGCTTAATATTGAAGGAATGCAAAGCAGCTTGTTTTACCAGAATCTCACTTCTTGAATGACCAAATGAAAAGAGAACCACACAAGTGTTATGTAAAAATATGTATTTATTACTAAAACACTCTCTACTAATCTCGACACGAGATTAGAACATAAAGCACACAATACTTAATCAATAGAACGTACGTAAGTAGCAAAATAGACAACGGGCTCCAGGGGCAGACCGAAACATATACTACAAAAATGGTATAACAACAACGACTTCAATAGACACAGTGCCTAGAGCACGTAGAATCGCTGGGACCCCAAGGAACCACCCAGAGGAGTGACACAGGGAGCCCACGGAGGACGGGTGCAGTGTGGGAACACGACTGCGTGTTCCGTGCAACTCTATGGGAAAGTCGCGGTTGGAAAATTACAATTTAAGGACACTTCTAGGAGGACTTCAAGCAAACCCTTTGGAACATAAGAGGTTCTAAGGCCAGCACACTTGTGAGTACTGAAGTACCCAAGTTACCTATCCCAGAGGAGCCAGGTGCATAGGGGTCAAGTGGTGTCGGACACCTCCGTCGTTTTCAATGGCAGACTGCAAGAAAGTACTGCTGCCAGGAAGGCGAAAAGTGTCCGGTGGAATCCAAGCCTGGATTCGAGATGTGAAGAACCTGAAAGCAGAGGGGACAAAGTCTGGGTCACTTCAGGTGACCAGGGGCTCGATAGTCGAATGCCCACCGATGTCGGGTGCTTCAGGTGAAGAGAAAGGATGTTTGTCTCTGCAGCCACGGGGACCAGGAGACGTTGACGATGACCAGGGTCCGGAGGTGAGCTGTCCCACGAAGGCTGTCGAGAGCTGAGGGGTCAGTGTCCGGCTGGAGCACCAACAAGCCTTGGCAACGGCAACCCACGTAGACAGAGGAAACAGGTTACGGTGTGGACCAGCAAGGTCCAGGGGACTCTCCAAACAATGGAGAGTCAGGGCACGTCTGGAGCAACCAGGGAAGCCCAAGAACAATCAAGGTGACCCTCGCCAGGACCCACCAGTCAATGGACCAGGGATTGCGAGGTGACCTCGAGCGAATGTACAAAGTGCCAGCCCACAGAGCACTCGTGGAGTGGAGGCCGGATATCTTTGGTGCAAATGATGCTCGGGGTTGGGACTACACGTAGTCCAAAGCACAGCCTCAGGGATCGCCAAAAAGCATATGCTGCTGCAAATGTACACGGTGCACAGGGGTTCAGGTTGCACGGTCCCCACGAGGGATACTGGTCTCAGAGTTGCTGAGAGGTCAGATCAACCTCAGGGACGTTAGAGAACCCACCTCCTGTGTTGCAGAAATCTTCGGAGTCCGCAGGAGCTTGGGAGATGCAAACCAGTCAGGTGCGCTTAGGTGCCTGCTGCTGCAGGGGAGTAACTCCTTTACTCCAAGGGAGATTCTTCTGTCGTCCAGCGAAGTGTAGACCGTCAAAGTACTATGTTTCTTTGCAGAGTCTTGTCCAGGTATAATCTAAAGTCCTGTTATCAGGTTTCCCACTTTATACCCATGGGAAGGGGTTGGACTGACTCTGGGGACCCTCCTAGGGGAGGGGCAGGACAGAGGGGTGGCTACATCCATGTCCTTTGTCCAGTTTCACGCCAGAGCAGGAGCCAACGGCTCCCAGAACTGGTTCTAGCTGGACTATGCACGGGGACACCAAATGTGCCCCCAGTGCAGACTTTCTGGCACTCTAAGAGTGCACCCACCCAGCCCCAATACACTAAAGCCTGTCTGGGAGGTGGTCACACCTCCCTGTGACAGGAAACCTATTGTCAGGCCTTCCTCTGCTCGAGCTTGGCTCAGCAGCAGGAGGGCAGACTCGTGTCTGTGGCTGGCAGCATCCATTTAGTGCTGCCCAGGTCGAGAAAGCTGGTACCGGGTAGACCGGTGACCCATAGTAGTGGTTCTACAAGGGGGGAATCATACCTCCCACACCAGTTACTGGTGTGAAGGTATGATTCCAAGGTGTTTGACACCAAACACGACATGTTTCTAAGCAGCCGTTTTAAAGTTAGCATTTACCGCGAGGTCATAATGCACTTAAGTATATATGGTTTGGCTGCATCACAGACAACCCCGAGGAATGGATTCTGAAGGCTGCAGAGGGGCCCTACTCATGCAGGGGCACCCTCTCACATAAAACCCAGCACCCTGCCTTCAGGATTGATAAGGCCTGCCATAGGGGTGACTGATAGGTTTATATGTGTAATGATTTAGAAGGGATATAGTGAACCTATATCTCCAGTAAGGGGTGCATGCACCACCTTACACAGACTGCAGTAGCAGACCTGTGGTGTCATTTTGAATGGCCTCTCAGGGGTGGCATAATACCTCTGGGGTACCTATGCCCTGGGTACATGGTGTACCATATACTAGGGACTTATAAGGGTACCCCAGTATCCAATCTGGAGTGTACCTAAAGTACATGCATTGCAATTTACAAGAGAAAGCAGATAGACTGGGGTCCGTCCGGAATAGCAGGATCCCATTCAGACTAGGCCAAAATCAGTGATACATCAGCAATAAGTGGGGGTAACTATAAGAAGCAGATCCTACTCTCCTACACCTTGCACCAGGGTGTCTGCATTGGCACTAATCTGCACTGTGAGCACCAGTGCGGGGAGAGAGTTGGGATGTGCCACATCTTAGCAGATATGGTGCCTTCCTGCCCTCTCCAATCAATCAATCAATCAGGGATTTGTGAAGTGAGCTACTCACCCATAAGGGTCTCAAGGCGCTGGGGAAGGGGTGGCGTGCAGCTCCGAATCAGCAAAAGATCCAGGTCTTGAGGCTCTTCCTGAAGATGTGCAGAGTGGAGGGAACGTCTGATGTTGAGCGGGAGCTCGTTCCAGCTCTTTGCCGTGATGTAAGAGTAGGCTCTTCTGCCCACTCTGGCTCTGTGGATGCGCGGGGTTTCATCGAGGGCAAGGTCGGCGGAGCAGAGGTTTCTCTTGGGTACGTGGAACGAGACTCTTTTGTTGAGGTATTGGGCTCCGGTGTTGTGGAGGGATTTGTAGGCATGAATGAGTAGCTTGAAGGTTACTCTCTTCTCGACGGGGAGCCAGTGGAGGTCTCGTAGGTGCTGGGTGATGTGTTCATGTTGTGGGATGCCGAGGACGAGTCTAGCAGCGGTGTTCTGGATGGTCTGGAGTTTTCGGAGCAGGGATTTGTTGATTCCGATGTAGAGGGCATTTCCATAGTCCAGTCTGTTTGTTATGAGTGTGTGGGTGATGGTCTTTCTGGATTCAGGGGGGATCCACTTGAAGGTCTTGCGAAGGATGCGGAGGGTGTTGAAGCATGTGGAGGAGACAGCGTTGATCTGTCGGGTCATGGTGAGGGAGGAGTCGAATATGATGCTGAGGTTCCGGATGTGGTCCGTGAGAGTGGGGGGGTTGCCGAGGGCGGTGGGCCACCAGGTGTTGTCCCCCGCCAAGGGGGTGGGTCCGAGGATGAGGACTTCTGTCTTTTCTGAGTTGAGCTTCAAGCAGCTGCTGCTCATCCAGGATGCAACGTCTTTCATTCCTTCCTGGAAGCTGAGTCTGGTGGCATTGGCTTGCTTCATGAGGGAGAGGATGAGCTGGGTGTCGTTGGCGTAGGATACAATGCTGAGTCATGCTGTCTGGCACTGGCAGCGAGGGGGGCCATGTAGATGTTGAAGAGCGTGGGGCTGAGTGATGATCCTTGGGGTACTCTGCAGTTGATCTCTGTGGGTTCGGAGTGGAAAGGCGGGAGTCTGATTCTTTGGGTTCAGCGGTGAGGAAGGAGCGGATCCAGTTGAGGGCGGTTCCCTGTATGCCGACGTTGTGGAGTCTGGTGGTGAGGGTGCAATGGGAGATGGTGTCGAAAGCTGCAGAGAGGTTTGGTAAGATGAGGGCCACGGTGTGGTCAAGGAGAGTGCGAATGTCATCTGTGGCAGCAAGGAGGGTAGTTTCGGTGCTGTGGTTGCTGCGGAATCCAGATTGGGAAGAGTTGAGGATGGAGTTGGCTTCGATGAAGTTCGTGAGCTGGATGTTGACGATCTTCTCTGTGACTTTAGCCGTGAAGCGGAGGAGAGAGATGGGTCTGTAGTTTTTGAGGTCTGTAGTGTCTGCGGAGGGCTTCTTGAGAAGTGGCTTGACTTCTGCAGGTTTCCAGTCATTAGGGAATGTGCCTGATTCGAAGGAGGCGTTAATGATGCGTTGGAGCTCGGGTGCTATGGCGGCGGCGGCTCTGTGGAAGATGTGCGATGGGCAGGGGTCCATGGAGGCTCCTGACTGAATGCTCTTCATGGTCGAGGCGGTGTCTTCGGCAGTGACCTGGGTCCAGGCGGAGATGGTCGGAAGGCTGGCGTTAATGGGGGTAGGTGTGGTTTTGGTGTCAGGTGTCTGTTCGTTGAAGTTGTCGTAGAGGGACTTGATCTGGAGATGGAAGAAGGAGCCGAGTCTGTTGCAGAGGTCTTGGGAAGGTGTGACGTCCTGGGGGGTTTGGTGAATTCCTGAATAATGCTGAAGAGTTGTTACCGCCCTGTCTCCATTTGTTACCTTCCATGAGGACTGGATCTTTTACTTGTGGCGTTACACGGTCTCCTTCAGAAGTCGGTAGGCACTATTTTTTTTAATTTTATTTGCAGTGTGGTCCGCTTTTCACTTTAGCGGCTGCGCTTGTTTATTTAATTAATTTGCCGCACGGGCCGAAAGGGAGCATTTCTACTCACTAATCTAACAAACATTTGCAATGCAATAGGTCTCGCATTTACGCGAGTTTGAGCTATTGCCATTGCAAATAACAATGCCTTTTATTTTTGTTTTCGTTTTTAAAACATAAATAAAAGGCATTGTCATTTACAATGCCAATAGCTTAAACTCGCGTAAATGCGAGACCTATTGAATTGCAAATGCTTGTGTTTTTTTAAGCAGCATGGCCGCCCCGTAACACTGGCGCCTGCTTTCAATCACTTTAACCCGGCATTATCTTGTGTCTTTTTCAACCAGTACCACCACCACTACCACCAGTACCACCACCAATACCACCACTACCACTACCAATAACACCACCACCAGTACCAGTACCACCAGTACCAGTACCACCACCACCAGTACCAGTACCACCACCACCACTACCAGTACCACCACTACCAGTACCACCACCACCACTACCAGTACCACCACCACTACCAGTACCACCACCACCACTACCAGTACCACCACTACCAGTACCACCACGACCAGTACCACCACTACTACTACCAGTACCACCACCACCACCACTACCACCACCACCACCAGTATCACCAGTACCACCACCACCACCACCATTACCACCACCACCAGTACCACCACCACCACCAGTACCAGTACCACCACCACCGGTACCACCACTACCAGTACCAGTACCACCAGTAGTACCACCAGTACTACCACCAGTACCACCACCGCCACCAGTACCACCACCACCAGTACCACCACCACCACCAGTACCACCAGTACCACCATCACCACCAGTACCACCACCACCAGTACCACCACCAGTAACACCACCAGTACCACCACCACCAGTACTACCACCAGTACCACCACCAGTACCACCACCACCACCAGTACCACCAGTACCACCACCAGTACCACCACCAACACCAGTAATACCACCAGTACCACCACCAGTACCACCACCACCAGTACCACCACCACTACCAGTACCACCAGTACCACCACCAGTACCACTACCAGTACCACCACCACCAGTACCACCACCAGTACCACCACCACCACCAGAACCACCACCAGTACCACCACCACCAGTACTACCACCACCAGTACTACCACCACCAGTACTACCACCACCAGTACCACCACCAGTACTACCACCAGTGCCACCACCACCAGTACCACCAGTACCACCACCACAGTACCACCAGTACCACCACCACCAGTACCACCAGTACCACCACCAGTACCACCAGTACCACCACAAGTACCACCAGTACCAGTACCACCACCAATACCACCAGTACCACCACCAATACCACCAGTATCACCACCAATACCACCACAACCACCACCACCAGTACCACCACCACCAGTACCACCAGTACAACCACCACCAGTACCACCACCCCCACCAGTACCAGTACCACCACCAGTACCACCACCACCACCACCAGTACCACAAGTACCACCACCAGTACCACCACCACCACCAGTACCACCACCAGTACCACCACCACCAGTACCACCACCACCACCAACAGTACCACCACCAGTACCACCACCACCAGTACCACAACCACCAGTACCACCACCACCACCACCAGTACCACCGCCACCACCAGTACCACCACCAGTACCACCACCACCACCACCAGTACCACCACCACCACCAGTACCAGTACCAGTACCACCAGTACCACCACCACCAGTACCACCACCAGTACCACCACCACCAGTACCTCCACCACTACCACCAGTACCAGTACCACCAGTACCAGCACCACCAGTACCACCACCAATACCACCACCACCAATACCACCAGTATCAGTACCACCACCAGTACCAGTACCACCGATACCACCAGTACCAGTGCCACCACCAATACCACCAGTACCACCACAAATACCATCAGTACCAGTACCACCACCAATACCACCAGAACCACCACCAATACCACCACTACCACCACCAATACCACCACTACCACCACCAATACCACCACCACCAGTACCAGTACCACCAGTACCACTACCACCAGTACCAGTACCACCAGTACCACTACCACCAGTACCAGTACCACCAGTACCAGTACCACCACCACCAGTATCACCAGTCCCAGTACCACCACCACCACCACTACCACTACCATTACCACCACCACCAATACCACCACCAATACCACCACCACCAATGCCACCGCCAATGCCACCAATACCACCACCACCACCAATACCACCACCACCACCTCAGCGCCTCTCGCTCACTAGTAATAGCAGGGGCACTGTACGAGGCCGGAGCTGCAGCCGAGACCATCACTCCCTCCATCGATGCGTGCCATAAAGCACAGCCTGCCCTGCACCAGTAGGTGAAGCCAGGGCCCTACTACAGCTGGAGTGTTTATTAGGCTAAAGATAGCAATGACATTACGCAATGCCACACTGCACACTCAAATCACGGAGAGGGCAGGAAATACCCCCCCTCCCGCTCTTCCTCCTGAGCCGTGACAGTGTAATCACAGTGTGAAAGGTGTTGGAGCTCTTTGTTAGTGTTTATAGCTTGGATCATATGTAACTTTCACTTCACACTTTGTGTCTGTATAATTTACAACACTTACACATCTTCTTCACTGCACTATTTATCACTACTTTGAAGACGTCGCAGGCCGGTCTCTTCCTCTGATATTTACAATCTAACAAGCAGTCGAGAAGGCCCTTTATTGCAATGCAATAGGTCTCGCATTTGCGAGAGTTTAAGCTATTAGTATTGTAAATGACAATGCCTTTTATTTATGTTTTAAAACCCAAAACATAAATAAAAGGCATTGTCATTTACAATGGCAATAGCTCAAACTTGCGTGAATGCGAGACCTATTGCATTGCAAATGCTTATTATTAAATGTAACCATAGTGCCAGAGAGATGACACCTGGGGCCAGATTTGTTAAGGTCTTGAGCTGCCATTGTGTCACACAAGGGCAACGCAAGTCCTTAAGTGAGATTTTCTATGCTACTCAGAGCCACCGTGTGTGGTTTTGGATGACATAGTAAATCTGGAATAATGCAAGGCGGCTCAAGTCACTGCCTTGCATTACTGTGCATTGGGCAGGTGTTCCAAAGGTGGAGCGTGGGTGTTCCAAAGGTGGAGCGTTGGTGTTCCAAAGGTGGAGCGTGGGTGTTCCAAAGGTGGAGCGTGGGTGTTCCAAAGGTGGAGCGTGGGTGTTCCAAAGGTGGAGCGTGGGTGTTCCAAAGGTGGAGCGTGGGTGTTCCAAAGGTGGAGCGTGGGTGTTCCAAAGGTGGAGCGTGAGTGTTCCAAAGGTGGAGCGTGGGTGTTCCCATGCATCTACCCATGGCTTTTGGCGCATTTCCAGATTTACTAACACTAGTAAACCTGGCAATGCGTGAAAATGGTACGCCTTGCCAGGGAAGGCATAATGGGGAGAAATATGTTTATTTCTCCTCGCTCTTACCTTTTTCTACATTTGCTACATTCTGCAGCACATATGGAAAGAGGAAAAAGCCTCAGAGGACTGTTTTTGTACAGGTAGGTGCTCCTTCCGACAGAAAAGAAATTCTGTCTGCAACCGATGCCCCCTTGCACCATTGTGCGAGGCTGGCTCCATAGGCGCTTGGCAGCTATGAGTGCATCGGTGCAGAGGGAGAGCAGAAATGAGCCTTATCTTAGAAGATCTGGCGCAGTCCTGCCCTCCCCATTTGACGCAGCGCAGAAAGTTGTCTTGGTGCGTTACTTTGCACCAAATATTAGTGGATCTGCCCCCGCTATTTTACTTATAAAGCGGGCTGTAAAGAAATGTCCATCCCCACCTGGCTTTCAGACCCATGTGATGTTGTTAGCTCTTGTGAATCCCAAGGATACAGAAGATATCTACAGCCCGGTGGAAAGGATACCATCTCACGCTAATTAAAATATAAATCCATATTGTTCTGATGATAGCAAATAACCTGATTAACTTGGCAGTTCTAGGTGCATTTATGTGAATTCTTTGAGGATTTGACAGCCTTGGCATTTCTTTACCAACACAAACCTTTCCTTTGCCCTCTGTGTTTAGAGTACCCTTCTAAAAACAAGTTCTAATTAGCTATATAAATCTTCTTCTGCGAACAATGAAAGAATGGTATTAGAATATAAACCGACAAGCCAGGCAAAGGTCATTATCCACAGTATTATTAAAACCTGGTTGAGGCCCCTTGTCAGGGAGGCGTGCAGACAGCTGTAACCCTCAGAGGCTGGTTCATGCTGCTTCAGGAGAAGGTATTTGAATCTGCTCAGTGTGGTGCCTGCTGCTGGAGCAAGCAGCTCCCAGATATTCAATCAGCTTTTCTCTGACATGCCCATGCTGTGCAATGCCTACATCCATTGGAGTCTGCAGTAGGCATCATGGAATATCTTTAATCCAAAAGGTAAGTCCGCTGATGCTGCGAGGAATACAGGACCTCTACGTACTTACCTCACTCAAACTAGGATCCGGGTTATGCCTCCAACATTTATAAATCAATCTTCTAAAAATGTCAGGGTTAGCAATATTGATGGTGAAATTCTGTGTGGGAAAGGGCTGCGTCATGCTACAGAACAGAGATCACACCCCTCCTGTTTTCTCTCTCGACTCTTTACCAAACGTGCGCCCAGGTAACCTTCTGAATTTCCCCTGTAGCTTTCGAGGATATGTTTCTTGCCAAAATCTGGTGGGATGCTCCCATCAGAAAGTTTATTCCCGGGGACCATGATTTAGGCAGCAGAATCCCAGGATGTCAGAATGTCATGGTGTCTTTTAGCGACAATACATTGACACCCACCACTGTAACAGGATCTGGCTCCTATAAGCAGCTGCCCGAAGATGTCCTTATAAAATCAAGATGAAGTTTTCCTTTTCAATATTCATGGATGTTAGAGGTTTAATTTCATCCCCAGTATGTTGTCCAATTTTAGGCATTTTGTCCCTTAATGAAGATTGAAAGGAGTTCATCCAATATGAATACGATCCTAACCCATGTTTTTTATCTTACTGTTCCCTGCTGTACTGAGATCATTGCGTATTTTTTTTATTTTATTTAAAAAGTTTTGTATAGCGCAAACATGACCCTAGCGGGTATCAGAGCGCTTTACAGAAGAGTTGTGACACACAAACGGGGAGACAATTGTGGCAAAGCAGCAGCAATATACAGCAGTAACAACAGGTACTTAAAGACATAATAATGGAGGGTATTGGAGTCATAACATTGCAAAATAACATAGGTAGGGAAAGGTGCATAACACGGAAGGCAGAAGAACATGTAAGTAAGAAAAAGCAAGAAGAGTCGTCGTGACACTAGATGAGGGGGAGTAGACCGTTGGGCTCGGAGGACACACCAGATTTAAGCTGGTAAGACGAAGGGCCGAGACTAAGCTTTTAACTCAGAGAAGTACTCGTCAGTAAAGCTTTCACTTCCTTTTTGAAGGACTCTGTTGATGGAATCAGTCTAATTTCCGTAGGTAGGGAGTTCCAGATTCTCTGGGCAATACCCGAGAAGGCTTGAATGTAAGTTTTCATTTTTTTAAATTTCTTTGGTTTAAGCAACAAGATGCTGGAGCTCCTGGAGGAGCGGGTACCGCCCGAAAGTACTAGCTTATTTGCAAGGTACAGAGGAGTGTTGAAATGAAGAGCTTTGTGGGTCATGCAGGCAAGTTTTAGTTGTATCCTTGCCTCAAATGGTAGCCAATTTAGAGATTTCAAATCCAGGGAAATGTGGTTGGTTTTCTTGGAGCCTGAGATGATCCCAACAGCACCATTCAGTGACACCCTGAGAGGGGCCAGTCTGTACCTCGGTAGACCACAGAGGGTTGCACTGCCATATTCCAGCCGTGAGATGACTAACACTTGCACAGCAGATTTGAAGTCATCGGGGGGAAGGAAGGGTTTCAGTTTCCTTAGGATGCTTAACATAACGATCCCAGAAGATTGGGAATGGCAGAACACGGCAGTGCTCCTCTATAAACCTATCCTTCCTGTGAGGGCGCCCCTTTCGTCTGGTCCTAGCTCTGGTGTTCACACTGAGAACTTGAATTTTCTAACTAACCCCTTCCAGCTCAATCCATTCCAAAGCTTTGTGTGGGTGTATCCACCGACCACTCTTCGTGCGTCCACCTGTGCCATAGACGTGGGCCACTTCACTGCATTGTGCTACACCAGTTGTACCAAACGGAGCAGGTGTTGGGGTATCCTACCTGAACACCGAGTTGTAAATATCGACCTACCAGAATATTGTAGCCATAATATCGACTACCTACGTATCATGAAGGCAAATACATCCATGTCAGTAGAGATTTACTATACTTAACAAAACAATCCACCAGTTATAGGTATATAAAGCAACTATAACTTATGCCAGTGCTGTCACCAATAATGTCATTTCAGATATTACAGTGATGTTATCGGTGATGTCACAGAACATGTAATGAGTGGTGCAATATGGGAGGTAATTAGCAGTGCATGGCAAGGGCACTGACCTGTTAGTCTTTTTTTACTCCTCTGGTCACATATTGCAACCCCAAACCAAACACAAGGGGCTCAATTCACAAAGGTAAACTGAGACGAAAGTCTAACTTTACGACTTCCAGTATTCACAAAGGGCATTTACGAGTAGTAAAGATAGACTTTCTCTCAGTTAAACTTAAGTTTTGGTCTTAAGTTTAACTGAGACCAAAAAGTTAAACTTCAGACTGAAACTTAATTTTAACTGAGACAAAAGTCTAACTTTACTACTTGTAAATGTCCTTTGTGAATACCAGAACTCGTGGGAATTCTAAGGCAGTGCAAGGCTTGCACTCTTTCGTCTGTGTATGCTTCCACACTGACTGGGTTCAGCTCCAAGGGCCGACTGTGGGTGCCTTGAGTGCGTAGTGAGTGGACTCTCCTCATGTTTGAAGCCTCGGTCTATAGGTACAGAGACATAGGTGGGAACCCCCCGGGCCCTTCAGCACACTGTGGACATCACTTCCTGTTGCTTCGCAGCACAGCCAAGTTTCATACCTTTAGAGCTGAATGGATTTTGTCCTCTCCACTCACCGCCCTCTTTCTAAGAGAAGCTCACAATTTAAATACTTACTGAAACTTCTGGATGTTAGCTTTCCTGGTGGGTGTCATCTAAAGTATGTCAAACATCACACTCTCTCCGTGCCAGGCCATTCCAAGTCTGAACCCGCAGAGATGACCTATTTTCAGTTTGCTGATGTCGGTGACAGTGATGGCTGCTCTGCAGTGCATGGAGTGTGTCACTCGTCCATCTACTGATGGTTTTCATCTCCGACGTGACCCGGTTTAATGCACCAGTTGTGACTCCATTGAGGAAGTGATTCTTGTGAATTCTTCATGTGAGGATCTAAAGTCACACCCTGGTCACTGCTCCAGCACACCCATGATTTATTGTGCTTTCATAGTAACTGTTAACCTGTTCGCAGAAACTCGTCTGTTCCCAGCCCATCAAACATGTACACAAATACATTATAAACAATAATTCATCAACAACTGAACAAAGATACATTTAAAACATGATCGATAACAATCGGCCCAAAATCCTTCACATAAAAAGTTTAACCCCCTACAGTTTATTAGCTGGTTGAAGTATTATCCGCCAAGCAAGACGGACATATTTTGACACAGCAGATACAATCAGCGCCGTATCATCCAATCCACCAACCCTGAGTGCGCCCGCGCAGTGCAGTGCCCAGGAAAAGACACACTGGCATATCCAGGTCTTCCTTAAATGGTGGCATTATGAAGAAAGATTTGTAAGCCCCTTGCGCAGCCGATGACTCACGTTGCGTAACGCACCGGCGGCGCAACCTGCTGAGTGTTATTTTCAAGCACAGGTAAAGCCACCTGTGCTTGTAAATATCGCCCCTTTTCACGCAACACTTTGCGTGTTAGGGGCGTGACATGGGTGTTCCCACGCAACACCCATGTCCACTGATGCATTTCCAGATTTACGAGAAATCGTAAATCTGGAAATGCGTCAGGATGCTACACCACCCTAGGGGTGGCGCAGCGAGGTGCAACGAGGAGAAATGTTTTCATTTTTCCTCGTTTTTTATCTCTTTCAATGCGTGCTGCATTCTACACACGCATTGGAAGAGGAAATCACCTCAATTGATTGATTTTTTCAGGAAGGTGCCCCTTCCTGCACAAGAACAATCTCCCCACGACGCAGGCCTCCTTGCACCATGGTGCGAGGGTACCTGTGCCAGCGCATGGCAGCAGTTTGTGCGCCAGCGCATGGCAGCAGTTTGTGCCCCAGCACAGAGGGGAAGCAGAGAGATGCAACATATTAAAAGTGTTGCATTTCTCTTGAGAAGTGCCGGTACTCTCCCTCTCAAAATAAAAAAGTGCTGGTACTCCATACCGGACAGTACCGGCCCATTTAAAGCTCTGACCACAGTGTATATTATGGGCGACTCATTGTTCTGTTTGGTACTTCGATTGTATGCATTAAATAATTTAACAAAAGAGGCCCCAGTAGGGGAAATAGTAAGTAGGCCCAATCTATAAGGGAATCTTATATCTAAATGTTGACTTTACAGCCAAGGTTGCCAGAGCGCCTACTGGGTGGGCAGCTGTGAAGGTATTGCTTCTAGGCTAAGGTATAATTCATGGACCCTGATCTATCGTTGCTACTTCCCATGTCTTATGAAAGATGAAAACGTGCTAATTGTCTGCAGATTCCTCCATTCTGGATCACTTAACTTAGATTTCAACCACGCCTCATTCCAGGGTAGATTTGAGGAAAAGTAAGTGAATCCTGACGCATTGCATTAATACTGCCACAAATTACCCCTTAAAGCTTTACTGTGAATGGCAGTTCTGGGGCTGCACGCAGGTTGACACCCCGTGTTGTCTGGGGTGCAGCTATCACGAGGTACAGAGGAGTTAGTATCTCCACTACACACTGCACCCTCTCCATCAGTTGACTGAAGCCCCTCAAGATATCAATCTCTTGCCCAGGGAAGTTTGAATATTAGCCCCCTTGACACATGTGTGCAGATCTCTATGGCTCGTGTAGGACGCTGTTACTGGTTGCATTACACAACGTGGGTTAAGCTTGAATTGGATCGATAAACCTTTCAATAGAATTGTAAGTACATTTAGGCCCACCACCCCCTCCACTACCACTAGCCAATATTAGAGCACATGGTCCACTGGCTGGGAGTGAGGATTGTCAGCGAGGAGATCTGATCCTATTGGCGAATAGTATTGACGAGAATGTCTTATCCAACGGATCACTTTATTCTTTAGGGATTCACTATCCTCCCTGGCTCCTGGAGGCAATCTAGGTATCCTGACCATGTGAAGCTCCTAACCATGTAAAGCTCTTGACCATGTAAAGCTCCTAACCATGTAAAGCTCCTAACCATGTAAACTCCTTGCTCATGCATTTTCCCCTTTGGGTTCAGATCAATCTCGTTGGCCATAAAATTGGACTCACAGGGCCAGATGTACGACAGTTTTTAGCGTGCGCAAACGAGTTTTAGACCCGTTTGCGCATGCTAAAAACCTTGGGCCCATGTACAAAACCTATTTTAAAAATAAAAGCTAATCAATTAGCGACTCGCAAAATAGGTTTTGCGACTCGCTATTAGGAAGGGGCGTTCCCTTCCTAATACCGACTCATGAGGCATGTATGAATGTTTTGCAATTGCAGTGGCAAAACTCTTGCAAATTACCACCTACTTCTAGTAGGTGGTAATGCAATCGCAAATGGGAAGGGGACCATTTCCCCTTTGCAAATGCATGCGAATGCATGTGAAAATATTTTTTAAGGGAAGGCAGTGGTCCCTGGCCTGCCCTTAAAAAATGAGACGAAAACATTTCATTTTTTTAAATACATCCCGTTTTCCTTTAAGGAAAACGTGCTGCATTTAAAAAAAAACCTGCTTTATTTAAAAGCAGTCCCAGACATGGTGGTCTGCTGAGCCCAGCAGGCCACCATCCATGGGAGGGCCTGTCATTCCCAATGGGCTTGCAAATTGCGAGAGGCTCATTAATATTAATGAGCCTCGCATTTTGCGACCCCATAGGGAATCGCAATCAGTGTCTCTGACACTGTTGTACATAGTAAATTGCGACTCGCAATCGAGCGCAAATTGCAACTTGCAATTTGCTATGGTCGTACATCTGGCCCTCAATGTTTATGTAAGCTAGGGTGCTCAATCCTAGGCTGATTGAGTCGAGGGAGTGTGGGAGTGTGATCATTATAAGAGCATCTCTTTGCCTCTCAATGGAGCCCATAGACACTGTCCTTGACGACCTGACCCAATCGATTCTTTCCTAAGGGCGATACCTAGTTGCCATTTGCTGAGAGAAATGCATCTCTTTTTGCTAGCCTATCCACATCATCTTCTCTTCTTTGACCACCGCCCACAAGAATACATTCCTTCGATGTTCTTCTATCGTGCTAGAACTAGGCTCCACAACCGACCAATGTCATCACTCGTTTGGTTAATTAATTCCACTGACTCATTATACAATTGGCGACCAGAGCAGAGGCAAAGGCTTCCTTCGTCACTATGCCAGGAGTACCTATAACCTCGTGTCTGCTGAATACACTGCTTGTTTGCTCAACAATCATAAGTGGGTCACACCTATTATTACATTTGACTAAGGGATCAATGTAAATTAGGCTTGCTAGTGGTCGCATCCCTTCTGGATATTCAGTCCTTCTCGCGCTGGATATCATCCCCTTGGGAACCTGGTCTGTTTGACAGGATTGCAAATCTGTTTCCAAACTCTTCACTGGTCCGTCTTTAGTACCTAATTATTTCCCCCTCATAGATATATTGGCAAACCTGGGGCCTGTTTTCAGTCGTTTGGATGCTTTTCCAATTTTAAAATCGATTTATGTCTTCGATAAAATTGTCTATTACTTCAATTGTACAGAATTGTCAGCAACTTGTCGAACTGTTTTTTGTTGGTTTTTTTACCCGCTCCCAAAGGAGTCTCTCATGCTTTCTCTTTACTCATTTGCTAACTTTATGATCAACTCATCTTAGAATCACTTAGGCCCTCAACACTCCTGCCGCCCCCACAGTTGTGGAACAGTTGCACATAAAGAACATCTTACAATGTTGAAGAAATTAAATTCGGAGTAACTAATAAGCGAGCTTCTACTGTACACTGTTTCAGTCACGCTCGCTGTAGCAAATTCCTATATCTGGGCCCCCTCGAGGGTGACACTGATTCGAAGGTCACAGAACGACATACAATAAATTGCTAAGTTCTTTTCTGGCACTTAATGGAACATCCCTTAGTTTATGCCTAAGAAGGCATTAGACTTGAGGCTAATTCTTTGTGTGAACCCTTTCACCACCCCAAGTCCTTGCGAAACACATCTTCAAATTGATTAAAAGTTCCTTTGATACTTTGATGAATAGTCATACAATAAACTGGTAACTCTGCGGACAGATCCAAAATGAGTCTCCACCCAAGAAAATGTTGGCCATTTTCAGCTACAAAAATCTTCTCCAAAATGGTGCATAATTCAAAGGAAATAGCCTGATATGTTTATAATGGAATTTCCATAGCCAAAGACCTTAATGTCATTGCCTTTCAATTTACTATTTATCCACCATTTGTTAAAGAATCAGGGGGATATTCACAAGAACGTGCACTAAACATCTCCTAAAAATGTTAACGCAACTTTACACATCGCAGTCTATCGCGGGAAAATAACCCCGTGTTAACGTGGAATTCACAACACGGCGGTACCATGCGATAGTCTATCGAAAACGCGGCCAATGTCTGCGATACTACCACCTCGACGGAGATAAAAACACAAACCCCAACACCAAAAAACATGCGATGAGCCCAGTCGCAATGAGGAAAGCAGCGATAAGCAGCGCCAGGCCCGCGACACACACACGGCAGGCGGGAATAAGCACAACAAAAGCAGGAAAAAGGAAGACAAACCAAACAGAAAACAACAGCGAAGCACAATGGAGGCAGCCGGAGCTAGTACACAACCCCACAAGCCCCATTGGCAACAAAACATTGTACATGGCAGGCCATCGTGGACAAGGTGAATGCAGCCGGAGAGTGGAGGAGGACAATGGAAGAAAACCAGAACAGCTGGAATGATGCGAAACGCACAAACAAGCAGAAACACGCCAACAACCAGAAGGCAGCAATGCACACCGGAGGTGGGAGTCCAGCACCACACCAGGAGCTGGATGACATGGAGGAAATGGTGTCCATCACATCAGTCTGGAGATGGTGGCAGGACTCGGGGACCGGAAACTGCTCAAAATCAACAGACACAACAGCAACAGGGAGAGGAACGACCAGGGACTAGGGGGACGGGGGTAGATGGGCACAATGGCACACATGCACAATTAAGCACAGCACAACTGTAGACAAACCATGCCCAAGAGTAACAACACCAACCAAGAGCACAAGTCACACAACTCAGCAATATCACACCACTGAACAAGCACAGAAGTGAAAACCACACTGCCTGAAAGGGAGAAGGGTGAGCCAAATCAGAGCTGAAGGGACATCTCACACACAATGCAGCACACACACATAGGAAGCAGAGCACCCCAACATCGAACACAATGTGGCACAAACAGCAACATTTGCACAACCGAACACAGGACACAAGTGCACCCGCTTGTGGCCGGAAAATGGCCATATGCATCTGGCAAAGCACGAAACAGGGACATGATAATGCACAAGTACCTACCCACAGCCCTGATGAGGTAGCAATGCATGTATGGCAGGGACCCAGCTAGGCCATGACACACACATTGGCATACAAATCAACACTCATCACAATTGGAGACAAGTGAAGGTGCAGAAACTTTATCAACAATTGCGTGGGAGTACGGCCAAGAGAAGTGCCACGACATGCAGACCAATGCAGCAGCATGTCTGAATGAGGAACGTTGGAAAGCGCCCATGTCCACCCCGGGGGAGTCCATCACCCACACAAGTCAGTGCCAACCCGCGTTGGTTGTCCGCGCATGGATCCGGAGTCCAGGCCAATGCAGCCATGTCCACTGTCATCTTGGGACATGTGACCAGATCCCCAACATACAACCAGGCGTCGGGACACGTGCAATGGGTCACATTCAGTTGTGGCTGCAGGTACGTTGTCACTCGTCCATGAACGCCAGTGCAGCAGCGTAGGCCAACATTTCCAATGAGAGCTCGTTGTCCACCACATCTAACATGTCGGCGACGTAACCCATCAGCTGTCCCGGACAGATGTGCTGACTCCAACCCCTGGCCCCAATTGGCACTAAAGCCCAATAGGGGAGCGGCTCAATGTGGTCACTGCACACGATGACTCGTGCAATCTCCCAGGTCCAGTTGCCAGCATGCATGACAATCATCCAGGCATGCCATAAACGGCAAAACGCTGACACTCCTGGTCGTGGGCCAACAGGGGGCGCACACACACGTCGAAATCCAGGTCAGCAACCGTTACGTTGGAGAGGCAGACATCCATGGTCCACTCGAATATGCACGACCGACAATGCAACACAGGCTGAACGCAGGTGAGGTTGGCAAGGCGGAAGCTTAGCCGGTAACTGATCCGCAGCACTGCCAATGGCAGTGACCCCAGTACATGCAGCAGACGTGCACGATACAGGTCCACTTGACTGGAGTTGTGCATGTGTCCGGGATGGTCTGCCATTGCGTCAGTAGCTCTGCTTGAAGCGGCACTGTGCTGACCCGCGCCAGTCCTGTGGATGAAATGGCACAGCTCGGAGCAATGAGCAGTGTCTGTGTGCAACGGGTGCAGGCCTGGGGTGGGGTGGGAGTATGTGTGAAGGCCATTTCACGCACGCTAACTACGACCAAGGACTACTGCGTGCGGGATGTGTACAAGTTGGTCTCACGTCGGGCAGTGCGTAGGGTGGGAGTCGCCAGCAAATTCTATCATATCTGTCAGGGGGTGCTGGGCACATGCAAGTCCCAGCTCGGAGCTGCAGATCTGCTACCGCCTGATAGTTCAGACAAAGGACCTTTCATCCCTACAGTAACTTCACCATCTGTTTGCATACAGGAGATGTACAGAGGCCTGTCGTGGGTGGGGTGGGATGTCTGCGACCCTGGGTATCATGGATGATATGCCGAGCACGTGGCACATGAGCGGCCTCACTGTGTGTTACGTTGCCTCACAGCTGCTCCTCCCTCCCACGAGCCCCCACACTTGTGTGCGCTGCGCGGTTGTATCACGTGCACTCCTACGGCACACCATTGTCATGCCTGTCTGCGCATGTCCAGCGGCATGCCAACAACACCATGAACCTGGCTGTTGAGGGTGTGCGGCCACGTGAGTGTAGGCCAATGGTCCGGACTTGGCGGACACAGGTGTACAGTCCATGGCTGGCTGTGATCGCACTGCGATTGAGGCTAGGCATCTGACTTATGCAGCCGCAGGACTGATACACATAACACTTGGCATGCATGAGCCAGGACCCCGAGCGGTCTTGCGCTCCTACATTTCCCCGTACGTGCGGGCCCACCCTCCGGGTGCATGCTACATGGCAACATCGACTACTGTGGCCCTGGTGGCGACAACACTCCAACACAGAGACACGCTTACCGCACTTCCTGCTCAGGGCCAGACCAGAGCCACGCCCTGAACCCCCTTGCCGAATCAGCACACCCCGGCGCTGACCTGACATACGCCGGACCTGCACACGCCGCTTGTGCATGCAGGGGGGGGCGGGCAAAGCTACATGTCCAAGGTCTTGGCCACTGCTGAGGTGACATGGTATCGTCTGCTGAAGACAGCACACTGTGATGTTGCAGGGCTCGGGCCCATCATGCTGACATAATGACCACACGGACACACTTGCTTAGATGGTGTGAATGGCTACGGGCACGTGCGCCCGGCCACGTTTATTAGCAGGCTCACATGTCGAGTGACACCTGTGTTGGATGTGTGTGGGGTGTGTGTACACCAGCTGTCATGGAGTGCCTGGTGCAGTCAAAAAAAACGACAACAGTGTACATCGTTAAGGACACAACCATTCAACCATAAAGGCTCCATGACTTGAGCTGCACAGAGTTAGTGGCCCCGGATGCACAGCGTCCTGCACGGGCCTACCGCCACGGGCCGCTGACTTGCGGTGCACTGGGGCAGGGTCACGTGAGCAGAGCAGGTTCTCATAGATGACAAAGGGGGTTGTCGCGGAGTGTCTCGGTGGACAGTGAAAGGTGTACCCCCAGGGCATGATGCAGAGGGCAGAACCACACAGAAACAGTCACCATGGTGGAGATAAATGGAACAGACACATGTCGAACACCAAGTCCGTCCCAGCCAGATGATGATGCAGACAACCCCCAGGCCATGGACTCAGACGCCACCAAAGTCCAACCAGAAAGTGCCCATGACTCATTGCGCACAGAGTTAGTGGCACCAGGTCAGTTGTTGCTAGTGTTCGGTCACCTCCGTGACGAGGATCTGGCTTTCATCCGGACTGAACCGCATCTTCATCTTACTCCTCTCCATGCGTTCACTGGTATGGACTCTGCCATTCATGAATCACGACTAAGTGCTGGATGTGGGACCTACTGGACCGCACTGTAGGCCGGGGGCAGCGGTCAGCACGGGCCCACAGACACGTGTCGTGTGCTTGCGATGCAGACATTCGCCTCACTGATCGGAGGGAGTTTAGTGATGTGGACGCTGCCACGGACTTGGGGTCACTGCCATTCAAGACTCAGGACACAGTTCCACATGTGGGACCTACTGGGCCGCAGTGTAGGCCTGAGCCCTCATCCAAGTGTCGACGGCTTGCATTGAACAGGGTTAGTGGCACCACGTGTCGCCGGCTTGTGTTGAACAGGGTTAGTGGCACCACGTGTCGCCGGCTTGCGTTGAACAGGGTTAGTGGCACCACGTGTCGCCGGCTTGCGTTGAACAGGGTTAGTGGCACCACGTGTCGCCGGCTTGCATTGAACAGGGTTAGTGGCACCACGTGTCGCCGGCTTGCGTTGAACAGGGTTATTGGCACTACGTGTCGCCGGCTTGCGATGCAGACATTTGCTTCACTGATCGGAGGGAGTTCAGTGATGTGGATGCTGCCATGGACTTGGGGTCACTGCCATTCAAGACTCACGACTCAGTACAACATGTGCCAACAACTGGGCCGAAGAGTACGCCGGTGGAGTATGTCAATGAAAAAGGAGTACTGTGGGCCAGTGTCGTGGAGGCCAGCGATGGTCTGCGGAGGCTGCAAAGGTCGCGGGACTGGGGCTTGGAGCTTGCACCGGCACGTGGTGGGCCCTCTTTGACACACGCCGGTGTCGGCAGGTGAGCGGAGCCTCCTTGGTGCGCTGGGGCAGGCATGACGGGTCTGGGGACCAGCAGCCCGGGGTGCAGCAGGCGCACAGGGACGCAGGCCCCGCCGCACTCGGCGCCGGCCTCGTGGCGGGCTGAGAGGCGCCACCCTGGCAGACACGTTGGCCATTCCGAAAGAGAACCACGCCCAGTGCTACGGGGTTTTTATTCACACCCCTACGCAGGCCTGGCGTACGCAGGGCCAACCCACTCCGCCCGCGCATACAGGGGGGGACGTAACGTGCGACATTTCCGCATTCTGCCCCACAGCCTGTGGGGACATGGTAGCGTCCACTGGCCACTACACTCCATGCACCAGCAGTTAATGTCCACATGGCCATTTCCGTGGTTTGCACATTGGAGTCTGTCCGGCACCTCCACGCCACACCTGGCATTGGGTAGGTTCTCATTCATTAGTCACTTGCCGCTCTCGCACATGCCTGCTCCAAGCCTCTCCTCACATTCTGCTATTGTGTGGCTGTGGTGCCATGCTGTGGCTGGGTTGTGTGCATGGCAAGCCCAGGTTCCCAATGGAGTTGTGTTGTCGTGTCTGGTTGGTTGGCATGTTGTGTGGCATGTTGCATGTAGTTCTGCTGCGTGCCCATTGCCAGTGTCGTGAGTTGCATGACTGTGGGGTGGAGGTGTGTGGTGTGTTCATTTGATACTTACCAACGAGCATTGCATTTCCATAGGTGCCATCCTGGGAGCGCTGGTTGATGATGGACTGTCGGGCGATGTAGGAATCATGCACTCTGCCTGGGGAGTTAGCCACGACATTGTTGAGGAGTCCCGGATGGTCCACTATTGCCTGCACATTCATGGGATGCGTGTGCTTTCTGTTGCGGTAGTTGTGTGCAGTGTCGGCTGGGGGCACGAGGGGTACATGTGTGCAGTCGATTGCCCCGACACGTGAGGGAATCCAGCTATGGCGTAGGAGCCTTGCTTGGTCTCCAGCTGCTCCAGCTGCTCCTGCGCAGTGTGGGTGAAGTGGAGGTGCTGGGGTACCAGGCTGATGATGGCATCCAGGACAGGTGTGATGAACTTGGATGGGGCTGGCTGTGAGACTCCTCCAACTCTGGCAGTTGTGGGTTGGAAGGTACCAGAGGCCAACATGTGCAGCACAGCCAGCAGCTTTGTCTGCGGAGGGATGTTGGTTGTCCGCTGTGTTGGTACCGTCAGCAGGTGGGCGATGTGGGTCAGGATGCGGGGGATGGTTGTCCTTTTGGGCCTGTAGTGGGCAATGTCCTCCTCTGGCGTTCGGTCTGTGCGGCTGGTGCGTTTAAGGTGGGTCCGCTGTCTTTGTGTACGCTGCCTCTGTGGTGGTCCGGGGGGGGGCGGGACGGGTCCTGGGGGTGGTGGCGGGCCTGGGGGGGTTGACGGTGGGTGTTATGGCCCTCATGGGTCTCGGAGCTGCATGATCATTGTCTCCATGGCATCTGTGGGTCTTCAGATGTAGCTCTTGGCTGGGCTCCCTTTCATGCTGCAGGTAGTCGTCCTGCTTATCACCAGCAAAAGGCTAATTCCCTGCTGCTACCGCGGCTTATCGCCTGTTTTTGGTTCGCATCGCAGATCTGGCAGTTCGTTGTGAAAGTGGTGTTTTCGTGAGTTTTTGCACGGGAACGCCTACTCTGCATCTCATTAGGGTTAGTTGGTGGTGTCACCCGTGGAGATAAATTTTGAGGCAGTTATCGCGGGAATACTGGCGATGTCTGCAGTTTGCACCCGCTTGTGAATGGGGCGTTAAATCTATCTCCACTTTTGATGCGTTAAGGTGGCGATAACTCAGAGATAAGTCCTTGTGAATATGCCCCACAGTCAGATGCTAAGGAAAAAGGTGAACTAGAGTCAACCAGCATAACGGAATTAATCCCATCGATGGATTCTCACAAGATGGAGTTTTACATGGCTCTCTAGCGACCACAAGATAAGACTCTGCATTCGCTACAATCAGAACTATGTTTTCTCTCCCAACTTCCACAGAATGAGCTTCAGTGATGTTCTCTTTGATTGCAAGAATAACATGTTGAGATTTGCATACATTAGAAAAGTGACCAACTTTGCCGCATTTAAAACAGTCCTTATTGTGAGCCAGACATGTAGATTTGTTCGAATGAACATTGGAGCCGCACTTGGAACCATGAGAGTAATTCTTGTTATTAAAGAACTTGTTTTTGTTAGAATTGTGAATCATGCCAACATCAACATGACTGTCCTTTTCTTAATTTAATAGTTTGAACGGTCTGTCAATCCCCTATGCAACTTCAGTGAATTCACTGAGCGATGGAGTCTTATGTCTGAGAAGTTGTTCCTGGATTTTTTTATTTAAGCAGTGCATGAATATTTAGTCTAGTATGTACTGCTCTGTAATAGTTCCGAAATCACGTTTTGCAGCCAGTGGCGTAACAAAACTTGAGGGGCCCCCCTGCAAGGTACCTGGAGCGGCCCCTGCTCTGGATTTAATCAGAGCTCTCGGGCCAGAGTACTGTGCTGAGGGGGCCCCCTACAGCTCTGGGCCCGCCACCTCGCACCCCGGGCTGCGGGGGCCCATGTTACGCCACTGTTCGTAGGTAACACCTTCAAAGTTGCCATAGAATTTTCGAGGTATTCCGTGGCTTTCTGATGTCTTGAGTAAGCATTAAATATTTCCATGACGATATTTGGTTCCGCCATAAAGAGTCATCTATACCTGTCCAGACCTCCTTGTACTCATGGGGGCATATTCACAAGGAGCTATCGCCGAATTAACTGCACTTTATCGCAGCCAAAGTCGTGATAAATTTACCCCCCCCATTCACAAGCTGGTGTCAACAGCCCACAGCACCAGTTTACCCGCGATAGCAGCCGCAAAAAACATCGCCACAGAGGACCCTCGCAAATATCGCTAATGAGATGCAGAGTAGGCGTTCCCGTGACAAAAGCAGAGACAACAGCACACCACAACATTCACAATGACCAGCCACATCCGCGATAAAAACACAAAACAGGCGATAAGGCGCGTTAGCACCAGGAAATCTACACCTGCTCTGACCTGGTGTAAAGTCGGACGGCAGCCAGCACCACAAAAGGGAGCACAGCCCAGGGCCACAACCGAAGGGCAACAGATGCCATAGAGCCAAACATCATGCAGCCCGGACACCCAAGAGGCCCACAACACCCACTCCCACCACCACCCCAGGACCCCATCCCACACCCGGAACACCCCCCCCCGGACCAACACAGACGCAGCGCAGACAAAGACAGCGGAACCCCAGGAAACGTACCAGCCGCACAGACCCAACATCTGACAATGTCACCTTCCACTCCAGGATGAAAGGGACAACCAACCTACGCATCCTGACCATCATCGCCCAACAGGCCTACGGCAACAACACAGCGGACAACCAACATCCCACCCCACACAAAGCTGATGGCGTGGCTGCACCTGTTGGCCCCTGAGACCCCCATCCAACACCCGACAGAGTCAGAGGAGTCCCACAGCCAGCCACATCCAACTCCCCCACACCTGTCCTGGACGTCACCATCCCCCTGGTACCCCAGTCCCCATACGTACAACACAATGCGCAGGATCCGCTGGAGACCAAGCAAGGACCAGATGCCATAGCAGGATGCATGCACGTGTTGGGGGCAACACACAGCACACATGTACCACCTGTGACCCCTGGTGACACGGCACACAATCACCGCAACAGGAAGCACACGTCTCACACCAATGTGCAGGCAACAACAGAATACAGTGGAACACCCAACAATGTCGCAGTCAAATACACAGCCAGTGTGCATGATACCTTCATCCTCCGACAGTCCATCATCAACCAGCATTCCCAGGATGGCAACAAGGGAAATGTACAGCCCCTTGGCAATATACAAATGAACACCCCACACACCTCAACACCACAACCATGCACCTCACAACTCGGGCAATGCACACGTCACAAAATAACATACAACAGGCACAACAATATGCCCACCCACCAGACACGACAGAACAACTTACAATGTCCACATGGGCAAGCCCTGAAAATGAGCCAGCAACGGCATGGCACCTCAGCCACATACTAGCCGAATGTGGGGAGAGGTGGCAACCAGGCATGTGTGAAGGATGCAGTAGAACCATGTTTGGGAAAGTACACAATGCCAAGGGTGCTGGAGATGTGCTGGACACCTCGCAGTATGCAGAACACACCCATATCCATGGCGACATACACCGCTTGTGTATGGAGTGTAGTGGACAGTGGACGCCACCATGTCACCCCAGCCAGTGGGGGACCTCACGGAAATGTTGCCTGTTACGCCCCCCCTAAGCGTCAGCGCAGTGGGATGGCCCGCCGTATGCCACGCCAGCATAGGGTGTGAATAAAAACCACGTAGGCCTGGGCGTGGTCCACTTCCGGAAAGACCCACGTCTCTGCCAGGGCGGCACCTCCCACCTCGCCACGAGGCCGACGCCATCCCCGTGAGCAGAGTTGCCTGAGATGCTGTGCGCCTGCCGGACCAGGCACGCTGGTCCACGAACCCGTCAGGCCAGCCCCTCCGCAGCCAGACCACACTGATCACCTTCTGACACCGGCGTCTGTCAAGGAGGGCCCACCACGTGCCAGTGCAGGCCACAAGCCCGAGGCCCGAGACCTTGGCAGCCACCTCAGACCATCACTGCTGCCATGACACCGGTCCGCTTTATTCCTTTTCCGTTGACGTACTCTACTGCCGCTCCCGGCCTACTCTTCGGACCAGTAGGTCCCACATGTGGTACTGTGTCTTGAGTCATGACTGGCAGTGACCCCAAATCCGGGCCAGCGGCCACAGCACCAGACCCCCCCGATCAGTGAGGCATAGTTCCATATGGGCATCTTGCGACACGTGGTGCCACTAACTCTGTTCAACGCCAGCTGGCAACACGTGGTGCCACTAACCCTGTTTAACGCCAGCCGGCAACACGTGGTGCCACTGAACCTGAACTACGCAGGCTGGTGGGGCCATCCAACCGATGCCGGCGACACTCGGTGAATGGGCCGTGCTGGCCGCTGCCTCAGGCCTACACCACGGTCAGGTAGGTCACACATTTGGAACTGAGTCTTGATTACACCATGGCAGTGACCAGATGTCTACTGCAGGAGTGATATCACTAAACTCCCTGCTATCAGAGAAGCAAACGAATGCATCACAAGCACACGACACGTGTCTGTGGGCCCATGCTGACCGCTGCCTCCGTCCTACACTGTGGTCCAGTAGCTCACAGAGTCTTGATTTGGAAATGTTGGAGTTCACATCTGTGTACCGGCATCATCGCAGACTGCATCCCTTCACAGCACCTGTGCCACTAAGTTTGCTCCCCGACATACATGGGCACTCACTGGTCGTACATTTGTGGCGTTTGAGTCTGTGGACTAGGGGCTAGTTTTCATCCTCATGTAGCTGATCCCGAATTGTTTGTGCAAACGAGGCTTGCGCTTTCCACTCCTCCATTTGCTGCTTCCAGATAACATCAGACCTTCCGCATCATGCCCTGGAGGACACCTTCCACTGTCCCCCGGAACCCTCCTCAACATACACCTCGGACATTGATGGGGACCCGCTCAGGTCGCATGGCCCATCTGACTGCACCGCAAGTCACCGTCCCGTAGCTGGGTGCCTGTGCCTGCCGCAGTGCATTCGGGGCCACTAACTCTGTACTGGTCAGGTCTGGGACACCTTCTTCTTAGACATTGAATGGCCTCTGTAGCGATGGTCTTGGGGTCATCAACGCCATGTGTCTGTGGCCCTGCGCTGTCCGCATCCTCAGGCCTCAACTGCGGGCCACCTTGGCCCACACATGGCATCGAGTCTTGACCGGCCCGGACGTCGCATCACTGCAGGAGGCACACGCCACCACCGCAAGGAACACCACCAACCGCCATCTGCCAGAGTCGAAAGGGTGGTCCTGACAGACCTACGGAGTTGCTCAGACCTGTCATGGATGCCATCATCGGCCTGATACCCTGCTCAGCACTCCAGATGCCAGTGACTCAGTGCACTGCAACTCACGGAACCTCCTGACTGAATATTGGGTGTCCTCTGTCCTTACTCCGGATCCCTCCATGTTGCTCTGCATTTGACTCTGTTATGCTGGTGTTTTCTGTTTCCATGACACTGGTGTCCACTTTTCAGGTTGTTGCCAGCACCAAGCACTCCGTGCGGGCTGGCTTATACTCACCCCACACACATCCAGCACAGGCGTCACTGTACATGTGGCCGTGCCAATAAAGGGGCCGGGCGCACGTGCCCGTAGCCAGTTCAACATGATATGTGCATGTGTCTCTGTGGAGGTGTGGGTCTCCTTTGTAGGTTGTAGGTGGTCCCTGAAGGGTATTGGACACCCACGTATGTGTTCTACTTCGCATTTCATGGGTTAGGCAACACCCTCACCTGTTGGGCCACCTCCTTTTGGCATTCGGCCACCTGGCATTGGGGTGCCATGTGTGGGTGGGTGACGTGTTGTGAGGCAGCCGTTATTGCGGGTGCTGTGTGGTCTGTTGCAGAGTCTGGGTTCTCCTCTGAGTAGCTTGTCTGCCCTGGTCATGGTGGTGGGTTGTGTGGGATGTCCATGGGCTGTTGTAGGGCGTCGGGGGTGTGGTGCTCGTCTCAGGCATCACAGATGGGTTGTCTGTTCAGACCTGCTGGAGGTGTTGTTTGTCCCTCTGCATTGTGTAGGGGAGGTGCATGTTGGCATTGTGTTGGCGCCTTGTTCTTGTCGACATGCAGACTGTGTGACAATGTACATTGTGACTGTTTGGGCGGTGGTGGCTATTTGAGTTGGGACAGTGTACATTTGGCCTACATGGCTGATGTGGGGTTGTAGGGGTAGATGTGCATCTCACAGTTCCCTGTTCTGTCCGATGTGATTGTTCTGTTTCTGCGCCTGGGTGGACCCAGTTGTGTCCCCTGTTCTGCAGTGTGGGTGTTGCACTTTGTGCCACATTGTCATGGTATATGCTGTGATTGCTATGTGTGTGTGCTGCAGTGTGCTACGGGGATGGGGGACATGTCCCTGGGTAATTGTGGATGTGCAGTGTGCTACACCTCATTGTGCATGTGTGGCATTGTGCCCATCACCCCCCGCCCCCCAGTCCCTGTTGGATCCTCACCCTGTTGTTGTTCTGTCAGGTCCTGTCGAGCTGTGTCCATACTCCCTACTCCTTGCACCCTCTCCACACTGATGACTGTGGCCTGGCTTTCCTCCTGCTCCTCCTGTGTCGCTGGACTGCCACCTCCTGTCGCCGTTGCTGCCTTCCTGTTGGCAGCGGGTTTGTGCCTGGTTTAGGTTGTCACGTCCTGGCGGAGCCTCTTTGCCTCCTGGATTGGCCTCCTGGGCTCTGCGACTGCATTCCAGGCGGTCTGCTTGTGGGTCATTTGCTGGTAGTGTTCTGTCGCCTCCGTGGCCTTGGTCTTGTTTTCCTGCGGTCTGCACCCCGTCTTCCTCTCCATTTTCTCCTTGGCCTTCCCCGACCCACTTGTTCCTTGCTGGTGGTCTGTGGGGGTTGTGGGGTTCGCGTTGCCCTCTGCGCTGGATCAGGGTGCATGGATGTTGCTACGTGCTTTGGCTTGTTTCTGGTGTGTTGTGCCTGTGCTTTTTATGGTGCAATTGCCCGCCAGACGCGTGGGAGTTGCAGGCCCGAGGCTGCTTTTTGCAGCTTTTTGTACAGCGATTGGCCTCATCGCATGGTTTCTCGCGTTCGTGTTTCGTATTTTTTGGGCGTGGTGTTGATTTACACGCTGGTATTTGACGCGTTATCTGGTGACTATCGCATGGTACCGCCTTGTTGTGAATTCCATGTTGTCACGGGGTTATTTTCCCGTGATAGGCTGCGTTATTGAAAGTTGCGTTACGCTACTCTTGCGGTAGTTATCACACGTTCTTGTGAATATACCCCATGGTCTTCTGCACCTTGGGGTGTAGGAAGTGCTGGCAAGTCATCAAAGATTTCCTGCACGTCTGTGCCAATTGAATGTAGCAACAATCCTTTTTTTCTGGTAGCATTAAATTAATTTTCACCAATAGCTACCATGACATTGTCGAATAAACCTAACCGCTTGCTCCATTTCGTGCACAAGAAAACAAAATAAAAAACAAACCAAAATATATTCATGAGGAACAGTACCCGAGTATTAGCCAAAGTTAGATGAAAGAGCAGAAAATGTAATTTATGTGGTGACTTTTGGCAGTGCTGGGAAATCACAGCTGGGCGCTATAAGAATAGTCAGCGCAGTACTCCACTGTTTAAACAATCCAATGAAATCCCAGACAGATGAGGTAGGGCTCTCTGGCCGTCAATCGGCCAGATCGGCTTTAAAAGCCCTCCATTGGCTTCCGATCAGGGAAAGGGTCCACTTTAAAGCCCTGTGTATTTTTCACAGGGTGCTGAAAGGGAGGGGACCAGCCATTATTTCTTCCTTGGCTCATCCTTACCGAGCCAATAGGAGGCTCTGTTCCGATGATCTTTATTTAGTCTCAGTTCCCAGAATCCGCAGGGCCAGAAGTGGTGGCCGACTGTTCTCATACAGTGCGGCCAAACTCTGGAATGCCCTTCCTTTGCGGCTTCGTGGGCAATCCAGTCACAATATCTTTAGGAAGGACCTGAAGACCTGGCTTTTTCCCATCTAACCCGTTGTAATCAATTTGGTGTCCGTCAGCGCTGGGATGCCTTCGGGTAGCTACGCGCTCTATAAATGTTACCTCATTCATTCATTCATTCATGAGGAGAAATCCAGTGCAACAGAAAATTATTATGATTTCTTTGCAGGGGAGGTGGGTAGCTCACCTTTCATAGAAAAGATGTAATTCCAAGGGGAAAGTGTTTTCCCCATAGAGAAGCTCCTTTCCCCAGCCCCAGCAGTTCTGGGGAATTCCCTGCCTCTTACTCCAAAACCTATCCTCCCTGATCCAATCCAGGCCACGAAGCCTCCAGGCATGAAGACTGACTGACACTGACACACGCACGCACGCACGCACGCGCGCACACACACACACACACACACACACGGTTCTGGATTTCATTCCAGCTGCCCTTACTTTAATTCTTTTTTCAGTATCATTGGCCTGCAATGTGTAATTACCAGAACCTCTGATTACCTAAGCCTGTATAATCTCCCTCAGTCTCTGATACATTTGGTTGGTAATGGTTTTTAATACTAGTGGTTTTAGCGCAGTCATGTTCAGCTGCCTGCCAGTGCCGTGTGTTGCTGACATTCACACACAGCCTGGTCTCTCTGCGGTGTACACAGTACTTTTCAGGAGCCCTGAGCCGCGCTACATCGCTGCAGTCACCCTTACTAACTCACTGTGGGCTGCGCCGCCGACGGTCCGGTGACTCTAGTCAGTGATGAGGAGTTAGTGTCACTCATAGTCGTTGAAATGTCACTCATAATGACACTGAAATTATGAAAGTGTCACACATAGCAATCTGAAACCTTGGCAGCTATGAATCGTCGCCAAAATGAAGAAGACCCCAAAACAGCAGAGCACTGGTAGCGGTGGGAAGTCTTTATTAAGACCAAAAAGGTCCCAGCAGCCGAGGACCTGCAGCAGCTCCAGGTAAGTGGCAGCACGTGAATACAATAAAATGATGCATGAGTAATGCCAGGGGAATACAAAGGCAGTAAACTACCTTGGCTATCACGAGATGACATTTATATAAAACAAACTGCTAACTAAAACCTGTAATGAAAAATAAATGGCTAACTAAAAATTTAAAAAATGTAATTAACAAATAACGTCTTCAGTAAACACCACACCGGTGTCATCGGTATTCCAGATGTTGTCTCCTCCACAGCAGCTGTCTGGCAGCCGACTAGTTAGGCGATGGCTTTATTTAATGTCTTAAAAGATGTAAGCATTCTAAGTGAGGTGCCCATCTTACAGCAGGCGGTAGGGTGCTCCCAGAACTAATGCTCACAATGTGACAACAAGATGGGCACCTAGTCTTCAGATGAAAGGTAGTGAATGTATGGACGACCCTCGCAGGAGAAGCAGCAAAGACAAAAACAGGGGATAGATTGAAGAAACCAGGGACAGATGCAAGGAGGGGAGCCCCACAACTGAACATCTGTGACAAAGATGACGCCCACGTGGGCTGGATGGAATAGGAGGAGATGGGAAATGGGCAGGTGGGCGGGGCTGGTGGCCATGATTCTTTGTTTCAGGTCAAAAGTGTACAGAGCGCAGCATGGAAGCTGGGGGGACTCCAGGGTAAAACTTCTCTACTGGAGGGAGATGTCAACAGCTCCTCAGGGCAGAATGTGTTCTTACAAAAAGAGTATGTAACTGAGCAAAAAACTCACCCCTCATTTTAAACTGTGTGAACGAGTAGGCACGCGATCTGCACACGAGGCACAGTATAATAATGTGTGCTGCGCTGTGCTGAAATCAATCTCTGCACATTCACCCCCTCAGGTCTTTTCTATGCTAATAACTGGAATAATGGTCAGAGTGGACTGGAAATGCACAGTGGTAATAGATATTATTCAGCAGTGGAATCGAGATGACCTTTTACAACCAAGTAAATGTGTTTTCTCTGCTTCACCGAAGCAGGGCAACTCTTCAACATGAAGGGCACGGATAATGGGACGCAGTAATCTGTCGAAAATAACGCACATTAGCTGCACTTCACAGGCTGTCGCTCAGCTGCCTTTAGACTCCAGATTGAGCCTTGTGTAGAGAGATTGGAGTTGTTGTAATGTAGTTTTGGGAAACTTCTTATATTGTGGTATCAATTTACCATATAGTCACATCTGCCGTGTGCCAGCACATGCACGCAAACCAGAATAGGCCAGAGTGCAGTCATTTCTGTTCCTCTGTGTGTGTGTATGTGTTAGTGTGTTTGCGTGTGTCTGGGTGTGTGTGTGTGTGTGTGTGTGTGATATGTACATCTAGTGGAGGCAATGGAGAAAGCGTGATGTAGTTTGCATGCATGTGTGTTTGTGCGATGTGGTGTATTTGGTGCATGTGATGTGGTGCATTGTGTGTGTGTGTGTGTGTGTGTGTGTGTGTGTGTGCTCATGCTTCTGCCGCATTTTCCAACAGAACTATCTTTAATGAGATTGCACGGAGCTGGCATCCAAGGTCACGCACTTTGCTGGATCTGCTCCATCTGACAAACTGAACCCAGTCGGTCTGCCTGGCTCCCTTCACTTCGGACGCCACCAACCTCATTTGCGGAGTTCCACAAGGATCCTAATTCAGCCCCACTCTGTTCAATGCCTACATGATCCCAATCGCCAGCATCATCCGCACCTACCGAATCAACATCATATTCTATCCTGAAGACACCCAGCTCATACTCACCCTCTCCAACAAGACCCCAAACACCTAGACCAATTTCTCCACCTGCATGACTGAAGTCGCCAGATGAATGAAAAACAACTGCCTTAATCTCAACATGGACAAGACGAAAGTAGTAATCTCCACAAAGCCATCTAGCTCTGGGACTCTGCCTGGTGGCCTGCCAAACTCAGACCTGCACCTGTCCGTGCAACCCATGCAAAGAACCTCGGAAGAGTAATCAACAACAAACTCTCCATTACTGGTTAAGTGAACGCAGTCTCCGTCTCCTACTTTCACACACTCAATATGCTCAAGACGATCTTCAAATGGCTCCCCACCACCACTCAGAGAACCGTCACTAAAACCCTCATCTCCAGAAGATTGGACCAGAGGAACACTTTCTATGGTGGAATCAACACTCAACTGACCAGAAGACTCCAGACTATACAAAATGATATGAAATTAAATGAAATAGCACATTTAATATAGCGCACAGCTACCCAAAATAGAGTGTCCTGGCGAAAAACAGCAGGAAGAATGGTAGGAAGTTGGGGACGGTTAGTTTTTAAAAAGCCAGGTTTTAAGGTTCTTTCTGAAAGTTAACAGGTCGGTGGTTAGTCTCTGAGGTTCTGGAAGAGTGTTCCACATCCTTGCGCCGAAGAAACCGAACAATCTTCCACCCATATGCGTGCGGCGTATTTTGGGAATGAGGGCAAGGTTGGCATTTGTGGATCTTAGGGATCTAGTTGGTATAGCGATTAACGCGCTTATTCAAGTAGCCAGCTCCTAAGCCGTAGAAAGCTTTAAAATAGATCACCAACGCTTTGAAGTCGATCCGTTCCTTCATACGTAGCCAATGCTGGGACCTTAGAATGGGGGTCATACTCAATCTGGGTTTAGACCTCATGATAGCTCTGGCCGCCGCGTTTTGCACCACTTGCAGGCGCTGGATGAGACATTTGGGCAAAACGAGGTACAAACTGTTAACATAGTCTAGTTTAGATTTCACCAGGGCTTGCACCACAATCTTTCTACTGTTTGGTGATAGCAGTGGTAGGAATTTTTTTAACATGTGGAGTATACCAAAGCACGCGCCTGTTAAGGTTTGGATCTGAGGGCGCATGAAAACAGTATTGTCGAAGACAATACCTAAGTTCTTGACTTTCTCCTTAGCTGAGGGAGGGGGTGGCAGGTCTTTTGGCCACCAAGTGCTCCAGTTGTACGATTCAGGTTGGGCCAGGTTCACCCTCAGCCTCCCCACCCTGCACTAACATCACCCTGCACCTCAAAAAGGCTCCACTTGCTCATAATCCACAAATGAACATTCTTCAAACTCCTCACGCACACATACAAAGCCTTGCAGAACATTGGCCCCATGTACCTCAACAACCGTATAAACTTCCACAAACGTACCAGACACCTCGGCTCAGCTGGACTCCTTGCACCTCGCCCCCACATACACATATCCAGATCCAGTAATTGTGCCTTTCTCCTACTTCACTACAAAAGCCTGGAACAACCTGCCCCTGTATATCAGAACTACCTCCTCAGTTCTCGAATTCCACAATCTTCAGAATATATACCTGTTTGTGTCTCCACTGCCTCTAGCTGGTATGAAGTTCTGCCCAAGACAACTTTCCCGTGTGATTGTTGAATAGCTCTTGAAGTGACAGAACCATTCCAATTGGAGGTGCCTAGTGAAGAGCTCAGGACTGCATAAACCCTGCCACTGCAGATGCTGCTACAGTACAGGAAAGTCATGGTGGTGGAGCTGATCCAGTGGTCCAATGGAGAATGACAAGAAGGATCTGCAAAAGACCAGGTGATGGGCTCTCGAATAATGGCTCTGTCTGGGTAGCTTGCTTCCTTGCACCAACAAAGAAATGTCCTCCACCCCCAGACAGAATTCATAAACTCTGCAACAGCCTTCTTACTTGTCTCATCATGCTGGGCTACATGTCTAGGGGTTGAATTCTTCTCCATATTTCTCTTTGAGGACATCCAAAGACACCTGGGATTTTATAATGTCTTTTGAAGTGTAGAAAGTCCAATATTAGTGGCCCCATGTAAGCTCTGAAGAAGAGATGTTCATTTGCACTATTTTAACACAAAATTCCAGTCATTGTCTTGTGAAAAGGGAATCTACAACACTTTTGGGCATAGTCAGGATGCTCAGTACTTCTTGAAAGCACTGGGAAATATGTCAAGTACCTTTTTCTTAGCAAATGAATTTGTATTACACTTTTAAATATTACCCTCTGAGTTTTGAGTCCCTTATGGTGTTACATGTTGTTAGGTATTTACAGCTCTTCCTGCTATCTCACAGTTTACACGAAGCAGAATTTGTAACTGTTATTTCTCATTTAGCCCCAGAAAGTCCTTGCTGCACCCCCAGACTAGTGTGAGCCTGTTGCTGTTCATGATCTCTTGAACCTTCTTCTCAAGGCCAGGTTCTTGCAGCCCCTCCCCATATTGTGTTCTCTTGCTGAACCAGGGTTAGTACCAGAGCTGCTCTCCTTGTCGTTAGTGTGCTACATTGCCGTGTAGAGCAACAGGACTAGGGTGGACAACACTGTCCACCATCGCCCTCTGTAATTCCCTGTTTCACTCTTTTCCTTGCTAACTGGCTGTCCACCATCAAGCCATTTTGCCAACAGATGGATCTCTCTAGCTATTACTACTACCAAGAATATTCCTTACTTTTCTAAGCTCCACAATAATATTCCTAACTCCTTCTTCCCGAATACAGGGCCCAGCCCATCTTATGGACTTTTTTTCAGTTGGGTACATTGTCTCTTGTTGGAAAGTCTCAGACTCACATCCCTCTGATATTAATGACTAAGCTATCCCCCTGTCTCTCTCGTCAAAATCAAAGGATGAACTTCTCTGGCTCCCAGCCCCATTTATATGCACAACAGTGGCCATTGGTTGCAAGCCAACTGAACACTGGACAAACTCAAAGTAGAAATGTAAATTTTGATGGATTGAATCAGTGCCAAGTGTGTTGAGCTGCAGATGTTATTCTGTCTCATGTTGACCAACATTGCTCAAGGTGCGCACTGAATTCGGTCATGATGGCTTCAGTCATCGCATAATGTTCACTGGATTTGTGTATCTTATGGAGACAGCCACCTAGAAATCAGGGGCATTTTGACTCAAAAGGAATTGGCACACCAGCCAGGAGCGCATAGACTGAGCCTCATTAAAAACATCCCTCAACCAATACCACCAACTCCTGAAAGAGATGAAAAGGAGCACCCTCATTGACTACATTGAAGCAAGTTCCAACCACAACAAAGAATTCTACAACATCGTCAGAGAGTTCTCCAACCCCTAAACCACCAGAAATATTATTAACCTGTCCCAGGAAATCTGCGCTACCCTGGCTGACTTCTTCCATGACAAGATCTCCATCGACATCAAGCCCACAGTCAAGGTGATGCGTTGATTTTCTCCACACAGTGGTGGCGATGCATCGGCTCCAGAGACGAAGCGCTGAGCTGGAATGCATTGGTTCCAAAGTGCAGTACGCTGGCTTTTTCCGCACAGTTGAGAGGATGCACCGAGCTCTCCACACTGCTGCGGTGGTGATGTGCTGTTCCAATGCATCAGGCTCTCAAGGCAATGTGTTGGTTATGAGAGCAATGCACCAATGCTACTCCCGCAACAAGGCCGAGGCATCAGTTCTCCTAAAGGCAGACAAGAGATGCATTGAGTTCTTTGGTGCAAGTATCTGGGTCCACTTCCAGTGAACTAGGCACAGGAGCAGAGGTAGAGACATAGGGGAGATTTACTAAGATTTTTGCGTCAGTGTTTGCGCCACAAAAGTGACGCAAAATGGCGCAAAATCTTTTTTCCTAATTAACTTTCCAGCGCTAAACTTGTTTAGCCTTGAAAATAACGTAAAAGTAATGCGAAGCAGCCATTGCGCTGCTTCGCATTACTTTGCGGCATGGGGGCGTGCCAAGGGTGGTGCATGGGCGTTCCCATGCAACCACCCAAGCTTTCGCACGCTAAACCCAATTTACTAAAAACAGTAGATTGAGTTTAGCGTGAGATAACTGCGACCTTTTCAACTAGGCGCAAGGAAGGAGAAATGCTTTCATTTCTCCTTCCTTTTCCGACTTTGCATGAGTTCTGCACTGTGCAGCATGCATACAAAGTGGGAAAAGCTTTCCCTTGTGTCTAGCATAGTATTTTGTACAGGAAGGGTACCCTTCCTGTACAAAACCTATGCTACACTTATGCACACACCCTAGCTCTACAGCGCTAAGGTGTGTGCATGGCGCACGGCTGCTGAAATCAGCGCCGGCGCAAGGGAAAAGGGAGGAGAGAGCCATATCTTTAAAAATATGGCGCTCTCCTGCTCCCTCCCTGTCGCGCAATGCAGCACAGCCTCGCGGGGGGCTGCGCTGCGTTGCGCGACTTTTTTGTAAATCTCCCCCTTTGAGTCTTAAGCAACAGGAGGCAAGCCAACAACGTCCTTGGAGATCACTTCAATTGCAAGGCAGAGTCCAGCTCTCCCTCAGCAGGGTCAGAGAGCAGCAGGCTGCAGGGCAACACAGCAGAAAAGCAGGTTTTCCAGATCAGCAGTCCAGCAAAGTGTCAGTCCTTGATGCAGCACTGAAGTGCTGCTGACAGAGCTCAGGTGCAGGTCCTGAAGTGTATGATTTGATGGGGTCAGAGCCCCAGTACTTATATCCAGTTGCGCCTTTGAAGTTGGGGTGACTTCAAAGAAGGGTCTTTGAATTGCACAGAAGCGCTTTCTTCCCAGCCTTGGCTCCAGACAAGCTGTGGTGGGTAATTATCCCTTTGTGAGGGGACGGGACAGTGTCTATTCAGGTGTGTCAGCTCCTTCCTCCTTTCCTGCCCACTAAGAGCCATCAGAATGCAAATGAGTACTCAGACACACCTAACCTTCCTCTGCTTGTGGCTGTCTAGAGGGAATGCACAAAGTGCAGCTGTCACCCACTCCAGACTTGTATTGTAGACAGGCTGCAGGCACACAGAGCTGAAAGAGCAGAGAAATGTCCACTTTCTAAAAAGTGGCGTTTCTAAAATAATGTCAATTAGGCCCAGGCGTAAATATCTGTTCCGCTCACTGAGTTTGCGGAATTCAGGCACTCTGCACTCCATGGAGGAGTGCGGAGTTCCTGAATTCTGCCTTCACGGTGGCAAAGATTTTTTTTTTTTCATTTGTGCACTTTAGGTTTGTTTTAGCGCTTGTGAGCAAGCGCCACGATAATCTTGAGCCGCTAGCGAGCTCGCACAATACTTCTCTCTCGCTTGGATCACTTCTGGCCGTGATGGCTCCAATGTAGTGCCGAACACGAACGGACTACTCGAGCAGCTTTTGTGCTCAAGAAGCAGCTGAGTGAGAGGCTTATCAAGTGGATTTTCCTCTCCAACTGGCCATTGGAGGTTTTTTTTGTGCAAGAAGCCTTTTTTTAAAAAGTTTTTTTTTTCCAACAGGAAGGCAGTGCCTTAGAGACTCCAACTTCCTGTTCCCGTCCAGCAGGCTCCTCCCAGTGCTTTGTTCATCTTCTGGTCCCTTTTCATTGGGAATTGGAGCTGGAAGAATCACTCTCCTTGTCTGCTGCATAGATACCATTGGATTTAAAGACTTTGTATTTGAGATTTCACAAGAAAGTTGAAACACTGGTGTATAAGGTTGTTGTTTGTTTGATTGGGGGCATGCCCCAAGATTTATAAGGTTGTTTGTTTGATTGGGGGAATGCCCCAGGATTTATTTGTACTTTTATTACATTTTTTAAATGTATTGTAGTGAGTGGGCTGCAGTTTCAGTAGGGGCCTAGTTATTTTTTTGCATGTGATATTTCTTCTTTTGTAAAGGAAAAATGTTGCACAGTTTATTACATTTTCTCCATGATTTAATACATTTTCAATAATCATTTGATTCAGTATGTGGTCTAGTATGCGAATGGGCTTTCCAGCCAGTAGGCCCAGTAGTAGTCATGGGTGCATGAAACAACTGTTTCTGTGGTGTCAAATGAATTGAAACATCATTTACGGCACAGATGGCATTGCATTAAGTTACAAAATGTGTTTTTTTGGGGGTATTTCATGTTTTCTTTTCCTGCAAACAGTGTATAGGTGTGCTAGCTATATGTGATGCCTTTGGAGATGTGTGTTGTAAAACATTTTAGCCCAGTTAAATTTAGTTTTTAACATTGCTGAATTAATGCTGTTTTTTTTCAGTGTTACCATACCTCCTTTGTCTGGCCAGTGTGTGAGTGTGGTTGCCATAGGCCACCATTTGTCTTTGTCCCCATGCCATGTGGCCAGGAGCCATTTTTTGTATAGTCAGTGTCCATTGACCTGTATGTGTTCTTTGTTTTCCATGCATCTGCTCCTTGTTGTTTGACCATGTGGCTGTTGCCATTTTGTGTAGGCAACCAGTGTGCTTTTGCTATAAGCCTGCATGTGTTCTTTGTTGTGGCCATGCCTCCTTGCTGGTTGTTGTTGTTGTGAACATGTGTCTGTTAACCATTTTGTGTAGGCAGCCAGTGTGCTTTTGCCATAGGCATGCGTGTGTTCTTTGTTGTGGCCATGCCTCCTTGCTTGTTGTTGTTATTGTTATGACCATGTGGCTGGTGGCCATTTTGTGTAGGCAGCCAGTGTGCTTTGCTTTTGCCATAGGCCTGCATGTGTTCTTTGTTGTGGCCATGCTTCCTTGCTGGTTGTTGTTGTTTTGGCTGACCATGTAGCAGGTGGGCATTTTATGTAGGCAGACAGTGTGTTTTGTTTTGCCTTAGGCCTGCATGTGTTCTTTGTTTTCCAGGCCTCCTGCTTGTTGTTATTTGACCATGTGGCTAGCCTCCATTTTGTGTAGTCAGCCAGTGTATTTTTGCCATAGGCCTGCATGTCTACTTGCTCAGTTTTGTTATTGAACATGTGGCAGTGGCTGGCAGCCATTGTAAGTCCAGCCAGTGTGCCTTTGCCATAGGCTTACATGGAAGGATGAGATATCAGTTTATTAATATGCTTGAGGATGTTTTCATTTAATGTTATTTTTTAATTAAATATTTTTTTTTTTTAATGTTTATAATTTAATTTTTGTAATCCCATTTTTTTTACAATTTTTGTATTCATTTTTTTAATTGTAATTTTTTTACTGTAATTTTTTAAAGTATTTTTTTAATTATTTTTCTCCATTTTGCCTCAGTCCTTCCATCCATCCATCCATCCATCCATTCATCCATCCATCCACCAACCCACCATAGGTGCACAGTTGCGCAACAGCATTCCGTTTTTTAGGTATATTATTAAATTTCCTCCTGGACACCCTGGCTGCAGTGAACTTTAGAGTACACATTAGCATATTTCATTTGTATAATGACGATGATTATTATTGCATTCCCCCCTGGACAACATTGCCTGCCACAGGCGCACATTAACCTCCATTTTTTAAAAGATTACTATTCCATTTACTCATTTAGTTTCCTGAGTGCCACAGGTGTCCTCTTTAGGATATATAAACATAAAGGAAAGAGCTCTATCATTCTGTATATTGTGTGTTATTATGATGGGGAATTATGGTATGGTGGTATTGTTTGACTCTAAAATGGTTACTTAAGTTAACAAAACAACCACACTAATATTGCCTTTGTCTGTACAAATTCAAACTGCAAACAATTCCACGTTTCACACTAAATGTTTTTCTTGCTTGTTTGCTTTTTGGTGCACAAGAAAAGAGTCATCACCCCAGTGCTGCTAAACAGAAGGCCTGTGCAGTCACACATCAGTCATCGAATCACTTCCGCTTGTGCAGCTTGGCGCAACTGCCAAATGAGAGCTTTAAGATGGCCGCAAAGAAAGATGCTTCCAAGAAAGTGGTCAGTGAGAAGAAGGAGCTTCCCACCAATGGCATCTGGCCCCAATCCTTTTTTGTACCATGTCGTGTGCCTGCCTCAACGGGCTCTGGGGAGCAAGCAGAGAACAGCACTCCTGCATCACCCCAACCTAAGCCCAGGACCATGTCTGTCAGTAAGGTGGCCACCTCAATCATGGCAATGCTGACGAGCAACAACATTGAATTGGATTTCTCCCTTTCACAAAGTAGTACACAATTGTTTCCAGAAACAGAGGAAAGTGGACAGCAAAGGCAGCCAGCAATACATACATCTTCCTAATGCTGGAGCAGAACAGGAGGTTGAGCTTCCTTCCGAACAACAACCCCCTCTTAGAGAATAATTGGCTCCCAGATCTGAAGCAAGGAAAAGGAAGGTTACTACTCTACCATCTTCTCTAAGCACCACTTCTGATGATGATGATAGGGACATGGAGTGGACAGTGGCAGAGTCCAAGAGACAACAGGAGAGGCAAAGGAAAAGAAAAGTTCCTGAAAGACTTGGACTTATGGAAGGGGATAATGAGGAGGATGACGACAACAAGGTAGTCATGGTGGAAGGTGACACAGAGGAGTCTGACATTGCTATTCAACCTGCTCTGAGGGATGTGGCACAGGTAGCACGGCGAGCTCCCATATTTGCAAAACCCCAGCTGAGACCTGCACCAACCCCTACCTCAGGAGAAGCAGAGAGGCAATCAACGACATGCCCACCTACCTCAAGTTTTCTTTCTTCTTTAGGCATTGGCAGTGGCACAGTAAAAAAGTACTTCTCCCCAGTTTGGGACTATTTTATGGCTAGCAAAGAGGGGGAGCACATTGCAGTATGCAGCATTTACAACACAAATGTTCGTTGAGGTAAGCCTCGTACACATTAAGATACTGGAGGCCAAACAACACATATGAAAAAATCAACACACAAAGAAGTGGGAGGACACCTTAAAAAATTGTGGAATGCTGTTGTGATGATGAGGAGAACCGGGAAACATCAGCTACAAGTCCAGTCATGGTGAGAGGTGATGATGAGGAAGAAGAGGGTGACATCAAGTTGCAAAACAGCCCTGTCCCTAGCAGTGCACCAGCAGAATTACCCACCTCATACAGTGACTGCCCCACCACGATGCACATTGAGTCTACCACCACCATCTAATTCTTGAAAGACGCCTGTGTCAGAGGCCCTAGAAAATAAGAAAATCCAGGCTACTATTACGGGCATGCTTAGGCACAAGGGGCCCTACGAGCGGAACCACCCAGCTGCATGTTTGCACAATGGGAAGCTGGCAAACATTTTAGCTCTGGACCTACTTCCTTTTTCTCTTATGGAAGGAGTGGGATTCTTAGAATTTGTGGCAGCCTTCTGCCCGAAATAGAAGGTACCAAGTTGGACCTATTTTGCCAAAGCTGCTGTTCCAGGGCTGCATCACGATCTGCTGCAGTTGGTTGGACAAGCTTTGTAGCAAAGTGCTGTTCACACTATCCACCTGATGGCAGGCGACAGACATGTGAATCAGTTGTCAGGCAACTGATTACATGTGCATCACTGCACACTGGATCTCTTTTGCGGGGGTAATGCAAAAGATATCTGCAGGTCTTGGCCCCGAAAAATGTTTTAAGAGTGTTCGGTGGCATGCAATAGTGGACATGTTCGCCATGGAGAAATCACATACAGCTGTAAACATCTTGGCCAAATTTAACAGCAATATTTATGAAAGGCTGCAATCCAGAGGTCTTAGAATTGGCTTTGTTGCTATGGACAATGGCAGTAACATAGTCAAGGCCATATCAGATGGAGGCTATTTCAGGGTCCTGTGTTTTGCCCATTGCATCAACCTGGTGGTGCGGTGCACAACATTTTCTAAAAAGAAGACATACTCATCAACATACTGACCACCTGCATAATAACCTGCACTCATTTCAGCCATTCTTTTAAAGCACCGGGAGCAGTTGTGGATTGTTCAGCGTAGTAATAGAGCACCAGTTAAAGCCCTGATACAGGAGGTGCCAACACTTTCGAACGCAACCTATGACATGTTACAACATCCCTTTGAGCAGTACAAACAGATCAATGACTGTCATTTTAAGAGGAGGGGATGCAGTTGGGAGAGCTATGAACATGGATGTGGACAAATGGGGCCTAGTCAAATGCCTGACACAGATGCTACTCTATTTTGGTTTTCATGTGGGAAGTTAGTAAGGTGGACAGTACGATGGGCCAAGCTATCCATTTGTTGCATCTGCTACAGGACCAGGTAAAGAAGGTGTCTGAAAGGTTTGCCCCCGCAGGTGTGAATGAAAAAACAGAAGTGCATGCCTTGGTTGGGAGCTTAATCCTTCGCTTGTCTTGTAATACAAGGCTGCAACATGACATCATTGCGTCCTAAGTGTACATCTATGCAATACTACTTGATCCACGGTACAAAATAGTTCTGCCTAGTTTGAAACATTCCTTTTTCTGAAGAGAATGTTTCAAAATACAAGAGGTGAATTGCTGAGCAAGCCGGAGACCTAGAAGAAGAACGGCTGGAACTTAGAGCCCCACCCCGCTGTTCTGGGGTGCTGCCTTCAACTTCCAGAGAGGGCAGTCTTGTCTCACAGCAGTAAACAACACCATCAACCAGAACACTGGCAACAACAGCAACAGAAGGACTGGACCCAACCTCTGCATTGTATTGGTTTCAATTGACAGGATATAAGTCTAGTGCAGAAGCGATGGCAAAACAGGTTGAGCAGGTGGCAACACCAATGACCATCCACAGGATGTTCCAGGAGTATCTGGGCGATCCAAAAGAGGTCTATGTGGATCAAAATCCATTGACGTATTGGTATGGGAAGATGCGCCAATGGCCAGAGCTCAGCAGAGTGGCAATAAAGTATCTGGCTTGTCCTATACCCAGTGTGTCTGCTGAGTGTGTGTTCAGTGTAGCTGGTGCAGTTGTTACAGTGAGAAGAACCTCAAAACTTATAGAAACTGACTATGATCAAAATGAACCAACATTTGATGCCACATAATTACACTGTTCCTGAAATAGCACAGGAGGAGGAGGAGGATTGGTCATAATCAAGTCTGTTAGCTGACCAACTTGACAAACTCTACTTCCTGGACTAAATATGCCAGTACCTCCATAGAACTTTGGTAATTATTTCCCGTTGAACTTCTATATTTGCAACAAAAAAAAAGTAGCTAGTGGAACATTATTATTTTTGTGTCAAATGTATGCTGCCTCACCATTTTTAGCCACAGATTTTGCCGGATTGCAGTTGGACCAGTGTGCATTGAAGAAATATTCTCAATTCCTTCATGACTTATTTATTTATTTATGATATTGGAGACAATGCCTGTCCCCTTTGCATGCCTATTGCTTACCCCTAATCATTAGCAGGTCTGCCCCAGAAGATCATTGATTTACTAGAGTGCCTATACCAAATTCCAATGTGTCGCCTGTGTCAAAGATGAATACCTAATACCTAAACTAACCCTGCTTGAATTGGAAGAGGTAACTATAACTAGTGAATGAGTGATTGTGCGAGTGATGATGATTGATGATTCATGTAGTGGCAGATAGTGAGGGAGGGCATTGCACTGTAATCTAGGAACTTTCTAGAGATGATTGATTTGCAATGTTTGGAGTCTGAGTGATGGGCAATTATCTTTTCCCTGGACCTTTACAAACGTATTTAGCAAAAAATTAATTTTACTTGTACGTTCCACTTCTATAATCCTTCTGTTTTTTCCATCATCTAGGTTGTGTTTCCCAGACAATCGTTTGATTTACAAGACTGCCAAATTCCAATCTGTTGCTTGCATCAAATGGGAGATAGTCTAACCACCACATGCTTGGATTGGAACAGGTAACCATTGCACCATCATGTGATCTGATTATCGAGTGATTGTGAGTGATAATTGATGATTCATGTAGTAGCAGACAGTGAGGGAGGATGTTGAACTGTAATGTGGAAACTTGCTTGAGATAATTGGTTTGCAATGTTTGGGTCCCAAGTAATGGGCGATCATGTTTTCCCTGATGTTAATTAGCCCTTTCACACTTAGCCAGATTTACTTAGAGGGTCCTCTCTACTTTTCTGGTTCTTCAGAGACCAGAACAGTCACTTTAGCTAACAAACAAAAAACTATGCAAAATACTGCAATTCTGTTTCTCTACTTGTTCTTCAACAGCAGTGAACTACACGTCTATCTTGCTTAGGTCATGATGACTGGTTTTGGACGGAGTTACTCAGAGTCAGGAGGAGGATGGAAGAACTCAGGGCAGGAGCTGTGGGACTACCTCATCAACATCTAGAAGCATGAAGTTATCAACTTCAGTTCAAAGGTAAACCATGAATTTGAGACCTAGTACTTAGCTAAGTGAAACGGAGAGAGGTGTGTTTATTTGTGAAATGCTGCTGTGTGTGTGAGTGTGTGTGTGTGTGTTGCACTTGTGGCAAAAGTGAAACTCTTAGTCCCCCCTCTTTTTTTTATTGCTCTGCCTCTTAGTCTTCTTGGTACATTCCTCATGAAGCTTACCTTCATTCTGTCCATCACCTTGACTCTAAAATACAGTTTCTGTTTTACAATCCACAGGCCTTCTAGTCTGTTGCACGAATGAAAGGCGAAAGCTTAGCTTAACACTCCTTCTTGCCTACCGAACCAGTCCAGACAGGCCCTCAAGAGTGATGGACATTCCCAAGGAGAATGCAGATTCACCATGTAATTTTGCAATACATTATCATTTTTCTTTTAACAATCATATTTGGAGAATTGAGTGGGTGGGTTCACTCCCAACCTAGAAGGCAGAACATTTAGATATCTGATAACTTGGGTCTCGGGGGCAGAAGGACTGTTTGCAATGAATTTTACTGTTCTCTATCATACTCATTCCTTCTTTTCCTTCAATAACAGATTGATGATGAATTATGTGCTGCTTATAGCCCAGATGAATGTTGTACTTGTGTAGTGTTTGTCAAACCTTTCCCCAAATCCCCTTTCTCATCGATTCATCCAATCCCTAACCCTCTTCCCCCGGGGCAGTGTGATTCATTGAGGTGAGGCTTAATTTACACCATCAATGGACCACACACTTGGTGGGGCAGATGTGATGAAAGTAACATTTACTAATTGCAGGATCTTCTAAGCAATAGTCACACTGGCCCCATTTACCGACCCGCACATAAAAAGCGATCCACATTTTAGCTATAGAACGAAGAACATCAGAGTCAGCATCATTATGTAGGCCTTGTATTGCGTAACCGCAAACGCCTAAGCTTGTGCACTCCAGAATTTGAGTCCATTTTTTATGACTCAAGGATTTATTTAGTAAGTTACTAGTATCTCCCCATTAGCCAAATTAGTACTATTCCTAATTTTTGTTATTTTATCACTATCAGGAATTCTTGTTGTGTCCTCATGTAGTAGTCTGGTGTCAATTCTTTGTAAAGCTTTGATATAACCCACTCTCAGTGTTTTTATTTCTGTTTAGTTGTCTAGGATGGAAAATTCTTCTGATTATTCCTACAGTTGGAGCTCAGCTGGGTGGAAGTGGGACCTCACTTGTGAAGTTGTGATGCCTTCCCTATTATTGCTTCATCTAAATTCAGGTAAGACAACTATGGAGTGAAGTGAACTAGTTAAGTTAGTAAGTAAGTATCTAACTAACTGCTACTGCAAGTCATCATTTATCTAGCCTGTTATAGACAATATAGGTCATGCAGCATCCCCCCTAATGGTCCAGATAGTTAGAGAGTTATAACTCTATAACTAAGTGGTACACTCACGAGCACATAAACAGGTTGCGTAAAACCTGAAAACAGCAGTGCAAAGTAAAAGTAAACAAACTACTTCAGGCATAAATACCGATAAAATGTATTTTCCCCTTTATTTTTTTTTGCAAAGAAATCCACCCTATCCACCCACACAACATGCCCACCCCTCTGCCCAACCAGACTGACCCAAGCCCCAATGTCCTAAAATCAGAAATGTCCAAAGAAACCGGGTCCCAGATCCCTTCCCACCCTTTCCACCCTCCCATCCAACCTCAACAAGTCCCTCCCACCAAACAGAAAATTGAAAAAAGGATTAGAAGAGGGCATTATGGATGTCAGTCCAGAGCTGGTCCACGATCTGCTTCAACGTGGTGAGCCACCTCTCGATGGTGTCCAGCTGCGGCAGGATGTGGCACAGCAAAGGCCTGTTGTCAGTGTAGGAGCGGGTGGCAGCAGTTGATATCGGCTGGCGGTGGCACTGGAGATGGAATGGTCGGGAGGCTGGAGGCTCAGGAGGACCGGCTGCACTCGAGCACTGGCTGGGAGGTATTTGTTCCTCCTCCTCTTCCTCATTCAGGACCACACGCCCCTGGTATTCTTGCTGGATATGCTCCAGCTTCTGCTGCCGCAGACGGGCCGCTGTCTCCTGCCTGTTGGGTCCTACAGGTAGACCAACAGGAGTAGTTATTGAGAAAAAAAAAAGAAAAAAGACAAATTGTAAATAAAGCTCTGTGCAATCAATTGCTTTAAATGAGTGGGTGGCACAGTAGCAGTACATTTATCCCCGAGGGCCACTGGATTTTGATGTGATTATGATTAGGAGAGTCTCAAAGCCAATTTTGTTTTACACACACATGCCTTTCATAAAAATCACTGTCTGTGTGGCAGAAAAACATTAACGCAGAATAACACTGGATTTAAAAAATAGAGATTTTATTTTTTTTCTTCTAGAGGCTTTTCACGTAACTATAAACAGACACTTTTAGTGGAAAAATAAATTACCTCTTGTTAATAAGTACGAAATTATGCACTATGGAGTAAAAGTTGTGCTAAAATAATGGAGACATGCTCATTGCTAGCCAGTGTGTCGGGTATTTTGCTACTGTCTGCAGCTGGGGCAGCTGTAGTTGACAATTATCTATTTTAAATTCCAATGGCCCTGTTCTTCTCCAAATGCAGTTCTCTTTCTACCCTGACTCCAAAGAGGCAGATGAATAATAAATAAGATACTACGTCACACACCCCATGTATGAAATGCGGATATTATCCTGTCTGCCGTAGGTTGATGTTGGAGAAAATGATGGACCGCACTACAGGGAAAGGTAGGGGCTATATAGATTGTATTTGGCCAAACTTGACATCAATTAATGCACTTACTCCCACTTTACTCACAGCCCTCGACCACCACCACATATTATTTATTTCCAACAAATTAATTCACTGAGCAGTAAGTAAGGAAAGGAATCTTGACTTACTCTACTGCAGGGTAGGGTAGATGGACTAGATGGGTATGGTACAGCTTTTGATGTAGAATAGAAGGGTCGCTACACTAATCATCAATTAGTCATTTTTGGCCTATTCAGTCATTGTATTAGTCGACGGAAGTCAAAAGGAAAAAATTGAAACTGTTATGGGAAACCTTGAAATATATTCTAGAATCACTTCACTTCATAAGGTTATAAAATCAAATGTGGCACATACCAAGAATGGATTTTCCAATTTTTTGGTAGGCTGGGACAGAAGGAGTGAAGTACTAAGAGGTGACTTAGTGGGCAAAGGGAAACACATCTTGTGTGTTCGGTTTGCACTTGGGAATGCATTGAAAACTTTGTAAATGCTGCATTAATTGAAGTAGACCCACATTGCACAGCCAACACTGCAGTCACATAATAATTGAACCTTACTGTACTTCGGTCATAGGTGGCAAAATACGGGGGAGGGTGGTGAATGATGGGTGGGATGCATCTGGCTCACTTAACAAGTAGGAGAACGAAAAATAAAAGATACCCCTTACTTTGAACTATAGCATTGATAACCCTACATAAACAAAGTAAGTGAAGTAGGTGAGCAGCATGCCCCTCTCCACGAGAAGATATGACTTCATCCAAACAATCCAAATATTCATTCATCCTTTCATTCTAATTCACCCATAGCCACCATGATTAAACTTGTTTTCTCTCATCCAGTCTTTCACCAAAATTTCCAATCCAGCCATTAAATATCTATCTAATCCAATCTTTCACTCATCCATTCCTTTACTCACCCACACACCCTTTCTCCCATCCACCCTTTCACTCATATACCATTTTCCTACCTTTTAACCTTTTGTTATTTGACGTTTCCCTCAAGCCATCAATACTTATTGTGTGAGCTTTTGGTGAGTTGCAGATAGAAGAGATCATAATACCTCAACCACCGTTGCAGCTGGTAAAGCTGGGAGGGGTTCATGGTCACAAGTTGACTCCCTGGTACTAGCTAGTGAGTATAATAATTGTCAATAAGCAAGCAATTATGTGACTTACCAGTGCCCGTCCCTGGCACCACTTCTCCCCCTACCACTGACTCTCCTCCTGCAGTGGCACTGGAGCCGGCGTCACTGGTGGTCTGTGTGGCTAGATAAAAACATTATACATATTTTAGATGCCAAATAAGCCACCCCTTAATTTTTTCAATCAAAAAAACACAACTGCAATATATCACTACAGTTCGGTTAGCACTGCAGCATCTTCTAACAAAAATATCACTCTGGGCATTTGGTTGGTTCACAATGTTAAACGAGCCATGCATGGAATAATAGTCAATGAAAGACATATGGTGTCAGTTGTCAAATGCAATGGAAGTGAGACCTCATACTTTTTCTCCAGCCATGCTGCACTGTCATGGAAAACTTCTGGTATACTGTATAAATGAATGAGACAGCACACAACATAAGGGAGGGGGGTGGACCTTGACCATGCCCACTCTCTCTTGAACTCAAATGTTAGAGCATGAGCAGGAAAAAGAAAGCCTTCTTAACAAACATACATGGTGAATATAATTTATAATACTAGCTTATTTGGGCCTGCAATCTTCACACTAGAAAGTAGAGTACCAAAATGTTTTATTCTTAGTCTTACTCTTACAGTGCCACAAGATATATAGGAGATAGGGAAAGATTACCAACAAAGCAGAAGGTAAGAGAACTAGAGACTACAGACCGGAAAAAGTCAGCTACCAAAAAAGAAAACCATGTAATATAAGGAAAAAAAAGATAATGCAGGAATAACAGGAAAGAAACAAAAATTGAATCCATCGTGCTTTGCATGAATGGGTTCATATCCCGTCCTTGTCACCAAGTGGAAGGAAGACGTCAGGAAAGGGTGTCAGAGAAACTTTATTTCTCACTAGCAACAGCAGCCTCTAGGCAGCAACTCCCATCCTGGAACCAGCAACAAATTTCCAATATCCCAAGATTCTACCCTAAGCCCACAACAATTTTAAAACCCAACATTAGGGAAATTATAATGATAAATAATAGGACTTACTGGGGTTAGCAGAGCCCTCGGTAGCGGCGCTGGTGGTTGGCACCGCCTGCTGACCAGTTTCTCCCGGACCCTCTATAACGTCCCTCTTCTTCCCCTTGGGTGCTGATGCTGTCCTATCTTGTATTTACCCAGCACCCTGCCTTATGAGATGACCTAGGGCCTACCTTATGGGTGACTTATGTGTAATGAAATAGAGTTTCAGGCTTGGCAACAGGTTTTAAATACCAAGTCGAAGTGGCAGTAAAACTGTAAACAAAGACTCTGCAATGGCAGGCCTGAGACATGTTTAAAGGGCTGCTTATGTGGGTGGCACAATCAGTGCTGCAGGACGACTAGTAGCATTTAATTTACCGGCCCTGTGTATGTGGTATACCACTTTACAAGGAACTTACTATTATGTAAAATATGCCAATTGTGTATACATCAATGTTACAATGTTTAGGGGAGAAGCACAAGCACTTTAACACTGGTCAGCAATGGTAAAGTGCTCAGAGTCCTAAGGCCAACAAAAAGAATCTGAAAAAAAAGAAGATAAGCAGGCAAAATGTTTTGGGGGAAGAGCACTGTTGCATTCACCTTAATGTTCTACACATTCCTCCATCACACTCAGCTCTGCACTATTATTACATCACCCTTGCTGCATGCCTTCCTTGGCGTGCGCCTTGTATACTTTCATAATGTGTTCCACATTCTGCATGGATTTCTGACTGTATGGGTTCCACACTGTTTTCTCCAGTTGCACCTGGAGCTCAACCTGTGTGGACGTATTTGCCGTGCTGACAATAAATCTGCATTTTATTTCAAAATTGGCCTTTGGATCATTTTAATATTGGCGACGAGCTGAAGAACCACTCTTGTCTATATACAGCACGGGAACAGAGTGTTTCTTGGACCCACGGGGAAATTATTTTTTATTGTGAACCTTTTTCACGGTGTTTTGCTGATGGGAATTCGCTTTTGATTGGAGCCAGCTTTATTACTCCATCCACCCCTGGAGCTACGCTTTGCACTACTGGATTTACGTTTTATTTTGTGGTTTGGATATATCGCTGGCAGCCTCAAACTCGCACAGGATCAAGCGCATTTCAAAGGTACACAACTTGGAGGCAACCGTTCCTTACCTACCTTGCGTCCTGTCACCCGCCTGCCAGAGCGTGCCCACTGCGCGTTCCGAATCCTCTTCATTCCAAGAACACGCTCTCAGACGAGACGTGCTACGTCAGTGAGCAAGCCTGTAAGCGTGCAACGCCACTGGCGGCCATTTTGCGGTTACCATGACAACCGCCACTGCGCACCGGCGAGCGATGTTTATTCACTAAAACACGTCGCTGTGCGCGTTTACATCTGCAGTTGTCAATTGTACTTCATGGTGAGTGAATTTGGACCATATTCACCACCTTTTCCTGCAATAAGTGAGTTCCATTTAATAATTCATCACTTTCGTGACTCAAACTGTAACCTTAACTTTCTGGGGGTAAACTTTTTTTATTATTCACACTGTGTTACTGGGATAAAACAACGCTACTACAATACTAATTTTAATTATCACGTTAACCATTTAGATATATTATTAAAATGCAAATCGACCCCCCAGCAAAATTTTTACAAACAAAGGGTGATCCACCCATACCTTGGTCAAGATGGAAAGAAGAATTCACCACATATATGAAGGCTATTGATGGGGAACGTATGGGTGCTGAGAGAAATAAAAATATTTTCCTACACTGTCTAGGTTCTGAGGGGCAAGTTATTTTCAGAGCACTACCCCAGATTATCATACAAGGTGGAGAAGGAGAAGGAGATACAATGAATGTATATGTCGAGGCATAAACAAGGATGGAAAAAAGGTTCAAGCCCACTATGAGTATTGCATTAAATTGATTTAAATTTTATACTAGGGCGCAGAAGGAGGAAGAATTGTTCGATGACTTTTTGACTGTTTTAAGATCGTTGAGTTTACACTGTAACTTTGGTACAATGACAGATGAGATGATACGTGATCAGATAATTGTGCATGTCAAAAACAAGAAAATACAAGAAAAATTATGGGTCATGGGAGATCCTAAACTGGAGGAAGCTATAGCCACAGCAAAAGCTTTGGAACAATCGGAGAAATGGATGGAGACTGTGAGACAAAACTCTGGCAAGAGCGTTACTGAGGAAGAAATATGTGTTCTTAAGACTAAAAATGAGTTTAAAAATGATGCTCCACAACCACAAGGGAGGTATAGCTCTAACAAGTACAACAATAGTTATTCTTATAAGAGAAATGATACATTTGCCGATCACAATATGTGTTATAGGTGTGGAAGTAGATCACACCTTGCTTCTTTTCCAGGTTGTCCTGATATCAACAAAGAATGCAAGAATTGTGGTAGGTTAGGACATTTTGGAAGTATTTGCAGAGATAATAGGCGTCACCCCACTCACACACGTGGTGCAGTGTCCTACCTATCTGAGGGGAACAAAGTCACTAACATTAGTGATATGTCAGAATCTAACAAAGGGTTTGTAGTGTCCATAATTAATTGTGAACCAGATAAGGAAATGAGGTCTCCTAAATGTTATTTCCAGGTTTTAGGAGTGGATTTAGATCTCATGGTCGACTCTGGTTCGCCTTGGACAATTATCACTTCACAATATTACTAAGAGAAATTGTGTTTCATGATTGACTATGATAAGCTACAACCTTCTGACGTATTGGCTGAGAGCTTTGATGGGACAAGAATCGAAATCGAAGGATTCTTTCAAGTACCCTTATACTTTATGGGTAGATGTGCGCAGATAAAACTATATATTACAGTAAAAGGCGTGAATGTTTTGGGTTGGCGAGACCAGTGGAAATTGGGAATTGTATTGAATCCACGGTCTATTGAACCTGTGTCCTTATGTGATGAACAAATAATAGAAAAAATTGCCGTTGTTAACACAGATGTTACTTTAAGTGGCAGAGAAGCAAAACTTGTCAACTCTTATAACAAAGTATTTTGTGATAAGTTAGGAAGATTGAAAAATTTCTCACATAAGATTGTGTTAAAGGAAAACGCATCCCCAGTCAAACAAAAATTGAGGGGTGTTCCGATTAACATAAGGGATGAACTGAGAGACATACTCAAATAGTTATCCAATGAGGGCATCATTGAATCAATAGAGTCATCCGAATGGGTTTCACCCATTGTTTTGGTATGCAAGCCAGACCAAAAGTTGAGAGTGTGTGTGGACTTGAGAACATTAATTTCCAACATTGTTATTGATTGTCACCCACTGGCCAACATAAATGAAGTTGTATCCATGTTGGAGGGTGCGCAAATTTTCTCCACACTGGACTTAAGGTCCGCATATCATCAGATAGAACTCACAGAGGAGTCTAAAAAATACACAGCTTTCATCACTCCACAAGGTCTTTACCAATACATGAGAATGCCCTTTGGACTGGCGTCAGCCGCGTCACTTTTCCAGAGAGTCATGTTTTAGATTTTCAGAGATATAGATGACTATGTAAAATGTTTTCAAGACGATATCTTGATCTTTTCAAGAAATGAGTCCGAACATGAGGTGCATTTAAATAAAGTATGCAAGAGGTTGGAGAGTCATGGCCTCACACTTAAGGCACACAAATGTAAGTTGTTCAAATGTTCAGTTGAATACCTAGGGCACACATTGTCTGGTGATGGGGTAGTTCCAAAAAAAGCTAACGTTGATGCTATCCTTAATGCTCCGTCACCCAACAACAAAGAACAACTTTTGTCCTTCGCAGGCATGTGCGAGTATTATAGTAAATTTGTAGAGAGTTTCGCTACCAAGATGGAACCGTTAAGCAAATTGCTTAGACATAATGTTGTCTATGAATGGGCAGAGGAACAACAAAAAGCGTTTGAGGTTATAAAAAAAGATATTGTTAATGCACCCACCTTAAGACTATTCTGTATGAAAAAAAATGCATCATCACTGTTGATGCTAGTTTATATGGCCTTGGGGGTGTTCTGTCGCAGAAAGATGGCAAGGATGAGTGGAATGTCACTTTTGCGTCCAGAACCTTGAATGAGTCTGAGCACAAATATGCAGTAATTGAAAGAGAGCTTCTTGCGTGCGTTTGGGCTGTTGAGCATTACAGGTTATATGTGTGGGGTAGTAAATTCACCCTTAGGACGGATCACAAACCGTTAGTAAATATTCTTTCCACTGGAGGGGGCTGGAACTCCACTGCCAGGATTGCAAGGTTGGCATCAAAGTTACAGGAGTACAACTTCAAAACCAAATATGTGCAAGGGAAGAAAAATGTTACAGCTGATTTCATTTCACGTTTACCTTGTGGTCATAATAATGTGAGTGTTACCAGAGAATGTGACTTTATAGTGGGTATTAACTATGTTGTTCCGTTGCAGTTCAAAGAAATCACGGAGCAACTCTGGGAGGAAAGCGAACAAGGTGATGACAGGTGGAGTGATCTTAAGAAATTTGTGATGCGAGGATGGCCGAAATAGAGTTACGTGAGGTCAGATTTGTTAACTTTCTTCAACATTTCGGAGGAATTAGAAATGGAAGGGAATTTGATTTTCAAATCAGGGAAGTGCGTTCCTCCAAAGGGAATGCAAGATGTCATACTGAACATAGCCCACAAAACTCATCCAGGTATTTCGTCTATGAAGCGTTTAGTCAGAAGCTACTTCTGGTGGCCTGGCATGGATAAGTTCATAGATCGTATTGTCAGGGAATTCAATGAATGCGTGTCCAGTGAAAAGATGCTAAAAGTGCATATTCCTCCCTTAAAGGCTGTCAGGTGGCCCGAGGAACCCTGGCAGAAGGTTGCTTTTGATATATCAGGCCCCTTTAACATTTTACCTGAAGGTTCCCGTTTTGCGTTGGTCATTATAGATTATCATTCCAAATGGCTAGAGGTCAAATTTGTTCCATAAGCCACCACAAGTGCTGTCATCAATTTCTTTAAAGAGGTTTTTGCACGAGAGGGTTGTCCCTCCATTTTAGTTACTGATAATGGAGTACAATTGACTTCGTCTGAAATGGAAGTTTTCCTTAAAAGTTGTGGTATGAGGCATAAATTCACGTCTCTTTATGAACCACATGAAAATGGACAAGTCGAGCGCTTTAATCGGGTGCTCAAAGGTTTTGTCACAGATTCCCTCAAACTAGGTGGTAATTGGTTGAGTGTTGAGAGAACAATTGTGGGTTTATCGCATTACTCCGCACTCCACCACCGAGATCAGCCCGTTCAAATAACTAAAGGGTAGGGATCCTGCTTCCAGTGTATGTCCATGGTGGTTCAGGGACAAGTGCACAGTTTTTGGTGCCGAAAAAGAGTGTGTACATGACACAGCTAAGAGGGTAGAAATGAAACAAAACAGAACAAAAAAATGGTACAATGACAAATGGATGACGAAAGCACACATGTTCAAGGTTGGTGATTGGGTCAGGATTTTGAAACCTGGCTTAGTAAGCAAAGGGTCCAACAAGTTTGGAAAAGCCATACAGATCAAGAAGGTATTCAGCAATAGTGTCATTACCCAAGATGACAAGGTCTGGAACACTAGGAGAATAGCAAAATGCCCTTTTGATTGTGTTCCACAGACATATAATTCTTGTGATGTAAACCACCCTACCGCAGACTTGTATGGTGGGCAAAATAATGAAACTGTTGCTTCTAGAGTTAAAGTATCTGACCGCTTTAGGCAGGTTCCTAAAATATTTAATGACTTTGTATAATCACGTACTTTGTCATTTCCCTTCTGTTCTTTCTTTATTTGATGAGGGGGATGTGTTGCATTCACCTTAATGTTCTACACATTCCTCCATCACACTCAGCTCTGCACTATTATTACATCACCCTTGCTGCATGCCTTCCTTGGCGGGCGCCTTGTATACTTTCATAATGTGTTCCACATTCTGCATGGATTTCTGACTGTATGTGTTCCACACTGTTTTCTCCAGTTGCACCTGGAGCTCAACCTGTGTGGACGTATTTGCAGTGCTGACAATAAATCTGCATTTTATTTCAAAATTGGATTTTGGATCATTTTAATAAGCACCCTAAAGATGACAGGCCCAACACCATCCCAATGCAATGTTACATCTATAAAAATATGTATATATTTATGCAAATTCATAATTTGGGAATTGAAAAGAGAAATGACAGACTTGAATTCAATCAGTTTGACACTTAAGTTGGACTTAGGCACACTAATGACTTTGTGGATCAGACCTACAGTTTGGAAGCACACAAGGGCAAATGAAGTAAACAGTTTCAAGTTTCTTGAGGCAAGAGTGGGCAAAACAATTGACACTGAAACGCACAAGCATCCCTGGCAGAGACTGGGTTAGTAAGTTACTTTAGATCATCTGGGACACAATGATAGGTCAGTTTTTACTTTTGCAAACAGTTTTAATCCAAACCACCAGTATATTTAAGGCATTGGAGACAAGCCAGAACTACAACTCCCAGAATGTTTTGGCTGTTACATGTAAGCCCAGGACTGGAGGATTTTGACCATGATGATCTGAGGTCATCTGGTATAATATGGTGCAGGACAGCATCACATGTGTTCATGAATGAGGTGACAAGGTGAGGGCACCTACACCAGATGTATGCATAGAAGTGTGTCTGCACTCCTTTGCCACAGGTTTCTTGACATTATGAATCCATTTTAGTGTTCCTACACTGGCTGTCTCCATTTCAGTTTGTCTACAGTGAATGTGTACACAGAACACAGAAACTCTAGATGTGCCATATCATTGGAGTGCATTATACACCCTATTTACAAAGGTATTTTCAGCCCTAAAACTATTCTGACACCAAACATACTTCATTTACACCTGCCAGGAACTAACAAAAGGATTTCTGGTTGTGGTAAATAGATTTACTACTGTAGATTGTTACAATATGATTGCTGAGAAATCTGCACTATTAACTGACTTACTGTGTATTTGTTAAGTGAACATTCGTTCTGAAGGGTATCTTGGCCCTAGAATAACAGATGTTTGTTTTTACCCAATTTAAAAGTATTAATTTTATCGATTTAAGAAGGATGAGTGGATCTTTCAGGGTTGACATCTGTGGCTTTATGACTAGGATTTTGTCTCAGTTAAAATTAAGTTTGTCTTAAGTTTAACTTAAGACCAAAACTTAAGTTTAACTGAGACAAAATACTAACTTTAGTACTCCTAATTGCCTTCTGTGAATACCGAAAGTCATAAAGTTAGGATTTTGTCTCAGAATACTTTTGTGAATCGGGCCCATAGTATTTAAAACGAAAGACGAATCCATTAAAAAATGAATGCCCCCCAAAAAATGTAAAAATACAACTGTAGAAAAAAGGCTCCAACGACGCAGTCCTCTCAATAAGGAAACCCTCAAAAACCCAAAAATTAGTTAAAAAAAAAAACGCTCCAACAAACCCGAAAAATAAAAGGAAATGTAAAAAAGTAATTTGTTTCAAAGAAACAAAATACATTTTCCTTTTATAAAAAAAACGAGTCTTCAGCACTATACCTTAACGAAACGGGAAACCTGCAACAACAAAAAAACAACACCCTCCCTCAATAACATATACAAACCTACAAACATTAATTACAACATTAAATACAACGTAACATAATTAAACATCACATAACTAACACTATATAACACTCTACTACTCTTCAGAACTACGTCAATCACTTCAAACACTAAACTACCAAAACAACACCAAACTACACAAAATGGGATCATTTAACACCCTAACAAGTCTAACTACAATACTTCTACCTCCCACCGCCCTGAAATTACCTTAAAAGTAAATTAAATCAAACTTACCTTAAGCGATGAAACACAGCTCCCAACCGCAAGGTTCCATCTTCCAAAATGATCTAAAAATGAAACAGATAGACAAAAAAATGAGCAAATAGAAAAAAAAATGGCCGCGTAATAAAAATGAAAAAAAGACGACCTCCACATAGAAAAAAATTGAGAAATAATTTAAAAATGAAATATATAGTTTTATATTTTGAAAAAACAATATAAAAATATACACAAAATGTAAAATATCTATTAAATATTATATTAACACAAACCATAAAATATAATATTTAATATATATTAACATATATATTTCTTTGATGTACTTACTTTCAACATATAACATGACAAGAAAAGTATTGTGAATGTGCAAACAATATAACAATGTTTAAGTAAAAAAATATGATACAAAATATATATTCTTTAAAAAAAATTGTAAATGATTTAATATATTGACTATTATTTTTTTTAAATAATGATATTTAATATATGAAATAATTAAAACAAAATCTACAAACTATTGCAATGTAAGATATATGTTATATAATTTTATTACAAAAATAAAATTATCTAAAATATATTAAAAAACGTAAAAACATATGTACTAAAATGTTTACTTTTCTTTAAAATAAATGATAAATAATAAAAATCTAAAAGTCTATAATGAAAGTACTGTAAATATACTTATTTTACTACTACATAACTATGCTTGCATAAAAATGTATAGTTCAATAAGGAGAATTGCTGTTTCTAGGGGAAGGTGTGTAAACTGTTATTTTTTTAAAAGTCAGAGAGACTTGTACTTGGTGCCCTCACACACCCCGAAGGATGTCATGCTTCATCATAGGGTGGTGCTCCTTGTTGGGCCGGCGCTGCAATGCCCTACGGGTCCCCCGAAGGGTCACTTTGGCAGAGATCTTTTGTTTGTCAAGCCGTAAGGTGTGTGCGAGTCAGTATTGATTCTGTGCGAGAGAGGTGGTGAGTGGTGGGTTAAAATTGACTAGGGGGTATCCAAAGCATGTGATACTTGTAAAAAACGTTCACCTGTGCTAGACTCAATCAACTACTTGGATTGCATTACATGTTTGTCTGTCCTTCCCCCTTTTTACCATGTATTGTCTTACTTTTTGACTCCGACTGTGTCACGGGTCAACCCTGGATTCAAAGTCCGTACACTGGACTACGGCCCACTACCTAGGGACCGCATATGGTGTGTATAGCCTAATACACCATCTACACAACCAATTGTGTTACTTCTTAATTGTCTTTTCTGTGTACCCTTCCCTTCTTGTCGCTTTAAATTGGACCGTTTTCTAGGTCCTCCTAGTTGCACTACCTCAATTGACGAGGCCACTCTCCATTCACTTACTATTAACTTTTCCACACCATTTGTTATTGAAGAAGCACTAGGGATCTCCTCCTGAGACCATGTGAAGCGCGAAACATGTCGACCTACTGCTTTTCACTTTAATAACACTACTTGATTTCAGCTACTAAGGGCCATAACTACCCCTGAGCAGCACTTAACCTAATGGTTTTTTAACCATGACAGAGGGGTCCCCTTTTTTAAATCTACTCACTTTGGATACCCCCTATTTATTTATTTATAAAGTTTTCTATAGTGCGAATATGACCCTATTGGGTATCAGAGCGCTTTATATGAGTATAAATAAGCATCTAACATGATCACCTATATAAATGGAAGTAAAAAGCCTTGAGCATACATAACTTACTACGCTTGTTCTCAAAGATAGTCATCAAGAAAAGACCAGGAATCATAAAAGAGTCACAGGTATGGATACAATCAGTATACATAAAGGAGATAGCTTACGGTAAAAACTTGTTAATCAGAAATGATTTTACTGAATGACGCAGTAGATGAAATTAGGCGAACGTCCGTTGGCAGAGAGTTCCATATCTTTGGTGCTACACCCGAGAAAGCTCTGTATCCAGTTTTCTTTTTATGGAACCGCTGTGGTTTCAGTAGCAGGGATCTCGCACTTCGCGATTGTCTGCAACCCCCCCGATTTTTCTAGTTTTTGGGCCAAATATCTGGGGGTATTGAAATGTAGGGCTTTGTGTGTCATGCATGCTATCTTTAGTTGAATTCTTGCCTCATAAGGGAGCCAGTTCAGGGATTTTAGAGCGGAGGAGATGTGTTTGTTTCGTTTTGTACCGGAGACAATTCTGGCGGCCGCATTGAGGGAGGCTCTTAGAGGGGCCAGTTTGTATCTAGGTAGGACACATATAGTGGGAATACCGTAGGCCAGTCTGGGAAACACAAGCACTTGAACTGCATGCTTGAAGTCCTCCTGTGGGAGGAAAGGTTTGAGTTTCCGTAGCATGCTCCTCTGATAATTCGCTCCTTTGGTGACCGTACTGATGTGATTCTGCATATTCAAGTGTTTGTCTAATGTAATTCCCAAGGATCTAGCAGAATCTATAATGTGAGGAGAGCAGTTGAGTGCAGTAAGAAGTTTCATCCAGAGATCAATTTTGGGAATGTTATGAGTAGGAATTCGGTTTTGGCGGCATTGAGCATGAGATGATTGTCGGTGAGCCAAAGATGAGTATTTTGTAGAATAGAGTGGAGGGATATGATGTCATATGGGGAAGAGATTTTGAGATACAATTGCGTGTCATCAGCATACATGTGATAATGAAGGTTAGCAGATTTTAAGGAATCTGCTAGTGGTTCCAAGAATAAATTGAAGAGAATAGGTGAGAGGGCGGATCCCTGTGAAACACCCAGTATGACTGCGGAAGGTTTCGATAGTGATTGGTTCATCTTGACTTTTTGGGTTCTGTTGTGGAGGAATGAGGCAAACCATTGCAATATGACCCCTGATATGCCCATCCTTTTTTCAAGTAGGGACAATAAACCATCATGTTTAACAGTGTCAAAGGCAGATGATAGGTCAAGTAGTGTCAGAAAGCATGATTCATTTGAATCCAACATTTTTAGTATGTCATCCACCACATGCGTGAGTGCTGATTTAGTGCTGTGACCATGACGGAATCCTGACTGGTGTTGGTTGAGAAGTAGGAAATTGTCTATAACGTTACAGAGTTGGATCTGTTCACATTTTTCCAGGAGTTTCGCCAGAGTGGGGATGTTGGAGATAAGACGGTATATGTAAGGAGCTGAGCAATCAGTGTTATGTTTTTTTAAAGTGGGGATTACCTGACCGACTTTTAGACAGTCAGGTATGGTACCTTGACGTAGGGAGGTGTTTACAATCTTGGACCATAGTGGGAGGATCATGGCTTTAATCTTTTTGAAGATAGTCGGAGGTAGAGGGTCAATGAAGTTTTTAGAAGGATTTAAGGATGAAAGGATGTTGAAGAAATCATTATCATTGATTGATGTGAAAGTGTGCCAAGAGGCGTTGTTTTTGGGGACCTGCCTGGGAGGATCACTCCGTTCACCAAGCTGGATGGAGTGTGGAAAGATGATTGGAGTAGCAGGGAATAGTACCTTTGCTGATTGAAGTTCATTCTCGATATTTGTAGTTTTCTCCAGGAACTAGGCAGCTATTTCTTCACAATTTGGGAGAGGGATGGCTCTCGCGTTAAGCGGATTTGATATATTGTGTGATTGTTGTTTGATGATTTCAAATTGTTTTTTGGGTCAGTTTTTTGCTTGGTCAAGTTGAGTTTTTAAAAAGTTAGCTTTCGCTTTTCTTATCCTACTGTTGTATGTGTACTTTGCTGATTTTAGGCTTTTTAGGAGTTCCAAGGAGGGAGAGGATCTCCAAGCTCGTTTAGCTGATCTTAGAATGCGTCTTTCTGAGTTCAAGTTGTCAGTGAACCAGGGCTTGGAGACTATAGTGGATATATAATTTTTTTGAAGGGGGGTGAACGAGTCAAGAGCTTCCACTATGGTAGTGTGGTAGAAGTCTGTGAGGCCATGGATATCATCGATGTCAGCCTGAGGGATCAAGGTGATGTAACAGTGGTTGGATAAGTCATTAAGGTTTATGTCTCGTAGATTTCTTTTCCATTGTTGTATTTTCTTCGGTTGTGCTCTCTTCTGGGTCACCCTTAGATCGATGAGGAAAGTGATTCGGTAATGGTCGGTCCAATCACAGGGGCTAATGGATTCCAATGTGATGTTATCTGTCTTTGAGATTATAAGATCCAGAGTCTCGCCCTTGATGTGAGTCGGGCTGTCACAGATTTGGGTCAACTCATGGTCTGATATAAAAGACTTCAAGCTGTTTACTGCCTGGTCCTTCGGGTCGTTCCAGTGCAGGTTAAAGTCTCCGAGGAAAATCTGGGAAACTTGAGAGTTATCATTGGTTGTGATGATCTCCATGATTTGTTCGATGAATGGCAGATTGTCACCGGGCGGGTGGTAGAATGCGTGTAGCTTACAACTGAGCTTATTATTGCTAGTGATGTTGATTCCCAGATATTCACATTCAGGCAGGATGGTTGTTTCTGCCTGAGACACTGCAAGAGTGTTCCGGTATAAGCAAGCTATTCCCCCACCGGATTACTTGGGTCTATCTAGTCGAATGATCTTATGACTAGGGGGGACTAGTAGGTCTATGATAGGGTGAGAAGAACTGTTTAACCAAGTTTCTGTGAGGATAGCAATGTCAGGTTTGTGTGTAAGGATGAGATCGTAAATATCGGCCACATGTTTTTTTGCTGATCTGCAATTGAGGAGCATACATTTCAGTTGATTATTGGTATGTGGCGAGGCTTCCCGCGATAAGATAATGCGCTTGAGGTTATCCTCGTTTACCGTTCTCTGTTTGTAGCTAGGTTCTCGGAAAGGGTTAGCCTGGATGGTTTGGATTTGATCCAGTTTGGCCTTGTTGGTATATTTCTGGGAGGGGGAGGTGAGGAGGAGGTCGTGGATATCCATGTCAGATAGATCTTTGCTCAACCTCATAGGTTGGGAGGAGGCGTTGGGGAAAGGTATAGTTTTCAGAACAAGATTGGGAGTGTGGGGGACGTGGTATGGTGGCGTATCTGTTTGGGAGTTGGTCTGAGTCCTCGTGGTACTATTGGGTCTATGAGTGAGCCATAGCTCAGAAGTGATGGATGTGAGTCTATGTAGAGCTTCCTTGAGATGGAGCAAGATATGAGAGATCTCGTTAAAGCGCGTCTCCAAATAGGTATGCATACAAGTATTTATTGTAGGCTGGAAGGCGTGTTCCAAGTGTGATGGGCAGTCACTATAGGATCCATGTGAGTGGAGAGACCATATGAGAGAACTGGTTGAATGGAGAGGCTATTGATGGGAGTCTGGGGTACTTGTAAATCGGGGCAGTTTTGTCGGAGGCCTGGCTGAGTATTAATGTATGCTAGGGGATGGGTCGTAGTCGGACTGATTAAGGAGTGGTTGGGGGAACTGGGGGGCCTCAGGTTAGATGAGTGAATGGATATAGGTTTGGTTAAATCGGTCGCACAGATATGGAATGGATTACATGTGGTTGCATCACTGGAGGACGCAGGAGAAGGGAGAGAGAGCTCATGTCAGGGAAAGGGTCCAGTGTTGGTGGGATCTGTGCCAGTCGTGGAAAGCTTCTCAGGCTCTGTCAGTGAGGAATGTTCTGGGATGGGTCTAGTAGCAGAAAAGGAGGGGTAGTCATCTCTGGAGACTGGCGATAGTCTGAGAGAAGTTGTAGTGGATGTGGGCGTTGAAGGGAGTGAGAGTGCTTCATTGAGGTCACTAGAGTGGTTTTGGGAGGGAAGAAGGGTTTTAGTGTTTACCATTTTCTTGAGGGTAGGGAAGATCTTGTCCACTATTGTCAGTTTTTCATTTGAGGATTGTATTAGTATGTTCCCGTTGTTGTATATAGATATGGTGGCCTCCGCCCTGCATAAGATAAGTAAGTAAGTAATTTTATTATGCATGATTAATTAAAACCTTTGCATACATATAACAATAAAAGCTTTTTTATTCCAACTCAATAAATAAAGCAGTGTTAGAAAAAAAAAAGAGAGAAAGAAAAAAAAATAAGACCATTGGTAAACGTTGTTTAAAATTACACAATTTGGCATTATACTCGTCAGTAAGTCTAAAGTGCTTGTGCATCAGAGAAAGCTGCGCTGACAATAGTTTTCCTGAGTTGAGCAGCCGTCATTATCCAGCGTAGTAAAGTGCATTGTTTTGCGCACATAGCCATCGTTGATTTAAAGTACTGGTGTGACTGTAAGGTGCTGTTGTCAGGTTTTTGGGTCTAGCCTCGAGGGATGCCTGGTGCAGCTACATTTTATGGCCAGTGTCCGCGTCCGGCATGTTTTTGAGTCTTCTGGTTACTGTCTCAAAATTTTTTATGAGCCAGTAGTTTAGCTGTACCTCAGCTGGATTGAAGCACAGCTTAACTGCCTGCCTACAGGTCCGGGCGCCGTGCAGCTTAAAAATGGTCGTAATAAGTTGCTTCTTATGTCCTTTAAGTTAGGGCAATTGCAGATGACATGAATAATGTCCTCCTTCCCACTTCCTCATAGGCAACAGGGCTGCGGACCTCCTCCTCTTTCCCATGGTGGAAGATGTGGGATGATCGGGATGACCCCTAGTCGTAACTTTAAAAAATGTTCCTTCGTCCTTATTTTGACTCCTATTTTCAAATAAGATTGCGGTTTGAGTACTTCATAATCACTGAGCATTATCCAGCCATGTGCCCTTTTAGCAAGCATTTCCTTGTCTTCTAAGACAGATACCATTTGTGTTGCTTTAATCACAATTTTTTTGAAGGATAGGTGATCTGTTGGAGTTCCCCAAATGTCCAACAATCCCAGTACCTTAAGGGAGTCAAACAAATATTCCCTGGCTGGTGATTTTCCGTGGCGAAGAAACTCGATCCAGAGATGGGAGTTTAGGGATCAAGCCTCAGCGCTACAGATCTTGTGCCAACATTTTAAGTACGAACCCCTTCTTTCCACCTATTGCTTTTGGAGCCCAAATTCTAGCCGTATTTGGGCCGGTGAAACATATTTTGGTAGGTGGAAAATTGCTCTGTACGAATTAGCTATTACTGTGTCCAGTGTTGCAGCATCTTTGCCTTTGAGAGATTCGCTCCCATATGTTAATGTCGGCTGCAACTTTGCACGCAGCACCTGCAGTAAGGGGTCGAGTGTTAGGTCGGGCAACATTTTCTTCAATGGTTTCATCGATAGGTAGGTCATAATTCCCTTTCTCCACAGGGACTCCAGCTGGGGTTTAAATGAACTTTTGTGATCCAGAAGTATTCCAAGATATTTGTAGCTGTGTATCTGATCCAGACTTTGCCCATCTAAATACCAATTGATTTTTTTCTTTTTATGATAATTTACTGCCATGATTTTAGTTTTCTTAAGATTTATTTGTAGGGCATTCCATTGTGAGAAGCTGTTTGTCGTATTCAAGAGATGTTGAAGGCCGATGGGGGTCCGGCTTATCAGCACGAGGTCGTCCGCGTTTAACAGATTTGACAATGGCATGTTCCCCAGTTTTGGAGCGTGTGATGTGGACCTATCCAGTTCCCCTGGGAGATCAGCTAGGAAAAGGTTGGAAAGCAAAGGCGCTAAGACGCACCCTTGCTTTAGCCCTTTAGAGGTCGCGATTAATTTGGAGAGGTGTGTCCCTGCGCCTAATTTGATCCTGATCCAAGAAACAGTATGTAACATTTTGAGCCGATCCAGGAGTGGTTTTGGTATCCCCCAACTTTCCAGTTTTTGCCAAAGTTTAGCTCGGTCGACATGGTCGAAGGCAGCAGTATAGTCAATAAAACAAAGAAATAGGGGAGTTTTTGCCTCGTTAGCTGTGTCCATTAACAAGACTAATGCCATGATGTTGGTTGTGGTTCCTTGGCCCTGGCAGACCCCAGTTTGGTTTATAGGAATAATAGAATTTTCAGACGCCCAAGATGTCAGTTCATCCAAGATTGTGCCTGCGTAGTACTTTGCCTCTACGTCAATGAGAACTCTCCCTTCGCCCTGTTTAAAAATTGGGCTGATGATTGAACATTTCAGGACTCCGGGATTATAGTTGCACTGTTTATGTCCTGTTTGTACAACATTGGGGAAATGCCGTTGGGGCCAGTGTCACCCGCAGGTCTGCCCCTGGCTATTTGTCTCTTTATCTGAGTTGCTGTTGGACCATAGCATTCCTCTTTGACGGATGATAAGTGGTCTAACCCTACTACTGGGTCACTCCACTGATGATTTTGCGTTTTCCTGTGGGAGCCGTGTTGCTCTGCAATACTGGGGTTTTGCGTCATTTCTTCCCTGTTAATGTCGCCTCTATACCTTCTCGCATTTCCCATTTCCTTGTCCGCTTCTTCTTCCTTTTGCACTTTGTTGTTAAAATGGTTGAAGAGGTAGTCTACCCAGACAGCCTCTGTTATGTTAGAGTTTATTCCAGGATGATTTGGTCGCTTGATTCTGTTTATTGTTTGCCAAACCTTGGCACTGTTTTTTTGTTTGGTATCGTGGAGTAGCTTGGCCCATAGTTCATCATTCTTTGATCTTTTTTTTCTTCCCATTTATTTCTTTTTATTAGTGCCTTCACTTTCCAGAGGACACATTGCAGGTCCAGGTTTTGTGGGGTTTTGCGAAGCTGCCTTAATGTTTGATTTATGGTACGTTTGAGTTTTTTTGATTCTGGGCTGGTTGTCAGCCGTGTTAAGGTATCTGCCGATTGTCCTGACTTTGTCCCTATCCCTGTCGCGAGTTTCCCACCAAGGGTCGTGATGAAGCTTTCCCATGCTCTCACTGGTTGAACTGATGTATCTTTCCCTTGGTTGTATAATGTTTTAGCAGTAACTGATATTGTATACATTGGTTGGATGAGAGGCAATACTTAGACACAAAATAATCTAATACACACGAGCACATCAATAACAGACAGTTTGCAATTATTCGTTTCTGGTCTTTTTTATTCTCTGATGTGCTTCTTAAAAATAGAACCAGCCAACGCGTTTCACCCAAACATGGGCTTCTTCAGGGCAATAGGGTAGAGGAATAATATGTATCCTCAGATGCTGAGTCAGGAAAGATAAAGCGAGTCCTAGGCGCATAGGTGAAGCTCATGGTAAAGCGATGTCCTATGAGTATAAATAATATGAAGTATTTCAAACGATAAGAACCCCGTATATTCGAGGAGCCGTGTCCGGAAAACGTCCTGCTTTTTTTTTTTTTTTTTCTCTCACTATCCTGCTGGTCACGTTTTATACTCATAGGACATCGCTTTACCATGAGCTTCACCTATGCGCCCTAGGACTCGCTTTTATCTTTCCTGACTCAGCATCTGAGGATACATATTATTCCTCTACCCTATTGCCCTGAAGAAGCCCATGTTTGGGTGAAACGCGTTGGCTGGTTCTATTTTTAAGAAGCACATCAGAGAATAAAAAAGACCAGACACGAATAATTGCAAACTGTCTGTTATTGATGTGCTCGTGTGTATTAGACTGTTTTGTGTCTATATATTGCCTCTCATCCAACCAATGTATATAGCTATATTTATGGTCTACAAGCAGCAAACCATTTGAGGTGGGCAATATTTCTTACAATTTGTGACTAGATCTGGTGGTGCAGTCATCTATGACCCAGCTGCTTGTTCTTCCTTTTTCCAGTAACTGATATTGCTTCAATGTTGTTAGGGTTGCACCCTATTCGTTTAAGGTTTGAGGTCCCTTCTATGTCAGTGGATTTGCATGCCTCAAGTGAGAGGGCTGTGTTTGCTTTTGACGTCACTTCCTGGGGTAGGTGATCACTGTGCTCTTTGTCGCCTATTCTGAGGGTGGCGATTTTATTGAACATGGTTAGGGTTACTAACGTAAAATCTAGATAGGGGCATAAGGGCTAAGGAGAAATAGATAGCTTGAGACCATGGGGTGTTTTCTTGGTATAGGTAATTCGCAGCATGGAGTATAGTATATTCCTCCATTGGGCTCATTTTTTTGTGTAAAAAATGAGGTCATTGGTTAGTGCTCCCTTGCTAGAGCAGAAGTATATGTCTGAGATAAGTGTGTGAGGGTAAGTTTTGAGTAACCAGTTTTTAAATCGTTTTGCTGCATTTTTCGAGAGAGTAGGATGATATTTTATGGTGAAGGCATTGAGGCCCATGGGTTGCAATTTTGTGTCCATTGTTTAATGAGATAGGGAACTACCTCAAGGTAGGTAAGACCAAGGAGGGGCTAATGACAGATATCCAAAACCATGGGGTGGAGAAAGGTAGGACCGATGTAGTGGCTAAGAATTTGAGAGTCTACCGTTGTCTGTAGTGTAGCTGTTAGAGAGTTTTTTATCTTTATTTACTTGGCTAGGTAAGATGGTTGCAATAATCTCCTTAAATGAAGTCCTCTTTTCTTTTCTATCACTGAGGTTGAAGATTTCAGTCCTTTGTCTGTTTCTTGGAAGTATCCATTTTGTAAGAGGAGAGCCTTGTGTTAAAGCGAGAGGGAGACTTGATTTCCAAAAAATAGAGTTCAAGCCCCAGATGGAGTAAATCCTCTCCAGGGCCAGGAGTTTCAGCCCGTGTTAAATATACTGTGCCCGATAACTGCAGTGCAATTGCACCATAGTGGGCGGGGCCAAAATCACAGTTACAGCGTCTGCCGGATACACTGGCCGGTATCCCGTTTTTGTGATAATCCCAGCTGCTGCTGCATGGGCGAGCCAGTGGTGGTGTAATTCTGCCGCGTGTAAGGAAGCGTCTAAGATTGGAAGCAATCAGCTTAGACAGGGCGCACTCACCCGCTCGCTTCTCGTTGATTCACCGCTGGCAGTGGCGACTTGTCAGGGCTGGTCGTTCCCCCGGTCCATTCCCAGAGGAGTGCCGCTATTGAGGATATCTCCGGTGGAGGACCTCACGTCCCGGGTCTCTCAGGCACTGTTCCTGGGCACCAGCCCTGAACAATGAGGTGCCTGTCCGTCGCCTCCTTCCATCAGTCGCGGTCCGTGGATGAGCCACTCGGAAGGAGTCGGAGCGAGTCAGCAGTCTCGATCCTGTCTCATCTCGGTGCTTGCCTTTTTCCGTGATTGCTCGTATTAAGAGGATGGCAGGGCATCCACAGGGATATCCACCGGCTGGTGATCCCTCGCCCAAGAGCCTCCTCCTAGAGCTCTGTTGCGGCGGCCATCTTGCTTATCAACATAGTCAATTTTAACCCACCACTCACCACCTTTCTCCCACAGAATCAATACTGACTCGCACACACTTTACGGCTTGACAAACAAAAGATCTCTGCAAAAGTGACCCTTCGGGGGACCCGTAGGGCATTGCAGCGCCGGCCCAATGAGGAGCACCACCCTATGATGAAGCATGACATGAGTGTGTGAGGGCACCAAGTACAAGTCTCTCTGACGTTTAAAAAAATGACAGTTTACACACCTTCCCCTGGGAACAGCAACTCTCCTTATTGAACTATTCATTATTCGGGAGCATGAGTCGCTGGACCTTCATTTAGCTCTGTGTCCCCCCTCTTTTTTTTCTCATTTGCATCAAAATGTACCATTTTTCAAAACTGTTTAAAAAAATATATGTACTTAAAAATATATTTGTAATGTTCTAAATGTACATTACAAATATATGTTAAAATGTTTTATGCTTTATAATGTATTCTGAATAACATCAAAATCTGTTAATTTTGTCTCAATATTTAAAAAAATTGTATAATAAAACTGAATAAAAACAATTTAATTGCGAACAACTAAAATAAATAAAAAAATTTAAATAAAAATGTTAACAATAAAAACTGACATACGTCTCCTTTTTTATTTTTTATTTACATATAAAGTCTAAGGAAATGCTATATAATATACCATAAAAAATTACAATTCCAACTCCAAACCAACTAAACTCTGGAAAATTGCTGGATAATAAACTATAAATAATTACTATTCCAACTCCAAAACCAACTAAACTCAGGGAAAGTGCTGGATAATAAACCATGAAAAATTACTATTCCAACTTCAAACCAACTAAACTCAGGAAAAGTGCTGGATAATAAACCATGAAAAATTACTATTCCAACTCCAAACCAACTAAACTCAAGGAAAGTGCTGGATAATAAACCATGAAAAATTACTATTCCAACTCCAAAACCAACTAAACTCAGGGAAAGTGCTGGATAATAAACCATGAAAAATTACTATTCCAACTTAAAACCAACTAAACTCAGGGAAAGTGCTGGATAACAAACCGTAAAAAGTTACTATTACAACTCCAAATCAACTGAAATCAGGGAAAGTGCTGGATAATAAACTAAAAATAATTACTGTTCCAACTCCAAAACAAATAAACTAAGGAAAGTGCTGAATAATGTAAACATTTTAAACATATAAAAATTTAAAAAAATTCCAAAACTATGATAAAAACATACATTTATACAAATATACACAATTTTATCAAATTTAAAAATTTAAAACAAACCTTTCCCAAAAATGATTTAAAACATTGAAAAAAAAACATTTAAAAATAAAATAAAAGCCTACATATTATAAATTACAATATTTAAAGAAAAATTTAAATTGAAAGAAAAAATTAGGTTTTCTCTTCTTACAAAAATTATATAAATTAACATTTTTAATTCTAAATTTCCCTAGATTTTTTATAAAAATGTAAATTTCCAGTTTTTTCCAAATTTAAGATTTTTAAAAAATTATTCATATTTTAAACATTTGTAAAACAAATACAATAAAACATTATATATACATAAAAATAAACATGTACTTAATAATTTTTATATTATTTACGTGAAAATATTTACACCTAAAAAAACTTACATTTTTTTAAAAACCTTAAATTTTTAATTTGTAATTTAAGATTTATTTTTTATTTTTCATAAATATATATTTTTTTAAATTTAAAAATGTAATTTAAACAAACATTTTTAAATTACTCTCCACCCTTATCCCCTATAAACCCAACATCCCACTCCTAAAATTCTACATAAAATTAAAAAAAAATAATACTTAAAACAAATATTTTTAAATTACTCCCCACCCTTATTCCCTATAAACCCTACATCCCGCTCCTAAAAATAAGTGAAAATACAATAAAAACATACATTTTAACATTAACAAATAAATGTATACATATAAAATAAGTACTACTAAAATATTAAAAACAGAATTTAAACATTAAACATAAACAAAAAAATACAAATAGTCGATATTATTTACAACAATATTTTTTACATCAATATTTTCAAAATCGATTTTTCTAAAGTACACAAAAATTGATATTTTTAACAACGAAAAAACGTACCTCAATATTTTACACGATTGATATTCTTGACTCGATATTCATGCAAATCGATATTTCTCCATCGATATTCTGTCTCTTCACCATGTGTGTAGGATATGATGCTGAGGCCATGGGTTCTGACGATGTCGGCCAGGGGCATCTTGCAGATGTTGAACAGGGTAGGGCTGAGGGATGAACATTGCAGAAGATGCTCTTGGGTTCAGACGTGAAGGGAGGTAGGCGGATTCTCTCTGTTCATCCTGTGAGAAAGGAGGCTATCCAGTTGAGGGTGTCTCCCTGAATCCCGATGTGGTGGAGTCTCTTGATGAGGGTGTGGTGGGATACCATGTCGAAAGCTGCTGAGAGGTCGAGGAGGAGCAATGGTGCTGTGTCTCCTTGGTCAAGGAGGGTTTTGATGTCATTGTTGGCGGTGATCAGGGCAGTGTCGGTGCTGTAGGTTGAGCAGCAGGCAGGTACTCTCAGGCCTACAACCCATTTTGGAGCAAACTCAAGTTCTACAACTCTCTGTAAACATGGGTTTGTGTCATAATCTATGGGTGGGTGCATTAGAAAGCCCACGCACCACGCATGAAATGCCCCATGACACAGAGTAATGCAAGGCAGTGTAATGCGCTGCATTATTATTTATTTTACAAAGCAAAGCAAATTGACATTTGCATTGCTTTGTAAATTTCAAAATGGACTTTGCGTTGGGCCTGCGTCAAAAAATGACACAAACCAGGCACACAAAACCTTTGAAAATCTGGGCCTAAGCATGAAAAGACCTGAAGGGGAGGCAGCTGCTAATCCTAGATGCACAGGAGAGGGGGCATGTTGTCTTGCCTTCTCTGTCCTGCCCTTCCTGGTCTCCTGTCTGGCTTTGTTGCTGCTGTGCATATTGAGGGGCCAATCGAAGAGTTGCACATTGTTTACACAATACACATCGGTGCTTAAAATTGCTGCCTAGAAAACAATGAAACAGAGATTAAAGGTGATGATGGTGGCAAATGGACAAAAATGTTTCTTTGGATGGGGTGGGGAGATGCAGTCAGATTTCTTAAATAAAAAGAGCCACACCATGGAAAACGCTCTTCAGTGGCGATGGGACTTTGGGACCCTGCTGAGCAGAGAGCCGCCTCTGTTGTAAGGACATGTGAGTTTGAGTTCTTGGACTGTAGTCACAACGTCTCATTCTCGCAAAGAAATATAACATTCATTCAGTGGGCTAGAGGTCAACAGGAAGTTTTAACTGTATGATTTGAAAGCTGAGATGTCAACATACAATCCAGGAATGTGCGTCAGTTTGTGAGCCATGTAGCTCATGTTTGTTTTTGATGGCGATGAGCACCAACACTGCCTTGAGATGGTTCAGACTGAGATGGGAATCTGGCATCCTGTTTTTGTTTTTGGTGAGGCAGTTAATGTCCTTTCTAGACTTCAGGTACACCTAGGAGTCTTTTACATGCCCATGAACCGCCATGTTATCTGTGTAAGCCAGGAGCACCCCAAGGGTTCACCTAGAGAGTGATGGCTGGAGGATAGAGACAGGTTGCACAGTGAGAATGCGGAGCTCACTATTGTCTGAAATAAGGCGAGTGTCACTGACCATTCAATGGTTGCCTTTTCTGCTGCCACATTTTGGCCTTCAGCCAGACTGGTCACCTTAGACACCGTGAGTCTTATTTATGAGGCCCTTACACTTTCATTGCGTCACTTTTTGTGACGCTGTGGTGGCGTAAAAAGTGTGCCACACTACGCCATATTTATAAACTGACGCATCAAGTCAGATGCGTCACTTTGTAAACCCCTGCGCTATATTATACCTGTTATAATGTATAATGTATGTAGGGTGGGAATTCCGGCACAGAAAAGGCTCCCAGAAGTGTCGCAGTGAAATCAATGAGATGTCATGGGGCCACTTCTATGGCCTCACTGCATCAAACCATTACGCCTTCTTGAAGCAGGCATAAGTGGGGATGCAGGCCTTTTCACATGGGGCTTCCCCCATGTGAAATGACACATTGCTGGAGTTGCATCTGTTTCCAGACACACTCAAGCGATGCGCCATCTTTGCGCCAACAGATACTTGAGGATTCCTGCCGTATCTGTCAATCCTTGCGACATTGAGCTTTGTACAGTAAATACGGCGCATCCATGATGTCGCACGGAGGGTGCACTGAAAAGTGTTGCATCGCTGTTTTACTGCTGCGATGTGACACTTTTCATAAATAAGGCCCTGTATATGCACTCGTGCTCTCGATGAAGATGACATTTTTGATGAGTCTATAACACTTATTCTGGATTAATGGCTCCACTAGATGTCTCAATCCAGGTGTGTCTACATTGGATCTGTACATATCAGTGAGAGATGGGACTCGGGGGAGGTTCTCTGACACCAAAGAGGGTGCAGGATAAGGAGAACAGAGCTGGGGCAGGACATGACCTGGTCTGACTGCTTCAACGCTGCACAAACCCTTCACCCTCAAACCTCTCCTTTGGTCCTTGCAGTTCTAAAGAAAATATTGATTCACTCACATTTATGGGTTTCATTGATGATCAGTGGGGAGCTGCTTCTGTGCCAACCTCCATTTCAGTGCAGGCCAAAAAAAGAAAAAAGACTTTTTAAAAATGAGTATCAATATAAAGAAAAGCTACCGAGCTCTGAATAAAATGCTTTAGGAACTGAGCAATTCTAGTAGAGTTTTCTTTCTTGCCATAATACACGAGCGAGACCCCTCTGAAATGGGGCGCGGTGGGGGCGGTTCTGCTTTTATAGAAATCTCTGAACCAGCTCTTAATACCGCCTCCCACCACCAATCAAGAGCTGCTTGTTTCATATTTCTTTTCAAGACGCTTCTTTCCCAGAGCTTCTCGCACACTATTATTTTTCCAGCATGACATGGGATTAAAATCAATATGTGATTTTAATAAAAGATTGCAGGGAAAGTGCTGTATTGTATTGCATGGAAGGGGCATTATAAAGAGCCTACGAGGCACCATGTTCACGTGGTGGATAAGGTTTTCATGTTGTGCGTTGGACCAGACTTGTGCTTGTGTATGTTTTTAGTTTCTGCGCCTTGGTGTACAGCGCAGGGTAAGGAGTAGGCCTGGGTACAATCTTTAATTATGCCGCAGTAATCCGAGGAGTTTCAGTAATCTTGCCTTACTCTTGCTCCGCAAAAAAAATTACCGAAAATTATGCAATTATGTCCATTCGCATAATTTTGAGTAATTTGCAGCAAAAATTATGTAGTAATGATGGCAAGTCTCAGTCAGTTGAAAGGTTTATTGTTGTAGACTACAAAGCTGGCAGGTCCATCCATCACCAAGTCCAGCAATAACTGAATTAACAACCAACACTACTTATACATAAACATCCTAAGAACACACAGCTCCTGTGACAGAGTAGAACTTCACAGGGAGGAGGAAGAACTACAAGACATAGGGGCCGATTCCGATTCAGGCCGGAAAACATACCGACCGACTCGGTACGGGAATGTAGTCCGACCAACACGTACCGGCGCTGTCCGATCCGCGTAGTACGATGCTATGCATGTGAATTACGACCGACTCGTACGGAACACAAGCCGAACGACCGAACCGCATGGAAAGCAGCCATCCGGCCGGAAAGTCTACGCGATTCGAACCGACCGACACGCACCAGGAATGAACTCGACAGATACGTACCCGCGAACTCCGACCCGCGCAGTACGATGCAATGCGTGTAAAACCAGACCGAGTCGCACGGAGCTAGAGCCGTACGACCGACACGCATACAAAACAGGGAGCCGAAGCAACCCAATACTCCGCGACCGACGCGTAAGCCGCACATGAAACCCAGCAGAAAGACAGTGTGAAAGACTCGGAGAAGCTCGCACGAGACAACTGCAGCGTCCTACTCGGTCAGAAGAACGTCTCCTACATGCCCCAAAAATACAAAGGAAAAAATACAAAAAAAAGGGCCAAACAAGCAATGACAAAGTCAATAAATACTGGGAAAAAAAATCATGGAACAAAGACACACCTCCACAACTCCACACATATAAAGGCCACAAATCCCTACCATGATCCTTTGCAAATTCAACTGACCTGCCAGCACAGAACACCATCAGAAAGCAACCACAGACACACTCACAACTCATCCATCACACAGCCACACACCATTACCACTTTCCTAATAGCACCCTCACATGCACCCAGCAAAACTGACACTCACCCACCCTCACTTGCACACTCACACACACATCAATCCCCACCACCACCCATCACCATGCCCCCAAAGAAGAATCCAAAGTTCCTAGATAGTGAATTGGAAGTCCTGGTAGATGAAATCCTAAGAGTAGAGCCATTGTTGTTTGGTACATTGGTCCAACAGACCCCCATGTCGCAGAAAACCAAGATGTGGGAGAGGATCGTCGACAGGGTGAACGCACAATCACCATGTTTGCGCACAAAGGAAGACATCCAGAACAGGTGGTATGACGTGCGCCGGAGGGTCAGGACCTACTCAAGAAGGAATACGCCTTGACTCATCGCACCGGCAGTGGCCCTCCTGCCAAACCAGTATACCTCAGGTCCTGGGAGGAGAAGGTGCGGGCCATCCTACCACCAGAGAGCGTACATGGTCTATCAGACATCCCAGAGCCTGGTGAGTACACAACCAATATACCCAATATTGTGTGACAAGACACACACATCACTGTCAAGGGGATAGTGAAACCATGCACCGTTAGCAAAGCCACAGTAACCAAAAGATAATCATCCCAAGATGTGTATGCTAGTCAGACAAACACAATACCTGCCATCTCATAGTGATATGTAACTGTGTCATGACATGTACAAACCTAACAACAAATAGAGCAAGGCAGTGGCACAAATCTAACCAACAAACACTGTCAAACATTTTGCCACCACTAGAACACCACCTCACAGGGAAGCTGACTGAAAGGAAGGAATTCTGTGTATGCTGGTGAAGTGAGTGTAGCCAATAGCATGATGGGAGTTGTAGTCACAGACATTGGTCACCCTCACAATTGGCCCATCAACACCACTCTGAACCATGCTCACATCACAGGGAGTGGAAAAGAACTGACAAGATGGCTGACACTGGGTACTGCTGTGGGGAGAACAAGCCCCTGCTGGGTGTTGTGCTCAAAACAACAGCAGGACACCACTGACTGACATCCTGAAAGCCAACTTGCACTCCCTGCAATGGAAGCACGTTCCATGGTGGGATATCTGGCTGGGTGGGAAGGAGGACTGACAGCTCTGACCATATTTACCAGCAGCTTTTCTCACACACCCCCTTAACACAAACTCCACACAACTCACCTGGGAGAATGCATTGCCTCACACTCCAATTAAATATCCCACAAAGAACTACCACACTGGGTTATGCTGGGTGAAGCACAGGGACACTTTTGGGACTTGTAGCCAAACAAACACCAGGACAACACTGTCAGCCATCCTGTCAGCACAGGCACACTACCCCACAGGGAAGCAGAGTCAAAAGTAAGGAAGTATGGGCATGCTGGGAAGGGGGTGTAGGCAATAGCATGATGGGAGTGGTAGTCACAGCTCAACATCCCCCACCCGCTTGGCCCGGCAAGCTCACACTGAAGCATGCACACCTCACAGGGAGTGAAAAGCCACTTCCAAGATGTCTGACACTGGCCTCAGCTGTGGGGAGCACAAGGCCCTGCTGTGAACTGTGCACCAATAAACAACAGGACCACACTGTCAGCCATCTTGCCATTGCTGTCACACTCACACACAGTGAAGTCGACTCAAAAGGAAGGAAGTATGGGCATGCTGGGAAGGGGGGTGCAGGCAATAGCATGATGGGAGTGGTAGTCACAGCTCAAGAACCCCCACCCGCATGGCCCAGCAAGCTCACACTGAAGCATGCACACCTCACAGGGAGTGAAAAGCCACTTCCAAGATGTCTGACAATGGTGCTCTGTTGTGGGGAGCACAAGCCCCTGCTGGGAATTGTGCACCAACCAACAGCAGGACACCACTGACTGACATCCTGAGAGTTAACCTGCACCCACTGCAAGGGTGGCATGCTTCATGGTGGGATAACTGGGCTGGGGGGAGAAGGAGGTCCGGATGTCAACCAAATACCACCAATGCTGGCCATACACACACCTACTCTGCAAAAACACATTGCACACGTGGGACCAGTCACTCCCAAAGTAAAAGCCCTGGCAAGATGGCTGACACATGGGCATGAGAAATGATGTGCCTGCAATTCACACCCATACACTGGCCAACCCAAACACGTACACACTCATAGCCATTGCAACTCTATGTTTACACACACTGTCAGGGGATGCAGTGTCCATGGGTGCCCCTGGCCTGGCTGTGAAGGTGTGACTTGCAGATGACAACTGTGGAGAATCAGACAAACTACATAGCACAAAACACACAGGAAGTCACAGAAACATCATTGACAGGGGACACCTGACAGTGAATGCAATGGACACACCAATATACCGGACACTGTACCATGGTGTCAGTCACACAAGTTGCGGTTGTGATCTGCATTCCACTCCCACATCGTTCGGCAACATATGCATCCTTCACACAACACACCACTCACTGTCATAGACACTGTAGACACAAGCACCAAGCTGGACTGCATTTGAGGAGACATGCTACTCACAGCAGCAGAACTGCAACACACACCACTGGCCATCACTGTCATGACAATGGAAAAGCCAGAGAGCTGCTGTGCCCAATCCTTATCACCATGGAGGACATTGACAAGATTAATCACGTTTGCACGTACAAAACTCAGCAACAACATTATTAGCTACATTAACAACATCACTTGTATGAAATGAGACGTGAACTAGGAACCCAGACAACAACACAGATACTCCCAAGATATCCCAGGCATACTGGACTGTGACCATGTTGTCCAGACACACCAATGTGACGCACAAAGACTGGCAAAAACTGCCACCACACATGTCCCAATCTTGAAAGATATCCTAAGTGGAATTGCACGTATGTCCCTGTTAAAGGACAAATGTGGATAAGGATGACACACCTGTGTCAGGCACGTGATGGCCCTTGAGTAGCAATGGCCATGTACAGCCAATCTATACATGAGCTGGTCATGCACACACCTCAACATTCACATTGAAATGCTTCAGGTTGGCAGGACAATGTGCTACAACAATATCAACCTCTGGCTGTGACAACTTAGGACAATGCAATGTACAGGCACGCATCCAGATGTACAGTCACAACTGTCATGTGTTTGTACAATTGATGCCTGTAGAAACATAACATACATTGTGTGTCTCTTCCAAACACAGGTGATGATGGGGACACAGCAGCAGATGATGAGGAGTCCCTGTCCCAGGCTCCGGTGGCCCCTGAGCTTTCTGGTGTGGAAGAGCCTCTGCCCTCCTCGGATGGCAAAGACCTACCTGGCCCCTCCGGTGTGAGTCATCATGCAACACCAGCAGGACCACCATCTGCACCCCCTGCACCCACTCCTCCAACATCTGCCAACACACAGACTACCCCCGCCGACACGGACAGACCAAGGACACTGAATGACAACAGCACAGGGACCCCGGCCCCCTGGGAAGCAACGGACAACAACCCCAGTACCAACCCCCAAGGGGGCCTAGGGTCACCTGTGCGTGCCACCACAGGTCCCGCACATGTGGCCAGGGGTGGTGGGAGGGGTGGTAGGCAGAGGTCGCTGTTTGCAGAGGGGTCTGGACTGCATGATGACCCACAACTGGTACGCATTGCAGATGCGTACCAGAATAGCACCGGAGAGGTCAGCCAGGTAGTGGGGATCCTCAAGGACATTCAACAGCAGCAGGCTGCCCATCATGCCCGCTTGGACTCCCACATGTCCCGTGTGGAGACACACATGTCTGGCATGGAGTCCAAGTGGGACACATTAGAAGAACTGACAGCGGTGCAGAGGGACATATTGACATGCCTCCGCCAGATTAGCACCAACATGTCCACACCTCTCTGTGTGCCCACAACATCTGGTGCCGCAACAACTGCAACTGCCACAGGGAGGGAGGATGACTCTGGTGGAGAGTCCTCTGCACCGCAGCGGCCTGCACGTGAGGGTCCCCCCAGAAAGAAGAGGGGTCGTCCGAGGAAGGAAAACTGAGAGGCAGATGGCCATGTACATCCAGGAACCCAACACCTGTTCTGGAAATTCTCCTTTGTGTGCAAACTGTTCACCCTGTCGAATGCAACCGAACTCTCCCACATGACATGGGGAGTTTAAATTGGACTAATGTATCAGATGACTGTGGACTTTACTCAGGACATTTCTGCTACCAACACTTCCAACTCATCTGGGAACTTTGGATTCCAATCCCAATGTACAGCACCCACCATCCTGTGCACTATCCTCACACATGTATGTAAATAAACTCATTAATACACCATACTTGCCTCTGTTGTGATTCCAACGTGGTATTTTGTCATGGAGATGATGATCTGCTAAATGACACTGTGCATGCTAACTGCTACAGCAATTCCAACACCGTCATGTGAGTCATGGTGACGTGACACATATGAGGGAGACACACCACTAGGGCAACACAACACATATACACCAGGGTACATCAGACTCATCGCCTACACTGATGTTGCCAGGAAATACAGAGGAATGCACAGACGCCACACCTATTCAGAGTCTGTGTTAACTAGCCCACAGGTGCAGTAAGCAAATGTCAGTCAGATGTGTGACCACAGACAACGCACATCCCAAAGTGAAGCACAGGTTTATTACACATTTGCAACATGTTGTTTCCACTACAGATGCAAGGTAATCCCACATGGCAGTGGCCACACAGTCAACAAATGTTGAAGAAATAAAGTCCAGGGGTGTGTGGCACATCACCGGTAGGGAAACGACTGCTTCCACCCTGGAAGTTGAATCATGGTGTCGGGGGATCACAGTTGACCAAACAACTCTGAAAGTACCCTGTGAAGGACAGACATGACACACAGTCAAAAGCACTGAAGAACAGGACAGAACTGCAATACTCATGCCCAATACATGTCACAAGATACCTACACTAAACCAAGTTAGCATGTCAACACTGTTGGGGAGTACAGACAACCTGTAAGGACACATCGCTGCACGCATCCAGTCAAGTAGCACATGGCCACACTCAAACAGCAACAGAGCACCACCAACACATATCATGCAAACTCAAATCATTGAGATTACATCTCTGTATACTCACATTCAGCTGAAGAAGTTGGTGATGAGCTGTGTGCGGACATCACCCTCATCATCATCATCATCACTGGCATCGTGGCCCAGGCCAGGATCTTCCACAGGTGGCGGATGTTGGTCATCGTCATCCAGGATGAGAGGCAACTCCTTCCGCACTGCCAGGTTGTGTAGCATGCAGCAGACGATGAAAATCTTGCACACCTTTGCAGGGGCATTGGGAGGATCCCTCCTGTCTTGTCCAGGCAGCAAAAGCGGCTCTTCAGGAGACCAAATGTCCGCTCGATCACTCTCCTGGTCCGACCATGTGCCTCATTGTAGCGCATCTGGGCTGGTGTCACAGGGTTCCTGAGGGGTGTCAGCAACCACGGCATGTTGGGGTATCCGGAGTCACCTACATACAGACAATTGCACATTAGCTGAGTTGGAATCAATCAATCAATCAATCAATCAGGGATTTGTTAAAGCACGACTACTCACCCGTAAGGGTCTCAAGGCGCTAGGGGTGGGGGGGTGCAGGTTCCATCCATCAAGGAGGGGTCTGTCGAAGAGCCAGGTTTTGAGGTTTCTTGCGAAGATGGGGAGCGATGTTGTCTGTCTGAGGTGGAGCGGAAGGGCGTTCCATGCTTTGGCTGCGAGGAAGGAGAAGGAGCGGCCTCCCGATCTGGTCTTTCTGGTGCGGGGGACCATGGCATAGGAGAGCTGGGCTGATCGTAGGGTCCTTTGGGGTGCGTGGAATTTGAGTCGGCTGTTCAGGTATGCTGGTCCGGTGCCGTGGAGGGCCTTGTGTGCGTGGGTGAGCATCTTGAAGGTGATTCTCGCCTCGACAGGGAGCCAGTGGAGTGTGCGCAGGTGCTGGGAGATGTGGCAGTGTTTTGGCAGGTTGAGGACCAGTCTTGCGGCGGCGTTCTGGATGTTCTGTAGCTTGCGGGTGAGGTTTTTGTTTATTCCGGCGTAGAGTGTGTTGCCGTAGTCGAGTCTGCTGGTGACCAGGGCGTGAGTGACGGTCTTTTGGTGTTCGAGGGGGATCCATTTGAAGGTCTTACGAAAGAGGCGGAGGGTGTGGAAGCAGGAAGACAAGACAGAGTTGATCTGGCGGTCCATTTTGACCTCGGAGTCCAGGATGATTCCCAGGTTGCGTGCGTGGTCCGTGGGGGTTGGCGGGTTTCCGAGGGCGGGGGGCCACCAGGTGTCGCTCCAGGCATCGGGGTTTGGGCCCATGATGAGTACTTCTGTTTTGTTGGTGTTTAGTTGTAGGCAGCTGTTTTTCATCCATTTGGCGACGGCTTCCATGCCTTCTCGAAAGTTGCATCTGGCGGTGTTGGGCTCGTTGGATAGGGAGAGGATGAGCTGGGTGTCGTCTGCGTATGACACGATGTTGAGTCCGTAGGTTCTGACGATGGGGGCGAGTGGAGCCATGTAGACGTTGAAGAGCGTTGGGCTGAGGGAGGAGCCCTGGGGGACTCCACAGGTGGTAGGTGTGGGGTCCGAGAGGAAAGGGGGGAGTCTGACCCGCTGCGTCCTGCCGGAGAGGAAGGAGCGGATCCAGTCGAGGGCCTTGTCCTGGATTCCTGCGTCATAGAGTCTGCGTATTAGGGTGCGGTGGGAGACTGTGTCGAACGCCGCTGATAGGTCGAGGAGGATGAGGGCTACTGTTTCTCCTTTGTCCAGTAGGGTGCGGATGTCGTCTGTTGCGGCGAGGAGGGCAGTTTCCGTACTGTGGTTTTTTCTGAAGCCGGATTGGGAGGAGTCGAGGATGTTGTGTTCTTCAATGAATGTGGCGAGTTGGCTGTTGATGGCTTTCTCGATGACTTTCGCTGGGAACGGGAGCAGGGAGATGGGTCTGTAGTTTTTGAGGTCGGTGGGGTCCGCTGAGGGTTTCTTTAGGAGGGGTTGACCTCGGCGTGTTTCCAGTCGTCGGGGAGCGAGGCGGTCGCCAGGGAGCGGTTGATGGTGTGGCGGAGCATGGGTGCGATGGTGTCGGCGGCTCTGTTGAAGATGTGGTGGGGGCAGGGGTCCGTGGGGGCCCCTGAGTGGATTGACTTCATTGTCTTCAGTGTGTCTTCGGTGGTGAGGGCTGTCCAGTCGTCAATCGCTGGTTTCCGGGTGTCGGGGTGGTTGGTGAGGGTTCAGTGTGTTGGTTGTCTTCGTCGAAGTTGTCGTAGATGCTCTTAATTTTGTGGTGGAAAAAGGTGCTGAGTTTGTCGCAGAGGTCTTGTGAGGGAGGGATGTCGATAGATTCGCTAGTGGGTTGGGCGAACTCCTTGATGATGCTGAAGAGTTCCTTGCTGTTGTGCGCGTGGGTGAAGATTCTGTCTTCAATTGCTTTTTTCCTCGTTTCTCTGATGAGTTGATGGTGGGCGTTGGTGGCGGCTCTGAAGTTGTCGTGGGCTTCTGTGGATTTGGTGTTCCTCCAGGCCTTTTCGAGGCGGCGGCATGTGCTTCTGGACTCTCAAAGTTCGGTGGTAAACCATCTGGCTTTCTTGGCGCGGGTATTGTTGTTTTTCTTGAGGGGGGCTATGGTGTTGGTGCTGTCCGAGATCCATCTATGCAGGGTTCGGGCTGCGGTGTTGGGGTCGTTGTTTTCCGCGATGGTTGGGGTGGAGTTGTTGAGTGAGGAGGTGAGCTGGTCGTCGGTGATTTTGGTCCAGTTTCTTCGTGGAAGCAGGTGCTGGCGTCTGTGGATGGTGGGTGTTCTGAAGGTGAAGTGGACGCAACGATGGTCAGTCCATGGGAGTTCGGTGGTGTGGCTGAAGGTGATGGAGTTTCCTGTAGTGAAGAGGGGGTCGAGGGTGTGTCCTGCTGAGTGCGTGGGCTCGGTCACGATCTGGCGCAGTCCAATGTTGTGGAGGTTGTCCAGGAGGGATGTGGTGTTGGGGTCCAGTTGGTTGTCGAGGTGGAAGTTGAGGTCTCCGAGCAGGGTGTAGTTGGTGGATGTGATGGCCTGCGGGGAGATAATGTCCGTGATGGAGTTGGCGAAGGGTCCGCGGGGTCCAGGGGTCGGTAGATGAGGGTTCCTCGGAGGGTGGCGGTGGGGCTGGCCAGTATCTTGAAGTGAAGGTGTTCCATCAGTTCTGTGGGCTAATCAGGGAGTGTGCTCAGGCGGAGGCTGGATTTGTGGACGATGGCGATTCCTCCTCCTGGGCGGGTGGGGCGGTCCTTCCTGGAGATCTTGTATCCTTGGGGGATGGCGATGGCGATGTCCGGTCCCGAGGTGGTGTTAGTCCAGGTTTAGGTGAAGAACGCTATGTCCGGGGTGGTGCTGTCGAGGAGGTCCCAGATTTCTGTGGCGTGTTTGTGGAGGGATCGGACGTTGAGGAGGATGCATTGCAGGCTCTTCGGTTCGGTTATGTTCTTGTGGGCGGGTTGTGCTGGATCCGTGTTCTTGGCGGTGCTGCAGGTGTGCCGGCAGCGGGGACAGCTGAAGGGTCCATGGGAGTCGGCTGGTGATGCTAGCTTGCAGTTGTTGTTGCGGCCTGGGTTGAGTGCGTGGAGTGCTGCTGGGTCGTAGCGTTGGCGGGGCGGAGGTCCAGGGTTCCTGGCGCTGGTCGCGGTCGGGTCGCGGACGGGCGCAGACGGGCTTGCCTTTGACGTGCCTTCGACGGTGGAGGAGGACCTCGATCACCAACACTCGAGAGTGCAGGGGCAGGCCTCACTTAATGGTGGAGCTGCGAGGGTGGGAGAGCAATTTCACTGACAATGAGTCAGTGGTCTTGCTCGCCTGTCCCCGCAGTGGCCGCCATTAAGTAGGGGTCGGGGAGGGCTGGACAGCTGGGAGGCGGGAGCGGGGAGGGAGCTGGATTGGGCCGGTCGCGCTGGGGGAGGGGCCGCGGGGGCAGCAGCGGCGGGGAAAGGTAAAGGGAGGAAATAAGGGATAAAGAAAAAGGGAAAATAGGCAGAAATAAGGCACAAAAGAGCAGAGATGCAGAAAGGTGAAAGATAAAAGAGGGTAGAAAAACGAGTGAAAACTAGTGAAAGGTCAGAGCGAGAGGAAGGGAAAATGAGCAGAAATAAGGCACAAAAGAGCAGAGATGCAGAAAAGTGCAGAAAGGTGAAAGATAAAAAAGGGTAGAAAAACGAGTGAAAGAGCAGAGTTAGAGGAAGGAGACAGAGGTCCACTGGACCACCAGGGATGAGGCGCAGGGAAACCTGCGGGTGGAGGAGGACCTCGATCACCAACACTCGAGAGTGCAGGGGCAGGGGCAGGCCTCACTTAATGGTGGAGCTGCGAGGGTGGGAGAGCAATTTCACTGACAATGAGTCAGTGGTCTTGCTCGCCTGTCCCGCAGTGGCCGCCATTAAGTAGGAGTCGAGGAGGGCTGGACAGCTGGGAGGCGGGAGCGGGGAGGGGAGCTGGATTGGGCCGGTCGCGCCGGGGGAGGGGCCGCGGGGGCAGCAGCAGCGGGGAAAGGTAAAGGGAGGAAAGAAGGGATAAAGAAAAAAGGGAAAATAGGCAGAAATAAGGCACAAAAGAGCAGAGATGCAGAAAGGTGAAACATAAAAGAGGGTAGAAAAACGAGTGAAAACTAGTGAAAGGGCAGAGCGAGAGGAAGGGAAAATGAGCAGAAATAAGGCACAAAAGAGCAGAGATGCAGAAAAGTGCAGAAAGGTGAAAGATAAAGAGGGTAGAAAAATGAGTGAAAACAAGTGAAAGGGCAGAGCGAGAGGAAGGGAAAATGAGCAGAAATAAGGCACAAGAGAGCAGAGACGCAGAAAAGTGCAGAAAGGTGAAAGATAAAAAAGGGTAGAAAAACGAGTGAAAGAGCAGAGTTAGAGGAAGGAGACAGAGGTCCACTGGACCACCAGGGATGAGGCGCAGGGAAACCTGCGGGTGGAGGAGGACCTCGATCACCAACACTCGAGAGTGCAGGGGCAGGGGCAGGCCTCACTTAATGGTGGAGCTGCGAGGGTGGGAGAGCAATTTCACTGACAATGAGTCAGTGGTCTTGCTCGCCTGTCCCGCAGTGGCCGCCATTAAGTAGGGGTCGGGAGGGCTGGACAGCTGGGAGGCGGGAGCGGGGAGGAGCTGGATTGGGCCGGTCGCGCCGGGGGAGGGGCCGCGGGGGCAGCAGCAGCGGGGAAAGGTAAAGGGAGGAAAGAAGGGATAAAGAAAAAAGGGAAAATAGGCAGAAATAAGGCACAAAAGAGCAGAGATGCAGAAAGGTGAAACATAAAAGAGGGTAGAAAAACGAGTGAAAACTAGTGAAAGGGCAGAGCGAGAGGAAGGGAAAATGAGCAGAAATAAGGCACAAAAGAGCAGAGATGCAGAAAAGTGCAGAAAGGTGAAAGATAAAAGAGGGTAGAAAAATGAGTGAAAACAAGTGAAAGGGCAGAGCGAGAGGAAGGGAAAATGAGCAGAAATAAGGCACAAGAGAGCAGAGACGCAGAAAAGTGCAGAAAGGTGAAAGATAAAAAAGGGTAGAAAAACGAGTGAAAGAGCAGAGTTAGAGGAAGGAGACAGAGGTCCACTGGACCACCAGGGATGAGGCGCAGGGAAACCTGCGGGTGGAGGAGGGCCTCGATCACCAACACTCGAGAGTGCAGGGGCAGGGGCAGGCCTCACTTAATGGTGGAGCTGCGAAGGTGGGAGAGCAATTTCACTGACAATGAGTCAGTGGTCTTGCTCGCCTGTCCCCGCAGTCGCCGCCATTAAGTAGGGGTCGGGGAGGGCTGGACAGCTGGGAGGCGGGAGCGGGGAGGGAGCTGGATTGGGCCGGTCGCACTGGGGGAGGGGCCGCGGGGGCAGCAGCGGCGGGGAAAGGTAAAGGGAGGAAATAAGGGATAAAGAAAAAAGGGAAAATAGGCAGAAATAAGGCACAAAAGAGCAGAGATGCAGAAAGGTGAAAGATAAAGAGGGTAGAAAAACGAGTGAAAACTAGTGAAAGGGCAGAGCGAGAGGAAGGGAAAATGAGCAGAAATAAGGCACAAAGGAGCAGAGATGCAGAAAAGTGCAGAAAGGTGAAAGATAAAAAGGGTAGAAAAACGAGTGAAAGAGCAGAGTTAGAGGAAGGAGACAGAGGTCCACTGGACCACCAGGGATGAGGCGCAGGGAAACCTGCGGGTGGAGGAGGACCTCGATCACCAACACTCGAGAGTGCAGGGGCAGGGGCAGGCCTCACTTAATGGTGGAGCTGCGAGGGTGGGAGAGCAATTTCACTGACAATGAGTCAGTAGTCTTGCTCGCCTGTCCCCGCAGTGGCCGCCATTAAGTAGGGGTCGGGGAGGGCTGGACAGCTGGGAGGCGGGAGGGGAGCTGGATTGGGCCGGTCGCGCTGGGGGAGGGGCCGTGGGGGCAGCATCGGCGGGGAAAGGTAAAGGGAGGAAATAAGGGATAAAGAAAAAAAGGGAAAATAGGCAGAAATAAGGCACAAAAGAGCAGTGATGCAGAAAGGTGAAAGATAAAAGAGGGTAGAAAAACGAGTGAAAACTAGTGAAAGGGCAGAGCGAGAGGAAGGGAAAATGAGCAGAAATAAGGCACAAAAGAGCAGAGATGCAGAAAAGTGCAGAAAGGTGAAAGATAAAAAGGGTAGAAAAGCGAGTGAAAGAGCAGAGTTAGAGGAAGGAGACAGAGGTCCACTGGACCACCAGGGATGAGGCACAGGGAAACCTGCGGGTGGAGGAGGGCATCGATCACCAACACTCGAGAGTGCAGGGGCAGGGGCAGGCCTCACTTAATGGTGGAGCTGCGAGGGTGGGAGAGCAATTTCACTGACAATGAGTCAGTGGTCTTGCTCGCCTGTCCCCGCAGTGGCCGCCATTAAGTAGGGGTCGAGGAGGGCTGGACAGCTGGGAGGCGGGAGCGGGGAGGGGAGCTGGATTGGGCCGGTCGCGCTGGGGGAGGGGCCGCGGGGGCAGCAGCGGCGGGGAAAGGTAAAGGGAGGAAATAAGGGATAAAGAAAAAAGGGAAAATAGGCAGAAATAAGGCACAAAAGAGCAGAGATGCAGAAAGGTGAAAGATAAAAGAGGGTAGAAAAACGAGTGAAAACTAGTGAAAGGGCAGAACGAGAGGAAGGGAAAATGAGCAGAAATAAGGCACAAAAGAGCAGAGATGCAGAAAAGTGCAGAAAGGTGAAAGATAAAAAGGGTAGAAAAACGAGTGAAAGAGCAGAGTTAGAGGAAGGAGACAGAGGTCCACTGGACCACCAGGGATGAGGCGCAGGAAACCTGCGGGTGGAGGAGGGCCTCGATCACCAACACTCGAGAGTGCAGGGGCAGGCCTCACTTAATGGTGGAGCTGCGAGGGTGGGAGAGCAATTTCACTGACAATGAGTCAGTGGTCTTGCTCGCCTGTCCCCGCAGTCACCGCCATTAAGTAGGGGTCGGGAGGGCTGGACAGCTGGGAGGCGGGAGCGGGGAGGGAGCTGGATTGGGCCGGTCGCGCTGGGGGAGGGGCCGCGGGGCAGCAGCGGCGGGGAAAGGTAAAGGGAGGAAATAAGGGATAAAGAAAAAAGGGAAAATAGGCAGAAATAAGGCACAAAAGAGCAGAGATGCAGAAAGGTGAAAGATAAAAGAGGGTAGAAAAACGAGTGAAAACTAGTGAAAGGGCAGAGCGAGAGGAAGGGAAAATGAGCAGAAATAAGGCACAAAGGAGCAGAGATGCAGAAAAGTGCAGAAAGGTGAAAGATAAAAAGGGTAGAAAAACGAGTGAAAGAGCAGAGTTAGAGGAAGGAGACAGAGGTCCACTGGACCACCAGGGATGAGGCGCAGGAAACCTGCGGGTGGAGGAGGACCTCGATCACCAACACTCGAGAGTGCAGGGGCAGGGGCAGGCCTCACTTAATGGTGGAGCTGCGAGGGTGGGAGAGCAATTTCACTGACAATGAGTCAGTAGTCTTGCTCGCCTGTCCCCGCAGTGGCCGCCATTAAGTAGGGGTCGGGGAGGGCTGGACAGCTGGGAGGCGGGAGGGGAGCTGGATTGGGCCGGTCGCGCTGGGGGGGAGGGGCCGTGGGGGCAGCATCGGCGGGGAAAGGTAAAGGGAGGAAATAAGGGATAAAGAAAAAAGGGAAAATAGGCAGAAATAAGGCACAAAAGAGCAGTGATGCAGAAAGGTGAAAGATAAAAGAGGGTAGAAAAACGAGTGAAAACTAGTGAAAGGGCAGAGCGAGAGGAAGGGAAAATGAGCAGAAATAAGGCACAAAAGAGCAGAGATGCAGAAAAGTGCAGAAAGGTGAAAGATAAAAAAGGGTAGAAAAACGAGTGAAAGAGCAGAGTTAGAGGAAGGAGACAGAGGTCCACTGGACCACCAGGGATGAGGCGCAGGAAACCTGCGGGTGGAGGAGGGCCTCGATCACCAACACTCGAGAGTGCAGGGGCAGGGGCAGGCCTCACTTAATGGTGGAGCTGCGAGGGTGGGAGAGCAATTTCACTGACAATGAGTCAGTGGTCTTGCTCGCCTGTCCCCACAGTGGCCGCCATTAAGTAGGGGTCGGGAGGGCTGGACAGCTGGGAGGCGGGAGCGGGGAGGGGAGCTGGATTGGGCCGGTCGCGCTGGGGGAGGGGCCGCGGGGGCAGCAGCGGCGGGGAAAGGTAAAGGGAGGAAATAAGGGATAAAGAAAAAAGGGAAAATAGGCAGAAATAAGGCACAAAAGAGCAGAGATGCAGAAAGGTGAAAGATAAAAGAGGGTAGAAAAACGAGTGAAAACTAGTGAAAGGGCAGAACGAGAGGAAGGGAAAATGAGCAGAAATAAGGCACAAAAGAGCAGAGATGCAGAAAAGTGCAGAAAGGTGAAAGATAAAAGAGGGTAGAAAAACGAGTGAAAACAAGTGAAAGGGCAGAGCGAGAGGAAGGGAAAATGAGCAGAAATAAGGCACAAAAGAGCAGAGATGCAGAAAAGTGCAGAAAGGTGAAAGATAAAAAAGGGTAGAAAAACGAGTGAAAGAGCAGAGTTAGAGGAAGGAGACAGAGGTCCACTGGACCACCAGGGATGAGGCGCAGGGAAACCTGCGGGTGGAGGAGGGCCTCGATCACCAACACTCGAGAGTGCAGGGGCAGGGGCAGGCCTCACTTAATGGTGGAGCTGCGAGGGTGGGAGAGCAATTTCACTGACAATGAGTCAGTGGAAAAGAGGGTGGAATACAACTTTGCAGAACACACACAATGGTACAAAGTCAGTACACACCGACAAGCCAGGCACGCTGGTTCTGCATCTGTGACATCATCCCCGGGATGGGACTACTCCTCATCACGTAGGCATCGTGTGCAGAACCGGGGAAACGTGCACACACATGTGAGATGCTCATATCTGCAAGACATACCACCAGAGCATTGATAGAATGGAAAATGTTCCTGTTCCTGTATGCCTGCTCATGTTCCTGTGGTGGTACCAAAGCCACATGTGTCCCATCAATGGAACCGATGACATGTGGCATCCTCCCCAGGGCATAGAAGTCACTCTTGATGTCAGTGAGTTGTTGACGTTTAGGGAAATAGATGTACTGGTTCAAGTATGTTAACATTGCCTCCAAAACATCGCGTAGCACACGGCTGAACATGGTCTGTGACATCCCACCAGCAGACGCCACAGTGTGTTGAAAGGTACCGGTGGCAAAGAAGTGTAGGGCTGCCATCACCTTCACCTTGGGGGTCAGCGCTGTAGGGAATGGCCAGCCAGGTAGCAAATGTGGGGTCAACCGCCCAGCCAATTCCTCAATCAGCGGCCTGGTGAAGCGGTACCGTCGGATGCAGTCACGTTCCACCATGTTTGCAAGGTCAGGGAATGGTCTATGGACAGCTGGTGCCCTGCAGTACATAGGTGAACAAAGAAAGATTGTCAGTCACCCCACATATGTGGCATTGACCATACTCAATATCACATGATACATCATTACGAGACACAAGTACTTGATGTGTGTGCCATTCTGTATGGACATATATGGCACCTACATGGCCATCATCTAACATCTCAGTTCAACATGTGTTGACAACAAGTTCCAGGTTGTGCTATGGGAAATCATTAGGCTGTGTCACAGTACTCATGTACTGCTGTCACGTTCCAAACACACACCACAGTGACAAGTGAGGACAGATGTGCCCCAGGCATCACAGCTCTTTGACAGGTAGATTCCCAGGGACCCTGTATTGCCACATGGACACTGGCATGACATGGCGTATCATGTACACACCAGCAAAACAACCATGACTCCCACAGGTAGTGGCCCCTGTCGCCACTGCAGGACAGTCATGTATGTCTGTGATACATACACGCATAACATCAAAGTCGATGCACAAACAACGTGGATGTGGAGACTGTCTCCCATTGTGCACATGGAATCAGAGACATCTGAAACTCAACATGCACACAGACTGTGGAGGGCCATCACAATTGTGGCAATGGGTCACCCTGTGACGTACATACCATCCCACATGGGACTCAGGGTGTATGTGACATAACATACACAAATACAACCTGGAAATGTGACCATGCCATATGCTCTGAACTGAACAGTTGCACATCACAGTGGTCATGTGCACAACACACAAAGGATTCTGTCCCCATGAACACGTGCACAGCCTGGGAGTGGCTGCCCCCAAGTGCCACCCAACAAACCACGTGTTGACCCCCATACACACACAGATAATGCAGCCTCCCATGCCTTAGGATATAGTGTGGACAGGCTGTGGTGCTGTAGGTGTGCCCCTGAGTCCCTGGCAAGTAATTGTGGCTGGCATACGTTCACCTGTGACAACCATGGTGACATATGCGAGTGACTTGTACAGGGATGCGTCGTACAGCAATGGACCGATCGGTGCGCACGCATTGGCCATTGCATATGATGGTGACGGATGCGTGTTGTGTCCCGAAATATGCGTCGTACAGCAATGGACTGATCGGGGCGCACGCATTGGCCATTGCATATGATGGTGACGGATGCGTGTTGTGTCCCGAAATACGCGTCGTACAGCAATGGACCGATCGGTGCGCACGCATTGGCCATTGCATATGATGGTGACGGATGCGTGTTGTGTCCCGAAATACGCGTCGTACAGCAATGGACCGATCGGTGCGCACGCATTGGCCATTGCATATGATGTTGACAGATGCGTGTTGTGTTTCAAAATACGCGTCGTACAGCAACGGACCGATCGGTGCGCACGCATTGGCCATTGCATATGATGTTGACGGATGCGTGTTGTGTGACGTAATACGCGTCGTACAGCAATGGAACGATCCGTGCGCACGCATTGGCTATGGACTGACATGGTAACGGACGCGTATTTGAAGTTTTTACGAGTCGGATGCAGTGAATTCAGTTGGCCACCCACAACAATGTTGCAAATTCATGGGTGTCATCAAGTTGAATTTTTGAAGGATGCTGTAGGCGTGTCTTAGTGGTGCAATTCCATGGATTGGCCAGATTCAGAAGATGCAAACGACTTGGACCTATCACTTTGGACACATGGGACAGTATCTGCCTCTGCAGCACACATATAATGCTGGCTGTTCCCCTGAGAGCTCACTTGCCTGCACTACATGCTCCAGGACGACATCTGCCACCACCACTGCTGCTATCTCTGCATCCTCTGGCTACTGCAATGGCACGTACTGTGGAGAGAGCCCCAGCCTTCAGCACTGAGGAGAACCAGGCCCTGCTGGACAGCCTCCTTCCACAGTACAGCAAGCTGTATGGGAAACCAGGGGAGCAGGTGAGTGTGCTGTCCACTGCCTTACTAATGGTGCATGTTGTCTGACTAGCAAGACTTACAGTGTGTACACCAGTGGCTAGCATGCTCACTGAGTAGTTGTCACCCCCAAAGTGTGTAGTTACATGCACTGAACAGGTATAGTGCAGTAACAGTGCATTCCAACAAGGTTTTACTTCCCAGGCAATGATATCATTTAGTAACTGCTGGACAACTGTTCATAGCCATAGTTGCACTACCTGTGTACATCATATGCCCCTGTGATTGAGACATGTATATCCAACTGTGTGATGCACGGATATGTTGCATGTGTATTAATGGCCTTTTCACTTTCTCATCCTCACAGGTTGATGCCCACTAGAAGCAGGAGATCTGGCTGACCATCGCCCGGGCAGTACGATCTGTGGGGGTCTACAGGCGCAGGATCCGCAACTGCCAGAAGAGGTGGCAGGACCTTCGTGGCTGGACCCGGAGGATCGCAAGGGTCCAGCTGAAGCTGTCGCCTCCTCGCAGGAGGGGCGGACACCGGAACCTGACCCCCCACATGCTCCAGATTCTGGCAGTGGTCTTCCCTGACCTGGATGGGCAGCTGAAGGCCAGACAGCAGCAAGGAGGGGGTAAGTGCTAGCCTTTTCTGGGTACTATGACTAACATGCTCTATGCACTCCTTTAGCCTGGTTCCACTTCCACAGTACGACTGTCTTGTCGTCCTGGACTCATGTCCCTCACTTGTGTCATGCCCCCTCCTCATCTGATACACAGGTGTGGCCCTTACAGTCTGTGACTTAGGTCACTTGGGTACTGTGTACTTGCAGTTACCTGTGGTTCAAGTTGGGGACAGCATCAGTTACAGGTACTTTGTTGTGGGCTGCATGGGTGGTACAATTGCTCACACAATGCCTGTGATCTGACATGTACTCTGGGTATGGCTTTAATATGTGTTCCAATTGCTGCTCTGACTCACCACATGTCTGGGGTATGTGCCACACACCCATGCTGCAGCAGAGACCAAGGTAGGAGCCTCAGAAGTATGTACATCATGTGTGTGACACATGCATAGCCACCTGCCTAGTGTTCAGGGTAATACCATGTTGCACATGGACCAGGACTGTAATGCCTACTCCGGACATCGAAGGCACTCTGTTCTCCCACTCCCGTGTGTCAGCATACATATTGGGCATTGTGAAGAGTGCACTCAGGTGTCTGCCTCTGTGTCACCGTGGTGTGGCCTTGCTTTTTGGACTCCTGGAGTGTTTAACAATTTGGGGTGGCCAGCCATCTGAGTTGTGACTATAGGATCTGCACATTGGTTAATGCATAGGTCTCTGATCCCTTGACTGTGCACAATGGTGTATGAAACATTGAGGTGCAGGCAGCTTTGGTTCATTCTCATCAGACGGTGAAGTGCTCATGTGTATGGATTTGTGTTTGCAGTCACTCAAATGTCTCATTTGAATGACGTGGGATCATCTTAGTCCTCATGATGTGGGTGGCCAGGGGTGCACATGTGCACCTGTCAGCTACAGGGCTTGCATTCCCAAAACTTCCATGATTGTGACACAGTGCAGACTGGTGATGTGTGTATGCACTGCCCCCGTGACAGGAGACAGTTATGACTGACTTGCCAGACAGGCCTGTGCCATGACATTCAATTTGCAAAGGGTGATCCAGCAGTAGTGTGATATGTCCTGCATGCACACCATTGTCGCATTGTCTATGAGGACATCATTGTGTCTGGTGATGGAACCAAAACCCGCATATCGACAGAGACTCTGCCCATCACTTTTCCTGACACATGTACCGAGTCAGTGGCAGGAGATGGCATGTGTTTGGAGTGACACATTTCCATATGTTCTCTTGGATGTCCAACAACTGTGTATGTGGTGCATGTGTGCACATATGATTAGTCGCATACAACAGGCACCAGACAGATGGGTGCATGGACAGGTAGGACATGAGTGGCATGAATGACTGTCAGGCAGACAATGGGCTTCTTCAAATCAGTGTCAGCACTTAATGCAATGTCTAGCAAATGATGGCAGGGATTGCTCTGTGATGTGCTGTACTTACTGTGGTGTGTGTGGTCAGTACAGGTGACTAATGTTGCTCTGTTTATCCTGATTGTTTGCAGATACATCCACGGCCACAGGAGGAGACAGCTCCACGGACCAAGAGGAGCGGCAGAGCCAGACTGGGTCCACTGCAGAGGAGACCGAGGGACCCAGTGGCACGGAGGGTGAGGGGAGCCACACTGAGGAGACCTCAGCTATGACCACCTCGGCTGAGGACTCCCTTGTGGAGGCGGGTGTCAGCAGTCCCCAGACAAAATCGAGCAAGTCTGTCCCCGCCACCACCACCATCTCCACCCTCCCATCTGCTCCCATCCCACATGTCCGTGGAGGCTCCCGTGTAGGGGAGCGTGTCTCCTTCATGCCAGGCACTGCACCCCCTGCCTCTGTCTCCCCTGCTGCCCTGAGTGTGAAGTCTGTGGGCTTGCTGAAACAGATCCATGTAGGGCAGACATCAATGCTGAGTGTCCTCTATGCATACACGGGTCTGTTGACACAACTGGTGTCATTCATGAAGGGCATGTCATCTGGCATGTCTGCCCTACAGCGGACCAATCAGTCCATGGCCTCCTCACTGACGGCAGCAGTGTCCCTCCTGCAACAGTCCCTCACCCCTCCTACCTCTGCCCCATCCACAATCCCCAGCACCCTACCTGTCCCAAGCACACACACACCGGCACAGGCACGCACCAGCACAGACACAAGCAGCACACAGACACACACGCCAAAATCCAGACGCACATGCACGCACAGTCAGGGGACTGATACCTCACTCACAGGGGATGGGGCCCAGACACACACACACGCATCCACGAGCACTCCGCAGTCCTCAGATACCTCTCCCTCCAAAACCCCTTCCCTTGCCTCACCTGCAACCCCCCCTCCCAGAAGCTCTTCCTCTGTGAGCTTGGCCTCTTCCCCACAGATCCATCTGAGCCAACGTACAGGCGGAAGAGGCCACCACCACACACAGAGGGGAGTGCCCCTCATACCCATACACCCTCCCCAAGGCACAGGCAGACTGAGGACCCCATTAGGAAGTCCCCCTGGACCAGGAAGGGCAAGACCCCACCACCACCACCATGCAGATCCACAACACAGTCTCTCTCCTCCATCCCCCAGGCTACCACTCCACAGGTTCCCCTGCCACACCCTGCCCCAGGTTCCCCCACATACCAATACTGCATCCCCAAACTGCTTAGGCCCTCCCCCCCTACCACTTGCTCTTCCACCCCCAACCCAGACGCTCGGCCTGTTTGTGCCACTGGTGTGGAGACCGGGTCCCCCCCCTCTGTCCTGCCCATCTCATCTGCCCCCCCTTCCACTCCCTTGGAGTTATGCACTGCAGTGGAGTCCACAACCACCCCGTCTTACTTGGGCACTGCAGTGCGGACCCAGTCCACTCCATCTGACCGGCCCACTGCAGTGGTGCCAGCACCCACACCATCTGACTTGTGCCCTACAGTTGTGCCGGCCCCCACTGAGTCAGACACCTCCACTGCAAGTTGCCGGTGGCACTCCTGCACCCACCACCCCTTCACTGCCTCCTTCTGGCATCCCCTGATCCTGTCCCTGCGGTGCCTGGCCTGCCCCTTGTATGCCCCTCCGAGGGGGATGTCCCCTGTCCGTACCAGTGCAGGCAAGCAATGGGTGACAAGTTGTCTCATGTCACCCTGTTCGGACTGTGAATGTGGACTGGCCATTGGCCTTTGTTTCTTTTGGACTTCCAATTTTTCATTCACATTGGCTGAATAAAGCGTCTTTTTGTTTACTAGTGTTTTTGCTTTTGTTGTACATGATGTAGATGAGTATCATCATGCATTTGCTGTTGTAATAGTGTTCAGATCAGGAAAATGAAGCGTTGCTGTGATGGACTCCATGTGGTCCATGGGATATGTGTCCTAATCTAGTCTGGATCTATAGCATCCTTTGCTGCAGTCTGAGGGTGTAATGTTCAGCATTTGACACAGGGATGTACGTTTAGCATTTGTAATGTAACATCTGTGGCTTACACTCATGCACATCTGGTGGGCTTACCACTGTTCAATGTTTCTATTTCCCTGACTGTGTGCCCATCTCCACTGGACATGCAGTTTAGCACATCAATGTTGAAGGACTCATCTGTGTATACAGTGCAACTTGCTTGACATGTGTTTTGGGTATATGCAGATGACTGAAGTGACACTCCCGTACCCAGGCTGATGTGAGATGAGCCTTCAGTGTGTTGTAATAGTTGACTCACTGACCGAGTGTTCTGCTGACATGTTTGAGTCGTGCACAGACAAGGTTTGGCACAGCGGACCTTCCACAGGAGTGGAGTGCCCTCATGGCAGTGTGTAATCCTGTGACATTGCCTGGGCCCATGTTGTGTGTTGTGTAAGCATGTCTGTGTGTGTTCCCTTCCCTTTTCCTACACAGGCTGTGTCCCTACGGATGTTCCTGTTTGTGATGCTTGCTGAGTTGTCCTGTGTTCATCCAGCATCTTGGACCTGGTTTCTCCGTGATGTGGGTGCATGGCAAACTAATGGTCATCAGGTTGTCATCCCTAGTTGTCTTTGTTGTCAGGGCTGGGGATGTGGGCAAACGCAGATGGGACACAGTCAGGATTCCCCTTGGCACTTGTTGGTTACACAAGTCATGTAATTTACAGTTTGTGGTAGCTTTCAGTGATTGTGACACGTTGTGTGTGTGACTGCTGCCACTCCTCAGGGTCAGAGCTGCAATGTTGGAAGTTGTCTACGTGTGTTCTTTGTGGGTCACCTTGGCTTCTTCATTGGTGTGTGACTGTGGCCGGGATCCCATTGATTGGGGTGGATTTCACGTCATGCCCATGTACCGCGTACTGTGCAGTGTGTCAGACATTCATGAGTCTTGTTGACTGGCCAGGTGTGATGGGTTTCTGCACCTTAGTTCCCACAACCACCCCTGGGATTGTCATGGGTGCATGTGCAATGTCACCAGTCCATGTGAGCTTCACTGCTGCACATTGGTGGAGATCAAGGTGTGTGGTGTTGAGTGTGTGCAAATGTGAGTTGTTGCACGGCTAGACCCCTACCTCCATATTGGCCTTGGCTGACAGGCCGTGCTGATTGATTTGTGCTTGTGTAGGTGTGATGGTAGTTTGTTGCTCAGGACACATGGCTGTGGTTCACAGTGTGAACGAGATCTACCTTTGTCATCACAGTGGGATTATCATGCAGGCTAGTGTCACCACAATGTGGGGTCCCTGGGGGTAGTGCTGTGGTGGGTCTGTGTCTTGCTGTGTTAGTTGCTGTTCCTACAAGCTTGTGTGACATGTGTAATTTGGGCTCCCTCTCATCTAACAATGCCTGATTGCCCACATAGGGAATCCAATCCATGAGTTACTTTTGTATGGCACTGTATACACATCTGTGTAATTGTAATTCAGGCCTCCTCATGTGTTGTGTGGTTGCCTGGGGACACTGGCACACCCCCCCATCACCTGTTGTGTTTGATATGCAGTGTGAGGCTGTCTGTTTGTGTTTGTGCATCTGCACCACTGCATTGGCATATCTTTAGTGTGCCATTGCCTGTATGTTGTTTGGAGGATTTCTCCTGCTGTCCCTGGGACTCCTAGGTCATCAGTCAGCACAATAATCATGGTTTGTATGTCCCATTGCTGCCATGGTATGGTATTTGTTCACCTCACATCTACAGTCTCCACAGGATATCTACATTTGTGTGTCCATTAGTGCAGATATGTGGGTCTGCATTATGATGGTCACTTCTGGCATTGTGTAATTGATAAATGGAGACAATGTCAGTCCCCATGGGTGATGTTTGTCTGCACATGGCCAAAGGTATGTTTTATTTGCACTGCACTGTTTGCCTCACCCAATCTATGTTGCTATGGGACACAACCACTACTTTGCCACTGATGTGTTTGTTGTTCTATGACCAGGAATGATCCATGCTGTTTGGCAGTTGCAGCTTTTTCCATGACAACACTTACCTTTTGGTCACTGTGATGATGGGGTTTAGACCCCATTGCCACAATGTTCAAAATGTGCTTCAGCTATGGACCCCACACTTACCTTTTGGTCACTGTGATGATGGGGGTTTAGACCCCATTGCCACAATGTTCAAAATGTGCTTCAGCTATGGACCCCACACTTACCTTTTGGTCACTGTGATGATGGGGGTTTAGACCCCATTCCCACAATGTTCAAAATGTGCTTCAGCTATGGACCCCACACTTACCTTTTGGTCACTGTGATGATGGGGGTTTAGACCCCATTCCCACAGTGGTCATGGTCTGCTTGCATTGTGAAGGCCACACACATTTTTGTGTGACACATGTGATAGGGGGTCACATTGTATGTTCAATGTCATGTTCAGTGTTGTAGGCATTTGACACAGACTACACACTCTTGTCATGATGTTGGGGGGATGTCTTTTGCTGACATTCCTTATGTTGGAGTATGCTGGTTGTGTCATGCATTACCCGTCCTATGAGTGGGGATGGTAGTAGTGGTAGGCATCCAGGCCCCCATGAGTAGGGGTGGTGGTAGTGGTAGGCATCCATCCCCCCATGAGTAGGGGTGGTGGTAGTGGTAGGCATCCATCCCCCCATGAGTAGGGGTGGTGGTAGTGACAGGCATCCAGCCCCCCATGAGTAGGGGTGGTGGTAGTGGTAGGCATCCATCCCCCTATGAGTGGGGATGGTAGTAGTGACAGGCATCCAGGCCCCCATGAGTTGGGGTGGTGGTAGTGGTAGGCATCCATCCCCCTATGAGTGGGGATGGTAGTAGTGACAGGCATCCAGGCCCCCATGAGTAGGGGTGGTGGTAGTGGTAGGCATCCATCCCCCTGTGAGTGGGGATGGTAGTAGTGACAGGCATCCAGGCCCCCATGAGTAGGGGTGGTGGTAGTGACAGGCATCCAGGCCCCCATGAGTAGGGGTGGTGGTAGTGACAGGCATCCAGCCCCCCATTAGTAGGGGTGGTGGTAGTGGTAGGCATCCATCCCCCTATGAGTGGGGATGGTAGTAGTGACAGGCATCCAACCCCCCATGAGTAGGGGTGGTGGTAGTGGTAGGCATCCATCCCCCTATGAGTGGGGATGGTAGTAGTGACAGGCATCCAGGCCCCCATGAGTAGGGGTGGTGGTAGTGACAGGCATCCAGGCCCCCATGAGTAGGGTTGGTGGTAGTGACAGGCATCCAGCCCCCCATGAGTAGGGGTGGTGGTAGTGACAGGCATCCATCCCCCCATGAGTAGGGGTGGTGGTAGTGACAGGCATCCAGCCCCCCATGAGTAGGGGTGGTGGTAGTGGTAGGCATCCAGCCCCCCATTAGTTGGGGTGGTGGTAGTGGTAGGCATCCATCCCCCTATGAGTGGGGATGGTAGTAGTGACAGGCATCCAGCCCCCCATGAGTAGGGGTGGTGGTAGTGGTAGCCATCAGGCCCCTATGGGTGTGTATGGCATTGGTGATAGCCATCCCGCCCCTATGGTTCTGCTGTTGCTAGTGTACGTCATTTCTGCATCCCTATGTGTGTGTGACATATATCGGGTACGTGTCGTTTGTTTGTGTAGTGGTTGTCTGACTTACCGTCTGCGTCGTACGCGTCCGTACCGGTTCCGGTAATAGATGTACAGTATTGGTAGGACCTGCGCGATGGGATTCATGGTTGGTTCGTCTCGGTCGGGTTTCTCGTGGCTTCGACTCGTACTCGTAGCTGGCTTGTTCATCTCGTAGCCGTGGATCGTCTTGTGGCGCGAATCGGAGCTTATGTGCAGCTCTCCCGGATGCTCTGACGTGCCGGACGTAGCGACCAGTTCGGTGCATACGGATTGCGCATCGTACTAGTCCGGCCGGAAGGTGCTGTGTATTTACTTCCGTGCGACTCGAATCAGCGTTTACGGACCCAGCTCGGTCGGGGAACTGGACCTGGAATGGGTACGTACGGCTCGCTCGGAATTTTAGCAGTAATGCGCATCGTACTTGCTCGCTCGGACGACTGTTCGAATCGTTCGGGAAAAACGCGTTCGGCTCGTATTTTTTCCGGACAAATCGTATTCGGTGCACTTTCGGCCGAGATCGGAATCGACCCCATAGTATGGAGTATTTCATGACAGGACATTCTGAAAGTGCAACAAATGCCTACCCAAGAGGACAGGAAAATAGCGTGAGCTGGCCGCTGCTGTTCCTGTTGTGTCGCATTTAACGCCATTTTCATTGCAGAAAGTGCATCCTCAGGCCCATTCTGGATGAGGGCATGCATTTTGCACTAGGAAAATATTGCTAAATTCAGCGTGAAGCTCCTTGTGCAAGTATGTGTAACCTTACATCATTTTGTTGTAATTTTGTGTAATTACGCTACAGCATATTACGTGAGTTACCTTACCCCCTAGTAAGGAGTGAGAGATAAAACACCAAGGCCCAGTTCCCCGTTAGCGAGTATATCCCCATAATTTAACAGGTATTAAGAGTCTCCACTGAAATGGAGACTAACATATGGAGCTGGTAATACCACATCCAATTCATATGTTTTCTCCCTTCCAGGGGAAACAACTGGCGGAAATTTACCACCTGCTTGAAGCAGTTGGTATATGCTTTGGGGGACTTTTTCTCCTGCTGTGGAAAGGGGCCAGGGGTGTCAGGAGGGGAGCTATAGTTTTTCTTCAGTTGTAGGGAGCTTTTCGCCCTCCACCTCGAAATACCTCTCAGGCTCAGCAACTCTGCCAATGGTTCTGGTGTCTCCAGGCCCATGGGCCCATGGACCCATATGGGGTCCAGAGTTTGAGGACCCTCAAACCACAGGCCCAGAGACACTTCAAAACGTGTTGCCTGGCACAGTATTTTTCCAGTGGACACCGCTCTAGGCAACGTGTAATGAGAGCCTGAGGGGCGTATTGAGAGCTTGGCAGACAGGGTATTCCACCACAAACTTGGGAAGTTCTTTACCTGTCAAACTTCAGATTAAAGGTTCCACAAGCTCCAGCAGTGTAAACCTTTGACCCGCAGTCCGCGTGACGTGATGTCACTCAAAACCAATGAAATAACCCTATAACTCTTGTTGAAAAACCCCAGTATATAGGTCCAAATACTTTTTGTTTTTCAAAAGCAACATTAAGCGTCATGAGTTTGTTTTTGACAAACAAAAAACTTTAAAGTGCAGGCGAACTGAACATGGCACCCTCAAAGCATAGTGTTGATTCCTTCAGATGAGCTGCCATGGAAATTCACTGAAAAACACCAAGGTTAGAGTGCTGCTATAGATAAATGTTCAAATAAGGTAAACACTGATGTTTAAAAAACAAAAATACCTCTGAAATTTACCAGTTATAGTTCACTGAGATAACAATAACTTGCACCCATGCACAGCTGACGACTTCACATATTACATCACTCATGACACGGTAGATGACCTCATTTATGACATCAGTGTTGACTGATAACCCCATAGTCATATACAGCATAGACATACTGAGTGTACACGTGTGGTTCAATAGCATTTAGACCAGTGTAATTGGGCATTTTAAAAGCTATATAGTGCACAGTTTACAAAATGATAAATATGGGGTGGAAAACGTTTTTAAACAAGGTAAAGGCTGTGAGCACCTGTAGGTTACAGAGGCATTTTTGAATGTCAGTTGCAGCCTAAAGCCAAAGCCTTGACTAAAAATATGTGAGAAAGACCAAAGCTACTGTTGACATTGCATTAACTACCCACTGATATCAAGAAATGTGCTCATGTTTAATAGTTGTAATGCAGTGGTATCGACAAATTCTATAAGCTGTGCATGCTTACTTACAGAACTTCATTAAATATTTTGAGGCATTGCAGGTTGTTGAATAATGTAGAATGTAGGGGTGTCCCACTCAAAGGTACTTTATCTCATACCAGTGTTGTAAGCGTGGATCTAAGGTTGTATAACATTATTCCCATCTCCGGAATGTGTATAAAGTATCTTACTAAACTACGGAGTTTGTGTATACTGCCTGCGAGAAGATGTCCCTAAAGTGGCAAACGTTTATCTGTCAACCTCTTTGTTAGACCTGACATCCATGGCGTGGTATTTACCAAACTTTCTGCCTTCACCTTCTTACCTCATTTAATTTGTTGTTTTGGCATTAGGGCTCTACTGCTGCAAAGTGCTTGAATGTTGTCCTTCAAACAAGGCAAAATTGGCCTACACCTAACTGACACATTTTATTTACTTGTAAGTCCCTAGTAAATGGTACTACATGTACCCAGGGACTGTAAATTAAATTCCACCAGCGGACTGCAGTACTCATTGGGCCACCATTTTAGTAGCCTTTTATAACATTTCTTAGGCCTGCCACTGAAGCCTGTAGTGCAATTTAAACTGCCATTTTGACCTTAAAAATGAAATTCCATATTTGTAAAGCATGACTTATCACCCCTAAGGGTACCCAAGTGCTTCCACTGGGGACAAACGGCGAGCCCCACGTTCCAGAGTCAACCGCTCTGGCAGCTACACCACACCTCTCCCTCATAAACCTTTTGCCAAGCCTGAACCTTCCTTTTAATTACTTATAAGTCATTCCTCAGGTAGGCCCTAATGGGCAGGGTCATGGTATTTAAAAGAAAGAGCATGTGTGTTTAAGAGTTTTTCACTGTCAGAACATGTAAAACTTAAAGTCACTTTTAACTGTTGTAAGGCCTATCTCTCCCATAGACTAACACTGTGTTGCCTTACTACATTTAATAAGTGCTAACTTCAGGTTGGGAGCAGATAGAGAAATTATGCTTACATTCAAATGAATTGTATTTTTTAATCCTCTTTAATGGTGAAGTCGGCTTTTAAGCTACAATTTTAAAAATGCCACTTTTAGAAAGTTAGAATTTTTTTTGCCTATACCAACTGATCCTTGCTGCCAGTCTCCTGGGTCACATGACTGTGAGTGGCTCCACTGTTGTCAATCAATCAATCAATGATAGCATTTGTAGAGCGCACTACATACCCATGAGGGCCTCAAGGCGCTGGGGGGGGGAGGGGTGCTGCTACTGCTCGAAGAGCCAGGTCTTCAGGAGTCTTCTGAAGGTCAACAGGTCTTGGGTCTGCCGTAGGCAGATGGGGAGGGTGTTCCAGGTTTTGGCAGCGAGGTGGGAGAAGGATCTGCCGCCGGAGGTCGCTCTTCGGATGTGGGGGATTGTGGCAAGGGAGAGGTCGGCAGAGCGGAGCTGGCGGGCGGGGGTGTAGAGGCTGAGTCGTCTGTTGAGGTACGCAGGTCCGGTATTGTGCATTGCTTCCAGACAGAGAGACAAACGAAGCCTATGTGTAAGAGGCAAGGGGGCTCCTGACAGAACGGCTGGGGAGGAGCTGTACCCTGCTCTGATTACATTTCAAATGGTCTTGCCTGCAGCACACACAAAAAAACCTGGAACCAGGCCTGCTCTTGCCATCTTTAGAAGGAACACTGGGCGTCCTTGCCTTGACACTAGGCTATCCAGTGTGACTCCAATCAATCAATCAATCAATCAAGCATTTGTATAGCGCGCTACTCACCCGGAGGGTCTCAAGGCGCTTGGGGGAGGGGGTCCGCTACTGTTCGAACAGCCAGGTCTTGAGTTGCTTCCTGAAGGAGAGGTGGTCTTGGGTAAGGCGGAGGTGGATGGGTAGGGAGTTCCATGTCTTGGCAGCCAGGTAGGAGAAGGATCTTCCTCCCGTTGTGGCTCTTCGGATGCGGGGGACGGCGGCGAGGCGTGGTTGGTCGATCGTAGCTGGCGGGTGGGAGTGTAGAAGGTCAGACGGTCGTTGAGGTATCTGGGGCCTTGGTTGTGGAGAGCTTTGTGTGCGTGGGTGAGGAGTCGGAACGTGATTCTCTTGCTGACGGGGAGCCAGTGCAGGTCTCTCAGGTGTCCGGCGATGTGGCTGTGTCGGGGGATGTCCAGGATGAGTCGAGCTGAGGCGTTCTGGATGCGTTGGAGTCTTTTTGAAGTTTGGCTGTGGTTCCGGCGTAGAGGGAGTTGCCGTAGTCCAGTCGGCTGGTGACGAGGGCCTGGGTGACCGTCTTCCTGGTTTCGGTGGGGATCCACCGGAAGATCTTGCGCAGCATGCGTAGGATGTTGAAGCAAGACGAGGAGACGGCGTTGATTTGTCGGGTCATTGAGAGGGAGGAGTCCAGGATGAAGCCCAGGTTGCGTGCGTGGTCCGTTGGTTTGGGTGCGTTGCCCAGGGCAGGGGGCCACCAGGAGTCGTCCCAGGCGGAGGGTGATGATCCTAGGATGAGGACTTCCGTTTTATCTGAGTTCAGTTTCAGGCGGCTGTTCCTCATCCACTCGGCTACGTCCTTCATCCCTTCATGTAGGTTGGTTCTGGCGGTTGTGGGGTCGTTGGTGAGGGAGAGGATCAGCTGGGTGTCGTCGGCGTAGGAGATGATGTTGAGGTTGTGTTGGCGTGCGATGGCTGCGAGGGGGCTCATGTAGATGTTGAAGAGGGTGGGGCTGAGTGATGATCCTTGTGGTACGCCGCAGATGACTTCGGTGGCCTCGGAACTGAACGGGGGAGGCGGACTCTCTGGGTTCTTCCGGCGAGGAAGGAGATGATCCACTCCAGTGCCTTCTCTTGGATTCCGCCGTTGTTCAGGCGTTGCACTAGGGTGCGGTGGCAGACTGTGTCGAACGCTGCGGAGAGGTCCAGGAGGATGAGGGCCGCTGTTTCCCGTTGTCGAGCAGGGCTCGGATGTCGTCGGTAGCTGCGATGAGGGCGGTCTCGGTGCTGTGGTTGGCCCGGAAGCCGGACTGCGAGTGGTCGAGGGATCCATTCGTCTCGAGGAAGGCGGCCAGTTGTCTGTTGACGGTCTTCTCGATGACTTTGGCAGGAAAAGGAAGGAGCGAGATGGGGCGGTAGTTTTTGAGGTCGGTGGGGTCTGCTGACGGTTTCTTCAGTAGGGCGCTGAGTTCGGCGTGCTTCCAGCTCTCTGGGAAGGTGGCGGTGACGAAGGAGGTGTTGATGATGTCCCGGAGGTGGGGTGCGATGACGGCGTCGGCCTTGTTGAAGACGTGGTGAGGGCAGGGGTCGGTTGGTGATCCGGAGTGGATGGAGTTCATCGTGCGGATAGTGTCTTCGGTGTTGATAGGGGTCCAGGCTCGGAGGGTGGAGGTGGGGGCGTTGGAACGGTCGTAGGGTACGTCGGCTGTGTGCTGAAACTGTAGTGTATGTCTGCGATCTTGCTGTGGAAGAACGAGGCGAGCGAGTTGCAGAGGTCTTGCGAGGGAGTGATGTCGTTGTTTCCGGCGCTGGGGTTCGAGAGTTCTTTGACGATGATGAAGAGTTCCTTGCTGTTGTGGGCGTTGTTGTCCAGTCGTTCCTTGAATGCGGTTTTCTTGGTGGTGTGGATCAGCTGGTGGTGTTTTCGGGTGGCGTGCTTGAGGGTGGTCATGTTGTCTGCAGTCGGGTCTCTGCGCCATGCTTTCTCGAGGGCCCGGCAGTTCTTCTTGGATATCTTGAGTTCGTCGGTGAACCAGGATGCTTTCTTGTTGCTGGGTCTGACTGGGGGGGTCTTCAATGGGGCGAGGTCGTCTGCGCAGTTGGTGATCCATCTTGTGAGGTTGCTGGCGGCTTGGTTGGGGTTCGTTGAGCTGGCGGGAGGGTTCTGGCTCAGGGATGTGGTGAGTTGGTCGGTGGTGATCTTGTTCCAGCTTCTGCGCGGAAACTGTTGCGGGTGGTGGTGCGTGGTGATCCTGCTGAAGCTGAAGTGGACGCAGCTGTGGTCTGTCCAGTGGAGTCCGGTGGTGTGGCTGAAGGAGATGTCCTTGCTGGAGGAGAAGACGGGGTCAAGCGTGTGGCCGGCGAGGTGTGTGGGGGTGGTCACCAGTTGCTTGAGTCCGAGGTTGGCGAGGTTGTCCAGCAGGGTGGTGGTGTTGCGATCGTTGTTGTTCTCTAGGTGGAAGTTGAGGTCCCCAAGGAGGATGTAGTCAGCCGAGGGGAGGGCGTGTGGGCTGATGAGGTTGGCGATGTCTTCGCTGAATTGTGTGCGTGGTCCTGGGGGTCTGTAGATGAGGGTGCCTCTGAGGGTGGTCTTGGGGTCGGTGTGTATCTGGAAGTGCAGGTGTTCGCCGGCTGTGAAGGTGTCGTCGGAGTTGGTCGTGATGCGGATGGTGTTCTTGTGGACGATGGCGATGCCTCCTCCTGTCTGGTTTGCGCGGTCCCTTCGGGTGATCTTGTATCCGTCCGGGATGGCGATGGCGATGTCGGGCGCTGAGGAGGCGTTCATCCATGTTTCCGTGAGGAAAGCGACGTCTGGTGATGTGGAGTCGAGCAGGTTCCAAAGTTCCACAGCGTGTCTGTGGACGGAGCGGGTGTTGAGCAGGAAGCACTTCAGGTGGTTGCTGCTGGTGCTCGGCTTGGCGGGTGTGGTGCAGGTCCGGAGGCAGGAGAACTTGCATGATTGGCAGGCGAAGGGTCCGTGGGTGCGTCCTGGGGTGGCACGGTGGCAGCCGGGGATGCGGCCGGTGTTGAGTGCGTTGAGGGTGGCGGTGTCGTAAGTCCGGTGGGTGGGTTGGCTGCTGCGGGGGCCAAGGGTTTCGGCGCGCCAGCGGCGCGGCCGCGCAGCGGCCGCCATTTATGGGGAGGTGGGAGGGAGGAGCAGCTGGGAGGCGGGAGGCAGGGGCAGCGAATGGGCAGTCAGGGGGGCGGGCCGCAGGGGACGCAGCGGCGGGAGTGGCGAGAGGCAGCGAGGGGTACAGAAGGAAAAGTGGAGAGAAAGCGGACACAAATACGGGCACAATTCAAAAATGGGGCAGCGAGGGGAACAGAAGGAAAAGTGGAGAGAAAGCGGACACAAATACGGGCACAATTCAAAATGGGGCAGCGAGGGGTACAGAAGGAAAAGTGGAGAGAGAGCGGACACAAATACGGGCACAATTCAAAATGGGGCAGCGAGGGGTACAGAAGGAAAAGTGGAGATAAAGCGGACACAAATACGGGCACAATTCAAAATGGGGCAGCGAGGGGTACAGAAGGAAAAGTGGAGAGAAAGCGGACACAAATACGGGCACAATTCAAAATGGGGCAGCGAGGGGTACAGAAGGAAGAGTGGAGATAAAGCGGACACAAATACGGGCACAATTCAAAATGGGGCAGCGAGGGGTACAGAAGGAAAAGTGGAGATAAAGCGGACACAAATACGGGCACAATTCAAAATGGGGCAGCGAGGGGTACAGAAGGAAAAGTGGAGAGAAAGCGGACACAAATACGGGCACAATTCAAAATGGGGCAGCGAGGGGTACAGAAGGAAAAGTGGAGATAAAGCGGACACAAATACGGGCACAATTCAAAATGGGGCAGCGAGGGGTACAGAAGGAAAAGGGGAGAGAAAGCGGACACAAATACGGGCACAGTTCAAATGGGGGCAGCGGGGGCACAAAAGGGAAAAGGGGAGACAAGCAAGCAATACGGGCACCGAGGCCACAAACGGAAGGGCGATCTTACCAGCAGCAGCAGCGGGCGGCCAGCACAGGCGGATCTGTGTGGTGGGGGAGCGACCTACCTGGCAAGGTCAAGGGTCGCTCACCTCACCGCGCAGCGGCCGCCATTTATGGGGAGGTGGGAGGGAGGAGCAGCTGGGAGGCGGGAGGCAGGGGCAGCGAATGGGCAGTCAGGGGGGTGGGGCCGCAGGGGACGCAGCGGCGGGAGTGGCGAGAGGCAGCGAGGGGTACAGAAGGAAAAGTGGAGAGAAAGCGGACACAAATACGGGCACAATTCAAAAATGGGGCAGCGAGGGGAACAGAAGGAAAAGTGGAGAGAAAGCGGACACAAATACGGGCACAATTCAAAATGGGGCAGCGAGGGGTACAGAAGGAAAAGTGGAGAGAGAGCGGACACAAATACGGGCACAATTCAAAATGGGGCAGCGAGGGGTACAGAAGGAAAAGTGGAGATAAAGCGGACACAAATACGGGCACAATTCAAAATGGGGCAGCGAGGGGTACAGAAGGAAAAGTGGAGATAAAGCGGACACAAATACGGGCACAATTCAAAATGGGGCAGCGAGGGGTACAGAAGGAAGAGTGGAGATAAAGCGGACACAAATACGGGCACAATTCAAAATGGGGCAGCGAGGGGTACAGAAGGAAAAGTGGAGATAAAGCGGACACAAATACGGGCACAATTCAAAATGGGGCAGCGAGGGGTACAGAAGGAAAAGTGGAGAGAAAGCGGACACAAATACGGGCACAATTCAAAAATGGGGCAGCGAGGGGTACAGAAGGAAAAGTGGAGAGAAAGCGGACACAAATACGGGCACAATTCAAAATGGGGCAGCGAGGGGTACAGAAGGAAAAGTGGAGAGAAAGCGGACACAAATACGGGCACAATTCAAAAATGGGGCAGCGAGGGGTACAGAAGGAAAAGTGGAGAGAAAGCGGACACAAATGCGGGCACAATTCAAAATGGGGCAGCGAGGGGTACAGAAGGAAAAGTGGAGATAAAGCGGACACAAATACGGGCACAATTCAAAAATGGGGCAGCGAGGGGTACAGAAGGAAAAGTGGAGAGAAAGCGGACACAAATACGGGCACAATTCAAAATGGGGCAGCGAGGGGTACAGAAGGAAAAGTGGAGAGAGAGCGGACACAAATACGGGCACAATTCAAAATGGGGCAGCGAGGGGTACAGAAGGAAAAGTGGAGATAAAGCGGACACAAATACGGGCACAATTCAAAATGGGGCAGCGAGGGGTACAGAAGGAAAAGTGGAGAGAAAGCGGACACAAATACGGGCACAATTCAAAATGGGGCAGCGAGGGGTACAGAAGGAAAAGTGGAGATAAAGCGGACACAAATACGGGCACAATTCAAAATGGGGCAGCGAGGGTACAGAAGGAAAGGGGAGAGAAAGCGGACACAAATACGGGCACAGTTCAAATGGGGGCAGCGGGGCACAAAAGGGAAAAGGGAGACAAGCAAGCAATACGGGCACCGAGGCCACAAACGGAAGGGCGATCTTACCAGCAGCAGCAGCGGGCGGCCAGCACAGGCGGATCTGTGTGGTGGGGGAGCGACCTACCTGGCAAGGTCAAGGGTCGCTCACCTCACCGCGCAGCGGCCGCCATTTATGGGGAGGTGGGAGGGAGGAGCAGCTGGGAGGCGGGAGGCAGGGGCAGCGAATGGGCAGTCAGGGGGGCGGGGCCGCAGGGGACGCAGCGGCGGGAGTGGCGAGAGGCAGCGAGGGGTACAGAAGGAAAAGTGGAGAGAAAGCGGACACAAATACGGGCATAATTCAAAAATGGGGCAGCGAGGGGTACAGAAGGAAAAGTGGAGAGAAAGCGGACACAAATACGGGCACAATTCAAAATGGGGCAGCGAGGGGTACAGAAGGAAAAGTGGAGAGAGAGCGGACACAAATACGGGCACAATTCAAAATGGGCAGCGAGGGGTACAGAAGGAAAAGTGGAGATAAAGCGGACACAAATACGGGCACAATTCAAAATGGGGCAGCGAGGGGTACAGAAGGAAAAGTGGAGAGAAAGCGGACACAAATACGGGCACAATTCAAAATGGGGCAGCGAGGGGTACAGAAGGAAAAGTGGAGATAAAGCGGACACAAATACGGGCACAATTCAAAATGGGGCAGCGAGGGGTACAGAAGGAAAAGTGGAGAGAAAGCGGACACAAATACGGGCACAATTCAAAAATGGGGCAGCGAGGGGTACAGAAGGAAAAGTGGAGAGAAAGCGGACACAAATACGGGCACAATTCAAAATGGGGCAGCGAGGGGTACAGAAGGAAAAGTGGAGAGAAAGCGGACACAAATACGGGCACAATTCAAAAATGGGGCAGCGAGGGGTACAGAAGGAAAAGTGGAGAGAAAGCGGACACAAATGCGGGCACAATTCAAAATGGGGCAGCGAGGGGTACAGAAGGAAAAGTGGAGATAAAGCGGACACAAATACGGGCACAATTCAAAAATGGGGCAGCGAGGGGTACAGAAGGAAAAGTGGAGAGAAAGCGGACACAAATACGGGCACAATTCAAAATGGGGCAGCGAGGGGTACAGAAGGAAAAGTGGAGAGAGAGCGGACACAAATACGGGCACAATTCAAAATGGGGCAGCGAGGGGTACAGAAGGAAAAGTGGAGATAAAGCGGACACAAATACGGGCACAATTCAAAATGGGGCAGCGAGGGGTACAGAAGGAAAAGTGGAGAGAAAGCGGACACAAATACGGGCACAATTCAAAATGGGGCAGCGAGGGGTACAGAAGGAAAAGTGGAGATAAAGCGGACACAAATACGGGCACAATTCAAAATGGGGCAGCGAGGGGTACAGAAGGAAAAGGGGAGAGAAAGCGGACACAAATACGGGCACAGTTCAAATGGGGGCAGCGGGGGCACAAAAGGGAAAAGGGGAGACAAGCAAGTAATACGGGCACCGAGGCCACAAACGGAAGGGCGATCTTACCAGCAGCAGCAGCGGGCGGCCAGCACAGGCGGATCTGTGTGGTGGGGGAGCGACCTACCTGGCAAGGTCAAGGGTCGCTCACCTCACCGCGCAGCGGCCGCCATTTATGGGGAGGTGGGAGGGAGGAGCAGCTGGGAGGCGGGAGGCAGGGGCAGCGAATGGGCAGTCAGGGGGGCGGGGCCGCAGGGGATGCAGCGGCGGGAGTGGCGAGAGGCAGCGAGGGGTACAGAAGGAAAAGTGGAGAGAAAGCGGACACAAATACGGGCACAATTCAAAAATGGGGCAGCGAGGGTACAGAAGGAAAAGTGGAGAGAAAGCGGACACAAATACGGGCACAATTCAAAATGGGGCAGCGAGGGGTACAGAAGGAAAAGTGGAGAAGAGCGGACACAAATACGGGCACAATTCAAAATGGGGCAGCGAGGGGTACAGAAGGAAAAGTGGAGATAAAGCGGACACAAATACAGGCACAATTCAAAATGGGGCAGCGAGGGGTACAGAAGGAAAAGTGGAGAGAAAGCGGACACAAATACGGGGACAATTCAAAATGGGGCAGCGAGGGGTACAGAAGGAAAAGTGGAGATAAAGCGGACACAAATACGGGCACAATTCAAAATGGGGCAGCGAGGGGTACAGAAGGAAAAGTGAGAGAAAGCGGACACAAATACGGGCACAATTCAAAAATGGGGCAGCGAGGGGTACAGAAGGAAAAGTGGAGAGAAAGCGGACACAAATACGGGCACAATTCCAAATGGGGCAGCGAGGGGTACAGAAGGAAAAGTGGAGAGAAAGCGGACACAAATACGGGCACAATTCAAAAAATGGGGCAGCGAGGGGTACAGAAGGAAAAGTGGAGAGAAAGCGGACACAAATGCGGGCACAATTCAAAATGGGGCAGCGAGGGGTACAGAAGGAAAAGTGGAGAGAAAGCGGACACAAATACGGGCACAATTCAAAATGGGGCAGCGAGGGGTACAGAAGGAAAAGTGGAGAGAGAGCGGACACAAATACGGGCACAATTCAAAATGGGGCAGCGAGGGGTACAGAAGGAAAAGTGGAGATAAAGCGGACACAAATACGGGCACAATTCAAAATGGGGCAGCGAGGGGTACAGAAGGAAAAGTGAGAGAAAGCGGACACAAATACGGGCACAATTCAAAATGGGGCAGCGAGGGGTACAGAAGGAAAAGTGGAGATAAAGCGGACACAAATACGGGCACAATTCAAAATGGGGCAGCGAGGGGTACAGAAGGAAAAGGGAGAGAAAGCGGACACAAATACGGGCACAGTTCAAATGGGGGCAGCGGGGGCACAAAAGGGAAAAGGGGAGACAAGCAAGCAATACGGGCACCGAGGCCACAAACGGAAGGGCGATCTTAACAGCAGCAGCAGCGGGCGGCCAGCACAGGCGGATCTGTGTGGTGGGGGAGCGACCTACCTGGGTCAACTAGCTGACCTCCTGTGTAATCTATAGGGATGCAACAAGCTTCCAGAGGCCTCCCGGCAACTACTCAGCTGACTAGCACCAACTGGACCTTCCTGGACCTGCTGCTGGCCTTTACTAGAGTTGGTCTTGATTTGCAAGAGGTGCTGCCCAAGTCCTGAACCCTTGGCTAGCATCACTGCAAACTCCTCCCCAAGAAAAAGGTGAACATCCTTATGTTTTGGGCTCCTCAAGAACACAAAGTGACCTTTTTGCGCTGAAAATCAACCCCCCCCCACAACGAGCGCGAACCTCCAGCGGGACCTGCTCTTCACACTGAACATTAGCAATGACCCACCATTGCGAAGTTCCAATGATGACCTGCTTTTTGTGCCACAGCAATGACTGCCTGTGATGTTCGACCTGCTCCTCGCACCGAAAACCTACTTCTATTAGTCCCATCCAACACAAACTCTGTGTGCCGTACTCGAGAAGGTAACGCTCAGCGGGACAAACCTGGTCCCTATGTCTTACCTGCACTCTATCACGATCAGCCTTACCCTGTGACTTTCTTCCCAGACTAGCACAGCCAGATAATCAAGAGTGGCGCTTTGTGCTTCTTGGCGCTAATTTTACCTAAAACCTTACACATTAATATCTCCAGATCCACTGATTGAATTTTGTTCATTGTGGTGTCTTTTTATTTATAAACTCACTCTACTTTTCTGAGTTGTTGAGGATTTTTCTTGTGGTGCTTTTCACTTTATTACTATTTAAGTGCTGCATAAATACTTTACACACTGCCTGGCTGCATTGTGGCAAGCTACCACAGGAGGAAGCACAGGTTAATTTAGTGACTGTTGTGGTTCTACCTGACAAGGATTGTAGCTGTTGCTTGAATAGGTCTTCCACCCATCATCTTAACTAATAACCCAATATCTTATATGTTTTACTTAAAATTGGGGGTAATGTGAACTCATTAAGTGGGTAATCCCAATATGGCGAATAGAAAGGTCTAGCGTGTGAATTACTTCAATCTCACAAATCCTACAGGATGGTGACACAATGATTGTATGATGTCATCAATGATAATATTTGAGATGTCATCAGTGATGTCATCAATGTTGGCATCCATCATGTCATGAATGATGTGAGGCCATAAGCAGTGCATGGTGGGGGTGCAAGGTATAGTTAGGTCAGTAAACTTTACTTTAATTTTTTATTGGCAAAGATGATGCATTTTGATACAATTATAACAAATGTAGGAAATGTCCACCTTTTCTGCAAGGTCATTCCCAGTTTTTCACGTTTCACTGGATCTTACATCTTTGCTGTCATTAGAACTCTGTGCACTTTACCCCTACTAACCAGGAGTAGAGTACCTGTGCTCCCCATTTAAATGTGTTTATATTGTACTATTCCCATTGGCATTTTTAACTTGCGTGTAAGTGCCTTCTATGTGGTGTCGAAGGTGGACCCAGGTCCTGACAGTTAAATGTCTCTTGTGACTTTTAGACCGTAGCACTTATTGTGCCATACACTATAGTGACAGTGCAAACATGGCTTCAGGCTTACCACTGTAGCATGACTGGAACAGTGCAAAACAGATACTGTGACCCATCAAAATAACACCTATGGAAGGTAAAAACCTCCCTTTTAAATATTAGTAAGTAATCCCTATGTAGGCCTTGTAGCCCACAAGGTACTGCGCTTCATATTTAAAAGTGGGACATGTAGAAAATTAATGTTACCGTGTCCCAACAACACGAAGACCAAAAAGCTATTTCCACTGCAGCAGGCCTAGATGTTCGTATGTATAAAACCAGAGCACAGATTAAAATACTAATTTTGTATCCCAGGAATGGGACTGGCTAGAAAAACAATATAAGCACTATTTTTAATAGTTATTAAAAATACAATTCCATGGTGTTGGTGGATTTTTTATGAATATTAAGGAAAAGTAACCATGAGAAATTCACTGTTTACCTGCCTGAACTGTCAGAAGGCTAATTAGCGTAAGCCTCTTTCAGCTTTCAGCCTTTGCCCAGCTTTGGATAGGTGTGAATCAGGTGTGAAATGCCTCAGAGGAGCAAACAATAGATTGACCTGAATGGGCAGGGATGACTCCTCGGAACTACACAGAATATCCAGAGTGGGAGCTATGGCCATCCGATGACAGTACACCGTCATATCCTGATTTAACAGGTTGGTTGCACCACATGTGACACCTGGGGAACACTTGAAAGGGATTGAGCAGGGTGTCAGGACAATTCTTGTGGCTCCCCTGTCTGGTTGCTGAAGGACTCTGCTTTTGTCCTACCAGATGTCTGTCTCTCGGTTTGTTGTAGGTACAGTACCTGCTTCAAACGGGATTTTAGTATTAGATATGGGAAGACACTGATGATTTCTCTATGACACTCCCAAACACACCCCTGGTCCTCAGAGCCCAAGTTTAGTATGGCTGAAGACTTTCTACATTTTGAAAATGTCCTGATACATGGTGTTTTGGGCCTGTTTGCAGGAAGGCAAACAAGAGCTACTGAAAAAGTTAGTAGGCTGGCCCAGGGAACATTTATCTCATGGGTCAGGAAGTGCCCAGGAGGCACCCCCACCCACTCGCTTGTGTCAGACATAAATGTAGCATCCACACAGCAGAAGGGTATTGGATATGCTGTCTGTGGCCTAAGAGGAGCCCTGAAGGACTGGACCTGCTCCTTCTTGTACCTCAGTCAAAGAGGTGGACTCCAATGGTCACTTGGCTGTCCTTTTGTGCGGCTACAGGAAGACTGAAGACCTGGTTGTTCACTCATTGATTATACTTCCCGTTAACTTGCAGGCAGTGCATAGCGCCAGGACACCTCAGGGTAATCGATGCGCTCTAAAAATCTAATTAACATAACATAACAACCAGCTGCAAGGGTTTTTTTTTCCCTGGACGTTCCCAGCTGACCAGTGGTAACTGGACCTAGACTGGAATTTGCTGTTGGCCTTTTCCTGCCACCGTGTGATTCTCTAAGTGGCTCCCCTGACTGCTTGGGGGTCTTATAAGTATATGTCTGTGGATGCTTTGAACTTTAAAGACTAATTAGGGGTCGATTCCGATTCGGGCCGGGAAACGTACCGACCGACTCGTTTCGGGAATATATTCCGACCGACACGTACCGGTGCTGCCCGACCCGCCTAGTACGATGAAATGCGTGCAAATTCCAACCGACTCGTACAGAACACAAGCCGGATGACCGAACCGCGCGGAAAACAGCTATCCGGCCGGAAAACCACGCGAATCGAACCGACCGACACGCACCAGGAATGAACCCGAACGAAACGTACCCGCGAAGTCCGATCCGCGCAGTACGATGCAACGCGTGGAAAACCCGACCGAGTCACACAGAGTTCAAGCCGTACGAACGACACGCATACAAAACAGCGAGCCGAAGCAACCCAATACTCCGCGACCGACGCGTACGCCGCACATGAAACACAGCACAAACACAGCGTGAACGACTCGGAGAAGCTCGCACGAGACAACTGCAGCATCCGACTCGGTCAGAAGAACGTCTCCTACATGCACAAAAACTACAAAGGTAAAAATACAACAAAAAAAAAGGCCAAACAAGCAATTACAAAGTCAATAAATACTGGGGGGGGGGGAACAGGGAACAAAGACACACCCACAACTCCACCCAAATAAAGGCCACAAATCCCTACCATGATCCTTTGCAAATTCAACTGACCTGCCAGCACAGAACACCAACAGACAGCAACCACAGACACACTCACAACTCATCCATCACACAAGCCACACACCATCAGCACCCCAACAAATAGCACCCTCACATACACCCAGCAAAACCTACACCCACACACCCTCACTTGCACACCAACACCCACATCAATCACCACCACCACCCATCACCATGCCCCCAAAGAAGAATCCAAAGTTCCTAGACAGTGAATTGGAAGTCCTGGTAGATGAGATCCTCAGGGTAGAGCCACAGCTGTTTGGTACATTGGTCCAACAGACACCCATGTCGCAGAAAACCAAGATGTGGGAGAGGATCGTCGACAGGGTGAACGCACAATCACCATGTTTGCGCACAAAGGAAGGCATCCAGAACAGGTGGTATGATGTGCGCAGGAGGGTCAAGGACCTACTAAAGAAGGATTACGCCTTGAGCCAACACACCGGCAGTGGCCCTCCTGCCAAACCAGTATACCTCAGGCCCTGGGAGTAGAAGGTGCGGGCCATCCTACCACCAGTGAGCGTATATGGACTATCAAACATCCCAGAGCCTGGTGAGTACACAACAAATATACCCAATATCGTGTGACAATATACACACATCACTGTCAAGGGGATAGTCAAACCATGCACCCTTAGCAAATCCACAGCAACAAAACCAGAATCATCCCAAGATGTGTATGTCAGTCAGAGAAACACAATACATGCCATTTCATAGTGATATGTAACTGTGTCATGACATGTACAAACCCAACAACAAATAAAGCTAGGCAGTGGCACAAATCTAAACAACAAACACAGTCAGATATGTAGCCACCACTAGAACACCACCACACAGGGAAGCCCACAGAAAGGAAGGAATCCTGTGTATGCTGGTCAAGTCAGTGTAGCCAATAGCATGATGGGAGTTGTAGTCACAGATATTGCTCACCCTCACAATTCGCCCATCAACACCACTCTGAACCATGCTCACATCACAGGGAGTGGAAAACAACTGACAAGATGGCTGACACTGGCTACTGCTGTGGGGAGCACAAGGCCCTGCTGGGAACTGGGCACCAACAAACAGCAGGACACCACTGACTGACATCCTGAAAGCCAACTTGCACTCCCTGCAATGGAAGCACGTTCCATGGTGGGATATCTGGCTGGGTGGGAAGGAGGACTGACAGCTCTGACCATAGTTACCAGCAGCTTCCCTCACACACACCCTTAACACAAACTCCACACATCTCACCTGGGAAAATGCATTGCCTCACACTAAAATCAAATATCCCACAAAGAACCACCACCCTGGGTTATGCTGTGGGAAGCACATGGACACACATGGGACTTGTAGCCAAACAAACGCCAGGACAACACTGTCAGCCATCCATTCAGCACAGGCACACTTTCCCACAGGGAAGCAGAGTCAGACGGAAGGAAGTATGGGCATGCTGGGAAGGGGGGCGTAGGCAATAGCATGATGGGAGTAGTAGTCACAGCTCAACATCCCCCACCCACATGGCCCAGCAAGCTCACACTGAAGCATGCACACCTCACAGGGAGTGAAAAGCCACTTCAAAGATGTCTGACACTGGTGCTCTGTTGTGGGAGCACAAGGCCTTGCTGGGAACTGGCCACCAACCAACAGCAGGACACCACTGTCAGCCATCTTGCCATTGCTGTCACACTCACACACAGTGAAGTCCACTCAAAAGGAAGGAAGTATGGGCATGCTGGGAAGGGGGTGTAGGCAATAGCATGATGGGAGTGGTAGTCACAGCTCAACATCCCCCACCCACATGGCCCAGCAAGCTCACACTGAAGCATGCACACCTCACAGGGAGTCAAAAGCCCCATCAAAGATGTCTGACACTGGTGCTCTGTTGTGGGGAGCACAAGGCCATGCTGGGAAATGGCCACCAACAGCAGGACACCACTGTCAGCCATCTTGCCATTGCTGTCACTCTCACACACAGTGAAGTCCACTCAAAAGGAAGGAAGTATGGGCATGCTGGGAAGAGGGGTGTAGGCAATAGCATGATGGGAGTGGTAGTCACTGCTCAACATCCCCCACCCACATGGCCCAGCAAGCTCACACTGAAGCATGCACACCTCACAGGGAGTGAAAAGCCACTTCAAAGATGTCTGACACTGGTGCTCTGTTGTGGGGAGCACAAGGCCATGCTGGGAACTGGCCACCAACCAACAGCAGGACACCACTGTCAGCCATCTTGCCATTGCTGTCACACTCACACACAGTGAAGTCCACTCAAAAGGAAGGAAGTATGGGCATGCTGGGAAGAGGGGTGTAGGCAATAGCATGATGGGAGTGGTAGTCACAGCTCAACATCCACCACCCACATGGCCCAGCAAGCTCACACTGAAGCATGCACACCTCACAGGGAGTCAAAAGCCCCATCAAAGATGTCTGACACTGGTGCTCTGTTGTGGGGAGCACAAGGCCATGCTGGGAAATGGCCACCAACCAACAGCAGGACACCACTGTCAGCCATCTTGCCATTGCTGTCACACTCACACACAGTGAAGTCCACTCAAAAGGAAGGAAGTATGGGCATGCTGGGAAGGGGGGTGTAGGCAATAGCATGATGGGAGTGGTAGTCACAGCTCAACATCCCCCAGCCACATGGCACAGCAAGCTCACACTGAAGCATGCACACCTCACAGGGAGTCAAAAGCCCCATCAAAGATGTCTGACACTGGTGCTCTGTTGTGGGGAGCACAAGGCCATGCTGGGAACTGGCCACCAACAGCAGGACACCACTGTCAGCCATCTTGCCATTGCTGTCACACTCACACACAGTGAAGTCCACTCAAAAGGAAGGAAGTATGGTCATGCTGGGAAGGGGGGTGTAGGCAATAGCATGATGGGAGTGGTAGTCACAGCTCAACATCCCCCAGCCACATGGCCCAGCAAGCTCACACTGAAGCATGCACACCTCACAGGGAGTCAAAAGCCCCATCAAAGATGTCTGACACTGGTGCTCTGTTGTGGGGAGCACAAGGCCATGCTGGGAACTGGCCACCAACCAACAGCAGGACACCACTGACTGACATCCTGAGAGTCAACCTGAACCCACTGCAAGGGTGGCATGTTTCATGGTGGGATAACTGGGCTGGGGGAGAAGGAGTGCCGGATGTCCACCAAATACAACCAATGCTGTCCATGTACACATCTCAACATTCACATTGAAATGCTTCAAGTTTGCAGGACAATGTGCCACACCAATATCAACCCCTGACTGTGACAACTTAGGACAATGCAATGTACAGGCATGCATCCAGAGGTACAGCCACAACTGTCAGGTGTGTGAACCATTGATGCCTGCAGAAACATAACATACATTGTGTGTGTCTCCCAAAACAGGTGATGATGGGGACACAGCAGCAGACAATGAGGAGTCCCTGTCCCAGGCTCCGGGGGACACTCAGCTCACTGGTGTGGAACAGCCTCTGGCCTCCTCGGATGGCGAAGACCTACCTGGCACCTCCGGTGTGAGTCATCATGCAGCACCAGCAGGACCACCATCTGCACCCCCTGCACCCACCCCTCCAACAACTGCCAACACACAGACCACCCCCGCCGACACAGACAGACCAAGGACCAACAATAACACCAGCACAGTGACCCCGGCCCAACCTGGAGCAACGGACAGCAACACCAGTGACAACCCCCAAGTGGGCCTAGGGTCACCTGTGCGTGCCACTGCAGGTCCCGCACGTGACGCCAGGGGTGGTGGGAGGGGTGGTAGACATAGGTCGCTGTTTGCAGAGGGGTCTGGACTGCATGATGACCCACAACTGGTATGCATTGCTGATGCGTACCAGAATAGCACTGGAGAGGTCAGCCAGGTAGTGGGGATCTTCAAGGACATTCAACAACAGCAGGCTGCCCATCATGCCCGCTTGGACTCACACATGTCACGTGTGGAGACACACATGGCTGGCATGGAGTCCAAGTGGGACACATTGCAAGAACTGACGGCGGTGCATAGGGACATATTGACATGCCTCCGCCAGATTAGCACCAACATGGCCACACCTCCCTGTGTGCCCACAACATCTGGTGCCGCAAAAACTGCAACTGCCACAGGGAGGGAGGATGACTCTGGCGGAGAGTCCCCTGCACCGCAGCAGCCTGCACGTGAGGGTCCCCCCCCCAAAGAAGAGGGGTCATCCGAGGAAGGACAACTGAGAGGCTGATGGCCATGCACGTCCCCCAGGTACCCAACACCTGTTCTGGAAATCCACCTTTGTGTGCAAACTGTTCACCCTGTCGCATGCAACCCAACTCCCTCACATGACATGGGGAGTTTAAGTTGGACCAATGTATCAGATGACTGTTGACTTTACCCTGGACATTTCTGCTACCAAGACTTCCAAATCATCTGGGAACTTTGGATTACAATCCCAATGTACAGCACCCACCATCCTGTGCACTATCCTCACACATGTATGTAAATAAACTCACTAATACACCATACTTGCCTCTGTTGTTATTCCAACGTGGTTTCTGTCATGGAGATGATGATCTGCCAAATGACACTGTGCATGCTAACTGCTACAGCAAGTACAACACCGTCATGTGAGTCATGGCGACGTGACACATATGAGGGAGACACACCACTAGGGCTACACAACACATACACACAAGGGCCATCTGACTCATCGCCTACACTGATGTTGCCAGGAAATACAGTGCAATGCACAGACACCACACCTATTCACAGTCTGTGTTAACTAGCCCACTGGTGCAGTAAGCAAATGTCAGTCAGATGTGTGAGCACAGACAACGCACATCCCAAAGTGAAGCACAGGTTCATTACACATTTGCAACATGTTGTTTCCACTACAGATGCAAGGTAATCCCATGTGGCAGTGGCCAAACAGTCAACAAGTGTAGAAGAAAGGAAGTCCAGGGGTGTGGGGCACATCACCTGTAGGGAAACGACAGCTTCCACCCTGGAAGTTGAATCACGGTGTCGGGGGATCACATTCGACCAACCAACTCTGAAAGTACCCTGTGAAGGACAGAAATGACACACAGTCAAAAGCACTGAAGAACAGGACAGAAATGCAATACTCATGCCCAATACATGTCACAAGATACCTACACAAAACCAAGTTAGCATGTCAACACTGTTGGGGAGTACAGACTACCTGTAAGGACACATCGCTGCACGCATACAGCCAAGTAGCACATGGCCACACTCAAACAGCACCAGAGCACCACCAACACATATCACGCAAACTCACAGCATTGACATGACATCTCTGGATACTCACATTCAGCTGAAGAAGTTGGTGATGAGCTGTGTGCGGACATCACCCTCATCATCATCACCATCACTGGCATCGTGGCCCAGGCCAGGATCCTCCACAGGTGGCGGATGTTGGTCATCGTCATCCAGGATGAGAGGCAACTCCTTCCGCACTGCCAGGTTGTGTAGCATGCAGCACACAATGACAATCTTGCACACCTTTGCTGGGGCATATGGGAGGGCCCCTCCTGTCTTGTCCAGGCAGCGAAAGCGGCTCTTCAGGAGACCAAATGTCCGCTCGATCACTCTCCTGGTCCGACCATGTGCCTCATTGTAGCGCATCTGGGCTGGTGTCACAGGGTTCCTGAGGGGTGTCAGCAACCACGGCATGTTGGGGTATCCGGAGTCACCTACATACAGACAATTGCACATTAGCTGAGTTGGAAAAGAGGGTGGAATACTACATTGCAGAACACACACAATGGTACAAAGTCAGTACACACCGACAAGCCAGGCACGCTCTTTCCGCATCTGTGACATCATCCTCGGGATGCGACTACTCCTCATCACGTAGGCATCGTGTGCAGAACCGGGGAAACGGGCACACACGTGTGAGATGCTCATATCTGCAAGACATAACACCAGTGCATTGACCGAATGGTAATGTTTGCGGTTCCTGTATGCCTGCTCATGTGCCTGTGGTGGTACCAAAGCCACATGTGTCCCATTAATGGAGCCAATGACATGCAGCATCCTCCCAGGGCATAGCAGTCACTCTTCACGTCAGTGAGTTGTTGACGTTTAGGGAAATAGATGTACTGGTTCAGGTATCTCAACATTGCCTCCAAAACATCGCGGAGCACACGGCTGAACATGGTCTGTGACATCCCACCAGCAGACGCCACAGTGTGTTGAAAGGTACCGGTGGCAAAGAAGTGTAGGGCTGCCATCACCTTCACCTTGTGGGTCAGCGCTGTAGGGTATGTCCGGCCAGGTTGCAAATGTGGGGCCAACCGTACCGTCAATTCCTCAATCAGTGGCCTGGTGAAGCGGTACAGTTGGATGCAGTCCCGTTCAACCATTGTTGCAAGGTCAGGGAATGGCCGATGGACAGCTGGTGCCCTGCAGTGCATAGGTGAAGAAAGAAAGATTGTCAGTCACCCCACATATGTGGCATAGACCAGACTCAATATCACATGATACATCATTACGAGACACAAGTACATGATGCGTGTGCCATTCTGTAAGGACATGTATGGCACCTACATGGCTAACATCTAACATCACAGTTCAACATGTGTCCTCAACAAGTCCCAGGTTGTGCTATGGGATATCATTAGGCTGTGTCACAGTACCCATGTACTGCTGTCACGTTCCAAACACACACCACAGTGACATGTGAGGACAGATGTGCCCCAGGCATCACAGCTCATCGAAAGGTAGATACCCAGGGACCCTGTATTGCCACATGGACACTGGCATGACATGGTGCATCATGAATACACCACAGCTAAACAACCATGACCCCCACAGGTAGTGGTCCCTGTTGCCTCGGCAGGACAGACATGGACGTCTGTGACACACACACGCACAACATCAAATTCCATGCTCAAACAACATGGATGTGGAGACTGTCTCCCATTGTGCACATGGAATCAGAGACATTGTAAACACAACATGCACACAGACTGTGGAGGGCCATCACAATTGTGGCAATGGGTCACCCTGGGACGTACATACCGTCACACATGGGACTCAGGGGGTATGTGACATGACATACACATACACAACCGTGAAATGTGACCATGCCACATGCTCTGAAATGGACAGTTGCACACCACAGTGTTCATGTGCACAACACACCAAGGATCCTGTCCCCATGAACACGTGCACAGCCTGGGAGTGGCTGCCCCCAAGTGCCACCCACAAAACAACATGTTGACCCCCATACACGGAACAGGTAATGCAGCCTTACATGCCTTAGGATACAGTGTGGACAGGCTGTGGTGTTGTAGGTGTGCCCCTCACTCCCTGGGAAGTAAATGTGGCTGGCATACGTTCACCTGTGACAGGCATGGTGACATATGCCAGTGACTTGTACAGGGACGCGTTGTACAGCAATGGACCGATCGGTGCGCACGCATTGGCCATTGCATACGATGTGAGCGGGTACGCGTTGTTCTCGAAATACGCGTTGTACAGCAATGGACTGATCGGTGCGCACGCATTGGCCATTGCATACGATGTGAGCGGGTACGCGTTGTACAGCAATGGACCGATCGGTGCGCACGCATTGGCCATTGCATACGATGTGAGCGGGTACGCGTTGTACAGCAATGGACCGATCGGTGCGCACGCATTGGCCATTGCATACGATGTGAGCGGGTACGCGTTGTACAGCAATGGACCGATCGGTGCGCACGCATTGGCCATTGCATACGATGTGAGCGGGTACGCGTTGTTCTCGAAATACGCGTTGTACAGCAATGGACTGATCGGTGCGCACGCATTGGCCATTGCATACGATGTGAACGGGTACGCGTTGTTCTCGAAATACGCATTGTACAGCAATGGACCGATCGGTGCGCACGCTTTGGCCATTGCATACGATGTGAGCGGGTACGCGTTGTTCTCGAAATACGCGTTGTACAGCAATGGACCGATCGGTGCGCACACATTGGCCATTGCATACGATGTGAGCGGGTACGCGTTGTTCTAGAAATACGCGTTGTACAGCAATGGACTGATCGGTGCGCACGCATTGGCCATTGCATACGATGTGAGCGGGTAGGCGTTGTTCTCGAAATATGCGTTGTACAGCAATGGACCGATCGGTGCGCACGCATTGGCCATTGCATACGATGTGAGCGGGTACGCGTTGTTTTCGAAATACGCGTTGTACAGCAATGGACTGATCGGTGCGCACGCATTGGCTATGGCCTGGCATGGCAACGGACGCGTTTTCAAACCTTTAACGAGTCTGATGCTGTGAATTCAGTTGGCCACCCACAACAATGTTGCAAATTCATGGGTCTCATGAAGTTGAACTTTTGAAGGATGCTGTGGGCGTGTGTAAGTGTGCAAATCCATGGATTGGCCAGATTCAGAAGATGCAAACGACTTGGACCTATCACTTTGGACACATGGGACAGTATCTGCCTCAGCAGCACACATATAATGCTGGCTGTTCCCCTGAGAGCTCACTTGCCTGCACTACATGCTCCAGGATGACATCTGCCACCACCACTGCTGCTGTATATGCATCCTCTGGATCCTGCAATGGCACGTACTGTGGAGAGAGCCCCAGCCTTCACCACTGAGGAGAACCAGGCCCTGCTGGACAGCCTCCTTCCACAGTACAGCAAGCTGTATGGGAAACCAGGGGAGCAGGTGAGTGTGCTGTCCACTGCCTTACTATATGTGCATGTTGTCTGACTAGCAAGACATACAGTCTGCACGCCACTGGCTAGCAGGCTCACTGAGTAGTTGTCACCCCCATAGTGTGTAGTTACATGCACTGAACAGGTATAGTGCAGTAACAGTGCATTTAAACGAGGTTTTACTTCCCAGGCAATGATACCATGTAGTAGCTGCTGGCAGACTGTACATAGCCATCGTTGCACTGCCTGTGTACATCATGTGCCCCTGTGATTGAGACATGTATATCCAAATGTGTGATGCACGGAAATGTTGCATGTGTAGTAATGGGCTTTTCACTTTGTCATCCCCACAGGTTGATGCCCACCAGAAGCAGAAGATATGGCTGACCATCGTCCGGGCAGTGAGATCCGTGGGGGTCTACAAGCGCCGGATCCGCAACTGCCAGAAGAGGTGGCAGGACCTTCGGGGCTGGACCCGGAGGATCGCACGGGTCCAGCTGAAGCTGTCGCCTCCTCGCAGGAGGGGCGGACACCGGACCCTGACGCCCCACATGCTCAGGATCCTGGCGGTGGTCTTCCCTGATCTGGATGGGCAGCTGAAGGCCAGACAGCAGCAAGGAGGGGGTGAGTCCATGACTGCACTGTGAACTTTGTCTGACATGCTATGTGCCCTCCTCTGGCCTGCTTTAACTTCAACAGTACATCAGTCATGTGGTCCAGGACCAATGTCCCTCAATTGTGCACTGCCCACTCCTCATCTGATACCCAGGTGTGGCCCTTGCAGTCAGGAAATTGTGTCACTTGGGTACTGTCTCCTTGCATTTTGCTTAGCTCAAGGTGGGGAACAGCATTTGTTCCCGTAACTCTGTGGTGGGCTTCATGGGTGGGTCCATTGCCTACACAATGCCTGAGTTCTGACATGTAATCTGCGTGTTACTTTGATATGTGGTCCAATTGCTGTTCTGATTCACCACATGTGCCTGGGGTATTTGGCACACACCCATGCTGCGGGTGGGAACAATGTTTGGGCCTCAGGAGTATGTATATCAAGTGTGTCACACATACTTAGCCACCTGGCTACTGTCCAGGCCTCATCCCTCATTCACGTGGAGCAGGACAGTCCTGCCTACTCCAGGCCATACAATACACTCTGTACTCCCACTCCCATGTATCAGCTGACACGTTGTGCTCAGAGAAATGTTCCCTCAGGTGTCTGCCTCTGTGTCATTGTGCTGTGGCTACGTTGTCAGTACTACTGGGGTGTTTCTCGGTTAGGGCTCAGCATGCCACCGGAGATGTGACCATAGGGGACGATACTTGTGTGACATATAGGTGTTTGATCACTTGACCGTGCAGACTGGGGTATGCAAATGCGAAGTTCAGGCAGCTGTTTCCCATTCACAGCAGATTGTGAGGTGCTCAGGTTCAGAGGGTTGTGTTTCATGTCTCCCATATGTCCAATTGGTATGACGTGGACAAATAAGAGTTCAGATGATGTGGTTTGTGGGGGATGGACATGTGCACTTGTCAGCTCCAGGACTTGCATTCCCCATGACCTATGCTTGTGACACAGTGCAGACTGTTGTTGTCTGGCTGCCCTGCCCATGTGACTGGAGACAGTGATGTATGACTTTGCAGGCATGCCTGTGCCATGGCATTAAACTTCCTATGAGTGACCCTGCAGGGGAGTGACATGTGCTACATGCACCCCATTGTGGCATTGACTGTCAGGACATGGGTGCATCATGGTGTCTGGTGCTGGTATGCATCACATGCATTTCAAAATAGACCCTGTCCATCCCTTCATCCGGACATCTGTACTGACTCAGTGGCAAAAGTTGTGATGTGTGCATGTTCACATACTTCACCGTGTTCTCTGCACTGTCCAACTACTGTGTAGGTGGTGCATGTGTCCACACTGGGGTATTGCCATCCGACAGACACCAGACAGATGGGTGCAAGGCAGGAGGGATGTGAGTGCCATGGTTGACCATCAGACTGACAATTGGCTTCTCCTACTCTGTTAGGGCACTTTTGGCAATGTTCAACTAAGGCTGCCAGGGCTTGCTCTGTAATGTGCTGTACTTACTGTGGTGTGTGCGGTCAGTGCAGGTGACTGATGTTTGTCTGTTTCCCTATTGTTTGCAGATACATCCACGGCCACAGGAGGGGACAGCTCCACGGACCAGGAGGAGCCGCAGAGCCAGACTGGGTCAGCAGCCGAGGAGTGGTCGGAGGGACCCAGTGGCACGGAGGGTGAGGGGAGCCACACCGAGGAGTCCTCAGCACCATCCACCTCAGCTGAGGACCACAGCAGCTCGGAGGATGACTCCCTTGTGGAGGCAGGTGTCAGCAGCCACCACACCCCAGCTAGTATTGCTGTCCCCGCCACCACCACCACCGCCCTCCCATCGGCTCCCATTCCAGAGGTCCGTGGAGGCTCCCGTGTTCGGGAGAATGTCTCCTTCGTGCCAGGCACCGCAGCCCCTGCCCCTGTGTCCCCTGCTGCCCTGAGTGAGGAGTCTGTGTACCTACTTCGCCAGCTCCATGTAGGGCAGACAGCAATGCTGAGTGTCCTCCATGCACACACCACTCTGTTGACTCAGCTGGTGTCGTTCATGGAGGGCATCTCATCGGGCATGTCTGCCCTACAGAGGAGCAATAGGTCCATGGACTCCTCCCTGATGGCAGCAGTGTCCCTCCTCCAACAGTCCCTCACCCCTCCTACCTCTGCCCCATCCACACTTCCTGGCACCCTACCTGTCCCAAGCACATGCACACCTGCACATTCACCCAAACACACACACGAGCAGCACAGACACACCCACTACAAAAACAAGACGTGCACGCAGGCATCCTCAGGGGACTGATACCACACCCACAGGGGATGGGGACAGACACACACACAGGCATCCACAGTCACTCCGCAGTCCTCCGATACCTCTCCCTCCAAGGCCCCTTCCCTTGCCTCACCTGCAACCCCACCTACACAGTGGCTCTCCCTCTGTGACCTCGGCCTCTTCCCCTCCAATCTAGCTGATCCAGCATACAGGGGGAAGAGGAAGCCCACCCACACAGAGGGGAGTGCCCCTCACCCCTGGACACCCTCCCCCAGGCGCAGACCGACTGAGGCCCCCATCCGCGAGTCCCCCCGGACCCGGAAGAGCAAGACCCCACCGCCGCCCTGCAGCTCAACCACCAAGTCTCCTTCCACCATCCCTCAGGCCCCCACTCCACAGGTTCCCCCACCACACCCTGCCCCAGGTTCCCCCACCCACAGATACACTATCCCCAAAAGGATCCGGCCTTCTCCCCCTACCACTTGCTCTTCCAGCACCACACCCACCGCTGCGCATGTTTGTGCCACTGTTGTGGAGACCGTGTCCTCCCCTCTGTCCTGCCCACCTTACCTGAACCCCATTCTACTCCCCTGGAGATAGGCACTGCAGTGGAGTCCACTACCACCCCGTCTGACTTGGGCACTGCAGTGGGGAACCTGTCCACTCCATCTGCCCAGCCCACTGCAGTCGTGCCGGCACCCACACCATCTGACTCATGCCCCCAGTTGTGCCGGCACACACCATGTCAGACACCTCCACTGCAGTTGTCAGTGACTCTCCAGCACCCACCACCCCTTCCCTGCCTCCTTCTGGTGAGCCCTGATCCTGTCCCTGCGGTGCCTGGCCTGCCCCCCATATGCCCCTCCGAGGGGATGTCCCTGGGGTGTAGCATTGCAGGCATGCGAAGGGTGACATCTGCCACTGTCACCCTGTTTGGACTTTATTGTGAACTGGCCATTTGCCTTTGTTGTATTTCAGGACTTTAACTCCGTTAACACACAAATGCTGAATAAAGCTACTTTCTGTTCTCTAGTGGTTTTGCTTCTGATGTACATGATGTTGATGTTGCTAACCATGCCCTTGCTGCAGTGATGGTGATTTTTGATCTCAGGAAAAAGAAGTGTTACTGTGCAGGACCCCATGTGGTCCAGGGGGAATGTGTCCTATCCTGGTGTGTATCCATGTCATCCTTTGCAGCAATATGAGGGTGTCATGTTTTCAATTTTGTCAATGGGATTTCCTACTTACATTTGCAATATCACATCTGTGGCCTACACCCCTGCACATCTGTTGTGCTTTCCATTGTTCGATTAGTCTACTACCCTGACCGTGTGACCATCTCCACTGGACATGCAAGTTTGGGCATCAATGGGGAAGGAATCATCTGTGTTATCAGTGCAACTTGCTATACATGTATGTTGGATCTGTGCTGATGATTTCGGTGACACTCCCATGACCAGGCTGATATGACGGTAGCCTTCATTTTGTGCTAATTGTTGACTGTGTGACCAAGTGTTCTGCTGACATGATAGAGCCCTACTGAGACAACATATGGCACAGCTTTCCTTACACAGGAGTGGAGTCCCCTCATGGCAGTGTGTAATTCTGTGACATTGCCTGGGCACAAGGTGTGTGTTGTGTGAGCATGTCTGTGTGTGTTCACTTCAATTTTGCTAGGCAGGCTGGGATCCCTAGTGATGTTCCTGTTTGTGATGCTTGCTGAGTTGACCTATGTTCCCCCAAGTCATCTCCCTGGGTTCTCTGTGATGTGGGTGCATGGCACATTACTGGTCATCAGGGTGTCACCCATAGGTGTGTTTGCTGTCAAGGCTGAGTTTGTGGGCAAACGCAGATGGGACACAGTCAGGATTCCCCTTGGCACTTGTTGGTTACACCGGTCATGTAATTTCCAGTTTGTGTTAGCTTTCAGTGATTGTGACACGTTGTGTGTGTGACTGCTGCCACACCTCAGGGTCAGAGCTGCAATGTTGAAAGTTGTCTATGTGTGTTCTTTGTGGGTGACCTTGGCTTCTTCATTGGTGTGTGTCTGTGGGCGGGATCCCATTGGTTGTTGTGGTATTGACGTCATGTCCATGTACGGCGTACTGTGCAGTGTGTCAGACATTCACGAGTCTTGTTGACTGGCCATGTGTGATGGGTTTCTGCACCTTAGTTGCCACCACCACCCCTGGGATTGTCATGGGTGCATGTGCAATGTCACCAGTGCATGTGAGCTTCACTGCTGCACATTGGTGGAGATCATTGTGTGTGGTGTTGAGTGTGTGCAGATGAGAGTTGTTGCACGTCTAGACCCCTGCCTCCATGTTGGCCTTGGCTGACAGGCCATGCTGATAGATTTGTGCGTGTGTAGGTGTGATGGTAGTTTGTTGCTCAGGACACATGACTGTGGTTCACAGCGTGAACGACATCTAGCTTTGTCATCACAGTGGGATTGTCATGCAGGCCAGTGTCACCACAATGTGGGGACCCTGGGGGTAGTACTGTGGTGGGTCTGTGTCTTGCTGTGTTAGTTGCTGTTCCCACAAGCCTGTGTGACCTGTGTAATTTGGGCTCCCTCTCATCTAACAATGCCTGATTGCCCACAGAGGGTATTCGGACCCATGAGTTTCTTTTGTGTGGCACTGTATGCACATCTGTGTGATTGGTATTCAGGCCTCCTCATGTGTTGTGTGGTTGCCTGTGGACACTGGCACCCCCCCCCCCTCACCTGTTTTGTTTGATATGCAGTGTGGGGCTGCCTGTTTGTGTTTGTGCATCTGCACCACTGCATTGGCATATCTTCGGTGTGCCATTGGCTGTATGTTGTTTAGTGGGTTCCCCCTGCTGTCCCTGGGACTCCTAGGTCATCAGTCAGCACAATGATCATTGTTTGTGTGTCCCATTGCTGCCATGGTATGGTATTTGTTCACCTCACATCTACAGTCTCCACAGGATATCTACATTTGTGTGCCCATTGGTGCAAATATGTGGGTCTGCATTATGATGGTCACTTCTGTCATTGTGTCATTGATGAATGTTGACAGTGTCAGCCCCCATGGGTGATGTTTGTCTGCACATGGCCAAAGGTATGTCTTCTTTGCACTGCACTGTTTGCCTCCCCCAATCTATGTTGCTATGGGACACAAGCACTACTTTGCCACTGATGTGTTTGTTGTTCTGTGACCAGGAATCATCCATGCAGTTTGGCAGTTGCAGCTTTTTCCATGTCAACACTTACCTTTTGATCACTGTGATGATGGGGGCTTGGACCCCATTGCCACCATGTTCAAAATGTGCTTCAGCTATGGACCCCACAATTACATATTGGTCACTGTGATGATGGGGGCTTGGACCCCATTGCCACAATGTTCAAAATGTGCTTCAGCTATGGACCCCACACTTACCTTTTGGTCACTGTGATGATGGGGGCTTGGACCCCATTGCCACAATGTTCAAAATGTGCTTCAGCTATGGACCACACACTTACCTTTTGGTCACTGTGATGATGGGGGCTTGGACCCCATTGCCACAATGTTCAAAATGTGCTTCAGCTATGGACCACACACTTACCTTTTGGTCACTGTGATGATGGGGGCTTGGACCCCATTGCCACAATGTTCAAAATGTGCTTCAGCTATGGACCCCACACTTACCTATTGGTCACTGTGATGATGGGGGCTTATACCCCATTGCCACAATGTTCAAAATGTGCTTCAGCTATGGACCCCACACTTACCTTTTGGTCACTGTGATGATGGGGGCTGGACCCCATTGCCACAGTGGTCAGGGTCTGCTTGCATTGTGGAGGCCACACACATTTATGTGTGACACATGTGATAGGGGGTCACATTGTATGTTCAATGTCATGTTCAGTGTTGTAGGCATTTGACACAGTCTACACACGCTTGTCATGGTGTTGGGAGGCAGTTTTTTTCTTACATTCCTTATGTTGGAGTATGCTGGTTGTGTCATGCATTACCCATCCTATGAGTAGGGGTGGTGTGGGTGGTAGGCATCCAGCCCCCCATGAGTGGGGATGGTAGTGGTGGTAGGCATCCAGCCCCCCATGGGTAGGGGTGGTAGTAGTGACAGGCATCCAGCCCCCCATGGGTAGGGGTGGTAGTAGTGACAGGCATCTAGCCCCCCCTGAGTAGGGGTGGTGGTAGTGGTAGGCATCCAGCCCCCCATGGATAGGGGGGTAGTAGTGACAGGTATCCAGCCCCCCATGAGTGGGGATGGTAGTGGTGGTAGGCATCCAGCCCCCGATGGGTAGAGGTGGTGGTAGTGACAGGCATCCAGCCCCCCATGGGTAGAGGTGGTAGTAGTGGTAGGCATCCATTCCCCTATGAGTGGGGATGGTAGTAGTGACAGGCATCTAGCACCCCCTGAGTAGGGGTGGTGGTAGTGGTAGGCATCCAGGCCCCTATGGGTGTATATGGCATTGGTGATAGCCATCCCGCCCCTATGGTTCTGCTGTTGCTGGTGTGAGTCATTTCTGCATCCCTATGTGCGTGTGTTGTATGTCTGGTACGTGTCGTTTGTTTGTGTGGTGGTTGTTTGACTCACCTTCTGCGCCGTACGCGTCCGTACCAGTTCCGGTAATAGATGTAGAGTATTGGTAAGACCTGCGCGATGGGATTCATGGTTCGTTTCGTTCGTCTTTCTCGTTGCTTCGTCTCGTCCTCGTGGCTGGCGTGTTCGTCTCGTAGCCGTGGATCGTCTTGTGGCGCGAATCGGAGCTTATGTGCGCCTCTCCCGGATGCTCTAACGTGCCATGCGTAGCGACGGGTTCGGCGCGTACGGAAGGCGCATCGTACTAGTCCGGCCGGAGGGTGCTGTATTTTGGCTTCCGTGCGACTCGATTCTGCGTTTACGGATCCGGCTCGGGGGGTGAACAGGAGCTGGATTGGGTGAGTACGGCTGGGTCGGGATCCGGGCAGTTGTGCGCATCGTACTTGTTCGTTCGGTCGCATGTTCGAATCGGTCGGGAAACACGCGTTCGGCTTGGTTTTTTTCCGGGCGAATGGTGTTAGGTGCGCTTCCAGCCGACATCGGAATCGGCCCCTTAGGGGACAGATTTATTTCTTGGCGGTAGAGATACTCTGTGTTGGAACCAACAGTGTCTGGTTGACTGAGGAGATCCCCCAGGCAGGCAAAGTACACCACTCCTGTCATCCCGTCAAGGGCAGGTGATTACACACACTGCACAACCTGTGCTTGCCCTTGGGTAACTTGGCACTGAGCAGTCAGATGCAATGTGTAATGCAAGAATACAGCACGCGGACACAATAAATATTCCACACAACACAAATGAGAGACTTCACACTTGAGGTCGAGAAATGTTGTTTATATTCAACACTAACAGAAAATAATATCACATGAATATCATGGAGTTCTGGCCATAAATCAAATTTGGCAATATTACTAGCAGTAATAGGCACAATTTGGGTTAATCAGATCTCAATAACTTGCACATATGGAAACATTCTTATTCTAAATCCCACCCAGCTCCCTTATGCAGTGTGACACGTTGTCAGCCCCTGGAGCACCCTCACAATTCTAATTGTGCAATTTCACAAGGCTATATAGTGCACCCTGGGCTACAACAATATCAGTAATATGTGCATACATAGAATTATTACACTTTGAGCAGCACTGCTGGACGAGGCCACGTGGATAAACCCACTGTTTAGAGGTAAAGTGCTTTCGGTAAGAGAAAAACGTATACACCAACACCGCTGACCAGTGTCATGAAACACAGGTGGTCCACTGATGGTCATTCCCGCACACTAACACTCACTTCACACCACTACACGATGCAACAGGTACCAGCCCAGTCCGTATGGGCACTTTCACACTCATACGCACCTGACACCCTAATACAGTGCCACTGATACCAAGCAAGTAAATAGAAAAGACACTGCAGACCCCATGGCTCCAAGTCTCCTGCCACCCAGAAATCCCGAATGGAAGTTCACCAGCCCCTGCTTCTGGACACAAGGCCACTAATGGCTGAGGTCACACCTCATCTGGGTCCCCAGAAAGCAGGTGGGGTTAAACAGTAAACATACACAAGCGTTAGATGTAAACACAATGGGGTCTTAGCGCCACTCAGGCAGTTCATTAACAAAGCAGAAACGGGCCAAGAGCAACAATTCATTACAAGCAGGTGCCCACCAGGGTTTTCTGGCACCAGCTCAGTTCTGCGAAGCATAGAGTGGGTCACACAGTCTCTTGACCTACTCACAAACCTTCTCAGAAGTGTCCATCCAGCCTAGTCAATTCCTCTTGCTCCTACTTGGTACCTCAAAGTCTTCGGAAGGGCCAGATGGGGAGAGAGCTGTTGGTCCACCGTGATGAGACCAGTTAGGGAACAAGCAGTGAATGGGGGAACAACACAAAGGTGAGCCTCTCGATTTGGGGAGGCACCCCATCTGGTACACGTTGATCCAAGTGGTGCCCCGGCAATCTGGGTGCCGGGTCTGGTGCACGACGAGATGAGTTGAGCCATACATTTCAGGTTACAAGAAATAGAGTTGCAGTTCCGTACCTCCTGGGAAATGAGGCACTATGTCTGGGACACCTTGATGTTGGCTACACTAGATGATTCCAGACACACACACACACACACACACACACACACACACAGAGGTGCAAGTTCAGTAGGGCCTCACTAGGTAGAATTAGACTCTGCTATGGGTGCGTCCCCCACCTCCGAGGGTCGAAACCTGTGAAACAGACACCACACGCAATAAGCATGCAGTCGGTGTGGCGCACAAGAGAAATGCGGCCCAGTCGATGAAGCAGGCCACTTTAGATCCCACAACTGGGGAATCCACTCACCACCAACAAGACTTTTATGCATGCCGGGGTCCCTGCAGTACAGGAACCACTTTGCCATAGATGTGGGCAACGTCTTGAGCTCCTCACTAGGCACTCCGGTCTCCAGGCATGATTCTGTAGTTCCAAGTTCACACCATACTGTCCAGCTTAGGCGGTGTGGGCACCTAAAGGGCACCGCTCGCAAGATAGCATAGGTAGATGGTGTGGGCCCCTCGTAGGAGATCTTTGATATCCCTGAGACCTCTGAGAGAACAGGAGACCAGCAGTCAGGTCCTTGGAAGCTCGGTTCAGGGTGCCACACATCAGCAGGTAGTCTGCCCAAGCCAGCCACTGTTCAGGTTATCCTGCATGTGCACCACAAAGTCCTCTGGCAATGTGCACCATGCAGTCCACGTTCTCCAGTCCTAAGTCCCTACAAGCGGATCTCTCCCCCCAATAGGGTGGCACTGGGTAGTTATACCCCATTGGGCCTTTGAAGTTAGGGGAAGGTTCAAAAGGTATTCCTTTGAACCACAGATTTGTCCCCTAAATGCTCTGTCCTGTCTACCAAGAGGCTGCAGAATGTAGATCTCTATCTTTTTTGGGGGCCATGATCTGGCCCTAGAGGTTAGGTGTCACAATCCCTGCCCCCCATTTATTCTGCCAGGCAAATGGAAGAGGTCAGTTATCTCTGTTCAATGCCCAATGGTTTATGGCTGTCGCTGGGGAATGCTCAGATGTACTCCCCCTGCCTCTGGTGTCGACCAGCGCCAAGCACCATGGCACGCTAAGAATTCGTTGCCTAGAAATGTCCATGTGTTATACGTAGCATTTCCAAGCAAGAAATGCCAAGCCCACTGTTACTATTGGAACGGGCTTGTCCTAGCGAATGCATTGATAAGAAACATCACAAGGCTGCGCCACTACAATCCTTTATTGCAGCTTGAAATACAGGTGACACCTTCCCCATGCTAACTTAAGGGTAGAGCAGGCCTCATCGATAGGAGAACCCTCATTGGTCTTCCGTCCTACCTGGGCAGTGAACACCCGTGGGTTCCTGCCCAGCCCTTCATCTTCCATCTGAGTGGAGGTGAAAGGGCTCCCTCCGGCTGGACTGTGTTTGTTACAGGTCAGCTAGGAGTACTCGCACAAGGTCGCTCTCACAGACGTGTTGTGGCAGGTAGGACATGTTTAAACGCATGGTCTGTGCGACTGGGCATACCGGTGTGCAATAGCAGGTCGGGCACGTAGGTAACCACACCAGCAGTGCAAGTGCGCATCCAGGCCACAAAGGCAGTCTGACCTACGTTTACAAACACCATTTGCTCACCACTTCCCAACATGCGTTGGAAGGGTGCACACACTTTCACACTGCAGTACAGTGGGAAAGGGCCCAGAGCCTTGAGGCTCCACACGAGAATCAGAATGCATCCCGGCTTGCAGTGGCAGGCCAGTGGCCCGGGTCTCCAGGACACCTGTGATGTCCGTGCGCTATCCGTCCGACAATGGCGGTCCGGATTCATACAAACCACTTCCTTTGTGCCAAGACGCACAGCAGCATATTGTGGCAGGCTGGTGGCGAGGGCCTAAAAACATTACGGGCTCAGGGGCTCAGGCTGACATGCACTATCCTGCGGGATCCAGGCCCAGTACAACCTTGGTGCCAGTGTGCCCAAGACTTGTCATGACAGGCAAACGATCTGTTTCACCCCTTCAACTAAGCAGCGCTTCCTACAAGAGGTAGGAAGGGTGCGCGCACTTCCACACTTCACCACCAGTGGGGACAGGCTCCAGCCCTATGGCCACAAAGGGGCCTCGGAAAACCTAGTGGTGTCCGATGTAGGGGAACTGATCCCCGAGGTAGAGGGACCCCCACCTAAGGGTTCTTCCATTTTTGGGCAGCAGTCATGCTTGGGCCCCCACTCGGTTATTCATCTACCCTGAGATTCACCCCTCAGGACATACCCTGAGGCCACTCCGGCAGTAAGGGAGGCCCCCTCCAGGTTGGCTTTCCAGTGGCGACGCCTACCTGAGTAGGAGACATACTGGGCAGGTGAGTCCAGCGGGGCATGATCAGTACCACATCCCAATACTCACCAATGCCATATCCACTCTGGGTATCTAGTGTACCTTTTCATAGGACACTCCCGGGTGCTGCACTTAACCCACTCACGCAAGCACACTGCTCCTAACATATGTTGGTAGGGTGCTCGTAACTTCCCACTGAAGTACAGTGGGAATATGCCCCGAGTTCTAGGGTCATGAACAGGAAGTAGGCCAAGACTAGGAGGACAGAAAAAGAAAACAGTTTTGGGGATGTTCTCTTAAGAAGGCCACGTCTAACACTCCGTCACAACAGCGGAACTTGGTTTTAATCACAGTGTAGACTACTTTGTCTCTGCCGGGATTAAACCCCACCGATGGCCCTATGGAGTAAGGGCCGTCAGAGACAGACCTCTAATTCCACTCACCTAATTCAGATGGGTGGACTTAGAGGTCAATTTTCATTCCCTGTCACTGTTATGTTTCGCAGGGTACCCCTGCAAAGGTTTGAGTAGTCACCTGACCCTTCACCTACATTTACTGTACCATTGTTCTACATAACGGGTTTTGGTGTTGACCTTTTACCTAGTTACTATATTTTTTATATTGATTTTTTTCCGATATTTTTGTACTTACCTGTACATTGATATTTTTACTTCTATTTTTTTATTATCGATATTTTGTCAGTGAACCGGCAGGAACCGCCTGTCAATAAATGTCGTGTGGTTTTCCCCGAAAACTAGCCTCATTAATTATGCATAAGGATTCTCAGCATCACAGCAGGATTACCATCTTCTGCATAATAACTATGTATAAGGGTCATCCCTTCTGTCATCCTCGGCCGACATGACACAGCAAGGTAGAACCCCTGAGGGTACCTTTTGGGTATATATACACCATATCTTTGCTGGGGCAGACAGAGGAGAAAGACTTCCATGCTGACACACTGACGCGAGACGCTGAGGTTCCTGCACGCAGACACTCCAGCTTGCAGTGGTCTGACATCCCTCGCAGGGTGTCCATCTTGAGATCAAGACGGAGACCCACAGTCTCTCACTTCAGGTAATGGGGTTGGCTTCAGCCTAGGGGGATTCTTGGCTCTACACCAACATACATGCTAGGTAGACTTAGGTACATCTAGTTAGGGTTGCATCGTAGGACTACACATTATTACTGTCATTTGTTTATATACCTGCCTGCGTTCGTTGTTTTAGCACTATGGTAGGAATCTACCATCCATTTACTCTATTGGTGCTTATAATCATTTATATCTGTTTCTGTCTGATGGTTGTTTCAGCACACCTATTTTACACTAGAATGACGCTGGTTCAATAAATGCTTATTGAAAACGTCCCCGCTGTTTATTCTGTGTATCTCTCTAAGACAAAGTGAGCACGAGTGACTGAGCGAAAAGTACTGTACTTTTTCCACAATCCCTGCTGGGACAGGGTTGTCATGCTCGATTGTTGCCAAGAACTATTCTCTCCTTGGTAAGAGGAGTTTACAGTGGCACTGTAAGCTAGCTGGTATACCGGCGAACATACCCGGTGGGGGGTCTGGAATCAATCTGGACACCAATCCCACAGTCTATGTTGTCTAAATGCACAGATCCTATATAGGTTTATAGGAACTACATGACATCACCCCCAGAAAAATCCCAACGGTAAGGGGCAGTGAAAACTGCAAAATACTCCCTTTGCCATGGGAGAGGACTCACATGGTGAGTTGTGCATTTTACATTTTATTTTCAAAAATGAAATCCTGCTTTGGGATTTTCTTTTTGAAAAATGAAAAACAGTTTGACTTTTGGCTCCATCATGTTGACGGAGCCGGGCACCAAACTGTAAACAGTATTGACAGGCGGTTCCTGCCGGTTCACTGACAAAATATCGATAATAAAAAAATAGAAGTAAAAAATATCAATGTACAGGTAAGTACAAAAATATCGGAAAAAGAATCAATATAAAAAATATAGTTGTACAAAATATCAAATTTTATGTATATATAATATAAAATAATAAATATTAAATCTCGTAATTAATAAAATTAATATAACAAAGAAAGTAGATTTAATATAAATTAAAAAAATATAATAAATAAAGTTAATTAAAAAAGTTAAACACACATACATAATAATTCATATATATTTACTTTAAAACAATTAAAAACTATTAATTTTAATTGATTTTATAATTTTAAAATTATATAAAAATTTACAAATATACAGTAGCGGTCTGTGGTAGGAGTGCCGGCCGGGCGGTGATGTGGGGGGGGGGTGGGGCAGGGTGAGGGGTAGTAAACCACAGATTACAGCCGAACACAGGTAAGTAAACATTTAAATAAATAAAATGAATTTCGTTGTGAGCGCTGCATCGCCAAATGCGATGCAGTGCGCGCAAGCGAAATTCGTTTTATTTATTTAAATGTTTACTTACCTGTATTCGGCCGTAATCCGTGGTTTACTACCCCCACCCTGCCCCTCCTCGCCCCACGTCACCGCCCGGCCGGCACTCCTACCACGGACTGCTACTGCAAATATATATATATATAAACATATATCTATCTAGCTATATATATATATTATCTACTGGTGGTCGCCAGTAGATAGTTATAGTTAGGACCTATTTTCCATAGGAAATCCGCGACATTCTATTTGAAATAACTCTTGCGTCGGTTGACGAATCTTCGCGAAATTTTCAAACTTTATGGCCCGCTCCAGTCCGCTCCTACCCTGAAAGTCTCAGGGTGATTCGTCAAGCGGGGGCCGAGAAAAAGGGGGTCCCAAAACGTGTTTTCCCCATTCATTTTCCCATAGGAAACTTTAGACACGGCTACAGCCCGAACTGCTGAACGGAATTACACCAAATTTGGCAAAGAGGTAGTTCTTGGTTCAGAAAGAACCCTTTTTGTTAAATGGTGTAAATCCGTTCAGTAGTTGCGGAGAAATTAAAAAATAAGAGTCAAAAAATCAATTTCCCATAGGAAACTTTATGCAAGGCTACAGCCCGAACTGCTGAACGGAATTACACCAAATTTGGCAAAGAGGTAGTTCTTGGTTCAAAAAGAACCCTTTTTGTTAAATGGTTTAAATCCGTTCAGTAGTTGCTGAGAAAATCAAAAGTAAAAACACATATATATCTGGGCGGAGCCTAACCACACATGTCATCGTGAGATCTGATTGGCTGTCAGCACTTCATCCTGGAATTGCTGGCAGCCATCTTGGGACCAATATAAATGATAGTACCCCATTGAAATGCATTGTAGTGAATCGAAGATTTTGAGGGTTACCAAAAGGAGAACTATAAAGGGTGATAACAGACTTTAGTTACATTAGAATTCATTTGTTGATGGTACCATACTAATTTCAGGAATTGTGGTGTGTTCTAAGGTGATTTTACCCTGTGAAAAACCTTCTGCTGGGATATCATGAATCATGTTTGAGAGAAAACTATTTTCACATGCTTGTCCCATACAGTTTTGGAAGGTGCCCCAGAAGCTAAAATGAGAGCATATTTTCTGTAAATTCACATTATCTTTCTCAGTCATGTGAGAATGAAGTCTGACATTCTCAGTAAAACATGTACATCCAACAAGGGCAGAGACTGTCAGTTGATTCCTTTGTATTCTACTGCAGCTTCCCAGAGTGTTCTAAAGAACAACTAGAGTGCTAACAGCCTTACTTATGACAAAAGTATGGCACACCTGAAGCCATCTTGATTGGAATAAACAGGTAACACTTAAAACATTTAATTTAAAAAGGAACAAAATGATGGGGTTCATCTTGTCATAGAAATTATGGTTAGTGCTCTGGAAAGAAAAATTAGGACATGTTTCAAGTGTGATCTCAAATATCTTCCTGTTATATTTCAACAGGAGCAGCCTGTCAGTTGATGCCTTTGTGTTCTACTGCAGCTTCCCAGAGTGTTCTAAAGAACAACTAGAGCGCTAACTGTCTTACTTATGACAAAAGTATGGCACACCTGAAGCCATCTTGATTGGAATAAACTGGTAACACTTAAAACATTTAATTTAAAAAGGAACAAAATGAGGGGGTTCATTTTGCCATAGAAATTATGGTTAGTGCTGTAGAAAGAAAAATTAGGACATGTTTTAAGTGAGATCTCAAATATCTTCCTGTTATATTTCAACAGGAGCAGCCTGTCAGTTGATGCCTTTGTGTTCTACTGCAGCTTCCCAGAGTGTTCTAAAGAACAACTAGAGTGCTAACAGCCTTACTTATGACAAAAGTATGGCACACCTGAAGCCATCTTGACTGGAATAAACTGGTAACACTTAAAACATTTAATTTAAAAAGGAACAAAATGAGGGGGTTCATTTTGCCATAGAAATTATGGTTAGTGCTGCAAAAAGAAAATTTAGTGCATGTTTTAAGTGAGATCTCAAATCCTCTTCTATTTCATTAGAAAATTCTGACATGCAGACTGAAACAATCACTTTTAATACCAGCAGTAGACTTCCAGTTAACTCCTTGGTGAGCAGTAGCTTTACTACAGTGATCTAATGAACAACTAGAGTAATAACATTCTGAATTTATGGCAAATGTGTGACACATTTGAATGCCTTCTTGATGGAATCAAAGTAAAAACTGAAAGCATTTCCTACTGAGGAGACTGCAGTAAATGAGGAAATTAGGAAACTTCATAACAAAGAAGTCTTCCAAGATGGCCACCAGTGAAAAAAGAGCCCAAATGTAGCACACATATTACCCAGATGTAGCCCACATATAGCCCAATGACAAAAGTGTGCAAAACACTTTTTATTTTTAGTTTTTTTGCAGTTTTATGTAGTGCAGACTGGTCAGGTATTGGAGCGTTGCATCTTAAAACATGACCCCCTACACTACAAAAACACCACTGCACTACCCTAAACCCTAAAACACTACCCCAGCACGACCCCCTACACTACACAAGCACCACTGCACTATCCTAAACCCTAAAACACTACCCCCAGCATGACCCCCTACACTACACAAACACCACTGCACTACCCTAAACCCTAAAACACTACCCCAACACCACTGCACTAACCTAAATCCTAAAACACTACCCCCAGCATGACCCCCTACACTACCCAAACACCACTGCACTACCCTAAAACATGACCCCCTACACTACACAAACACCACTGCACTACCCTAAACCCTAAAACACTACCCCCAGCACGACCCCCTACACTACACAAGCACCACTGCACTACCATAAACCCTAAAACACTGCCCCCAGCACGACCCCCTACACTACACAAACACCACTGCACTACCTTAAACCCTAAAACACTACCCCCAGCACGACACCCTACACTGCCCGAACACCACTGCATTGCCCTAAACCCTGAAACACATACCCTAGCATGACCCCCTACACTGCCCGAACACCACTGCACTGCCCTAAACCCTGAAACACCACCCCCTTCACGACCCCCTACACTGCCCGAACACCACTGCACTGCCCTAAACCCTGAAACACCACCCCCAGCATGACCCCTACACTGCCCGAACACCACTGCACTGCCCTAAACCCTGAAACACTACCCCCAGCAAGACCTCCTACACTGCCCGAACACCACTGCACTGCCCTAAACCCTGAAACATCACCCCCAGCAAGACCCCCTACACTGCCCGAACACCACTGCCCTAAACCCTGAAACACCACCCCCAGCACGACCCCCTACACTGCCCGAACACCACTGCACTGCCCTAAACCCTGAAACACCACCCCCAGCACGACCCCTACACTGCCCGAACACCACTGCACTGCCCTAAACCCCGAAACACCACCCCCTGCACGACCCCCTACACTGCCCGAACACTACTGCACTGCCCTAAACCCTGAAACACCATCCCCAGCACGACCCCCTACACTGCACGAACACCACTGCACTGCCCTAAACCCTGAAACACTACCCCCAGCAAGACCCCCTACACTGCCCGAACACCACTGCACTGCCCTAAACCCTGAAACACCACCCCCTACACTGCCCGAACACCACTGCACTGCCCTAAACCCTGAAACACCACCCCCAGCACGACCCCCTACACTGCCCGAACACCACTGCACTGCCCTAAACCCCGAAACACCACCCCTGCACGACCCCCTACACTGCCCGAACACTACTGCACTGCCCTAAACCCTGAAACACCATCCCCAGCACGACCCCCTACACTGCACGAACACCACTGCACTGCCCTAAACCCTGAAACACTACCCCCAGCAAGACCCCCTACACTGCCCGAACACCACTGCACTGCCCTAAACCCTGAAACACCACCCCCTACACTGCCCGAACACCACTGCACTGCCCTAAACCCTGAAACACCACCCCCAGCACGACCCCCTACACTGCCCAAACACCACTGCACTGCCCTAAACCCTGAAACACCACCCCCAGCAAGACCCCCTACACTGCCCGAACACCACTGCCCTAAACCCTGAAACACCACCCCGAGCAAGACCCCCTACACTGCCCGAACACCACTGCACTGCCCTAAACCCTGAAACACCAGCCCCAGCACGACCCCTACACTGCCCGAACACCACTGCACTGCCCTAAACCCTGAAACACCACCCCCTGCACGACCCCCTACACTGCCCGAACACCACTGCACTGCCCTAAACCCTGAAACACCACCCCCAGCACGACCCCCTACACTGCCCGAACACCACTGCACTGCCCTAAACCCTGAAACACCACCCCCTGCACGATCCCCTACACTGCCCGAACACTACTGCACTGCTCTAAACCCTGAAACACCACCCGCAGCACGACCCCCTACACTGCACGAACACCACTGCACTGCCCTAAACCCCGAAACACTAGCCCCAGCAAGACCCCCTACACTGCCCGAACACCACTGCCCTAAACCCTGAAACACCACCCCCAGCAAGACCCCCTACACTGCCCGTACACCACTGCACTGCCCTAAACCCTGAAACACCACCCCCAGCATGACCCCCTACACTGCCCGAACACCACTGCACTGCCCTAAACCCTGAAACACCACCCCCAGCACGACCCCCTACACTGCCCGAACACCACTGCACTTCCCTAAACCCTGAAACACCACCCCCAGCACGACCCCCTACACTGCCCGAACACCACTGCACTGCCCTAAACCCTGAAACACCACCCCCTGCACGACCTCCTACACTGCCGGAACACCACTGCACTGCCCTAAACCCTGAAACACCACCCCCAGCACGACCCCCTACACTGCCCGAACACCACTGCACTGTCCTAAACCCTGAAACATCAACCCCAGCAAGACCCCCTACACTGCCTGAACACCACTGCCCTAAACCCTGAAACACCACCCCTACACTGCCCGAACACCACTGCACTGCCCTAAACCCTGAAACACCACCTCCAGCAAAACCCCCTACACTGCCTGAACACCATTGCTCTGCTCTAAATCCTGAAACACTAGCCCCAGCATGACCCCCTACACTGCCCAAACACCACTGCACTGCCCTAAACCCTGAAACACCACCCCCAGCACGACCCCCTACACTGCCCGAACACCACTGCACTGCCCTAAACCCTGAAACACCAGCCCCAGCAAGACCCCTACACTGCCCGAACACCACTGCACTGCCCTAGACTCTGAAACACCAGCCCCAGCAAGACCCCTAGACTGCCCGAACACCACTGCACTGCCCTAAACCCTGAAACACCAGCCCCAGCATGACCCCCTACACTGCCCGAACACCACTGCACTGCCCTAAACCCTGAAACACCAGCCCCAGCACGACCTCCTACACTGCCCGAACACCACTGCACTGCCCTAAACCCTGAAACACCAGCCACAGCACGACCCCCTACACTGCCCGAACACCACTGCACTGCCCTAAACCCTGAAACACCAGCCCCAGCACAACCGCCTACACTGCCCGAACACCACTGCACTGCCCTAAACCCTGAAACACCACCCCCTGCAGCACCCCTACACTGCCCGAACACCACTGCACTGCCCTAAACCCTGAAACACCACCCCCTGCACTGCCCCCTACACTGCCCGAACACCACTGCACTGCCCTAAACCCTGAAACACCACCCCTGCACCGCCCCCTACACTGCCCGAACACCACTGCACTGCCCTAAACCCTGAAACACCACCCCCAGCACGACCCCCTTTACTGCTCGAACACCACTGCACTGCCCCAAACCCTGAAACACCACTCCCAGCACGACCCCCTACACTGCCCGAACACCACTGCCCTAAACCCTGAAACACCACCCCCTGCACTACCCCCTACACTGCCCGAACACCACTGCACTTCCCTAAACCCTGAAACACCACCCCCTACACTGCCCGAACACCACTGCACTGCCCTAAACCCTGAAACACCACCCCCAGCACGACCCCCTACACTGCCCGAACACCACTGCACTGCCCTAAACCCTGAAACACCACCCCCAGCATTACCCCCTACACTGCCCAAACACCACTGTACTGCCCTAAACCCTAGAACACTACCCCCAGCATGACCCCCTACACTACCCGAACACCACTGCACTACCCTAAACCCTAAAATACTACCCCCAGCACGACCCCCTACACTACCCGAACACCACTGCACTGCCCTAAACCCTAAAACACTCCCCCCAGCACGACCCCCTACACTACCCGAACACCACTGCACTGCCCTAAACCCTAAAACACTCCCCCCAGCACGACCCCCTACACTACCCAAACACCACTGCACTGCCCTAAACCCTAAAACACTACCCCCGCATGACCCCCTACACTACCCAAACACCAATGCACTACCCTAATCCCTAAAACACTACCCCCGCATGACCCCCTACACTACCCTAAACCCTAAAACACTACCCCCGCATGACTCCCTACACTACCCAAAGACCACTGCACTACCCTAAACCCTAAAACACGACCTCCTACACTACTCAAACACCACTGCACTATCCTAAACCCTAAAACACTACCCCCTACACTACACAAACACCACTGCACTACCCTAAACCCTAAAACACTACCCCCAGCAGTACCCCTATACTACCAAACACCACTGCACTAACCTAAACCCTAAAACACTACCCCCAGCAGTACCCCCTACACTACCCAAACACCACTGCACTACCCTAAAACACTACCCCCAGCACGACCCCCTACACTACCCAAACACCACTGCACTACCCTAAACCCTAAAACACTCCCCCCAGCACGACTCCCTACACTACCCAAACACCACTGCACTACCCTAAACCCTAAATCTACCCCCAGCATGACCCCCTACACTATACAAACACCACTGCACTACCCTCAACCCTAAAACACTACCCCAGCACGACCCTCTTCACTACCTAAACACAACTGCACAATTTGTTACAGGCGTTGCAACGCAGGCCTGTGGTGCTTACTGGAAGTACCTAGTGGGCTAGTTGGGCCCCAGGGACCCTCAGGATTCAAGGTGACCTAATCCCCCAACTTAAAACTCACCACGGGGCGCGTTTGCACAGTGGTGAAGGGAGAGGCGGGGCCTCAGGTGACATGTGCGCAAACACGCCCTGTGGTGCATTTTAAGTTGGGGAATTAATTCCCTTTGAATCCAGAGGGACCCTGGGGCCAACTAGCCCACCAGGTACCTTCAGTAAGCACAACAGAGTTGTGTTGCAGAGAGGTGAAAAAGGTGCGTGGCCTCGGAACGCCTCTCTGCAACTCAGCTCTGTGGTCCTAACTGTAGGTACCTGGGGGCTAGTTGGGCCCCAGGGACCCTCAGAATTCAAGGGGACTTAATCCCGCAACTTAAAACGCGCCACGGGGTGCGTTTGCACACATGTCACCTCAGGCCCCCTCCCTTCACCACTGTGCAAACGCGCCCTGTAGCGCGTTTTAAGAGGTAGTTTTAATCCCCCTGCCCTATTATGTACTAGGGACTTGCAGAGGAGGTCATGCTAATCACAGGGGTACCCCAACGCATAGTGTTCCCTAGTGTATGTAGGTGTTTTCACTGTATTCTAAGTGTCTTTTAGCATAGCACTGGCTCTGGTTAGTCAGAGTCAGTTACCACCAGTACCCGTCTGAAAAAGTTGTGGGCACAGGATGATTTTGCAACAAGGCCTCTTTCTGCTCCTCTGTTGGTTCTTTCTGCACATCTTTTGCTTCTTTCTGTGCGTTTTTTCTTCTTTCTTCACATGTCCTACCTCTGTAGGCATAGTTAGAAACTAGCATTTAAAAAAACCTTTGAAATTCACTTAAAAAATCATAGGTTTCAGGCACGTTATAGTTAGAAATTAGCATTTAAAAACCTTTGAAATTCACTGAAAAAACCATAGGTTTCAGACACGTTATAGTTACAAATTAGCATTTAAAAAACCTTTGAAATTCACTGAAAAAACCATAGGTTTTAGGGACAGTTATAGTTAGTTGGACATTTCACTCGTACAAAACCATAGAAATTCCCCCGTTATAGTTAGTTCAGCTAACTATAACTCGCGCCCGCAATGAACTGCTGATGACGTCACATATTACATCACTCATGACATGGTCAGTGACATCACTGATGACATCACTGATGACATCTCAAATGACATCACTGATGACATCATCCATGTGATAATTTCATGCATCTTCTCACACCCTAATATAACTTTTGATACACCCACTCTAAATTACAGACTGCCATTCTCAAAACCATAGACACTCCAACACCAAAAACTACATACCCACTCACTGATTCTTAGGTCTACACACACATCCACTCACTCACCCGTACAGTCTCTCATACTTAGTCACTCAGTACAGGACTATCATATGCACTCATACACCTATATAAACACTCACACACCGCCACTCATCCATAGAGGTACTCACACACCTAGTCAGTCATGCAAAAAACTTAATCACACACCCATTTACTCACCTATACAGTTATACACACACCAGCTCACTTACTCATACAAATACTAGCACATTCTTACGCTCTTATACAATCACTGATACAAGTACACACTCATCCATACAGCCACTCTCACAATCACACACTCTCACTTATAGCCATTTATATACTCCAACACACATATATACTGCCTTTCACATATGTAGTTACTCACACATGTACCACTGAGATATACATTCAATCACTAACACACCCATACACACACTCACCCACCCATACAGTCCATCACAGATGCACTCTTGAAACCATGCACCCAGTGAATCACCAACTCACACATCTATGCACAGAGTCACACACACCCCACCCACACAAACACTCAGGCACCCATACAGATACTCAGACAATCAATCAATAACCCATGTAGACACTCATGTAGCTATTCAGAAAGCCATGCAGCCGCTTACAAACCAACAGACAGACGGATACAGACATTCACACAGTTTAGTCACTAACCCATGCATTCAGTAAGATACATTTAATCACTCACTTGTAGAGTCAGTCACTCACGTACTAAATCATCCATTCAGACACTTATACACCCACTCATTCTTCAATACGCCTTTCCCTATATATATTAAACATATTTAAACTTTACAGAAACACACAGTCACTGGATGATGTCATCAGTGATGTCATTTGAGATGCCATCAGTGATGTCATCAGTGATGTCACTGACCATGTCATGAGTGATGTAATATGTGACGTCATCAGCAGTGCATTGCGGGGCGCGAGTTATAGTTAGCTGAACTAACTATAACGGGGAATTTCTATGGTTTTGTACGAGTGAAATGTTCAACTAACTATAACTGTCCCTAAAACCTATGGTTTTTTCAGTGAATTTCAAAGGTTTTTAAATGCTAATTTCTAACTATAACGTGTCTGAAACCTATGGTTTTTCAGTGAATATATATATATATATTCACTTAAAAACCATAGGTTTCAGGCACGTTATAGTTAGAAATTAGCATTTAAAAACCTTTGAAATTCACTGAAAAACCATAGGTTTCAGACACGTTATAGTTAGAAATTAGCATTTAAAATACCTTTGAAATTCACTGAAAAAACCATAGGTTTTAGGGACAGTTATAGTTAGTTGGACATTGCACTCGTACAAAACCCGTGAAATTCCCCGTTATAGTTAGTTCAGCTAACTATAACTCGCGCCCCCGCAATGCACTGCTGATGACGTCACATATTACATCACTCATGACATGGTCAGTGACATCACTGATGACATCATCTGCTTTGCTTCATTGAAGCGAGAGCAGGTTTCCCTGCTCTCGCTTCAATGAAGCAAAGCAACTTTGCAATGACAGGACGGGAGGCGCGAGGCTCCCGTCCTGCCATTGCAAACAGCAGTGTCCCGGGGGTAGGCACCCCAGGACACTGCAGGAGCCAGCCCTGGGGGGTGGCGGTCCCCAGGGCCACCACAGGCTCCAGGAGGGGGGCCGCGCGGCCCCCCTCCCCACATCTGCAAAGCCCCGGGGAGGTGGTGGTCCCCGGGGCTTCGGGGGTCCGAAACGAACCCCCATTTTAAAATTCTTAGTGCCCCGGAGGTGGCGGTCCCCGGGGCATGTGGGGGGGCTCGAGCCCCCCCCACAGGTCATTAAATTTTAAAAAAAGAAGCCCCGGGATTTTTTTAATCACAGCGGGAACGCGCACCCTAAGCGCATCCCGCCGATTTAAAAAAAAAAATGCTTTTTTCTGCCTAGGGGGTCCTTGTGGGACCCCCTGAGCAGACCTAGGGGGTCAGGGTGTTTCTACCCTGCCCCCTTTTTGCGTTTTGCGACTTGTTTCTGTGCCTCTGTTCTACCGAGGCACAAAACAAAATGGCTGCCAACACTTCCTGATTTGGAGTGTTGACAGCCACTTGACAGCCAATTAGCATGCAGCTCGTGATCGGGAGTGTGCGCGGACCCTAAGCGGCCATAGATATATATGTGATTTTACTTTTGATTTTCTCAGGAACTACTGAACGGATTTACACCATTTAACAAAAGGGTTCTTTCTGAACCAAGGGCTACCTCTTTGCCAAATTTGGTGTAATTCCGTTCAGCAGTTCGGGCTGTAGCCGTGTCTAAAGTTTCCTATGGGAAATTGATTTTTGACTCTTATTTTTTCAATTTCTCCGCAACTACTGAACGGATTTACACCATTTAAAAAAAGGTCGCTTTCTGAACCAAGCGCTACTTTTTGCCAAATTTGGTGTAATTCCGTTCAGCAGTTCGAGCTGTAGCCGTGTCTAAAATTTCCTATGGGAATTAACATGGAGAAAACACGTTTTGGGACCCCCCTTTTTTCTCGGCCCCCGCTTGCCGAATCACCCCAAAACTTTCAGGGTAGGAGCGGACCAGAGCGCCCCACGAGTTTTGAGAATTCCGCGAAGATTCGTCAACCGGCGCCAAAGTTATTTCAAATAGAATGTTGCGGATTTCCTATGGAAAATAGGTCCTAACTATAACTATCTACTGGCGTCCGCCAGTAGATAATATATATATATAAGATTGTTTTTTTCATTATTCATTTTACATATAATGAAGACTGTTTTTATATTTTTACATTCTATGCGTGAAAGAATTTTTGTAGTAGAAAAGTATGTTCCTTTTCTCTTTTATAAAAAGATCACTTTTAATTATGTGTTTTATGTAAAAATATAACTGTACTTTTTAGAACAAGTATTTATCATATGAAATAGATAGTATATTTCAATATGATTTAAAACAGTATATATATCTAACATGTGGCACATTGTAGTGTTGAAAACGCATAAATAACAAGTCACCATTTACTGTGTGCATAAGGTATAAACACAGAGAAATTAGCAGACCAGTCAATGCACATAACATGGTTAAGCACAGTATTTTGTTTATGTCTATTCTTAGAGTTCAACACGTGACATGGGTGGATTTTACTATGCATAATAAAAATGGTAGGCGGACTGTGTTTCCGCATGTGATCAAGGGCATTCTACTGCCCGAAACGCGTCATACGGCTACTCGCAAAATAAAGAACTTACATTGCCACACAATTTGGGTCTGTGACTCTGTTTTCCTCCGACGCAAGCAGGAAGGAGTTTACAGCTTGTTTATAATATATATATATATATAGATATATATTCCAAGTGTGTCCCGAGCTCGGGGACGCACTCCATCACAGGCGAATTATCAAATTCTTTAGATTTAGGGGAGCCGGCAGTGGCATTACTGAGTTTATTCACGGCCTAACATGTTTCAGAGCCCCCAGCTCCTTTTTCAAAGGCATTCCTCAGCTTCGCGCCGACAAACAAACAAGGTGCACTCATTTTTTCACACTTAAATACCTGTAATAGGTTGCAGATGAGTCATTTTACTAAGGATTCTGGTATCCGAAGTGCAAAATGAATTAATTTCAACCCTCCAGTGGGTGTTGCACGGCTGCGGAGATTAACAATAACATTTCCAGCCCTCCAGGGCTGAGTATTGTGGGATGATGGAAATCGTGAGCTGATGAGCATTCAGAGAAGATGAGTATTGTGAGAAGGTGAGTATTGTGAGATGGTGAGTATTGTGAGATGATGAGTATTGTGAGATGGTGAGTATTGTGAGATGATGAGTATTGTGAGATGGTGAGTACTGTGAGATGAGTATTGTGAGATGGTGAGTATTGAGATGACCAGTATTAGCAGATGATGAGTATTGTGGGATGAGGGAAATTGTGAGATGATGAGCATTGAGATAAGATGAGTATTGTGTGATTATGAGTATTGTGAGATGTTGAGTATTGTGTGATGAAGAGTATTGCTGTGATGGTGAGTATTGCAAGATGATGAGCATTGTGAGATGTTGAGTATTGAGAGATGGTGAGTATTGTGAGATGGTGAGAATTGCAAGAGGATGAGTATTCTGAGATGGTGAGTAATGTGAGATGCTGAGTATCGTGAGATGGTGAGTATTGTGAGATCGTGGGTATTGTGAGATGTTGATTGTTGTGAGATGATGGGTATTGCTAGATGGTGAGTATTGTGAGATGGTGAGTATTGTGAGATGATGAGCATTGTGAGATTGTAAGTATTGTGAGATGATGAGTGTTGTGTGCTAATGAGTATCATCCGATGGTGAGTATTGCGAGATGATGAATATTGTGAGATGGTGAGTATTGTGACATGGCAACTATTGTGAGATGATGAGCATTGTTTGCTGATGAGTATTGTCCTATGGTGAGTATTGTGAGATGATGAGTATTGTGAGATGATGAGTATTGTGAGATGGTGAGTATTGTGAGATGGTGAGTATTGCGAGATGATGAGTTATATAAGATGATGAGTATTGCGAGATGATGAGTATTGCAAGTTGATGAGTATTGTGAGAAGATATGTATTGTGAGATGATGGTTATTGTGAGGTGGTGACTATTGTGAGATGGTGACTATTGTGATATGGTGGGTGTTGTGAGATGATTATTGTTCGATGGTGAGTATTGCGAGATGATGAATATTGTAAGATGGTGAGTATTATGAGACGGAGAGTATTGAGATGATGGATATTGTCAGATGATGAGTATTAAAGATGATGAGTATTGCAAGATGATGAGCATATTGAGATGATGTGTAGTGTGCGGCGAGTATTCGGAGATGATCAGTATTGTCAGATGATGAGTATTACTAGATGATGAGTATTGAGATGATGTGTATTGTGAGATGGTGAGTATTGTGACATGACTAGTATTGAGACATGATAAATGTTGTTAGATGATGAGTATTGCATGATGATGAGTATTGTAACATGATGAGTATTGTGAAATAATGAGTATTGTGAGACAATGAGTATTGTGAGATGGTGAGTATTGTAAGATGATGAGTATTGTGAGATGATGTTTATTGTGAGATGATGAGTATTGTGAGAATGTGAGTATTGTGAGATGAAGAGTATTGTAAGATGATGAGTATTGTGAGATGATGTTTATTGTAAGATGGTGAGTATTGTGAGACTGTGAGCATTGTGAGATGATGATTATTGTGAGATGAGTATTGCAAGATGAGTATTGTTAGATGATGAGTATTGTGCAATGTTGAGTATTGTTAGATGATGAGTATTGTGAAATGATGAGTATTGTGAGATGATGAGTATTGTGAAATGATGAGTATTGTGAGATGATGAGCATTGCGAGATGATGAGTATTGTAAGATGATGAGTATTGTGAGATGATGAGTAATGTAAGATAATGAGTATTGTAAGATTATGTATATCGTGAGATGGTGAGTGTTGTGAGATGATGGGTATTGTTAGATGGTGACTGTGAGAAGCTGGGTCAGTATATGGTGCTCACTTATGTAAGTGTAGCACAATGCACTAACCCTGGTGACCCGTATGGTGATTTTAGGGTTTAGATAACCATAGAAAGCTCTCTAAGTGGTAGCTGCCGAGAGCAGCCTTCAGGGTTAATCTAGGGGGTTTACCAGTATCTAATCGTTTAGTGTAGGCTAAATTAAAAAGCACCACACAGTGTACTTATAAAAATAGATATTTATTACAATCACTCACTAAAACGTTACAATATCCCCAACCCGGAGATATTCACAATAACAGTGGTCCCCAGAGGGTGGACAGACCATATATCACATTAATGGGAAGCGAACCACAACCTAAGTCGAGACTGGACCCAGGAGAAATAGAAGAGTAGGAGACCCAAGGAACCATCCCAGGTGAGAGTCGAGGAATCGCCTAACGGTCAGATGAGAAGGAATACTCAACCGTAAACTCAGTACTGATCAGCGGGTACGTTGAGATTGCAATCTTACCACAGAAGGATGAAAGAGTCTGTTGGAACCCAGAAGTGAGTTTGAGTCAAAGAATACCTGAAAGCAGAGGGGACAGAGTCTATGCCATACCGGGACATCCAGGAGGCATGGAAGATGAAGGGCACTCGAGTTCAAGGAAACAAATTAAGTGAAGAGGCTTCAAGCTTGGGTACACTGAAGCAGTAGCTCTGCCCGAGCCACTGGGATACTGAAGACCACAGAGTCAGTCCATCCAACCAACAGCGTCCGCATGGGTCATATATAGCGGGAACAGACTCGTTGACAGAACCTCTCGATGTGTCCGACTCTGTTGGCACGAGTCGGTCGTGGTAACTGTTGCTGTCACCGGGTGATTGAACCGATGCAGTGACACGGTGCACAGGGGTTTGGTTCCAAGGCTTTCTACAAAGGATGCTGGCCTCAACTCGACAAGTTTACAGCTTAGGCCTCGAGAGAATGCAGAACCACCACCTGTGTTGCAGAGCCTTGTGGAGTCCGTGGGAGGCCGGGTTCAGCAAACCAGTCGATCTTGTTGCAGTGCCTAAGGATGCAGGAGAGTGACTCCTCCACTCCAAGGTAGATTCCTTTGGATGTCTTTGGATGCCTGATCTGCTTTGAACTGGAGTATGCAAGGAGGGCACCAAATGCGCCCTTCTAGCAGACTATGTGTCGCTGGAAGGCGCCGCTGCCCCGGCCCAACACACTAAGACCTGTCTAGGAGGTGGTTACACCTCCCTGCGACAGGAAACCCATTGTCCTAACTTCCACTGCTCGAGCTTGGCCCAGCAGCAGTAGGGCAGAATCATGTCTGTGGTCGGCAGCAGCCCCAGGTTGCTGTCCAGCTCCATTAGATCGGTTCCTGGACCATGGAAGGCCTCCCCGAAGGGCCCTACCATGGATGGAATCATACCTCCAATACCAGATATGGTGTTGGGGTATGATTCCAACATGTTTGATACCAAACATGCCCAGGTTCGTTTCAGCTAGTTTAGAGATGGTCTGCACGTAATGACGCATGTCCTTTCTATATCGTAATGGCTGCTTTACTTACAAAGTCTGGAGAATGGAATCCGGAGTTTGTAGGGGTAGTCTGCTCATGCAGGGCCACCCTCACACTCGGAACCGGGCACCCTGCCTTGGGGACTGAAAGGCCTGCTAGAGGGGTGACTTATGTGTTACAAGTGCAGTGAGTCTGAGATATAAGGAAACTTATGTCTCTTGTGAGTGGTGCATGCACCAACTCACACAGGCTGCAATGGCAGGCCTGTAGTGGTAGTTTGTAAGGTCACTCCTGGGTGGCAAAATACATGCTGCAGCCCATGGGGGACCTCTGGGGTACCCATGCCCTAGGTACCTTACCAGGGTGCCCCAGTAGTCAAATAGGAATGTACCAATGTAGTTACCATAACCAATTTAGAGAGGAAGCACAGTGACTGGGGTCCTGATTAGCAGGATCCCAGTAAGACTAGTCAAAAAACAGTTGAACACCAGCAAAAAGTGGGGGCAACCATGAAAGCAGGTCCTACTTTCCTACACAACCCCCCAAATGTAAGAAGATGAGACTAACCTTGCTCAGTTGAGTCTTTATTTTCTAAGTGGAACTATCTGGAGTGTCCATCTGCTTTGACATGGTCTATGTTCCACTGTATAGTCCATCCCCTGTAGGGAAATGGAGCAGCTCAAACGTTTGGGCTTTTCACCCTTCATCTGTTTAAGCCGTAGGAGGGGCTTATGGTGTGTCTGAATAATGAAGTGAGTGCCAAACAGGTATGGACTCTTTTTCTTCAGGGCCCAGACCACAGCAAAGGCCTCCCTCTCTATAACTGACCAACGTTTCTCCCTTGGGGTCAACCTCGTGCTGATAAAAGCTATTGGTTGATCCTGGCCCTCTGCATTGAGTTGAGACAACAAAGCCCCTACCCCCACCTCAGAAGCGTCTGTTTGGACTATAAAGGTCTTGGACTAATCAGGACTTTGAAGAATAGGAGCAGTGCACATGGCCTGCTTTAGGTCTTCAAATGCCTTCTGGCAGTTTCCTGTCCACAGAACGTTCTTGGGCATCCTTTTGTATGTGAGATAATTAAGAGGAGTCACAATGGACTCATACCTCTTAAAAAATCTTCTGTAGTACCCAGTCAGTCCTAAGAAAGCTCGGACCGGAGTCTGGGTAGTGGGAGCAACCCAGTCCATGATGGTCTGGATTTTGCTCTCCAATTGTTGAACCTGGCCTCCACCCACAAGGTGGCCCAGGTACACAACCTTACTCTGCCCTATCTGGCACTTAGTGGCCTTGATAGTGAGGCCTGCCCTCCGCAGGGCCTCTAGGACATTCCTGAGGTGGACCAGGTGATCCTCGCAGGTGGAGCTAACGACAGCAATATCATGAAGATAGGCTGCACTGTAAGCTTCCAGACCCATGAAGAATTTGTTCACCAACATCTGAAATGTGGCAGGTGCATTCTTCAAACCAAAGGGCATTACAGTAAACTGATAATGCCCACTGGGGGTTGAGAAAACTGGTTTTGGCTTGGCATCCTAAGAGAGTCTGATCTGCCAATAGCCAGCAGTTAGATCAAATGTACTCAAGAACTTGGCCGAGGCCGAGATGTCTATGAGTTAATCTGCCCTAGGAATTGGATGGGCATCAGTCCTAGTGACTGCATTGAGACCCCTGAAGTCCATTCAAAACCTCATCTCTTTCTTGCCATCTTTGGTGTGTGATTTTGGCACCAGGACTACTGGGCTAGCCCAAGGGCATTCTGAAGTTTCAATTACCCCCAATTCCAACATTTCCTGGAACTCAGTCCGGATACAGTCTCTGACATGGTTAGGCTGTCTGTAAATTTTGTTCTTCACAGGCAGACTGTCACCTGTGTTTGCTTCATGGGTACACCAGGTGGTTTGACTGGGTGTCAGAGAGAACATGCCCTTAAACTGACTGAGGACGTTCCTGCAATTGGCTTGTTGCTGGGCAGTGAGGCTGCCTGCCAAGGCTACTCCTTCAACTGACCCATTAACAGGGTTCTGGGAGAAGATATCAGGGAGAGGGTCACTCTCTTCTTCCTGTCCCTTATCAGTGGCCATGAGCAAACCCATGTCTGCCCTGTCCACAAAAGGCTTCTGGCGGTTCACATGGAGTACCCTATGTGGACTCCTGGGAGTGCCAAGGTCCACCAAGAAGGTGACCTCACCTTTCTGTTCAAGGATGGTGTGGGGGCCGATCCATTTGTCTTGGAGAGTTGCTGGAGCCACAGGCTCCAACACCCACACTTTTTGTCCTGGCTGGTAAACAGTCAGCACAGCCTTCTGGTCATGCCAGGCCTTTTGTATTTCCTGACTGGCCTCAAGGTTTTTACTTGCCTTCTTCATGTACTCAGCCATACAAGAACGCAGGCCAAGGAAATAGTCCACAATGTCTTGCTTGGGGGGTTTCAGAGGCTGCTCCCATCCCTCCTTCACCAGACAAAAGGGACCCCTAACTGGATGCCCAAACAAAAGTTGAAAAAAAGGGCTGTATCCAACCCCCTTTTGTGGGACCTCTCTGCAGGCAAAGAGAAGGCAGGGTAACAAGAAATCCCATTTTCGCCTGAGCTTTTCTGGGAGTCCCGGGATCATGCCCTTTATCAATGTATCAATCAGGGGTTGTGAAGCGCAGCTACTCACCCGGAGGGGTCTCAAGGCGCTAGGGGGGGTAGGGGGGGGCGCGCGGCTCCTAAGCAAACGCGGTGCCAGATGCTCATGGTGATTCATCGAAGAGCCAGGTCTTGAGGTCCTTCAGGAACTTGGAGAGAGTTGAAGTCTGGCAGAGGTGGAGAGGAAGGGTGTTCCATGCTTTGGCCGTGAGGAAGGAGAAGGAGCAACCTCCTGTTCTGGCCTTCTTGATGCGTGGTATCGTGGCGAGGAAGAGCTGGGCTGAGTGGAGGGATCTTTGTGGTGTGTGGAAAGAGAGGCGGTGATTCATGTAGGTGGGGCTGGTGTTGCGGAGGGCCTTGTGGGCGTGGGTGAGAAGCTCGAAGGTGATTCTCTTCTCGACGGGGAGCCAGTGTAGTGCTCGCAGGTGTTGCGTGATGTGGCAGTGGCGCGGTAGGTTGAGGGCTAGTCTGGTGGCAGCGTTTTGGATGTTCTGAAGTTTGCAGGTGAGGTTCTTGTTGATTCCGGCGTAGAGTGCTTTTCCGTAGTCCAGTTTGTTGCTGATGAGGGCGTGGGTGATGGTTTTCCTGTGTACGAGGGGGATCCAATTGAAGATTTTGCATAGGACACGGAGGGTGTGAAAGCAGAAAGAGGTGACAGCGACCTTTAGGGTCTTGTTGAACCTTTCAACAAGCCCATTGCACTGTGAATGGTAGGGTGTGGTAAACTTATAGTTTACTCCACACTCTTTCCACATTGCAGTAATGCAACTTGACATGAAGTTAGTACCTTTGTCAGTTAGGACCTCTTTAGGGAAGCCCACCCTGGAAAAGATTCCCAGGAGGGCCCTAGCCACCACAGGAGCTGTGGTGGTCCTAAGGGGAAGGGCCTCTGGATACCTAGTGGCATGGTCCACCACCACTAGTATATAACTCTGTCCAGATGCTGTTGGAGGGTTTAAGGGACCAACACTGTCTATCCCTACCCTCTCAAATGGAACCCCAGCCACTGGGGGTGGAATTAAGGGAGCCTTTGTAGTGCCACCTGACTTACCACTGGCTTGGAAGGTAACACTGGAGCGACACAAAGTGAGGGACAGCTTGTCCCAAGTCTTACTTTGCCCAAGGTGTCCTGTAAGGGGAATGTCGTGTACTAGGGACAGAAGGAAGCCCCTGAACCTCTGAGGTATGACCAACCTCCTGGTGATACCAGACTTGGGGTCCCTACATTCAGAGTACAAGAGCCCATCTTCCCAGTAAACCCTGTGGGGCCCACTGACATCCCCTGCTTCCTCAGCAGCAGCCTGCTGTCTGAGTTGTTCGAGAAAGGGACAGGATTTCTGCTCCAAACTCAGATCTGCCCTGGAAGGGCCCCCTTCCCCCAAGAACTCTGCCTGGTCAGGCCCACGGTCCTGTGGGACAGTTCCTTCACAGGGACTGAGATCCTCTCCCTCAGGAGACTGATCTCCACTGGGAGTTTGGGAGGAGGATAATCCCTAACCCTTCCTGCTCCTCCTCTTGGTAGCAACCTGGTCCATTCTTTTCTGGATAAAGTACCCCTTCAGTGCTGAGCTGTTTGGCCTTAGCCCTGGTGACAGCAAACACACTGGCAGAGATGGCCATCATCTCTGCATGAGTCCTGAACTCCACTTCAGACCAAGCTGAAGTCTCTAAATCATTGCCCAACAGACAATCCACAGGTAAGTCTGGAGAAACTACAACTCTTTTAGGGCCTGTTACCCCTCCCCAGCTGAGATTCACAACTGCCAAGGAATGGTTAGTCCTGACATTGCTAGTGTTGGTGACTTGGTACTGCGGACCAAGCATGATCTGTTCAGGTGAAACAAGTTTCCTTGTCACCATTGTGACACTGGCCCCTGTGTCCTTGTAGGCTATAGCCTCTTTTCCATTGATTAAAGGCTGCTGTCAGTACTTGTCCAGGTTAGTGGGACTTAACAGTAAGGTGGCAAAATCTCTGCCACCATCACAGACAAGCACAGTCTGAGCAGGAGTTCTGGCTAGGCCAGAACCCTGCTCAGAGCCCAAGGTTACCCCCCTTAATCCCTTGGGGTAGTACTACCACTTGTACTGGAGATAGAGGTGCATTTGCCTTAGGGACAGTGGTAGTACCTTCCTTGGATTTAGGACAATTAAGATCTTTTGTCCAGTGGGTCTTCACCTTACAAAAGTAGCACTAAGGTTTCTTCTTGCCCTTTTTGGAGGTTTCGGACCCACCCTCAGATGCAGGTTTTTTGGGGGCCTGGAGAAGACTCTTTGTTGTCTTTGTTTTTGTCCCCACCCTTGTCTTGGGATTTAGAAGAATCTGACTTCTTCTGGTCATCTCCACCACCAAGGTTTCTTTGCTTAACCCTGGAACGGACCCAATTTTCTGCCTTCTTTCCCAATTCTTGAGGAGAGGTCAGATCAGAGTCCACCAGGTACTGACGTAAAAGTTGATTTTGACAATTATTAAGGATCTGCTCCCTCATGATCAGTCCCTCATAGTCCTGAACCTTGCTTCCATTAACCTTACAGAGTCTTAATAGCACTATCTGCAAAATCAACCCAGTCTTAAGTACCTGCTTTCTGGGTATCCCTGAACTTAATCCTGTATTGTTCAGTGGTTAAGCCAAACCCATCAATGACAGCAGTCTTCAAGACAGTGTAATTGTCAGCATCCTCTTCTCTAACAGTGAGGAGCTTATCTCTTCCTTTATTAGCAAAAGAGAGCGCCACAGGATAGCTGCCCACTGCCCTTGAGGAATCTTTTGTACTTTACAGGCCCTCTCTAAGGCAGTGATCCATTTGTGGATGTCATCCCCATCCTGGTAAGAAGGGACTATCCTGCTCAGGTTCCTTGTGTCAAAGGAGGATTCCCCACTACTAGGGATGCTGGGGCTGCCACCATGGGACTCTAGTCCCAACTTTCCCTAGACATTTGTACTTCTAAAACCTCCTTATCCAGGGACAACTGGTCTCGCCTGAGCTTGAGTCACAAGGTCTCAAGCTTGACCCTTTGGTATTCTCTGTCTAAGGAGTTATCCCTCTTGTCAGAGATGGATGTCCCTACCAAAGTACCAGAGGCAATGGACTCTGCAGAGGAAGACCTAGCCCTCATCTGCCTACCCTGTACCCTCCCAGGTGGAATAAAGGGGGATCAATTTCTAGGGACTCCCTGTGTGCCATCTGCACTATCCTGAGCTCCCCAGGTGAGAGTCATTAGACTCCACCTGGTTAGGGTCAAAGTTGAGGTCAAGGAGGGGGCCCCTCCTGTCTCCTCTTCTGACCCCTGTCCACGAACTCGGTCATACTCTTCTGACCCACCAGCTTTCTGGAGGTCATCCTGCATTAGCACCCCTAAGAGGTGCTGAGTGCTAGGGATTCTCCCTTTCTTCAGTTTTCTAGAGGAACACAAGGCTCTCAGTTCCTGGAACGTACGACCACTGTATCTAGAAGGCAGAGAGCCACGAGCATCTCCTACTAAAGACATACTAGGTGTAGTGTGGTGTTGCACCTACCTAACCTTGTGGGAACTAAACTTCCTAAGATTGTAGAAAGGGCGCACTAGGCCCTTGACAACCAATCTGCAAAGTTTTTTTAAAATTATTTTATTTTTGGACTTTTAAGACATGAACACGTAACAGGTACAATTCACAGCAAAATACAGCAGACATGGTACAGTGATAAAAAAAAAAACAATATCATCTCCACACAGGTGAATACATAACATAAAATTCATTTAGATGAAATGCAGGCATAGTACAACATGTGGGCACACTTATTGCTCTGCACATGGCTACACACAAGCGTCTGCTATGTAGAAAAAAACCAGTACTCCAGGCTAGGCATATAAACACACCAGGGGTTACCACGTCTAACCAAAGACCGCCAGCCTAGAGGTGGGAGGCCTCACAACGGTAGCGTTTCTGGCATATCCGTTTGAGAGTCTGGCGAGTGTGCGAGGAGATAACCTTGCAGAGGACTCCATATATCCCTTGGCCTCGAAGCATGAGGCAGTGTTTCAGCATATAGAGTCAGTTGTTCTTGGCAGTATATTAAGTCAGTTATCCATTCCTTGAATTTGGGCGCTCTCCCCTTACCCCACCTGCATGCCACTCTACGTTTAGCTAACAGCAATGCAATTGCGAGATATTTGCGACATGACCTAGGAGTAGATTTAGTGTATCCCAACAACGCTATTAAAGGTGTACGCTCTACAGTAATGGGCACCATCTGATCCAGAGCATCGAACACCTGAGACCAATATTCACTCACTCGTGGGCAATCCCATGACAAATGTAGGAAATCAGCTCCCGGACTGCCACACCTCTCACAGCAATCTGTATGTTTCAATTTAAAGCGGAACATTTTGACAGGGGTATAGTATAGGCGTTGCAGGAATTTATAATGCGTGTCCCGCAGTCTACCACTAGCGGATATTTGCTCTGTTTGCAGGCAACAGTACGTCCATTGATCATCTGTTATTTCATGCCCTAATTCCATGCTCCACTTCGCACGGGAAGAGCTGGGAGGTGTCAGCCGTTGAGTGCGGATTGTATGATAAAGTGTAGACACCAGATGCCCCGGCGATGCATTACATAGCATCGTATGTAAGGGAGCTAGCGTAGGGGGTTCTTGAGGGAAATCTGGGGTAATTGATCGTATGCCCTGGCGAAGCCGAACGTAAAGGAATATATCCAATGAGAAGGGTTGCATTTCATGAAAAAGGAGCTCCGAAGATCGAAATTTCCCATTTTGATAAAGATCTCCCCATGTGATAATGTTGGTGCGCTCGCAGAGTCTGCGGAACCCTGTTTCTTGTAGCAATGGCATGCGAGGGTGATAGGAGAGCGGGAGTAATGGTGAGTATAGCATTGGGCATTGAAGAAGCGCCAGGTTACGGTGCCGAGCATCTACTGTGCATGTGATCGTAGTAGGTGCAATGTCACGTGTTCGGAGGGATGTGTTCAACATACCATTCAGAGGGATGGGATCTGCTAGCCAATGCTCCGCTGCAATCTGTGGAATATACCTAGGAGGATGGATCCAATAAAGAGCATAGTGGGCCTGCGCGCACGTATAATACAGTTCGAAATCTGGGACATCAAAGCCCCCCTGTGCATACGGTTGTGTAAGTATTTTCCATTGTAATCGTGGTTGTTTGCCCCCCCATATCAATCTTACCATTTCAGACCTGAGTGTTTGAAAAAAGTGCCGACCAGGATAATATGGGATATTTTAAAATAGGTATAGTATTTGTGGAAGAACTACCATCTTAATCAAAGCAGCTCGTCCTGCCAACGAAAGCGGCAGCGAGATCCATCTTGTGACACGGTCTGTAATGCGATCTATGGCTGTACCATAATTAAGGCACACTAGCTCCTCCCTGTCCTTGGTTACCACTATCCCAAGATAGCGGAGATCAGAGTTGCACCATTCCAGGGGAAAATCTAGGGGAAATCGAGAAGTTGCTTGTGTCAGGGGAAAAATTTGTGACTTTCCCCAATTTATTTGTATCCCAGATAGTTTCCCGAATACTATAAATTCTCGCAGGAGTGGATTCAAATTATCCTGCGGGTCTCTCACGTAAAGGGTAATATCATCCGCATATAATGATATGAGGATCTGACGCAAGTAGCATCTCAGTGCCTTATCTTGGTGATGCTGTCTCAGTTTAGACGCCAATGGCTCAATTGCGAGCGCAAAGAGCAGGGGTGAGAGTGGGCACCCCTGCCGTGTACCTCTAGATATAGGGAAGGCATCAGATAAGTATCCATTAATTAAGACTTTGGCCGTAGGCAACTGATATAGCAATCTTATCCAGGACAGAAATACAGGAGGAAATCCCATACGCTGTAGTACCCCCAGCAGATAATCCCATTCGACAGAATCGAACGCCTTAGTGGCATCCAAAAAAACTGCCGCCAGCGGCAGTTCAGGAGCGACGTTCTGTAGAATCGAGAACAGGGTACGCCAGAATTTTTGTATCGCAATTAATGAGAGAAAGTGGCCTAAAGGAATCGCAATAAAGGGGTGATTTTCCAGGTTTAAGTAGGGAGGTGATAAGCACCTCTCTCATGGAAGATGGGAGTACGCCAGTCTCAAGTGACTCTTCATATATCTCCTTTAAGATCGGGGCCATCAGATCTATATAGGTTTTATAAAATTCTGCAGGCAACCCGTCCATGCCAGGGGCCTTCCCAGATTGCATCTGCATGATCGCCTCTCAAATTTCATCGAGTTCAAAGAGGGCGCTGAGGAATTCCCTCTGTGTGTCGCCTAGCCATCCAAGTGCCACATCCCCAAGGAAGCTGTCTAGTTCGAAAGAGTCTCTTCTCTGCGAGGTGTACAGTGCCGAGTAGTGGGCGATAAATGTAGTAAGTATGTCAGTGGTGTCACGCTGTAATGTCTCTCCTGGACCCGAAATCTCCAATACAGAGTTGGAGAAGCGTGGGCGTCTTATGGTGTCAGCTAGGGCCTTTCCAGGTCTCTCCCCTTCGCCATACCGTCGGGCTACCCAATATTTCCCTTTAAATTTCGTTTCTCGATCAGCAGTCGAGGTATATTCCGATAGTTTTTCCCGGATTGCATGCTGAATATCACTACCACCCCCCATGGTCAGTTGTGTCTCTAGAGTCTTAAGTTCTGCGTCCAGTCTGCGGAGTGTTCCCTGTATATCCCGCAATACTCCATAGCTTTTAGAAATACAAAATCCCCGAATCGTCACCTTAAAGGCTTCCCATATGGTTTCTACACTGTCAACAGAGCCTCTGTTTCTCTGGAAGAAGTCTTGAATTTCTTCCCTTAATTTACTATGGAATACTGTGTCCAGGAGCGTTAAGGGTTGTAACCTCCAATTACTGCGTGGTTTGTCATACCCCGGCGGAGTGAGTGTGAGTTTAACCGGGGAGTGATCCGAGTATGTTCTGGCCAAATGTGTAACACTTTTTATTGAGGGACCTAGTCCACGGAACAGTAGGGAATAATCTAAGCGCGCCCAGGAAGCAGCATGTGTCGCATAGTGTGTACCCTCTCGTGCAATAGGATGAAGATGACGCCAGGCATCAAGTAGACCATAGTCTGATTTAATTCCCTGTATAGCGTGATATGATCTGTTATAGTGGTGTGTGGCGGGATTAGATCTATCTTCGGCAGGATCAAACGCAATATTAAAATCCCCACCCCAAATTATATGAGTAGAGCCTATTTCCACAATCTTTCCCCATAACATTGTGAAAAATTCGGGTGTGTCTGCATTCGGGCCGTAACAACTCACCAATGTAACTGAGTCTGTGCCCAGTCGTCCCCAGGCAATGGTATATCTCCCATTTTGATCAAGTAATGTACCAGCTAATGCGAAAGGAGTACGTTTTTTAATAAGAATAGCCGTGCCCCTGGCGTAGGAGGAGTATGATGAGAATAGCCGATGGTCTGCCCATTTAGTAGCAAAGGCGGTAGGATGCAGTGGATTAGTATGTGTTTCTTGAAGGAGTGCTATGTGTATCTGTTGCCTATCTAAGTACGCCAGTAACTGACGGCACATACGTGGGTCACCCAGCCCTCTCACATTCCAGGTGATGATGTGTAAGCTCTGGTGTGTAGTCAGATCAACTATCTGTGCACGCGGCATGCAAGAAACAGTAGTGCACCCTTTGAGGCCATCGTGCCCTGTGTGTAGTATGCATTGAAGCACCATATATTTGTCTGTCGCGCTGTAACATATAGATACCAGTGAACATTAAAACGCCCCCCTGCCCACCCTCCTCCCACTGAAGCATCCCAATCATGCCAGACATAACAATCCCACCCCACTCCCTTGCCCGTAAGAATGCAATAAACAAGTCGCACATATCAGTGCAAATTAGATTGGTAGGGTAATGCCCTAGTGGGGGAACCTCCTAGGGGCAAGCACGTTCAACCCTCACTCTCACAGAGCCAGTGAGATGATATCAGCTGTCTCCAATGGGGCGGGGGTGTTCGGCGTACCTAATCATATTTACCCAACATACCCACACTTCAGTCCATAGGAGATGTAGTTCCGCCTCTGGGAATGCACAAAGTAGTCCTCCCAAGGCACTGTGTCATCTCAGCAGCGTGAGTCTTTTAGGTAGAGTGTTCATTTTCCCCCTGCACCTAGTAGGTCATTCAGTAGTCGGCAAGGAGGATCTGGAGGAGGTATCTGGCACGTTGGAATCATAGTTCTGTCATTTCAGGCGTTTCAGGAATTCTTCCACTTGCTGCGGTTTGGTGTAGAACATCTGCTTTCCTTGATGCGTGATTCTCAGTCGGGCCGGGTATAAAAGCGCGTAGTCAATTTGAGCTTTTCTCAACTTTTGCTTGACAGGTAGATATTTACGCCTCTCTTCCTGCACAGTTGCCGTGAAGTCAGGGTATATTGTAAATGAATTCCCCTCATAGCTGAGCTGTCGCTTATCCCGGGCTACTTTCAGGGCAACGTCTCTATCCCTGTAATTCAAGAGCCGCGCGATGATGGGTCGGGGCGCGGCTCCTGGTGGAGGTTTGGGGCCTAATGATCGGTGGGCCCGTTCAACTATGAAATGTGAAGAGAGAGCTTCCGCTCCGATTGATGCTAACAACATTTTCTCCACATATTCCTCCATTTTGCCACTGTTCGTACTTTCCGGGATACCAAGAATGCGTACATTATTGCGCCTACTTCTCGCTTCAATATCTTCATTTTTGGCAGCAATAATTTTCAATAATTTATCCATTTGTGCCACATTATACTGTATATGAGAGGTCGCATCTTCGGCATCTGAAATCCTTCGTTCTGTTTCTTTGATGCGTTCGTCATGGGTGTCTAACTTGTGAACTATGGCATCCATGCGTGTGGTCATGGCATCCATTTTGTCAGCGATGGTGGTAAGTCCTAGCCTGACCTCTTGCAGTAGTGCCTTCATATCATCATTCGGGGACGAGGAGTCCTGCATGGCGGATTGCTTCATGCTTCTCTCTTCTTCTCCCTGTTGCATACATGTATTTTTCCTGGCATCAAAGGTCAACCATGTCTGTTTCGTATCCGGCTTCCCCATCTTTATAATGTGTCACCACTTGGTACACTAGTGCCTGCAGCAGATCGGCAAATGCACACAGTTCAAAATGTGATATCCAGTTAGTCCAGCCGAGCTGAGCAGCTGCAGGGCTTTCGCTAGTTGAGTTTACTAGCAGGTGCACCCCTGTGCTTCGTATCTCCGGCCCGGGTATGCACTCCCTCTCCTGAGCGTCAGAAAACAGCGCGGCGATGTTCGCGGCAGTTCAATGAGTCATAGCTTTTAAATCTATAAATCGTAGCGACGAGATATAAATTTGTAAAGGATTTCATGCATACATCCGACAGTATTTCAAACAATGCCGTAGGTTCACCACCTGAATACATTGCAGTATTGCGCGTCTCCACATCCGCAATCCGCCGCGCTTCTCTGTGCCTCGGGAAGGATTGGGTGCAGTAAATACTGCGTGTACTGCATAAAGTGAATGGAGGGTTTGTGTCTACCTCAAGGAGTAATGTGACGGCGATTATCACGTATTGTTGCCCAAGGTGTCTCTATGTGACTGCTTCAGCCACAATCCACTGTATTTGCGAGTGAGCCTTGGTAGCAATATTCTTCGATTGTGGCTAGTATATCCCCTAGCCCGTTTTTTGTCACACATGTCCAGGCGCAAGGCTCGCGCTTCTATCTCAGGTCTCCCGCTGCAGCGCAAACAGTGGCATTCTATTTACGCTCCATCGCGCCTGCTGCCAATCTGCCACCCGAGCGTTCAAGGATCAACATGGCGGCCCGGTGCTAAGATGGGGTATATTGTGCGTAGAGTGCAGCTACGCATCCACAATGCAGGCGGCTTCCTCAGAGGTCTTGCGGGGCTCACCTTCACCTCTCCAGCAGGGGGTAATAACAGCCGCAAATCCCCGTTATGACCAGTGTATTAAGGGCATAACGTATATCCCATATATGAGCATGGATATAAATCCGCTGCCAACGCGCCAAAACGCCTGTGGCCGGCCCGCCACCCAGGCGATCTAGAAACAGTACAGCGCCTTTAGGCTAATTCCGGGCAGCGCCTGTACAATGCTCCGCTTCTGCCTCTATTATGGGGGCGATCGCTGTAATGGACCAGCAGGGGCTCGTTCTCACCTCCTCGTTAGCAGGCGCCAGCGGTAGTGATCCTCCGGTGCGGCCTGTGCACCTCGTGTTCAGCACCGCAGTCCAGTGACTCGCTCAGCCCAGGGGCAGCTCCATGCACTACCGGACCCCTCCTCGGTGCAGACAGGATCCCTCGGCAGCAGCTCCCCGCAGTACAGCAGATACGTCGTTTTCACACCACGTCTTCACAAGGCATTTATCTTTAAATCGCCACGTCTTTTGTGCCTGGGCATGTAGCTGAGCAGGATAATTGCTCGGATTAAGACGCCGATCGGCAGGAACCTCACATCTGTGCGGCCATCTTGCTAGTGCACCACCTAGCGCCCCCACCAATCTGCAAAGTTCAGTAGAACTTACCTGTCTATACAGTATTATATGTGCCTAAATGTTAGTGATGTTTTTTCAATTAGACCACACTCAAATTAGCTGGTAAACGAGTGCAAGCTTTAATCCCAACCGCTGCACACCAATGTGAGAAGACGGGTCAGTATATGGTGCTCACTTATGTAAGTGTAGCACCCTGCACTAACCCGGGCGACCTTTATGGTGATTTTAGGGGTTTAGATAACCATAGAAAGCTCTCTAAGTGGTAGCTGTGGAGAGCAGCCTTCAGGCTTGATCTAGGAGGAGTGCAAAGTAGCTCAGTTTACCAGTATCTAATCGTTTAGTATAGGCTAAATGAAAAAGGACCACACAGTGTACTAATAAAAATAGATATTTATCACAATCACTCACTAACACGTTGCAATATCTCCAACCTGGAGATATTCACAATGCACACAATACATTGGACATAGAACAGCAGTTAGCAACAATACACAGTGGTCCCCAGAGGGGAGACAGACCAAATATCAAATTAATGGGAAGCGAACCACGACCTAAGTCGAGACTGGACCCAGGAGACGTAGAAGAGTAGGGGACCCAAGGAACCACCTCAGGTGAAAGTCAAGGAACCCCCCAACGGTCAGATGAGAAGGAATACTTGACCGTACACTCTATACTGATCAGCGGGTATGTCGCGGTTGCAGTCTTACCACAGAAGGACAAAAGAGTCTGTTGGAACACAGAAGGGTGTTCGAGTCGAAGAATACCTGAAAGCAGAGGGGACAGAGTCTATGCCACACCGGGATGTCCAAGAGGCACGGAAGACGAAGGCCACTCGAGTTCAAGGAAACAAATTAAGTGAAGAGGCTTCAAGCTTGGGTACACTGAAGCAGTAGCTCTGCCCGAGCCACTGGGATACTGAAGACCACAGAGTCAGTCCATCCAACCAACAGCGTCCGCATGGGTCATATATAGCGGGAATAGACTCGTTGACAGAACCTCTCGATGTGTCCGACTCTGTTGGCACGAGTCGGTCGTGGTAACTGTTGCTGTCACCGGGTGATTGAACCGATGCAGTGACACAGTGCACAGGGGTTTGGTTCCAAGGCTTTCTACAAAGGATGCTGGCCTCAACTCGACAAGTTTACAGCTTAGGCCTCGAGAGAATGCAGAACCACCACCTGTGTTGCAGAGCCTTGTGGAGTCCGTGGGAGGCCGGGTTCAGCAAACCAGTCGATCTTGTTGCAGTGCCTGAGGATGCAGGAGAGTGACTCCTCCACTCCAAGGTAGATTCCTTTGGATGTCTTTGGATGCCTGATCTGCTTTGAACTGGAGTATGCAAGGAGGGCACCAAATGCTCCCTTCTAGCAGACTATGTGTCGCTGGAAGGCGCCGCTGCCCCGGCCCAATACACTAAGTCCTGTGTGGGAGGTGGTTACACCTCCCTGCGACAGGAAACCCATTGTCCTAACTTCCACTGCTCGAGCTTGGCCCAACAGGAGTAGGGCAGAATCATGTCTGTGGTCGGCAGCAGCCCCAGGTTGCTGTCCGGCTCCATTAGATCGGTTCCTGGACCATGGAAGGCCTCCCCGAAGGGCCCTACCATGGATGGAATCATACCTCCAATACCAGATATGGTGTTGGGGTATGATTCCAACATGTTTGATACCAAACATGCCCAGGTTCGTTTCAGCTAGTTTAGAGATGGTCTGCGCGTAATGACGCATGTCCTTTCTATATCGTAATGGCTGCTTTACTTACAAAGTCTGGAGAATGGAATCCGGAGTTTGTAGGGGTAGTCTGCTCATGCAGGGCCACCCTCACACTCGGAACCGGGCACCCTGCCTTGGGGACTGAAAGGCCTGCTAGAGGGGTGACTTATGTGTTACAAGTGCAGTGAGTCTGAGATATAAGGAATATTCAGGGTTCTCTCCCAGAGGAGGGTCGGACAGTGGGGCGGATACTCCCAGGTCCTTTGTCCAGTTTTTGCACCAGAGTGGGGAGCCAACAGCTTCCTGATCTGGTTTGAACTGGAGTATGCAAGGAGGCACCAAATGCCCTCATCTAGCAAACTATGTGGTGCTGGCAAGCGCTCCCGCCCCGGCCAAAACACTAAGTGCTGTCTGGGACGTGGTGACACCTCCCTGCAACAGGAAACCTATTATCCTACCCTCCCCTGCTCGGGCTTGGCCCAGCAGCAGGAGGGAAGAATCGTGTCTGTGGTCGGCAGCAGCCCAAGGTTGCTGTTAGGCTCCGTAAAATCGGTCCTGCGAGCATGGAGGGCCTCCCGGAGGGGCACTACCGTGGATGGAATCATGCCTTCATCACCGGATACGGTGTTGGGGTATGATTCCAACATGTTTGATACCAAACAGGCCCAGGTTTGTTCCAGCCAGTTTAGAGATGGTCCTCACATAATGACGCATGGCCTCTCTATATTGTAATGGCTGCTTCACTTACAAAGTCTGGAGAATGGACTCCTGAGTTTGTAAGGGAGGTCTGCTCATGCAGGGCCACCCTTTCACTCGGAACCAGGCACCCTGCCTTCGGGACTGAAAGGTGCCCAAGTAGCCAAATAGGAATGTACCAAGGTACTTACCACAACCAATGTAGGGAGGAAGCAGAGTGACTGGGGTCCTGGTTAGCAGGATCCCAGTCAGACTAGTTGGAAAACAGTTAAACACCAGCAAAAAATTGTTGGTGTAACCATGAAGGTAGATCCTACTCTCCTACAGTGACTATTGTGAGCATTGTAAGAAGATGAGTATTGTAAGATGATGAGTATTGTGAGATGATGATTATTGCGAGATGATGCGTAGTGCAAGATAATAAGTATAGTAAGATGATGGGTATTGTGAGATGATGAGTATTGTGAGGTGATGGGTATTGTGAGATGGTGAGTATTGTGAGATGATGGGTATTGTGAGATGATAGGTATTGTTAGATTATGTATATTGTGACATGATGAGTATTGTCAGATGATGAGTATTGTGAGATGATGGGCATTGTGAGATGGTGAGTAATGTGAGATGATGGGTATTGTGAGATGGTGAGTATTGTAAGATGATGAGTATTGTGAGATGATGAGTATTGTAAGATTATGTATATTGTGAGATGATGAGTATTGTGAGATGATGGGTATTGTGAGATGGTGAGTATTGTGAGATGATGGGTATTGTTAGATTATGTATATTGTGAGATGGTGAGTATTGTGAGATGATGTATATTGTTAGATGGTTACTATTGTGAGATGATGATTATATGGGGATGGTACGTATTGTAAGATGATGAGTATTTTGAGATGATGAGTATTGTAAGATGATGAGTATTTTCAGACGATGAGTATTGCGAGATGATGAGTATTGTCAGATGGTGAGTATTGTAAGATGATGAGTATTGTGAGATGATGAGTATTGTGAGATGATGAGTATTGTAAGATGATGAGTACTACCCTTAGTCTACCCAAGACCCTCGTTCAGTCTACTGGCTGATCAGTGTTGGTTGTACGACCCTCCTTCAGTCTCTTCAAGACCCTCCTTCAGTCTACCCTTATCTATCCAAGACCCCCCTTTAGTCTACCCTCAGTCTATCCAAGACTCTCCTTCAATCTACCCTCAGTCTATCCCAGTCCCTCTTTCAGTCTACCCCTGTGTGAATGCGCTGCGGGTGACATGTACTCAATTAACCCTTCAGAAAGACCTCAGCTATAGATAGATCAGAATAGATGGAGGGCTAGAGGGCAGGGGTGTGTAGGGGAGTGTATGGTTCTTGCTTTAGGAACTGGATCCCCAAACCGTAATGAAAAGAGACCCCGAGAGCCAGAGCATGTTAAACAGAATTTAGGTGACACAGCATGGGCACGTCTTTCAGGTTCCACTGTTCATATCATTCCACTATTTATGTGCTAGCGAGGAGGTCAAGGGTTGTGCGTTTCGTAATTGCGCATGTGGTATTTTCTTGTACCCAAACTGCGCACTGGATGGTATTTGCTCACCGAGAAGACCGTCAACACCCAACTAACAAAATTCTTTGAAGAGAACTCCATCCTCGACCCGTCTCAATCCGGATTCCGCAACAACCACAGCACTGAGACCACTCTACTCGCTGCTACAAACAACATCCACACCCTCCTCGACCAAGGACACACAGTGGCCCTGATCCTACTTGACCTCTCTGCAGCCTTTGACACCACCTCCCACCACACACTCACCGCCAGACTCCACGAAGCCGGCATACAGGGAACCGCCCTCGACTGGCTCCACTCCTTCCTCACCGACAGAACCCAAAGAATCAGACTTCCACCCTTCCTCTCCGAACCCACAGAGATCAACTGCGGAGTACCCCAAGGCCCATCGCTCAGCCCCACGCTCTTCAACATCTACATGGCCCCCCTCGCCGCCATCGTCAGACATCACAGACTCAACATAGTATCCTATGCCGACGACACCCAGCTCATCCTCTCCCTCCCCAAGGACCCCATCACTACCAGACTTAACTTCCAGGAAGAAATGAAGGACGTTGCATCTTTGATGAGCAGCAGCTGCTTGAAGCTCAACTCGGAGAAGACAGAGGTCCTCGTCCTTGGACCCTCCCCCTCTGCATGGGACAACACCTGGTGGCCCACCGCCCTCGGAAGACCCCACCCCGACGGACAACACACAGAACCTCGGCATCGTACTCTACTCCTCCCTCTCCATGACCCGACAGGTCAACGCCGCCGCCTCCACCTGCTTCAACACCCTCCGCATCCTCCAGAAGACCTTCAAATGGATCCCCCCTGAATCGAGGAAAACGGTCAGCCACGCACTCATAACCAGCTGACTGAACTACGGAAACGCCCTCTACGCTGGGATCAACAAGTCTCTGCTCAGCAAACTCCAGACCATACAGAACACCGCAGCCAGACTCATCCTTGGCATCCCTCGACACGAACACATCACGCAACATCTGCGAAACCTCCACTGGCTCCCCGTCGAGAAGAGAGTAACTTTCAAGATACTCACCCACGCCTACAAATGCCTCCACAACACAGGACCCCAATATCTCAACGATAGAATCTCCTTCCACGCACCCAATAGAAACCTTCGATCTGCCAACCTTGCCCTCGCCGAACCCCCTCGCATCCGCAGAGCTAGAATGGGTGGAAGAACCTTCTCCTACATTGCGGCAAAGACCTGGAACGAGCTCCCAATCAACATCAGACGCGCCCCTACCCTGCACATCTTCAGGAAGACCCTCAAGACCTGGCTCTGTGATTGACCTTAGCTGCTCCCCGCCTCCCCCCCAGCACCTTGATACCCTCAAGGGTGAGTAGCGCGCTTAATAAAAATCCCCTGATTGATTGATTGACAGATTTAACACAGGTAGAGGCAGGTGGTGATGATTCCTCAGGTGGTTGTGGAGTCTCTGCTTTGGACCAATAGCTCTAGACCTCTCTCCTTCACCACAGTCTGTAGGGTCCAGTTATTAGTCTTGGACAAGCCTTCTCCACACATCACACATTAACATGTTCTGAGGTCTCCCTGGACTGCTCAACCACCTCAGCCATCCCCAGTTTGACGTCACATCCCGTCACACGACTGGCTCAGACCCCACCTGGCTGTGACCTTGCTGTGTTTCAAGGAAAGATCATGCTTGTAACGAACTACTTAACTTCACATCTCACCACCATGTAATATATTAATGACCTGCTCCTCCCCACGTGTTACACATTAACACACTCTAAACGTCCTGACTGCACCAGCCTTTGTGAAAACATGTCCGCCGCCCACTGCTGGCAGGGTGCTTCAGATGGTGGAGCGGATGGGGCGCCACTGTCATAGAAACAGCAGTCCCCGCCTCCAACCAGGGCAGGGCCAATGAGAGTGAGGCTAGAGGGCGATTTGTCAATTGTTATCAGTTGTTCCATCACCGGCCGAATCTAGCTGAGGCCCGTATGTGAAATAATAAATAAACAAGTTGTGTTGTTCATGTAATGTAAATGTAATGTAATGTAAATGGGCACTTGTATAGCGCTGCTATCACGCCAAGGAGCATCTTGGCGCTGGGGCGGAAATACCAGAGGTGGAAGAAACTGGTTTACTACTCATGCCAGAGGGGAGATAGGTGTTTAAATCAGAGTTTTGCATAATGTATCTGATGCACTGTAGATCCAAGTTTTAAGTGCCTTCCTAAAGACAGACTCGGAGACCATCTGACGTAGCTGAGATGGAAGTTGATTCCAAGCCTTTGAGCCAAGGACTACAAGGGATTTTCCTCCCTTTGTCACCAATCTAAAAGATGGAATAGTCAGTAGATTTGCACTAGATGATCTTAAACTACGGGAGGGAGCGTAGCGTTTGAAACTGGATTGAAGATATTGTGGGCCACGTGAATGAAAGGCCCTAAATGTAATAATAAGAACCTTAAACAGAATTTGTTTGTGGACTGGTAACCAATGTAAGATGTCTAAAGCAGCGGAGGCAGATGATTTCCTAGGCCACTTCAATACCAGCCGGGCAGCCGCGTGCTGGACCATCTGAAGCTTATGCAAGACTGATTTATTAGTTCCTGCATAAAGACTATTACAGTAGTCCAGTCTTGATGTAATGAGTGCCACAGCCATGGTTTGCCTGGCTGAGAAGGGAAGCAAGTCAAAGAATTTCCTTAGACTTTTTATCAGATGAAAACATGTGCCCGCAACTGCCAGAGACTGTTGTTTGAAAGATAGTGTGGTGTCAAATTTTATTCCTAGATTTCTGGCTGCATTTATTGTATTAGGAGGGGTGTGGCATCCTCAGGCCACCAGAGTTTAGGCACAAAGGAATTTTGTTTGCCAAATGGCAGGATCTCTGTTTTTTCCGAGTTACACCTTAAATGGTTGTTACTCATCCACTTAAAGGTTGCTGAGAGACAATTCCTAAGATTTTCTTCCGCCTTAGTAGTGTCATTATCCAGGACCAGGATAAGCTGAGTATCGTCCGCATATGAGATGGTATTAATCTTGAAGGACGATATTAATTTCATCAGGGGGACATATAAACATTGAAAAGGGTTGGACTCAGACTCGATCCTTGGGGAACACCTGATACAAGAGTTTTTTCTTCTGAGTTATATTGTCCTAACATGATAACTTGGCGCCGATCTTGAAGAAAATTCTTAATCCACTCTAGGACATTCCCGGAAACTCCATATGATGCAAGACGGTCTAGCAGAATGGTATGAGAGACCGTATCGAAAGCCGCGGACAAGTCAAGCAGCACCAGGACTGCTTTCTTTCCCTGATCCAGGGCCGCTCGTAAAGTTTCTGCAGTGTACAAAAGGGCAGATTCAGTCGAGTGTTGGGCTCTAAAACCTGACTGGTTAGCATGCCATACATTTGTTTCCTCTAAAAACGTGGTAAGTTGTTTATTGACAAATTTTTCAGTTAACTTACACAAGGTAGGTAGAAGTGAGATGGGTCGTAAGTTGGAGAGTGTCGTAGGATCAGCCAGTTGCTTTTTCTGGAGGGGTTTTACCGCTGCAAGTTTCCATTCTGTTGGAATCTTAGCTGTGAGAAGTGACGAGTTTATAATATTATTAATAATAGGGTTTACAACATCAATGAGGGCATGTAACAGAGTGGGGGGGCAAGGGTCGAAAGGGGAACCTGATTTGGTAGATAAGATGGCCAGCCGTGATTCTTCCATCGTAATAGGTTGAAAGGTTTTCATGCAGGCGATATCTATATCTACAGAGGCTCTCTTATTTATGATGACTGGCATAGGGGAAGGGAAGTCTTTTATCAGTGTCAGAACTTTTTCTTCAAAATAATCTGCTATGTTATTGCAGAGGTTCTGTGATGGAGGGATCTCTTGAAGTAGACTATACGGATTTGTGAACAGATTAACTATTTTGAAGATCTCCTTCTGTTTATTTTGGGAATTTTTAACAGCCTCAGTATAGAAGATTTTTTTGAAACTTTGATCAAGGCATGATATTTTCTGCGTGCAATTTTATAAGTATTGAGATCAGTCCTATCATAATGCCGGCGCCATCTACGTTCTAGTACTCTGACTTGGGCTTGCAGTTCTTTCAGGGATAACGAAAACCATGGTGCAGAAAACTTATTTTTTGATGGCCTATGTGGTGTAATAGTAGGCGTCAGCTGATCTTTTAGTTCGAGCATCCAGTTCCCATAGAGCTGGGTGTCGATTATAGGATCACCAACCAAGTTGGGTCTACTCATGATGGCTTTAGGGACAAGGTCTGGACGCCCCATAAGTGCCTTCCAGCTAACTTTGTCCTGTTGTTGAATATTCGTATTATTCTTGACTGAGGCCTTATCCTTTATCAAAAGTTCAAAGGGGATTAATTTATGATCGGACCAGGTTTGCATAACAGGGGGCTTCACTTCAAGGGTATTTAAATTGGAGCAAATGCAGTCCAGAATATGGCCTGCTTTGTGTGTGGCAGACAACGAGAGTAGTTGCAGGCCAAAGACCTCCATTACCTCCTTAAAACGAATTACACCAGGGTCCTTAGGGGAGTCAAGATGTAAATTAATATCACCTAGTAAAGTGAAATTAGAGAACCTAAGAGCAAGGGTACTAATCACATCATCAATGCTTTCTAGAAACTCACTGTGCTGTCCGGGAGGGCGGTAAACTAAAGCCCCTGCAAAGGAGAAGGAGTCATGTAGTTGGATACAAAAACTAATGCTCTCTGCTCCTTTCAGGTCAGGTAGCTCCTCTATTGTGCACCTAAGTGTGTCGCGATAGATAATTGCGAGACCACCCCCACGTTGCTCTGGTCTATCTACCCTTTGTATAAGATAGCCCGGGGGAAGTGTATTCACAATGTCTGGGCTGCACCATGCTTTCAGCCAGGTCTCGGTTACAAAGAGGCAGTCCAGTTTATCGTCCACTATAAGATCAAAATATGAAGTGCATGCTTGCACATTGATCTTGCATTTATAAGGCCACCACGTAGGGTTCTACGTGTATCCTTCTCCAAGGGTATAGGTGATTGAATGCAGTTAAAGACCTGTTTACAGTTATTACAACTAACAGGTCCCTCCCAGCTTGCCGCATTCAGAGACTGATGACATTTAATATTGACATTGTCTAAAGATAAAATAAGGTCCCTTGAAAGAGGTTGATTTGGACATATTAGAGCAGCATGACTGGCCCTAGGCCCGGTCTCGGCGCGGACGGGCGCAGACGGGCTTCCCTCTGTCGCGCCTCCGGCGCGCCAGCGGCACGCCCGCTGCGCGCGTCCGCTGCCCGTTGGCGCCATCAGTGTTTAAATAGGTGAGAGCGACTGATCCTAGTCAGAAGACTAGACCGTCACCTATTCCAAGATGGCCCCCTCAAGTGTGCCACCGGAAGTGAGGATAATTAATGTAATGGGTCGCGTCACTCTGTTGTTTACCATACATTGTGAGCGTTAATGACTCTCCTTCATTTGCTGCTGTGAACTCTAGAATGTTTGTGCAGCTGTCGGTAGTTATTGGCCCTCACACTTATCGACCCTGGGATGTTTATCCAGCTGAAGGGCTTTGTGGTCAAACATCAGGTCCCTTATCAGTGAGCAGCCTGGAGCTGTGCTCTGCTGTCGGGAGTTATGGGATGCACAGTATGAGCGCTTCTCGTCTGCCCACTCTGGAATGTTTAATTAGCTAAAATGCTTCATCTTCTGTCCAACAAACATATAGAACTTTTTAATACTGCTTGTTGATGTGTTTGGACAAGTCTGGATTCATTGCCCAACAAGCAAACAGAGGGGCATATTATCAAGAAACGGCGTTAAAATTATTGCCGCTTTAGCGGCAGAAAACTGCCGCTAAAGCGGCGATAATGGGCTTGATAATATGCCCTGGAGAATTCCAATAGAAGCCCATGTTCTGGTGTCAACATGGGCTTCTATTGGAATTCTCAAGGGCATATTATCAAGCCCATTATCGCCGCTTTAGCGGCTGTTTTCTGCCGCTAAAGCGGCGATAATTTTAACGCCGTTCTTGATAATATGCCCCAGAGATATTTCAAGGGGCATCTAATGAAGTGTTTCGAGGCTCTCTCTAGCTCCTAGAGGCAGCCAGTTGTCACCGATAGCATCCGTGTGGGCTGTGTTATTTACACTAGATTCCTGAGGTTCAAGGGTTTGCTGCACTGTTCCTCTGCACAGCTGATTTGTCAGGGACAGTGACTCGAACTGCTCCGGGTCACTGGGGAACTGTATGAGTCGAGTAATTGTCCTCAGTGGGCTCAATGTCCACCCTGATCATACATGTATAACGTGTGCACACGAAAGTCATCATAAACACAAAAAACAGACGACCTTCAGGTCCGAGATGTGACTCCAAACTCTTATAGGCATATTTATGAGAGGTGTGCGTCATGCTTGCACCACGCATCATAGTACATGCGTGATGCAAACCTCTAGGTCAAATTTATAAACGCACACAAGGCACTTTGCGTGGCTTTAAATGGCTTCATAAATCTGGAGTAATACAACGCAAATCACGGCGTTGCATTACTCTTCACCTGGGAGGCATTCGATGGCCGTTGCTTGGGTGTTTCCACGCAACTCCTATGATGTTAGACTCATTTCCAGATTTACCAAACCTGGGAATGCGCCAAAAAGATGCTCCTCCCAGGAGAGACGTAACAAGCAGAATTATGTTTATTTCTTGTCGTTTTTTTTTCTCTTTCTGTGTGCGCTGCATTCTGCAGCACAAATAGAAAAAGCTTCTCAGGATTTTTTTTGTGCAGGAAGGTGCCCCTTCCTGCACAAAAACAATCCTGCTTCCAACTCAGGCACACTTGCGCCATGGTGTTATGGTGCCTACTTTCGCGCTAGGCTGCCAAAATAGTGCCAGCGCAGGGGGAAAGGGCAGGAATGCACTGTATTTGATAAATATGGCGCATGCCTGCCCTTTACCTGTGACGCATGGCAGCGCTGCAAGGTGACTTGCTGCCCTGCGCCACAATTTCCATAAATATACCCCTTAATGCTACAACAACAAATGGCAACGGGCCTTAAGCACTGTTATTAGTGAGTGAATAGCTGAGTGAAAAGTTACTTTGTAACTTCTGGTCTAGAGTCTGAACCCACTTGAAATGATTAATTAAAGTCTTACCTTTCAGACTGCAGCTCAGAAGCCACAGGTCAGTCAATAAATCAATCATTATTTGTAGAGCGCGGCTTGTCACCGGAGAGGGTATCCAGGTGCTTGCACTAGGTCTTCCTTCCTGAAATCGGTCAGCGAGGTGTGGAGTTGGCGGGTGATCCAGGCTTTTGGCAGCGAGAATGGAGAAGGGGTGTCTTCTGGCACGGCAGCAGCATATAGGAGGGATCTGCATGAGGGCGAGGTGTGCGAAGCAGAGGTTCCTGGAGGGACTGGTGTCAGACAGTTGGATATGAAAAGTCTGCCATCTGCCCTAGTCTCTCCAGGACCCTAACAGCAAAACTGGACAACTCAATGGGAATCAGTCATGGTGAATACATTTCTACCAAAACAGAAACCAGAAACTTCAACTCAAGTCTAAATATTTATTCATGGTGCCAAGGCCAGTAGACAGCACAGTCTAATCTCAAGCTCGAAGCCCTCTGAGGGATGCTGTAGTTGGCATAGACATGAAATCACAGGGCAGGTGAAGAAAGATGATGGGCTTATCCAGTCCCTGGTCAAAGCAGCACTAGATGCTGGGACGGGGCTAGTACCATACCCAAGGGGGTACTAAATTTTGGAGCAATAACTCATGAAATGCAAGTCTCGGTCAAGAGTACCATCTAGCTGGGACACCGACTGGATTCACAAGCTTGACCATTTGGGACAGAGAACCTGGGTACATGGGCCAGGAAGGCCATAATATACTTCTGGAATCAGGATCCCTGGATCCAGATACACAATACTATGGTCTGGAATGAAGAGGACAAGTCTCAATGTTCTTCTGAAGCTAGACCTAGGACATAAATGCCTTCAGCGAGTCACCGGTGGTGACAGGCAAGTCAGGCACGATGGAGGCTCACCACTTAGCTGCTGAGATGTAGTGTGGTCCCCTCTCTGGATTAAAATGAAGGCTGAAGACGTAAAAAGAGTGGAGTCTGCCAGGTCTACAGAATTTCCTAGGTGTCAGGCTTGTAGCAGTATGGACCACGTCACTGTGATCCTTACTTGAAAACATTGGAGGGTGCCACAGCTGAAACACGGATCTGTTTATTAATCGATGCCTCTGGGATACCTGTGTGCTTCTTTATGGCAGAACTGGATGGGTTCTCTACTCTCCCAGCAGGAAGAGAAGGAAAAAATCTAGCAGTAATTCAGGGACAACAATTCACCAATTGTATATCCTGGTTTAGAGGTGGTCCGTATAGGTACCTCTATCAACAACTGACAGAAGTCCATCCACACTGCTCTGTGTTCTCCAACCCTGTTACCAGGGTGTGCTAAGATGGCCTCCAGGGTGTAGAGGCGCCTCTTGATTCACCATCATTGTGTCATCACACTAGGGAGTTTTTAAATAATTTACTTAGTTTGGTATGGTGAACCTTAGTGCACCATCAGTCTTATAGAGAAAGTAAAGTACTTCAAAATCCTTGGAATTGTATTTTAAAAATATTATAAATGTATTTCAATCAATTAATCTTCTAAAATTCCAACTTCATAAATTCTATGCTCGATGAATTACACGAAAACCATGCTCCCTTCTTCAGAAGCACAGTTTCAACCAACTATAACAACAAAATGAGAGGCAATATGATCACAAATGAAAAGTCCAAGTTCAAACAGTTTCAATCCACAGTTCCCAATGTGAACAGAAAATTCTTTATTCAAAATTCTTCTATATCATGCAGGCGCAGCCAACGAGTTTCGCCCAACAACAAGGGCTTCTTCAGGGCTGCAAAAACATATAAAAATGCACATGTATATACCAATTTGGACTCAAATACATTACAAATACATATACATATATAAACAATCATGCACAACTCAAAAACGCAAACCGATGTATACAACAGATTTTAACAAAGAAAGTGATGACATACCAAACAGTGAACAACACTAATAACTAACAAAAAATCAAAATATTACTGACATACATTGAAATACAAAGATACATTTCTTTAAAAAATACATCTCAAGTGTATTTCAAAGTCTAATCTCATAGAATTCTGTGCCAATGTCATATACGATACATTTAACAAAGTAGTGCACGTATAAAAAATTGCCCAAGGTAGGAAAGAAAAAATAAACAGAAAGTGATATGCAGAAAGAAGTTAAAACAGAAGAAACCTAACTCCTGATGTGTCAGCTAATGACCAACCAGAGAGGAGTCCAAATCTAGAAACACCTACAGGTGCACTTATCCACCGCATAGCCCGAGTAGTGACATACGACCGTATATACGTAAAGATACCACTCTAAAGTAGTATCAATAAATATTGATCATGATGAAACAATCCAGATTTCTGCCACAAATCTTCAGTTCCTCTTTATATTTTTAAATCGGTCATCTTTCAAAAACAAATCATCGCAAGAATATGAGATATAAGAACCCATACAAGATGTAGTATATCAAATACTCTGCAATTTTTGGGGATACTTGAAAAAGCAAGTTTCATAAGCCCATAGTAATGAGGAGGGAAACCAGGCAATATTCACAGTGCGTATATACAGAAAAACTTATGCAATAAATCTATCCCGTAAGTCAATGTGGGAAAGCAAGTCATTCACCAAGTGATGAAGCTACATTAAGGCCATATAACAATCCTAAACAGCAATTCTTATGCCCCTAAGTATGTTCCCATATGTTCAAGATGTTTCATGAGCAAAGAACACCTTGTGTTTACATGCATGACTCAAGTGACACGCATTTTATGGTACCTGTAGATGCGTAAGTGAGATAATTATATCTCGGATTTGAACCAACGTTCAACAATGGTGGACCCTGCTTGATTCACCATTGCTAAGGCCAATGGGTGTTTATTACATCACAGGACACCCTGGTGGACTGGTTGGCTGGCCTGACACTATTGTCTGTGGGTCCACATACGTACAGCCTTGCAAACCAGAACTGTGTCTGACAAATTGTGAGAAACCTTCCAACACATCAGGAACAATTCTTAGGGTGGGTACTGAAAATGTATTCCCACTTTAGGGGCAGATCTCCACTACCCACATTCATTGGCATCAATCCATAAACACCACCCATCTGTTTATAGAAATCACAGAGTTTTTCCTATGAGGTATCCTCTTCCATGTCATTGGATGCCACCACAGTAGTAAAAATGTGCTATCAAAGTGACAAAGGTTAAGTGGAGAGAATGTTTCTCTACCAGTGTAATAGGGATAAGGCCTCCACTGGTGATAGTCCTCCTGGGGTATGATAGGCATGTGTACTTCACCGGTGTGATTAGGGATGTGGCCCACACCAGTTTGATAGGGATGTGTTCTCCACTGGTGATAGGGATGTGACCCACACCAGTTTGATAGGGATGTGTCCTCCACAGGTGATAGATATTGTCCTCCACCAGTTTGATAGGGTTGTGTCCTCCACAGGTGATAGGGATTGTCCTCCACCAGATTGATAGGTATGTGTTCTATACTGGTGTGGTAGGGATGTGTCCTCCACCAGCTTGATAAGACTGTGTCCTCCACTGGTGTGATAGGGCTGTGTCCTCTACCGGTGTCATAGAGATGTGTCCTCTATTGGTGTGGTAGGGATATGTCCTCCACCAGTTTGATAGGATTGTGTCCTCAACTGGTGAGATAGAGCTGTGTCCTTCACCACTGTGATAAGGCTGTGAACTGCACCGGTGTGATAGGGATGTGTCCTCTACTGGTGTGATCTGGATCTGTCCTCCACCAGTAAAATGGGATGTGTCCTCCACTGGTGTGATAGGGATGTGTCCTCCACTGGTGGGATATGCATCTGTTCTCTGCCAGTGTGATAGGGAAGTGTCCTCCACCAGTGTGATAGCGATGTGTTCTCCACCAGTGATAGGGATGTGTATTCTTCCAGTTTGATAGGGATGTGTCCTCCACCAGCGTGATAGGGATGTGTCCTCGACCAGTGTGATAAGGATGTGGCATCCACTAGTGATCGGTATCTGCCCTCCACTAGTTTGATATGGACGCATCCTCCACCGGTGTGATAGGGATGTGTCCTCTACAAGTTTGATAGGGATGTGTCCTCCACCGGTGTCATAGGGATGTGTCCGCTACTGGTGTGGTAGGGATGTGTCCTCCACCAGTTTGATAGGATTATGTCCTCAACTGGTTTGATAGTGGTGTGTCCTCCACCAATGTGATAGGGCTGTGTCCTCCACTGGTGTGATAGGAATGTGTCCTTTACTGGTGTGATCGGGATCTGTCCTCCAGCAGTGAAATGGGATGTGTCCTTCACTGGTGTGATAGGCATGTGTTCTCTGCCAGTGTGATAGGGAAGTGTCCTCCACCGGTGTGATAGCGATGTGTTCTTCACCAGTCATAGGGATGTGTCTTCTTTCAGTTTGATAGGGATGTGTCATCCACCAGCGTGATAGGGATGTGTCCTCCACCAGTGTGATGAGGATGTGGCATCCACTGGTGATCGGTATCTGCCCTTCACAAGTTTGATAGGGACGCATCCTCCACCGGTGTGATAGGGATGTGTCCTCCACAGGTTTGATACAGATGTGTCCTCTACCGGTGATAGGGATTGTCCTCCACCAGTTTCATAAGGGATGTGTCCTCCAACGGTGATAGAGATTGTCCTCCACCAGATTGATATGTATGTGAGGTCTATACTGATGTGGTAGCGATGTGTTCCCCACAGTTTGATAGGATTGTGTCCAACACCAGTGTGATAGGGCTGTTTCCTCCACCGGTGTGATACAAATGTGTCCTCTACTGGTGTGGTAGGGATGTGTCCCCCACCAGTTTGATAGTATTGTGTCCTCCACCGGTGTGATAGGGCTGTGTCCTCCACCTGTGTGATAGGTATGTGTCCTCCAGCAGTGTGATAAGGATGTGTCCTCTACTTGTGTGATAGGGGATCTGTCCTCCACCGGTGATAGGGATGTGTTCTCTGCCGGTGTGATAGGGATGTGACCTCCACCTGTCTGATAGTGATGGGTCCCCCATCAGTGATAGGGATGAGTCTTCTCCCAGTTTGATAGGGATGTGTCCTCCACCAGTGTAATAAGGATGTGGCATCCATCAGTGATAGGTATCTGTCCTCCACCAGTTTCATAGGGATGTGTCCTCCACCGGTGTTATAAGGATATGTCCTCCACCAGTTTGATAGGGACGCGTCCTCCATCGGTGTTATAAGGATATGTCCTCCACCAGCTTGAGAGGGATGTGTCCTACACAGGTGTGATAGGGCTGTGTCCTCCACATATGTGATTGGGATGTGTCCTCCACCGGTGCTATAGGGATGTGTCCTCCTCCGGTGTGATAGAGATGTTTTCTCCATTGACAACAGGGATGTGGTCTCCACCTGTGATAAGGATGTGTCCTCTACCGGTGTGATAGGGATGTGTCCTCCACCTGTGTGATAGGAGTGTGTCCTCCAATGGTATGATTGGGATCTGTCCTCCTCCGGTGATAGGGATGTGTCCTCCACCAGTGTGATAGAGCTGTGTTCTCCATTGGTGACAGGGATGTGGTCTCCACCGGTGATAGGGATGGGTCCTCCATCAGTGTGATAGGGATATGCCCTCCACTGGTTTGATATGAATGTGTCCTCCAGTGGTATGATTGGGATCTGTCCTCCACCTGTGATGGGGATGTGTCCTCCATCAGTGTGATAGGGATGTGACCTCCACCAGTGTGATAGGGATGTGGGCTCCACCAGTGATAGGGATATGTTCTCCACTGGTGATAGGATTGTGGTCTCTACTGGTGATAGGGATGTGTCCTCTAATGGTGTGATCGGGATCCGTCTTCCACCGGTGATAGTGATGTGTCCTCCATCAGTGTTATTGGAATGTGGACTCCACCAGTGATAAGGATGAGTCCTCCAGTGGTCTGATAGAGATGTGCCCTCCACCAGTTTGACAGTGACGCATCTTCCACCGGTGTTATAAGGATCTGTCCTCCACCAGTTTGATAGGGATGTGTCCTGCACCAGTGTGATAGAGATGTGTCCTCCACATGTGTGATCAGGATGTGTCCTCTGCAGGTGTGATACTGATGTGTCCTCCACCGGTGAAAGAGATGTGTCCTCCACCAGTGTAATAGAGATGTGTTCTCCATTGCCGACAGGAATGTGGTCTCCACCGGTGATAGGGATGTGTCCTCCACCAGTGTGATAGGGATGTGTCCTCCACCGGTCTGATAGGAGTGTGTTCTCCAGTTGTATGATTGGGATCTGTCCTCCACCGGTGATGGGGATGTGTCCTCCATCAGTGTGATAGGGATGTGACCTCCACCAGTGTGATAGGGATGTGCCCTCCATCAGTGTGATAGCGATGTGGACTCCGCCAGTGATAGGGATATGTTCTCCACTGGAGATAGGAATGTGGCCTCCACTGGTGATGGGGATGTGTCCTCCAATGGTGTGATCGGGATCTGTCCTCCACTGGTGATAGGAATGTGTCCTCCATCAGTGTTATAGGAATGTGGACTCCACCAGTGTGATAGGGATGTGGACTCCACCAGTGATAGGGATGTGTTCTCCACTGGTGATAGGGATGTCGCCTCCACTGGTGATAGGGATGTCGCCTCCAATGGTGTGATTTGGATCTGTCCTCCACCAGTGATTGGAATGTGTCCTCCATCAGTGTTATAGGAATGTGGACTCCACCAGTGATAGGGATGCATTGTCCACCGGTGTAATAGGGATGTGTCCTCCACCAGTTTGATAGTGACACGTCCTCCACCGGTGTTATAAGGATATGTCCTCCACCAGTTTGATAGGTATTTGTCCTGCACCGGTGTGGTAGGGATATGTCCTCCACATGTGTGATTGGGATATGTCCTCCACTGTTGTGATAGGAATGTGTCCTCCCATGTTTATGATTGGTATCTGTCCTCCTCCGGTGGTGGGGATGTGTCCTCCATCAGTGTGATAGGGATGTGACCTCCACCAGTGTGATAGGGATGTGTGCTCCACCAGTAATAGGGATATGTTCTCCACTGGTGATAGGGATGTGGCCTCCACTGGTGATAGGGGTTGTCCTCCACCAGATTGATAGGTATGTGTTTTATAATGGTGTGGTAGGGATGTGTCCTCCACCAGCTTAATAGGACTGTGTCCTCCACAGGTGTGATAGGGCTGTGTCCTCCACCGGTGTCATAGGGATATGTCCTCTACTGGTGTAGTAGGGATGTGTCCTCCACCAGTTTGATAGGATTATGTCCTCAACTGGTGTGATGGGGCTGTGTCCTCCACCAATGTGATAGGGATGTGTCCTCCACCGGTGTGATAGGATTGTGTCCACCACCGGTGTGACAGGTATGTGTCCTCCACTAGTGTGATAAGGATGTGTCCTCCACTTGTGTGATCGGGATCTGTCCTCCACCGGTGATAGGGATGTGTCCTCCACTAGTGTGATAGGGATGTGTCCTCCACCGGTGTGATAGGGATGTGTTCTCTGCCGGTGTTATAGTGATGGATCCCCCATCACTGATAGGGATGTTGTTATACCTGCTGCTCAGCCAGTGTGACTGTGATGAGAGAATGTTGATGAGTGGAATGTTGGTGACTGTGTGAGTCAGTTGGTGGATGGGCTAAGCAGCAGGAAGGCTGCTCCTGGTGGGGCTCTACGCTGTAACATCATGTTGATGAGTGGAATGTTGGTGACTGTGTGAGTCAGTTGGTGGATGGGCTGAGCAGCAGGAAGGCTGCTTCTGGTGGGGCTCTACGCTGCAACATCTTACATGGAATAAACTTACATGGAAACTACTTGGACCAGACTTGCATTTATTCACCACATTTTGGCGACGATTTTATTGGCTAGAACCTGCGTTTGCTACCTGAATGGACTTTAAGCATCAAGATTTGTGTAACTGGAAATTAAAGAAGAATAATTTGAGGGAGCTTTTCTTGTACAGCAATCTGACACCCCTGAGCCCCACCAGTGACCCTGAGATCGGTCGCCCCTAACCCAAGTGTGCCAGTTCTTGCTGTGTCTGTCTCAAGTCTACTGGAGCTGAAGTGTATTTACATCCTTACATGTGCTAAAAGTTGTGATGCTGCGTGCTCTGATCTACTAAACAGTCTTCTACAAGTGGATGAAGCACACATGCCAAATTCTGCCATGATTTCCTAAATTTCTCGCGTGAACCTGGTTTCCCCCTGTGACCTTTGGACCGGCTTGCCACAACTGCGGTGTGAGGACTTGCCAGCTGTGTGTGTGTCCCATATTTTTACCAGTGTTCTTTGCCAACTGTCTGGGAATGCTGCAACTTAATTGCAAGGATAGCTGCAGTTATTATGCGTCCACATGCACCTCCTGGATAGCCGTATGTGAGGATTTATGCTGCTGATTCGTTACCAACGTACTGGCATTGTCAGTGGTTTGGGTGACATTGATCTTCGAACTTGAGGAATATGATGACTGACGATTTGGTCTGGGCTCCCATCGCTTCGTTTGTTTTTTGACTATGTGAGCAAGTTACCGGTGGCAGGAGCGCATCACTTGGTGGGATCATTTTATTTATTTATTTATTTCTCTCCTATTTGTTGCCCTCACAAGGTCTTTCGCAGTTAAACCGCTGCTCTGCGGTTTGAAAATGTTGGGCACGAGCTGTCCCAAGAGCGCGCGGGCTTACCTGTTCCTTGGGCTCACGTGGTGTTGCCGCAGGGACTTCTGTGTCACCATGGTTGCTAGGTGGTGAGTCGACTTGTTGTTGGATCCCTTCGTACACATTTCCACCGTCAGCCACCCGGTGCTACTCACGTCGACGTGCCTCCATTTTGTGTTGCGGTGTACCAACTACAAGGAGCAATTTCAGTCTCCACTGCCTGAGAGATGTCCCCACAGCGTGTCTGTGTCCATAGACTGGGTACTCCTTGTTGCAGCGCTAGGTACAAGCTGCAAGCGTTATTAGCAGTCCTCACTACAGCTTCACCCTGGATATGAGGTTGGATTTATTGTTTTTGTTTGCCTGGCGTTTCAATCCTGTCAAACTGCAGCGTTTGTCTGCAAGTTCCGGTGGTGAGTCCTGCTTTCACCATTTGATGTCAAATACGGGGTAAAGAAAGTATAATAAACATGATTATAGAGACAACACGAACTGGTGAGCCATATGAAACTCTGGTGAGCAGCCTCCATCATCGTTACATATTCGGAAATTTACTTGATTTATATTGTTTGCTCAGGAAGCGATAACTGCTTTTACTCTATTTTGGACATGGAAGATCTTGACTCATGGTGACTATTGTTTTAATGCATGGGGAATTCATTACTTAAACATATCTATGTAAAAACGAGGTGCACATGTTGTGAGGGTGTCCAGACTATTACTTCTGCTCAGTGCTACATGATTCTTGTGTTCAAATGCCAACATTTTCCCTGTTGTGCTTGTGTTCATCTTATTGTTGATTCATGATTCACTAAGGTTCAATGCTTTATTGTTGGGTTCTCTTATGTTTAGCAGAGGTTTTGAGTGTGCTTTGTGTGCGCCGATTATGGTGTGTGCTCGTTTTAGGCAGTCATGGCTTTGAGGTGTTTTCTTCATGACTACTTGTATCATCATTTCTTTTTACAGTGAGATGATTGTTTGGATGGTGCTGTATTACCACACACTCTTTTGTTTGAGTGGTGTCTCCCAATTTTACGTGGTTGTGGGTTGGTGCTGAGATACCTCCCATCGTAGTGCAGATTTTGAACACTGAGTGTTTTCTTTCTGATTGCTGTTCTTACATTTTATTGGGTGTTGTGTTGTGCATTTTCACATGTTCCATGTGGAGCCCCTTTCACACATACCACCCCAACTTCGGTTTGGGTGAAGGGCTGCGTCGAAGCCAGATTTTGAGGAGTGAGTGTTTTCTTTCCGATTGCTGTTTCCTTACATTTTTATTGGGTGTTGAGATGTAGATTTTCACATGTTCCGTGTGGATCGCCCTTCCACACGTACCACCATAACTTTGCGTTTGGGTGAAGGGTTATGTTAAAGCCAGATTTTCAAAGAGTGTGCGTTTTTGCCAGTGTCTGCTGTTTCCTATCACTACTTGTTTGGCTGTAGTGTTGTGCTAGTGATTGGTGTTCTTTTCTGGGTTCGTGTGGATTTTCATTCCACACTTTCCACCCATGCTTAGGGCTTGAGTGAAGGGCAGATGTGATGTCGTTGTTCCGTGTGGAGCGCCTTTCCACACTTTCCACCTGTGCTTCTGCTTGGGTGAATTTTAATTGTTGTTGTGGGTTCGTTTTCTTCTACACCTTGTGGTTGGCACCTAGTTCACTTTTCTCATGTTTGCCTGGCCAGCTAGCATGTTTTAGGTTCCAGGGTTTGTTTGTGGTTTGTGGTGTAGTTGTGCATGTTTTGCTGTGGTAGGAAGGGAGATGGTGCATGAGTGTATCTTATTATAGCACTTGTGTTCTTTTCCTCTTTCTTTTTATTTCTTGAAGCATGATATTTCCCATCTATTATCGTCATGCTCACGTTTCATATCATTGCTATTTTGCTTATCTTTGGCTATGGTTCTGATGTTATTCTGTTGCATGCTATTGTTCCTTTGCCATCCTTTGCTTGCATCAGATTTTATTGCTTTTCCATTAAGAGTCTTTCTGTAATTAATATAAAGAAAGGAGATGTGTTATACCTGCTGCTCAGCCAGTGTGACTGTGATGAGAGAATGTTGATGAGTGGAATGTTGGTGACTATGTGAGTCAGTTGGTGGATGGACTGAGCAGCAGGAAGGTTGATCCTGGTGGGGCTCTACGCTGTAACATCTTACATGGAAACTACTTGGACCAGACTTGCTTTTATTCACTACAGATGTGTCTTCTCCAAGTTTGATAGGATGTGTCCTCCACCAGTGTGATAAGGATGTGGCATCCACCGGTGATAGGTATCTGTTTTCCACCAGTTTCATAGGGTTAGGTCCTCCACCGGTGTGATAGGGATGTGACCTCCACCAGCTTGATAGGGACGTGTCTTGCACTGGTGTGATTGGGCTGTGTCCTTCACATGTGTGATTGGGATGTGTCCTCTACCAGTAATAGGGATGTGTCCTCCACCGGTGTGATACCGATGTGTCCTTCTCCTGTGATAGGGATGTGTCCTCCACCAGTGTGATAGAGATGTGTTCTACATTGGCGACAGGGATGTGTTCTCCACCGGTGATAGGGATGTGTCCTCCACTGGTGTGATAGGAATGTGTACTCGAGTGGTATGATTGGGATCTGTCCTCCACCGGTGATAGGGAAGTGACCTCCACCAGTGTGATAGGAATGTGGACTCCACCAGTGATAGGGATATGTTCTCCAGTGGTGATAGGAATGTGGCCTCCACCGGTGATAGGGATGTGTCCTCCATCAGTGTTGTAGGAATTCAGACTCCACCAGTGATAGGGATGCGTCCTCCAGCGGTGTGATAGGGATGTGTCCTCCACCAGTGTGATAGTGACGCATCTTACACTGGTGTTATAAGGATATGTCCTCCACCAGTTTGATAGGGATGTGTCCTTCACATGTGTGATCAGGATGTGTCCTCCACCGGTAATAGGGATGTGTCCTCCCCAGGTGTGATACCGATGTGTCCTCTCTGGTGATAGGGATGTGTCCTCCACCAGTGTGATAGAGATGTGTTCTCCATTGGCGACAGAGATGTGGTCTCCACCGGTGATAGGGATGTGTCCTCCACCGGTGTGATAGGGATGTGTCCTCCACCGGTGTGATAGGAGTGTGTTCTCCAGTGGTATGATTGGGATCTGTCCTCCACCGGTGATGGGGATGTGTCCTCCATCAGTGTGATAGGGATGTGACCTCCACCAGTGTGATAGGGATGTGGACTCCACCAGTAATAGGGATCTGTTCTCCATTGGTGATAGGGATGTGGCCTTCACTGGTGATAGGGATGTGTCCTCCAAAGGTGTGATCGGGATCTGTCCTCCACCAGTGATAGTGATGTGTCCTCCATCAGTGTGATAGGAGTGTGTTCTCCAGTGGTATGATTGGGATCTGTCCTCCACCGGTGATGGGGATGTGTCCTCCATCAGTGTGATAGGGATGTGACCTCCACCAGTGTGATAGGGATGTGGACTCCACCAGTAATAGGGATCTGTTCTCCACTGGTGATAGGAATGTGAACTCCACCAGTGATAGGGATGCGTCCTCCACTGGTGTGATAGGGATGTGTCTTCCACAAGTTTGATAGGTATGTGTCATGCACCGGTGTAATAGGAATGTGTCCTCCACATGTGTGATCAGGATGTGTCCTCCACCGGTAGTAGGGATATGACCCCCACTGGTGTGATAGGGATATGTCCTCCACCTTTGTGATAGGAATGTGTCCTCCAATGGTGTGATTGGGACCTGTCCTCCACCGGTGATGGGGATGTGTCCTCCATCAGTGTGATAGGGAAGTGACCTCCACCACTGTGATAGGGATGTGGGCTCCACCAGCGATAGGAATATGTTCTCCACTGGTGATAGGGATAAGGCCTACACCGGTGAAAGGGATGTGTTCTCCACCAGTGTGGTAGGGATGTGTCCTCCACCAGTGTGATAGGGATGTGTCCTCCACCTGTGTGATAGGGATGTGGCCTTCAGCTGTGATAGGGATGTGTGCTCCACCAGTGTGTTAGGGATGTGTCCTGCACTGGTGTGATATCGGTATGTCTTGCACTGGTGTGATAGCGATGTGCCCTCCACCGGTGTGATAGCGATGTGTACTCCACCAGTGTGATAGCGACGTGTCCTCCACTGGTGTGATAGGGATGTGCCCTCGACCGGTGTGATAGCGATGTGTCCTCCACCAGAGTGATAGCGATGTGTCCTCCACCAGTGTGATAGCGACGTGTCCTCCACCGGTGCGATAGCGATGCGTCCTGCACTGGTGTGATAGCGATGTGACACCCACAGGTATGATAGTGACGTGTCCTCCACCTGTGCGATAGCGATGTGTCCTGCACTGGTGTGATAGTGATGTGACACCCACCGGTATGATAGCGACGTGTTCTCCACCGGTGCGATAGCGATGTGTTCTCCACTGGTGTGACAGGGATGTGTTTTCCAGCAGTATGGTAGGGATGTGTCCACCACCAGTGTGTTAGGGATGTGACCTCCACCTGTGTGATAGGGATCTGTGCTCCAACGGTGAAATGGGATGTGCCCTCAACCGGTGTGATAGCGATGTGCCCTCCACCGGTGTGATAGGGACGTGTAATCCACTGGTGTGATAGCGATGTGTCCTCCACCGGTGTGATAGGGAAGTGTAATTTACTGTTGTGAGCGGTAATCTCTTCTGCCTCGCTGGCAGATGGGTACTTTAACCACTCAGTGTGTTGTAGATAGATTTTGTGTGAAAACCACACAAAAACACAAAATAAAACGTGCAGCCCAATATAGTAATGTAATAGCAGCCACCACATCTTTATTAATGCACAAGACATAGACTCTTGGTGTTGGCGCTGGATTTGTATCAAGCCCTGACCCTCGTGGATTAACCTCGTGTTTGCAGCCACTTCCTTGTCCCAAGAAACTTCGACAACATTTCCAGGTCTGTGGTTTGTGTTGAATGTCAGGTCGCCGCTGGCCCGAGTTCACTGTAGCGGAAGTTGATTTTTAATGGCATTGACGCAGAAGTGTGAGGCTAGCTCCCTGTACAATGCTGCAAATGGAGCCTGTAACAGGCCAAAGCACCCTGGAAAGGGAGAGAAATGGATTTTGGATGTTCACAGGAACGACTTTCGAGCGCCTTTAAGTGCCTTTCGTGGTGGAAGCAGTCAAGCGACGCCATCTTGCACGCCCTATAGGTGCCGTCATGCATGGTGTCAAGATCTTCAGCTGTGAAGTGCTAGCAAGGTTATTCAAGGTCAATGCATGGGGCATGGATAAGATAAGAGCTGACGGAGCGAGGACAAAGATAAACTGAAGAGGCCAGCAGAAGAGGCAGCAGTCATATTAGCATGATACTCGGATACAGCCCTGCTCCTCTTGTGGTCTGGAAGCAGCGGCTGCAGATAGACAGACAGGCACCTTCAGATGAAGGGACAGGAAGGAGGCTGAAGTGATGGGCAGTCTGGGCGATGGGTCCCCCCAGGAACATGACAGACACAGGAAGTACTGAGGCTGGGAAGAGTGACAGAGCGAAGATGGGTCACACCAGGAACATGACAGGCACAGGAAGTGCTGAGGCTGGGAAGAGGGACAGAGCAAGAATGGGTCACACCAGGAATATGACAGACACAGGAAGTGCTGAAGGCTGAGGCAGGGGAGAGGGACAGAGCAAGAATGGGTCCCAGCAGGAACATGACTGACACAGGAAGTGCTGAAGGCTGAGGATGGGGAGAGGGACAGAGCAAGGATCGGCCACACCAGGAACATGACAGACACAGGAAGTGCTGAGGCTGGGGAGAGGGACAGAGCAAGGATGGGTCACACGAGGAACATGACAGACACAGGAAGTGCTGAAGGCTGAGGCAGGGGAGAGGGACAGAGCAAGGATGGGTCACACCAGGAACATGACAGACACAGGAAGTACTGAGGTTGGGAACAGTGACAGAGCAAGGATGGGTCACACCAGGAACATGACATACACAGGAAGTGCTGAAGGCTGGGGAGAGGGACAGAGCAAGGATGGGCCACATCAGGAACATGACAGACCCAGGAAGTGCTGAAGGCTGAGGCTGGTGAGAGGGACAGAGCAAAGACGAGTGACACCAGGAACATGACGACACAGGAAGTGCTGGAGGCTGGAGAGAAGGACAGAGCAAGGATGGGTCACAGGAGGAACATGACAGACACAGGAAGTGCTGAAGGCTGAGGCAGGGGAGAGGGACAGAGCAAGGATGGGTCACACCAGGAACATGACAGACACAGGAAGTCCTGAGGCTGGGAAGAGTGACTGAGCAAAGATGGGTGACACGAGGAACATGACAGACACAGGAAGTGCTGAAGGCTGAGGCAGGGGAGAGGGAAAGAGCAAGGATGGGTCACACCAGGAACATGATAGACACAGGAAGTGATGAAGGCTGAGGCTGGAGAGAGGGACAGAGCAAGGTTGGGCCACACCAGGAACATGACAGACACAGGAAGTGCTGAAGGCTGAGGCTGGGGATTGGGACAAAGCAAGGACAGCTCATACCAGGAACATGACAGACACAGGAAGTGCTGAAGGCTGAGGCTGGGAGAGGGACAGAGCAAGGACGGGTCACACCAGGAACATGACAGACACAGCAAGTATGGAAGCTGAAGGCTGAGGCAGGGCATAGGGACAGAACAGAGGAGAGCTGGAATGAGTTAAGTGGAAGAGTATCGTTTATAAAGGAGCGGTTGCTGGGATCTCAGGAGGATGCCCACACATTTGGGGCCCAGTTTACAAAACAGTTCCATGTGTGTGACTTTTACGTTGGAAAAAACGTATGAATGCTTCATTGGCAATTTTCAAAGGCAAAATCATTTAAATTACGCCACCCACATGTGTGTAAATGGCACAATATATGTGTAATTTCCACATTTGCAAATTCTTGGGGAGGCGAATTAGGCATTTCTCGGAAAGGGTCAGAGAACCCATACTCAGTTGTAAGCATGGACTGAGCACATGACGTTGAACTTGGGTGAAGATAAGCCAGGGGCAGCCGGCACAATCCACGGGTGGGAGGGGGGGTGGGCACGGGGCGGGAGGTGTCTCGTGGGATGCTTTAGTCTTCACTCCTGCTGCCTGTGTCTGACTCCAGGTCGGAACAGGAAGCAGGCAGCCAGGCTCCCACTCCTAAGCCAATCACAATGCTCCAGTGGAGCGATGTGATTGGTCTGAGCGCCGTGACATGGCGCTCAGCCAGGTGCTGCAGGGGTTGGCATGTTCTCCATGCAGGCTGTAATGCAGCCTGGATGGAGAAGGGGGAAAGTGCGCATGACTGTTTTGGGCGTCCCGAGAGGGCTGACCAAACAGTCATTGCGCACAGGAGTGTCTAACACTCCTCACCTGCAGCTTCACCCCGCCCCCTCACACACTGTCACAGCAGGAGGAAATAATAAAATGATAATAACATTCCGCTATTATCAATGTATTTTTTCATTTCTTTGCTGCTCCTCGCAGTGGGGCGATGCTCCTCCGCCTTAGCGGAGGAGCCGCCACTGAGATAAGCACACCTACCTGACCACAATTATCAAGAGAAGCATAAATTGTAATCAAGCCACCCACGAACCCCAGAGCATCCTCCAACCAGAGACAATAAAATCACACCTACAAAGGAGTCCACTGCAAAAGCAGCAAAAGAGGCACTGAAACTCGCAAACAGTATGTCCTATGGTGGCATACTAAGAAGAAAGTAGTAGAACATGCACAGGATGTCAGTGACACAGGAGACAACACAGGATGTCAGTGGCACGGGAGACAACACAGGATGTCAGTGACACTGGAAACAACACAGGATCTTAGTGACACAGGGGGCACCACAGGATGTTAGTGACACAGGAGACAAAGCAGGATGTCAGAGACACAGGAGACAACACAGGATGTCAGTGACACAAGAGACAACACAGGGTGTCAGTGACACAGGAGACAACACAGGATCTTAGTGACACAGGAGACAAAACAGGATGTCAGTGATGCAAGAGACAAAACAGGATGTCAGTGACACAAGAAACAACACAGGATGTCAGTGACACAGGAGACAATACAGGATGTCAGTGACACAGGAGACATCACAGGATCTTAGTGACACAGGAGACAACACAAGATGTCAGTGACACAGGAGACAACACAGGATGTCAGTGCCACAAGAGACAACACAGGATGTCAGTGACACAAGAGACAACACAGGGTGTCAGTGACACAGGAGACAACACAGGATCTTAGTGACACAGGAGACAAAACAGGATGTCAGTGATGCAAGAGACAAAATAGGATGTCAGTGACACAAGAGACAACACAGGATGTCAGTGACACAGGAGACAATACAGGATGTCAGTGACACAGGAAACAACACAGGATCGTAGTGACACAGGGGACACCACATGATCTTAGTGATACATGAGACAACACAGGGTGTCAGTGACACAGGAGACCACACAGGATGTCAGTGACACAGGAGACAACACAAGATGTCAGTGACACAAGCGACAACACAGGGTGTCAGTGACACAGGAGACAACACAGGATCTTAGTGACACAGGAGACAACACAGGATGTCAGTGACGCAAGAGACAAAACAGGATGTCAGTGAAACAAGAGACAACACAGGATGTCAGTGACACAGGAGACAACACAGGATGTCATTGACACAAGTGACAGCACAGGGTGTCAGTGACACAGGAGACAACACAGGATCTTAGTGACACAAGAGACAAAACAGGATGTCAGTGACACAGGAGGCAACACAGGATGTCAGTGACACAGGAGACAACACAGGATGTCAGTGACACAAGAGACATCACAGGGTGTCAGTGACACAGGAGACAACACAGGATCTTAGTGACACAGGAGACAACACAGGATGTCATTGACTCAAGAGACAACACAGGATCTTAGTGACACAGGAGACAACACACGAGGTCTCAGTGACACAGGAGACACCACAGGATGTCAGTGACACAGAAAACACCACAGGATGTCAGTGACACAAGAGACAACACTGGATCTTAGTGACACAGGAGATAAAACAGGATGTCAGTGACACAAGAGACAGCACAGGACGTCACTGACACCAGAGACAACACAGGATGTCGGTGACACAGGAGACACTACAGGATGTCAGTGACACAGGAGACAACACAGGATCTTAGTGACACAGGAGATTAAAACAGGATGTCAGTGACACAGGAGACAACACAAGATGTCACTGACTCAGGAGACAACACAAGATGTCTGTGACACAGGAGACAAAACAGGATGTCAGTGACACAGAAGACAACACAGGATCTTAGTGACACAGGAGACAACACAGGATGTCAGTGACGCAAGAGACAAAACAGGATGTCAGTGAAACAAGAGACAACACAGGATGTCAGTGACACAGGAGACAACACAGGATGTCATTGACACAAGTGACAGCACAGGGTGTCAGTGACACAGGAGACAACACAGGATCTTAGTGACACAAGAGACAAAACAGGATGTCAGTGACACAAGAGACAACACAGGATGTCAGTGACACAGGAGACAACACAGGATGTCAGTGACACAAGAGACATCACAGGGTGTCAGTGACACAGGAGACAACACAGGATCTTAGTGACACAGGAGACAACACAGGATCTTAGTGACACAGGAGACAAAACAGGATGTCAGTGATGCAAGAGACAAAATAGGATGTCAGTGACACAAGAGACAACACAGGATGTCAGTGACACAGGAGACAATACAGGATGTCAGTGACACAGGAAACAACACAGGATCGTAGTGACACAGGGGACACCACATGATCTTAGTGATACATGAGACAACACAGGGTGTCAGTGACACAGGAGACCACACAGGATGTTAGTTCCACAGGAGACAACACAGGATCTCAGTAACACAGGAAACAACACAGGATCTCAATGACACAGGGGACAACATAGAGTGTCAGTGACACAAGAGACTACATGGGATGTCACTGTCACAGAAGACAGCACAGGATCTCAGTGACACAGGAGACAATACAGGAAGTTAGCGACAGTGGAGACAATACAGGATCTCAGTGACACAGAAGAAAACACAGGTTGTCAGTGACATAAGAGACCATACAGGATGCTGCTGACACAGGAGATAACACAGGATCTCAGTGATATAGGAGACAACACAGGATGTCAGGGCCACAGGAGACAACACTGGATGTCAGGGCCACAGGAGACAACACTGGATATCAATGCCACAGGTGACCTCCTAGGATGTCAGTGACACAGAAGACAGGCCCTCTCCATGAAGGTCCTGAAGGAGTTCTCAGTAGTCTCAGAGGGTCTTTGCGGTCATCAGAAGTGGACAGTGCACTGGTGGGCTATTTGGGTGATCAGACAGACTTTGAGGACAAGTGTAAATCCCTTCTTTCACTTTTCACTAGTGCATATAGCTATCATGTATGGAGGACACACATACTGTATGAATGCAGGTCACACGTACTACTCTCTCAATTGACTGGATGAGTAATCACTGTGGTGGAAAAGGAAACACGTTCACATGTTAAAGCATGCGTTAATTATTCACACATGAAAAGACTCTATGGCATGCACAACATGGAAGAACAGTTGCCACACTCAATGAAGGCCAGTATATTAAGGTCTCAAGCCATGTTTTTGTATCGCCCCTCCTATGTGTCATTGTATGTGCACACAACACACTACAGGGTACGTGTCACTGCTGGGGATGACGCAAGGATGTATTTGTATCGCCCCCTCCTTTGTGTCATTGCACGTGCATACTACACACTACACATGTCAGTGCTTCCGGGGTGACCTTGAGATGTATTTGTATCCCCCCTCCTTTGTGTCATTGTATGTGCACACAAGACACTACCGGGGACATGTCAGTGCTGACAGGATGATGTAGGGATGTATTTGTATCACTCCCTCCTTTGTGTCATCGTATGTGCACCCAACACACTACAGGGTATATGTCAGTGCTGCCAGGGATGATGTAGGGATGTGTTTGTATTGCCCCCTCCTTTGTGTCATTATATGTACACACAGCACACTATAGGGTACATGTCAGTGCTGCCAGGATGATGTAGGGATGTATTTGTATCGCCCCCTCCTTTGTGTCATTGTATGTGCACACAACACACTGCAGGGAAATTGTAAGTGCTGCAGGGGATGTCGCTGAGATGTATTTGTATTGCCCCCTCCTGTGTGTATGTGCACGCAATATACTACAGGGTACATGTCAGTGCTGCCGGGGATGACGTAGGGATGAATTTGTATCGCCCCTCCTTAGTGTCAAAGTCAAACAAACCTTTAGTCAGATTAAAATATCCATAAAAGAGACACACAGATAAAATTCATACGATTAAGTCACAAAACATTCACTGATTTAAAATAGAAAGATCAAATTCATACATATTGGTCACAAAACATTCACAGTTTAGATGAACAAGCGCAAATCTAAAAGTAATGGTCAGTGGCCAGCAGAAGAAAAGTCATTATCATGTAATATCAAATTGGTGGAGGTTATTTAACATGTGATACCCCCATTGGTCAAAAGGACCCTGCTATGACGATACAGGTCTAAAATCCTCATTACTCATCCTCAATACGCTTTGGTTCAACAATTACCATTAAAATGATAAAAAGTGGTCAATGATAAAAACTTGTAATCATAGTCAGTGGCAATAGATTTTTTAAAACTCTGAGATCCTCATTCTTCTTCTTTACATGTTAAAACATCCAGGTGTAAAAACTGTTTTCTTCTGCAAATGGCTTGTGAGATCTATGACATAAAACCACATTATCAAGATTACGAATGAAGTTAAAAGCATCTTTGTGATAAATAACACTTTCCTATGAAAACATTGGTTGCAAAATTTGTTTCCTCCGGTCCTAGTACAAATTACAAAAAAGAATAAAGTGCAATGTGGACTGGTTTGACTTGCCATCACATGGGCATTTCAGTAGCTTTTGGGAACAAAATCCCATTTTGGGAAAGGCAACCCTAAAGTTCAAAGTGCCTATTCACAATCCAGCTAGATAAAGTCTGTGTTGGATGTTCAATACTAGAATTAGATAACTCTGAACACTTTGTTGCCCGGGGCCTGAGAGAAACGTTGACACTGTAGATCTAAGTCACTCTCTAGATTTCCCATCGGCCATCCTTTTCCCAACGAGGATCGATTTTAGATCTTTCTGACTGTATTGTAACACATTGGCAGGGTCCCCAATCCTCATGCTCCCATCCACTTTCTTTAAAAGACTATCCAAGTAGGCCAGACATGGAATTCTCACTCTGTACTCCAGGGTTAGGCAGTCTGCTATCACTTCTCTGCAATGCATCCTCTGAATAAGGGACCGCCAATTCATTGTGGACCATGGAAGAGGAGGTTGAACAGGGCACTGAAAATAATCAACAAAGGAAGAGATTCTCCTGTGTCTCAAAGAGGGGGCAACTTGTTGAGACCCCACAAAGAGGTCCCATAGTTAACACTGGGTATACGTTTACTTTTATGTAGGGTCAAAAGCTCTCTAATGGGCTTATTCCCAATTTTAGATACTATTTTCAAAAGGGCTCCTGAGGATTCTATGAATTTCAGTGTTGCTGCTTCCAGATGTGTCCCACATTGTACATTACTAGAGAAGTGACCACCTAAGTAAGTAAAACTTTCTGTTTCGGCAAGTGCTTCTCCCTTAATATGGCGTCCCTTTCCCACATGTCATTGTAAATGTTCTCTTTAGGTTGATTGTCAGTGCTGCCGGGGATGACGTAGGGATGTGTTTGTATCGCCTCTCCTTTTTGTCATTGTATGTGCACACAACACGCTATAGGGTACATGTCAGTGCTGCCGGTGATGACGTAGGGATGTGTTTGTATTGCCCCTCCTATGTGTCATTGTATGTGCACACAACACGCTATAGGGTACAAGACAGTGCTGCCGGGGATGACGTAGGGATGTGTTTGTATTGCCCCCTCCTTTTTGTCATTGTATGTGCACACAACACACTATAGGGTACAAGACAGTGCTGCCGGGGATGACGTAGGGATGTGTTTGTATTGCCCCCTCCTTTGTGTCATTGTATGTGCACACAACACACTATAGGGTACATGTCAGTGCTGCCAGGGATGCCGTAGGGATGTGTTTGTATTGCCCCTCCTATGTGTCATTGTATGTGCACTCAACACACTACAGGGTATATGTCAGTGCTGCCAGGGATGACGTTGGGATGTGTTTGTATTGCCCCTCCTATGTGTCATTGTATGTGCACACAACACACTGCAGGGTACGTGTCAGTGCTGCCGGGGATGACATTAGGATGTATTTGTATCACTTCCTCCTTTGTGTCATTGTACGTGCACACAACACACTACAGGGTATATGTCAGTGCTGCCAGGGATGACGTATGGATGCATTTGTATCGCCCCCTCCTTTGTGTCATTGAACTTGCACACAACAAGCTACAGGGTGCATGTCATTGCTGCCGTGGATGACACAGGGATGTACTTGTATCACCCCACTTTGTGTCATTGTACGTGCATACCATGCATTTCCAGTAGACTCCTTCGGTCCACCAAAGCCAAATATATGACTGTTCCCAGATTTCAGAAAAACAATTGAGGAGGACTAAGTCTGAGTTATGGAACAGCAAAACTTTGGAACACTCTTCCCTTTCATATTAGGTCTTCGCATTCACTGTTCTCCTTTAGAAAGGGGCTTAAAACATGGCTCTTTCAGAACTAATCCCCAGTTCTAGTTGTGTTTTGTTTCTTTGAGCTTCAGCGCCACGACACCTCAGGGTATTCATGCGCTCAATAAGTTGGAATAACATAACAAAACATAACACGTCAGTGCTGCCGTGGATGATGTAGAGATGCATTTGTATCACCCCTCCTTTGTGTCATTGTACACACACACAAGACACTACACATGTCAGTTCTGCCGGGGATGATGTAGGGATGTATTTGTATCGCCCCCTCCATTGTGTCATTGTACACGCAAACAAGACACTACACATGTCAGTTCTGCCGGGGATGATGTATGGATGTATTTGAATTTGTTTCATTGTACGTACACGCAACACACTACAGGTTACAAATTGTGCACTGGCTCTGGCTGAAAGGACAGCAACGCACCGTATCTCGTAAATATGGTGCATTCCAGCCCTTTGAAATTGGCATAGGGCAGCGCCGCAAAAACACTTGCGGTGCTGCCCTATGCCAATTTTTGGTAAATATGCCCCCAAATTTAGACTTGTTAGAACCATAAATGAATCCTTCATTATATATAAAGTTATGATTGGGATTTTTTCTAAACAGAGTCTGTTTCAAATGGGTGGCTCATCTGTCCCACGATTGCACCTGTGTTTATGGGGGGCAATGATCCAGTATTACATTTCTTGCTTTTTTTACACACATAAAATCTGGCCAGAGATGGAACTGGCTCTGCCCCCTGTTTAAGACCCAAGGAATAAGATCCTATGATGATGCCCATTCCTCTCTTATAGAACAGATGATGCTGACTCTGTTTCTTCTGTCACTTCTTAGACATGCCTTATCTTGGCTCATCTTGAGAAAAGAGTAGGCGTAAGTTTCTGATCACTGCTTCTATTACATAATGACATTATTGGCTCAATTTACTGTTTTTTGTGCTTCATCCTTTTTAAACTTGACTGGTCTGGCTCAGCCTGAGGAAAGAGCAAGAATCTGCTCAGTGTGCGTCCCATACAATGTTATTATTCTCTTGTTTGTGCGCTTGTTGTGTAGCTTGTGAGTTTTATCTTGCAGAAAATGTTAGCTCAATTAATTCCCTTTTTTAACATATATTACTTCTTCTGCTAGATGCCACCCTTCTCTTTTCAGGCACCTCTGAGTGTATTAAGAATTATTTATTTATTTGAAGAGTTTTATATAGCGCTGGCTAGACCCGGAGGTATCAGAGCGCTTTACATGAGGTTACACATTGTTACAAAGTTACATAAGTTACATCTGCTACTAGAACATTAAATAGCATAGAAAAAAAAGACCAATGAAGCATAGAGGGTAAGGGGGATAACGTAAAAGGGGTATCGAATGCAGAACAGGACACAGCAGACCGGCCACCAAAAAGTCAGAGTCAAACAAACAGGTAGGGTTCCCGTAATCAACCATCTCCAGAACCGGATTCCCTCACAGAGTCAGGTCACAATAAGGGAAGGAACGGGTCCGAGGGAGGGGGCAAAAAGGGTGCCTCACCTTGATCTTGCAATAGGAGAGGGGTGAAGCTGACTCAAGAGGGGTCGATTTAGGGCGATGGACAATAAGGTGGTACAAGGCGCTGACCAGAGGCATGATTCAGTCTGGGAGTATGTCGAGACCGTAAGATGGAGGATTCAGTTCATGGACCCCAAGTACCTCGCAACAAAATGGCGGGATTGCGGGCAAGCACAAATATGGTAAAAAAGCCAACAAGGAAACCTATCCCAGGAGCAGGGCTGAATGGGGAGGGCAGTCACCAGATCTGGAATGGAGGAAGGCTGGAGGTCGTCGATCCCTCAAGAGTCTTCAGAAATCCAGGAAAAGTCAGAAAGTCGCGGGCGCCCAGGCAGCAGCCCCGAAGAGGAAGGCAGCTACTGGGTCAGGAGGGCTCGTCAATGAGGAAAAGGGAAACGAACTCGGTGATAGGGCAATCTCGAGGCGGCTCTGTCGGGGGAAGCAAGACCCTCGCGTCTTGGCCGTAGTCCCGGTAAGGTGCAAGCAGGACGCCAGGCAAGGCGGGAATGCGTGTAGACAAGAATCAGATCAAAAAAAGCCAGCATTTAAAACCTACCCCAAAAGCAGAGGTGAATGGGGAAGGCAGTAGTTGGTTATTAGTGGGAGGAAAGGTTGAAGGATGCCGATCGTTCCCGGGTCATCCAAGACAGGGGAAGTCAGCGCGGGCACCCTGGCAGCAGTCCCGGAAGAGGAAAGGCAGGTGCGGAGTCAGAAGGGAGAGCAACTCAGAAAAAGGAAAGCAAGCTCAGTGGTGCAGGGCAGTAGCGTTGCGAAGATCTCTTTGCTGGGATTCTCGTTGGTTTTCGTTCCTGCGCAGCGGGATGCCAGGCAACCGCGTCTCAGGTCCGGAAGGTAGGCGAACGGCCGAAGGAGAGATCGCCCACCATCTCCCCAGCAGCCACCCAGGAAGAAAGACATTTTGCCGACCATCATTGGCAAAATCATCGGTGTTTCGTCAGGAAGGCAGGGGAAGAAGGAGACACAGCAGACAGACGAGGAGAGCTGTGCCCGATGTCCGGCTGGGTAGGAGACGGCCGAGGCAGTGAAACCGGAGCCAATCTCCCCTATAGCTGTCTCGGCAGCTCCACCAGGCATCGGCCATGATTGCTCGGGCTCCGCGGTCAGAAACATCGATCACATTTTCATCCGAGGATCTCGAGCCCAAATGCGGGAGATTTGAGAGACGAGGACCGCAGTCAAAAACGTGAGCCCAGGTGAGTAAAAGGGTCCAAGTAGGAGGTAGATATCAGGGATTTGAGCCAAAAAGGCAATCTCTAGCCGGGAGCTCCCGGCCGGAGCTCCTCACCTGTCAGCCATCTTGGGTCTTTTCCACATTTATGTATTGGATAGAATTTTAATGTGGATGTTTTATTGTTAGTTGGATTATCTTATTGAACTCTATTGGCATGTATTTGAAATTGGCTCATCTTTTAATTTTTGTGGACTGTTTTGATTGTTACGGCTATATGCTGAAACATTAATAATCATTCTAATCCGTATGCAAGAGTGTGACTGATGTATGCACAGTGTATGCTATCAGCTAACACCCATGAGTTGGCATATTTTTGTGTACTAGGTAGACATGTTGACACTCCCCTAACACATAACCCCCACTAGCTGCAAAGGCAATCACTGGAGGCCCTCCTGCTGTTCTCCTGCCCATCAACTAAAGGATACAAAGAGACAAGCTCGGCTGTGGTGGTAGAACGGCGCAGTTTATTAGCACCAAAACTGGTACGTAGGTCATCATGATATATACGGTCAGCATGTCCAGCATGATTATCTTGCACTGTAATAAAAGCATTCATTCTTAATTGCTTCAACTTTATTGCATAATAACATTTGAATGATTCAATATGTCATGTCTCATTCAAAAGTCATAAATCACTTTGATAGCTCTTGTTCTGTTGCTACTTGGGACAGCGGTTTGTGATTTCGAGGCTTCTCCTGCTACCGGATGTGTGCCGTTCATGCCCATGAGGCGGCGCCTGGGCCGCAGGTGCCGTGACTGCCCAGCACTGACCACTTCTTACCCTTTGTTTGCCTTCAGGTGTCCCTGCCGTGGGGCATCCGAAGGACTTTATTGGGGCTGTTGCCCCCTTTTACCTTTAGTGTGAGGATATTTATTGTTAACGCCTTGCAACTCCCGCCACGCTGTCGGTGGTTTCTCGACCTCCAACAGCTCCCCCCAAGGATTTGGAGAACCCCAACAGCTCTAGTGCCCTGACAATATTCAGTATGAACATATCTATTCCTACATTAGAGAGGTGAGCCCTGTCCTCATCATAAAAGCCCAGAGCACCTCAGGTTGATGAGACCGTGCCTCACAAACTCCCAGCCCATTGATCTACGGAACTTGTTCATGGCTATGTTTAACTTCCTCCTGGATCTGTCTACTGCTCACTGGTTGTCTGCACTTCGCGGCAATTTCTGACCATAGTATGTCGGCTGGACGGACCAGTCTGGATTGGAGGACTAAGTCTGCCTGGATGGCTTAAAGCAGTGCCTTGCTACCCATCGCAGTTAGGTCGTTGCCCCCAAGAGGGATGACTACTGCATCCGGGTTCTTGTGTCCTCGTTGCCGTTTTCATACCTCCCGGAGAAGTTCCTTCCACCTTTTCGCTCCTGTGCCCCCTCTGATTGCAGACTCGCGGGGGGTTAGCCACCATCCCCCCAATTTCAGCTACCCTGTGGTCCAGCGGTGGATGTTCACAGATGAGGGTGACATAATTAAAGCAGAGACGACAGTGACTTGTTCCCACAAAACATGACTCGGACCACTGCAACAACTGTCCTGACAATCCACAGCCACCACAAGAGGAGGCAGGTAACAGTATCACAGAGGTCCACACAATACCATGATTACAACCCAGGAGATGTTGAACAACACCTGTAATCCATTGACTGGAAGACACACCTACCCTAACCCACATTGGACCAGTGTACACTTCATGTGTGTTACAACTGACCTTCTGTTTGGGTATGCCACAGCAGCAGATGACCCACTTTCAAAACCTACGTTTTTTTGTGGTGGTTCAAGATTGAAGGGAAAGGGGATGGGGAAAAGAATACACTGTCTCAAATGTCTGGAGGTTCTTCAACAGGTTAGTCTGCCTCGCTTCGCTTCAGACCTTCTTGGAAATCACATGGTTTGACTTACACCTGCTGAACCTGTAGACTAAAATAGTCAATACACAACTGCACCAACATTATCATCAATTACATCGAATCTCTCCCTTTACCTATTACGTCTGTAGCTTAAGCTTCTCTTCTATATGTTATATAACTATGTACAACGGTCATTTATTGTTTTCTAACTAATTCTCAAACATATCATTCAGCCTTCCTGTGTCTTTCTTTCTTTTTAAACACAAGCACACAAATATACATTTATTATATGCCACTTGTCTTTCTTCCGCGAGGCAGGAACACGTAACCTCCTCGTGAATAAACATGGTGGGGCGGATTTACAATGAAAGTGACTCAGTGCGTGCCGCAAGCCATTTGGCTGCGCCGCACTGAGTCACTTTCAAAGCACAGGGATACGACATATTTACAACAATATGTCGCATCTCTGTGCTTCCCCCTGCGCTGGCGCACAAGCTGCTGCCATGCGCCGGCGCAGGCACCCTAGCAACATGGTGCAAGGATGCCTGTGTCGTGGGGAGATTGTTTTTGTTCAGGAAAGGTTCCCTTCCTGCACAAAAACAACTTCTATGTGTGCTGCATTAGCACACATAGAAGTTGAAAAACGGCATTTTTTTCAATGATTGTTTATGTGCAGGAAGCGAACCCTTCCTGAACAAAAACAATCATTAGAGGTGATTTCCTCTTTCTATGTGTGCTGCAGATTGCAGCACGCATAGAAAGAGGAAAAAAAACGAGGAGAAATGAATACATTTCTCCTCGTTGCGCCTCTCTACGCCTCCCCTGGGGAGGCGTAGCATTATCACGCATTTCCAGATTTACGATTCCTCGTAAATTTGGAAATGTGTCTGGTTCCACGCACAGCAACACCCATGGAACGCCCCTTTCACGCAAAGTGCTGCGTGTAAAGGGGCCGTATTTACAAGGACAGGAAAAGTCACGCAGGGTGGCTTTTCCTGTCCTTGTAAATATGGAGCAGTAAAATGCGCCACCGGTACGTCACAAAAAGTGACGCACCGGTGGCGCAAGGGGCTTGTAAATCTGCCCCGTTGTTCCTTGATTATTGTTTCACGCTCCATGGCGGATCGTCACCTGTGGGTCTCCCAGCAACGGTCAGTTGTGGCGGAGATCTTCAGGTGTCGGACGTCCACGATCGTGGGTGTATTTCTACTTCGGATAAATAAAGTTCCTGACTTACCATTTCTGACTGTGTAATCATTCATTTCAATATTTTTACTCATGGCGTCTTTTCTTTTCCTATTCTATTGTTGAATCATATTTGACGGTATTCAAGAAAATAAGACCTTGAAAACTCTTGAGCCCAAAACTCCTGAACTAGTTGTTCTCAGCAATACTGAAATACTTCTGCTTGGCCACTCAAATTCTGATGACAGGTACAAAAGCCAACATTCGCAAACATCTCCAAAATCCGAAAAAAAGGAGAAAAATGGGAAATATACCCAAAGTGTGCACACAGAAAAGGAAAGTTTGGGAAAAAAATGAGGAACTACGCTGCTCTGAAGAGACACTGCTCCCTCTGATGAACAGTTGAAGTGGGCTGCAACATTATCGCGCAATAATGTGATCCATTTGACAAGTTTTCTTGTAAACATTTCCAAGGACATCTTTCTTGGACCACAGTCAATCACAGGAATGTATCAATGACAATTTGTCAGCTCTCCCACAACTTACCTGGAGGAAATACTTACTGGGCAAACAATCAGATCTTGCCAGAGAGTGTCAGGAATATGTTTATATTTTTTGTTGGGTTGCTGGTACACTTTTCCCCACAAGATGCAGACACACAAGAAATTAACACTGTCATATTTTTAGAAGGCTTTCTGAAAACATTAAAGCCCAGTTTTAGTGTAGAATATATGTAAAAGTGTGGGTGTACATATATTAGAGCAACATGAGAATAATATCAAATTTGACAGCATAGTATGTGGCAATAAGACCAGGGCAAAATTTTAATTATGCCAGAGTAATCGGAATAAATTTGGGAGTTTCGCATTCCTCTTTTACATAAAATTACGAAAATTACAGGATTACAGTCGCTTGCATAATTATTCGTAAATTGGTACAAATATCCTACCGCAGGAGCACAGGAACAAGAGTTTAGCAAGTGTCCATCCTCGGGTCCATTTTGAAACTCATGTTACATGTTGGGTTACGCTCTTTGCGCAGTTCCACTAAGTCTCACGTAATTTCCCTGTAGTATTGTGTAATTACGCAACAGCAAACTGGGCAAGTTGCACCCACCCTTAGTGACAATCTAGCTTAAATAATCTGTGAGGAAATCCCTTCTTTGAGTCTTAGATACTGCTTCTGTTAGCACCAAAATCATGATGTAAATAGGAGTCTTCTTGGTGGAACTCACCCATACCTAGACATTGCTCCTGTTTTCCAGCCTGCTTCGATGGAGTATCCTGTCCTCTGCTAATCAGTTTCTAAACAACTAAACATTGTGAGGGGGCTCAGAGGCAGAAATATGGCAAAGCATACATCACCTGTCTAACAGGAAAAGTAATGTTTCATGGCACTGCCCTGGGATTGCGAGAGATGAGCGAGACTTCTTCGGGGCTTTGAGCACCATACTAAACACTGTACAATAAATAAGTGACATTTTAGATGCAACTGCTTGTACAATGGCTGGGAATGCAGATGCACAAACAGATGAGAACCTTCAGTGGAACAGCATCAGGTTGGGTAATAATGTGATGTTTACTGAGAAGGAGTGGGCCAGCGACGCACCTTTCCCAGGTGGCGCACTATGACCTTGAGAAGGAGATGCTCAGACGCAGCATCAGCCTGGCAGGGGTCAGCGGTTAAATGCTGCAATAGATGAGACTGCTGTCTGCCAGAACCATTGTGCACCACCACCACTGCATGGCAATGATGCATCAGCAGCATCACCTTTGCCCCCCGTAGGCAAGGACCACATCCAGGGATGCTCAGGGAGGCAATGGAAAGTCCACACACCATGGATAACGCAGGCATTGCTGTTTGTGTGAACTCAAGTCCATACATATTTCTGTTAGCCTCTGCAGAGCACAATCCCGCTTCTGCTAATGTGAGCTGTGACTCAGAGACTCTGACATTGACCACTGGTCCAGTTGCACACGGCTGCATTTGTACCTTGAGTAGTTCTAGCTGCAAGGAAGCAATATAAAAGTGTTGACAGGGTCCCATCATTTTGTCTACTTTATTCAATGTATTCCTTTATCATTTATTTTAAACGGTCATTTTGAGCCATTCCAATCTCTCTGGCTCAAAAGGAACCCTTCAGTCCTTTTGTAGAACTAACCTCATCGCTGCCAGGTGCTGTGGGTAGGTCACCATCCTCGTCCTCAAAGTCAGCCTCTAGAGAGCCTGCTCTCCTTGGGTAAGATTATGGAACATGTGCATGCCCCAAACACTCTAGTAGAAACCAAAGGCTCATATTGTATGATCCCTCCTCTAATGTGTGAAGGCATCTGGATGAGACTTCAAGATGGCGTTACTGTCCTGCACCACACACCTTGTCCTGTTATGTTCTGTGCTGAGGGCTGCTGTTGTCCAATTGTGGGTTTAGGAAAAGTGTGAGATGTTATGGATGCACATAAATATTATGTGCATTGACACCTATAGAGGGCTGAGGGAAGTACAGGATCATATCCCTTACATGCTTTCACACACTTACTAAAGTGTCAGCCATCATCCACATGCCCTCTGTAAAGCTGTCAGTGAGTGTTTGTGTCTGAGCATGCAGCATGATGGGCCATGTGATAATGTGCTAGGCATGTGGCTAACTGTGCGTGTTCACTGTGCGGTGTCTATCATTGCAGATCAGGCCATGAAGAAATGGCATTTAACGTGGACTCTTGTCCCCACAGATATATTTTAAAGTGTTCCACCACCCAAGGCTAAAGCCTCACGTTCTATGGTGGAATACCAGGTTTCAGCACTTGATAAAGGCCTGGTGCAGAGGCTACTGTTCGTTCAGATCCCTGATACTTTTGACACAACATGGCACCCAAACCTCTTGCATCCACATACAAACAACACTTGAGTCTTTGATCAAAAGGTAATAACGGAAGAGCATTTACAATAGAATCTTTCAATTTACAAAAAGCATCATCATGCTCACTGTTCCACAAAAACTTTTCACCCTTCTTGAGAAGATTCCTCGGAGGCAAGGCAATATGTGAGAATGTATCCACAAATCTGCAATAAAACTCACATAATCCCAAGGATGACCTTAACTGATCCTTGTCCTTAGGAATTGCTAAATTAGAAATTGCTTGTACCAGACTAGTTTTTAAAGATATCCTTCTTCCAGAAATTACGTGACCCAGATACTCTATTTCTGTGGTCAAAAATTAGAATTTCTCCATCTGGAGCGTCATACCCCTATTTTGCATGATGGATAATACCTCTGTCAAACGAGCATTGTGTAACTCTACAGAATCTGCAAAAATAAGGATATCGTCCTGGAAGGCTATAACCCCTTGCATACACTTGAATAATGTGAGCATCAATTTTTGAAATACTGAAGAGGCTGAAGCTAACCCAAAGGGCATGCATACATATCTGAGCACCCCATCAGGGGTAATGAACGTAGTATACTATCTGCATTTTTCATCCAGAACAATTTGATGATATGCAGATTTGAGGTCAAGAGATGTGAAATACTTTGCACCCTCTAACTGAGCAAAAAGCTCCTGGGTCTTTGGTAAAGGGTGACCATCAACTACAATTTGCTTATTAAGAGATGTCAAGTCCGCCCACAATCTTAAAGACCCACCTTTTTTTCTAACTAAAACAATCGGAGAAACCCACTCTGAAGCATCTACAGGCTCAATGACTCCATCAGCCTGTAGTTGTTGGAATTCCTTACTTAAACCATCCCTAACACTCAATGGAACATTTCTAAGTTTGTGCCGAACAGGCTGTGCACCCTCCCGCAATCTGATCCATGAGTAAATCCTTTAACTCTACCCAATTCTTTCCTAAACACATTTTTAAAACTGGAAATCACATTCCCGATACTTGTTTCTTGAACAGTCATACAATAAACAGGCATATCAGACGAGGGATCCAACATGAGACCCAAATTTCATTGGTGCCTCCAACCCAGTACATGTTGTCCATTCTTGACCATGTAGACTTTACCTAGAATAGTGTGAGAAAACATAGAAATAGAACACATAAAATACCCACAAATGTTTATAATAGCTTTGCCATAACCAAAAGCCTTAATATCATTATTTTCAAGACTTCTATTGTTCCAATGTTCCATGAGGAAAGCCTCAGACACCAACGAAAAAGGAGATCCTGAGTCCATCAATATCCGTGTTTTGACACCATCTAACAATACATCACCTGATGGCGAATTACAAGTGTCTGTGTCCACCTGTGTAATAAACTTCTCAGTTGAATTTCTTTTATTAGTAGATACTTGAACAAACAGGACAATATTATTATGCGCTCTTGACTCCTGTACGTTATCTAGATGATCTTCTGAAACCAAATTCACACCACGTAAAGACTTGCACACCACTGAAAAGTGACCAGTTTTTCTACACTTGAAACAGGACTTGGCCAATGCTGGTCATACCACTGACTTATTAGCATGAAAATTAGAACCACATATGGAACACTTTTGCTTATTAGCATACATAAACTGGCTAATCTTGCTGCCTTTGCTTTTGACTACGCTGCGTACCATTGCAATATCCGAATGACTTTCCTCATTAAGAGCTCTACGTGACCTTGAAGCACTTTCAATCACTTTGGCTATCTCAACCACTTCAATGAGCTTTGGATTCTTGTGGCGCAGCAGCTGCTACTGAATTTTTTTATTTGCAGAATACCTAAAGACTTGATCCCTGATGCATTGATCCACCAGCGTACCAAATTCACAAGTAGAAACCAAAATGCGCAAGCCGCCACATAATTTTCAATAGCCTCATTGGAAAGTTGAAATGAAACCTTTCCATGACGACAAAAGGTTCCACACAAAAGTGTGACTTCAGTCTGTAAACAGCCTCACAAAAATCATCATAATCCTCAACACCTGGGGGCGGTTGAATAGAAGGTAAATGTTCGAAGATCTCTTGTGCCTCAGACCCAATGCTGTTTAACAACAAACCTTTCTTCCTTGCAGGCGAAAACTTATTTGCATCAATTGCAATCATAAAGTTATTAAACATTCCCAACCACTTTTGCCATTTCATGGGCTGATCACCTGGACTCTGTAAAAGTGCTGGTGGGGGATTACAATATTGCTGCATGTTGGCTGGCAGAAAACTAAAACTGTTTAAAGTGAAAGTTGAGGTGCAAAGCAAAAGTACAACAGCAACTAATCTCTGTTTACCTCTCGCTCCTAGTCACTCCTCATCAAACAGTCACAGTGTTCCACACTTAAAAAATGAAGAATAGGAATACCACAGTTATAAGAAGGCAAAGATGTACTGGTGAAGGGTATCCATGGCGCATAGCAGAAGAACGCGATGCAAAAGAACTTGATCCTCAAAATGGCCGCTGGTTGGCAAACCAAAGAACAATGCACGCAGAGCAGAGCAGCCGAACAACTTGCCAACCACAAGATGGCCACACGTAATTTGACGTATTGCCGGGTGGCCACCCACAACACAAGACGTCACAAGGAAAGCGCACAAGACCAGAGAACGACAGTCTGACCTGGTATGAAATCCGCTGTTGAATGAGGACTTCAAAGGCACTCGTCCAATCAGAAACATGCACAAATGACGAGCTTTCCACAGCCTGCAAGGAGATCAGTAAAAGAAAACCCTTTTTCCACAGCAAAAAGTTGTTCCTGAATCAATAAACAACCTCGCTTTCCCATGGGACATGCTAAGTCCGTCTGGAGACTGCCAATATTTGCCAAAATGCGGCTGCCCGCGGCCCACGCAGTGGGCCACCCTAAAAGGGCGCCCCCCTTAGTTCCAATTAGGCACAACCATCACCCCCTCTAGTCGGGGGACTCGGGGAGGAGTCCCTCAGCATGGCGCGCAGGACGCATCACGTCCGGCGCACAGAGGGTTGGGGGAAGGTACTTATACCTCCCCCTGCCTTTCTGATGCCCTCTTTGCGGCAGACACGCCGTCTCGACTGGTTGTCTCGCGTCTTGGCTTGTCCCTTGGACCTGGTTTGAAGGTTGTGTTTTCTCGCTGCCTGGTCGGGTCTGCATATCGCAAAAGAGAGGTTAGTGGTAGTCCTCCCACTCCGCAGTTGGCCACGGCCTGCGGGTTGACGAGCAACGCTTCCCGAGCCCATCCTTCCCCCTCCTGTATAGCATGCTGGGGCGGGGAGGGTGCCCGGGCCTGGGCCGTGTGTAATTCCTGCTGTGGCCCAGTTCCTTGGGTTTGCTGCCTTGCTTACAGATCTTATGGCCGCCGGTTCATGCCTGTGTCCGCCAGGCTAGTCGCACTGGTTTGCTGCTCATTGAGTCTGTTTATCTCGGAGGTGTAACAGCCTTTGTAATGGCTTATGGCAATTGACCTGTTGAGTTTCATTTTGGAGATCTGTTGTGTTTCATCCCGGAGGATGTGAGTTCAATACTTGAGCTTTCCTTTGTTTTCACGTAGCTCGGTGTGTAAAGCATAAACTCATAATCAAGGTCGTAGGTTCAAGCCCCACTTTGCGCGGTAAGGATTTGGTGCGCGTGGTGTAGCCGAGGAAGGGAGTTTGTGTCCCGTAATTGGGTTGTGTCCCGTATGGGGGCCGTGCAACGCGGAACACGGCGATGGTGTACCGCTTCCTTAGCCGGCGTGCTATGCAGTTGAAGGGAGCTGGTGGTAAAGCTCAGGCCCTGGCCTGAGGGAGGGACCCGAAGCAAGTGTTGTACCGCGGCCTCCACAGGGGAGGACGTGCATGGCAATTTGTGCGCTGGAGGTTACCGCTTTAGGTGGTTTGGTCCGCTGTCAAGGGAGGGCTTGCCCGGGCAGCCCCGAGCGTGGAAGTCAAGAGGTAGTTCCCCGCCGCCTTCCTAGGGGAGGATGCGCGCGGTCGGTTTGGGCGCCCACCTTCATCAAGGCGACCCTCCCCCCCCACGCCAAGATGCGGCTATTGCGAGAGAATGTCAAGGGCTCAGAGCGCTGGGGGGAAGCCCGGCTGCGGCCTCACTCGCAGAGGGAGTGTGAGAGTGCGTGCGCAGGCGCGTCGGGCGCAGGCTCTACATCGGTGCGGTGTTCGAGTGGGTTTGTTGTAGGCCCCTTGCGTAGGCGGCAGTGGTACCATTGATTTTGGGAATAGGGGAGAATACATACTTCGGACAGCGCCGCGCTCGGAGGCTGAGTTGCGGACACGGAGCTCTCCTCCGGATGTGACATTGTTGGAAACCGGGGCGAGTGCGTGCGAGCTGTGGCATGTTTCCGTGCATCTGCCTAGCCCTCTGTCCGCACCGCAAGGCCCCCCGGGCAGACACGAGGGGGCCTGAGAGTGCTTGGGCGAGTGTCTGTTGGGCGCAGTACTCCGTCCGCATTCTTGTTTATCTCATACGCCTAGCTACGGAATGGCATGTAGTTTAGTTGTCCGTGCTTCCGCCGTGCCGCATGTTGCCATGAGGCCTTCATAGTTGGGTTGAATTGCGGGGGGTGAGCTGCCGCCTTAGATCGGGGAGTCCAGGTTCGAGCTCGGAGCCGTTCGACATCCTGTGAGCTTGGACATAATATCAATCATCTCCCCGCGCCTAACAAAGGGATTTGTTTTCCGTGTGTTGGTAGCTGGCCCCATGTAGAGCGACGTATTTAACTGTCCGAGTCTCGCTCGCACCACCATTCCACTGAGAGTAAGGACAAATGAGAAGAGTGTTGTGAGTTCAGCAAGGAACGAATGGCCAATCCGATTTTGGGAACCTGGTACTCTATTGTCTACTCTAAGTACACATCACGCCCATTGTTTCGTGGTGTATTCTCCCCTGTGCGGTCAAACAATGGAGTGGGCCTCGGCTTGTGTCTTTGTCGTGCAGTGTCCGGGGGAGGAAGCGGCGCCCGGCACTGTATGTGGGAGTGAGTGCCGTTATGGAGTTGGTGGTGCAGGGCCGCACGGGTCCGCGCAGGGCAATGGTTGGGGGTCCTTTCGCCTAGCGGGGTAGGCATGGCCCCTTCGCAAAGGTGGCATCTCGGGGCAGTGTGCGCGCAGCAGAGCGGGGGAGCTCTGGCAGGAAGGTTGTTGACCATATTAACGTTATTTTGTTGCCTCCCCAGAGATATTCACATACTGTCATTTCTTCCTCAGAGATTTCTACAAGGTTCAGTCACTCCGGCCCTGCCAGGACCAGCTCGCGGCCGCCGGGCAACATAGGCAACGATAAAAAGAAAGAACAGTAAGTAGGCAGTGCGGTCCATGCCCAGCGGGCAGGGAGTGTTTTAGCTCGGGACAGCACACCAAGTCCGGGCGTCCATTGCAGTCAGCTTGTCTAGCTGGTTCTAGCTATTTTGCTATGCACACCAGTTAGTTCCAAGTAACATCGTCGGAGCGACATTAAATAGCGCCATAAGCTAACCCCTTCTGCAGGACTCAGGCATAAGGAATGCGGATTCCGGAGGATAGAACCTGGCGCTTAGTAAACATAGATTGAGCACAGGGAGACTCATTGTCAGCAGGTTCACAGTAATCCCCTAGTGGGTGCTGGAGAGCCGGGATCGGGTCTCGCGTGGCTCAACACCCAGTGAACTTGGGCAAGTCAGCGTGTTGTAGCCTGCCACCCCTAGATGCCACATGCCCAGAGCTTGGGTCCAACATAGTTTTGCGTTGTGCTCGCGGAAGTTGAAATGAGTCATGCTTTCTGTTGTGGAGACAGGAGATGCTTCACTGACGATCTGAGCTGGGAAAGTGAGTGCCGGCGAGTCGGGTTCGCAAGCGCATTGTTTTGGCGGTTACCCTTGTTGTGATAACACGGTTGTTTTCGGGGAATCGGGGCCTGTGAAGGTTTGGTGTCTTCGCTACAGAGGGGATGAGTGCGGGCACGGTGCTCTGGTTGTGTGCCTTGTTTTGCCAGTTTTGGGCTTTGGAGCACCAGGGTTGTTGACTCCTGCATCGTGGGGCACTCGGTTCACGGGTACCGAGCTGCGTTGTGCCGGTGAGAATTGCCAGGTCAAGGGTAGATGCAACTTCCTCGATGACCTTCCAGTTCACTTGAAAAGGGCAGTTCGCTGAAAAGCACCATGGTTCAATAAAATAGCTAGCCCAGTGTGGGGCGGATGCCAACATGAGTCAATTTGTCTCCAACACAGGGATTGTGCACCGCCATTCCGTTTTCAAAAGGCTGCTGCATTCTGGTTTCAGCACCTGGCATGCGCGCAGGTGACTTGTCTGGCTGTTGCGGAAGTACGGAGGGCGCGGAAGGACACCGGTGGTCTCTACAATTTCCCAGATAAACTGCTTCTAGTGGTTTCATTTGGCTACGGCTGGGTTTTACACACATTTTACCTGCTTCACAGGGGCGGTACGGTTGATTTCAGTTGATTCGTGGTGTTGCTTAGTGGTAATGGTCTCATTTGCGGTTCAACTTGCTTTCAATTGAATTGAGACATTTAATTCAATGTTCAACACATAAAGGTGACAGACCCACCATTTCAGAATGGAAGCATTCTCAACATGCTATGCAACGAAGCCAAAATTGTGGCTTAATTTACCTTATACAACTAACAAGCATTGTCTAAGCCAATGGTATTGACGTGTTGTAGGTGTAGTGTGGTTTGTAGTATATATCCGGAGGCAATGACAGAAGCCGGGAAATACCAGCCGGCGGCACACTAAGCTTACACAAAATGCCAGCGTACGGGTCAGCCACACCCATATGCATAGACCACGCATCCAGGAGGTTGCCTCGGGTGCACAGTGCTGCATGAGGACCGAAACTGAGGTAATCGCAGGCCTTGTGTGAGACAACCATTGCCCATGTAGAGTGCTCACCACCTGCTGGGCGTGCCTATCATAGACAGTTCTGATGGCTTAGGGGGTGAGGAATGCTTGGTCCACTCGCATTGGCAGGCGATTTCTGCGAGCCTTGGCTTGCATGGTACCCTGCAGTGGTTTTACTGACTAGGGTGATGCAGTGGATAGTGTTGCAAGCATGCGCTGAGAGATGGGTCCTTCGATACCATTATTATATTAAACTCGGTTAGTATGCAGGCCAAGGAATGGCGGCATGGCCCCCCCGGGTGCTGGGGATGGTTTGTTGATGGGCAAGCTTTTCAGATGTTTGTCACAAGCTTGCACATGCTGTGTTTCCGCAGAGTCTGGGGCATGTTAGCATCCCCACCTTGTCTCTGCGGGTTTGATGGGTCTCTCGGGTCATTATGACCAAGTTGAGCCATTATCGATTGGTATAGCTGGACATAAGGAATGCCAGGCAAGAACCCCGGGGATTATAGGGCAAGTGTTCCCTGTTCTGAGCCGAGTATATGCAGGCGTGAGTAACAGTAGCCGCCAGTTCAATCTTGCATCATTCCCCTTCAAGAGAGTAGGCATGTCTTTAAGCGTGAAGTAGGCCCCATACAGGACTTCAAGGGGACATTCACCTAGACTAACCTTAACTGTGCAAACTAGTATGATCTGGGTGGGATTGAGCGCTGCAAGTGTGGGCAGTCTTTGCTGGGTTGGGAGCTAAAGCCCAAAGGCCGGGCTTCGGCATTGGCCTCAGGTGCCTTTCGAAGGCGAGGGTTCAATCCCCCGCCAGAGGTGACATGGTCATCTTTACTACACACTCCAGTGGGTTGCCTTTTTAAATTGTGTGCTATGACCCAATTAATGCTCCCATCCTTGCAACACCCTCTCAGTTGGGGTCCATGTACCGGCTCTACAACGAGCAGAGGGAGCGGCAGGTTTCCTTTCTGTGCGGTGAGGTGGCATGGGGCCTCACGTACCAAAAGTTTTCTCTATGGGTCGGGCAGACACAGAATCCCCCTGTCCCAGTCATCCATATTTTATAGTACAGGGAGGCAGATTTTGGGGCAGGTTAGCATACCTCCAAGGTGTCTCTGAGGGTTTGGGGTGTCTTTCTGGTCGTTGACCGAGTAGAGCCATTCCCACTGGTTCTCTGCCTGGGTCTTGTGTCCTTCAGCGGCCCCACCTCAGAGACTTTTAGAAGTATGTCCTTGGTAATTGGGTGATAATTAGGTTTCCATGACCAAAGCGGACTGTTGTATCTTGTCAGGGGGAAGAGATACAGGTTAAGTACCTTTTGCTTACCTCGAAGCACATTTGGTGGGCCAAGATTAACCCTGACCTATGGTTTCACTTTGCTCTAGTTACCTCCTCGAACAAGGAGTTCTGCAGGGAGGCTATAATAAGGCACAAGGCCATCCAATCGCTAGTAATTTAAACAGACAAACAAATCTTGGCAGGTACTTACTGGCGGATGCACATAGGACTAACATTGACTGAAACCGGATTGACACATTATTAACTTGTTAGCAATAAAACGGTCTGTGTAAGTGTAATTTTCATTCAACAGGAAATGTGCTACACAGTGAGTGCTGCCAAATTGTTTGTAAGGCTCCATGTCTACATGTGTCTACTTTGTCATCAGTCTGTACCCTCATACTGGGGATCAGCCAAGTAAGGGGGCACATTAGGGCTTGGTCACCCCGAAAGGATATGCACAAACTTGCCCACGGTGCGTTAGGGTTTGTATCACACAGAACTGGGGGTTTCTCATTGGGCACACTGCCTGTGCCTTGGGTCTTTGGCCGGTTTGTTTTATCCTTCATAGGGAAGAGATATGTGGGGTACCTAATTGCTCACAGCATGGCTCATTAAGGTGGGTGCAAACCGGGTTGTTACACATTAAATGTCGTACCTGCACACCGTGCTAGCAGTTAAGCAAGCTGGAAGTCTCCACAGAGGGAGCTGAACAGGCGTAATTTCTGTAAGAAAGAAGGGATTCATGGCAAGTACATGAGGACACACCTGCTTATTGTCACTCATTCCTAGTTCATCAGATAGTTAGCCTGCCAGGTGTCTCTCAGGGACATACAGGGGCATTAAGGGAGCTGCATGAGGTAGCGAGGTAACTCGCAGTGAGGCAGTGTGGTCCCAGCAGACCCGCCAAGGGGGCTGCGGCAAAACTTGGAACTGGGAAGGTTAGAGTCTACCAGTATCATTGTTAAATATATGCACAACTTCGCGGTCAGGCAGGGTATGCATGTCCCACCCTGAATTTCAAGGTGACCAGAATGCAAGCTGAATGCGTTTTGATTTAGTGGGTGGCAATCATTCCAGGGATAACAAAGGGAACTAGGTCTATAGCTGGATTGAGCTCCAAGGGTCATGTGAGCGAACTTTAGTAAAGCAAGCCTGGTAGGCGGAGGAAGTCGTCACGCCAACAGGGTGCTGTGACTGCATTAGGGTGCGCGATACGAGCATTCCTGGTCGCTCATGGTTTAGCAATCAAAAAGGTCCTTGCAAATGTCTGGTCAACTTCAATGAAGGATGTGCACTCTGCTGCTCCGAGGGCAGTTTATGGGTGGCTTCAGTTAAACACAAAATTCTCCGCCTTGATAGCCATGGTAGAGAGGCGGGTTGTGGAAGCGGTCAATTAACAAGGGTGCTGCCGTCCCTTGGAGTGGGGAGACAGGTGTTAAGGCACTTGGAGTGCTAGAAGGATTGCAACTACAGATTGCAGGAGGTGGGAGCCTACAGTAGCTTGAAGGGTAATATAGCTATGGTAAGAGTAGAGCCCCCTCCTGGGAGGCCATCACATTCCTATAGGTCATGTGAGGCAGTTGAACTTCCCGGAGAAGGATGAGCAGCGCCATGCGAAAGTTCACAGACCAAAGGGAGCTGTATTAAGTAATGAGGTTACTTGCAGGGAAGCAGAGGGGGTCCCAGCGGGCCCACAAAAGGTGGGCTGCAGCATAAGATGAAACTGAGAATCTTGGATTCCGACACTATCATTGGATTAATAATTCACAAGACTCTCTGGCTATGCGGGGTAAAATGTTCCAACATGAATTACAAGGTGACCTGCATGTAAGCCGAACCTGGGTTGATTCTGTAGAAGGCAATCAGTTCCGGGGAAACTATGTGAACTAGGTCTATTGCTGGTTTAAGCACCAAAGGTCACAGCTGGTTAACAGGTACTGTGCATATGTGATCGGACGGCAGTTAAGCAAACCTGGTGGGCTGCGTAAGTTGTCACTCCACCAAAGGGTGCGGTGACTGCATTAGTGGGCACAATACATACATCACTCAAACCAGATCTGACATCATTAATGTGTTCGCCATGGTTTAGCAACCAAAAAGGTCCGTGCAGTTGTCTGGTCAAATTCGGCAAAGTAAGTGCGTTCTGGAACCGAGGGCAGGTTACAGGTTACTTCAGTTAAGCAAATATCCCCCTACCGGATAGCTATATAAGCTAGGCTGGTTGTGGAAATTGTCAGCTAACAAGTGTGCTGCTGTCCCAATAGTTAGAGAAACAGGGTGTTAAGCGCAGAAGGCTACAATGGATTAAGAACATTTGGCATGTCCTGTATTCAAGAAAATTAAAATGGAAGAAGCAGGTAATTTTCCCACTGCTGGTGCAGGACAAGGTTGTCAGTGTGAACCCCTATGTTGGGAATAACCAAGCTCGGGGGTAAACAAGGGCTTGCAACCCTGAAATTAGGCACTATTTTGCAGATAGTACACACTGGATTATATCAGTCAGTAACCATAAAACCAGGAAAGTCTGGGGGTTTCACCACAGAGGGAACTGAACAGGCGAAATTCCCGTAAGGAAGAAGGGATACATGGCAAGTACATGAGGACACACTTGCTCAGTGTCACATATTCCTAGTTATGAACATTCCTGTTCGCCATGGTCAACCTCAACAAACTAGGTGCACTCTGCTTCAAGGGCAGGTTACAGATTGCTTCAGTTAAGCAGAAAACTCCTCGCCCTGATAGCTATAGTAGATAAGGGTTGTGGAAACGGTCATCTACCAAGTGGACTGCTGTCCCAAAAATGGGGGAAACCAGGTTAAGGCAACTACAGGGCAGGAGGTTGGAGCCTACATCAGCTTGAAGGGTAATATAGCTGTGGTTAAGAGTAGAGCGCCCTCCTGGGAGGCCATCACATTCCTACAGGTCTCGTGAGGCAGTTGAACATTCCTGGAGAAGGATAAACAGCTCCATGCGCAAGTTTGCAGAGCCATGGGGCTTTGGCTTCATCAGGCATGGGCTAATCCAGGCGAACACCAAAGGTTATTTTGACATAGATGGTGTGCACTTGTCACAGGTGGACATGGATCTGTCCCTACTGGACATGAAGGAGGCCCTGGAAATAGCGGGTTGCAGGTGAGGAAAGTAGCAGTGTTGGTGGGGGGCTCTGTAGGCGACGGGGGCCTTCAGAGCTGTGGCGGAGTTACAGGGCGATCTGGAGACAGAAGGGTATAGAAGGGTACCTCTGCAGGAGCACAATAGGGGTGCCAGTGCCAAATCCCAGGAGTCCTCATGGGAGGTCCCTGGAAGAAATTTGTCGGCGCCCCGCTAGTCCTTAGGGTGGTTGTGGGCCTGAACAACCAGGGGCTTGCCTTGCAACGCTCCGCCCTGAAAGGGGCGTGAGTACGATGGTCCAATGGGTCACGTGATCCTAGGGAATGGGATCACTCCATAATTCGTAGCACTGATTGGGTTTGCCACATTGCATTTTGGCTCATCAGGAGGGCAGGGCAGCATAGGTGAGTCACAGCTGCCTGCCCTTGGATCGCCCGTAAGATAACCCACCATATTGCATACTTTGTATGGAATAAACCTGCAGCAATATTTTCCCAAACAAAAGTTGTGTTGTGTATTTATTTATTCCATCATGCATGCTTTGGTTTGGGTGGGGAGTGTTGCTTATATAGGCACTATGCGGCTGCCTGCGGCCCACGCAGTGGGCCACCCTAAAAGGGCGGCCCCCTTAGTGCCAATTAGGCACAACGATCACCCCCTCTAGTCGGGGGACTCGGGGAGGAGTCCCTCAGCACAGCGCGCAGGACGCGTCACGTCCAGCGCACAGAGGGTTGGGGGAAGGTACTTATACCTCCCCCTGCCTTTCTGGCGCCCTCTTTGCACCGGACACGCCGTCTCCCGCCCTACCGCTTACCCGGCGTATGCTGGAGAGGTTTGTAGGTGGAACTTTGCAATGTTTTCTTTTGTGTTGCAGGCGGAGTTACAGGGCGATCTTAAGGCAGAAGGGTACAGAAGGGTACCTCTGCAGGAGCACAATAGGGGTGCCAGTGCCAAATCCCAGGAGTCCTCATGGGAGGTCCCTGGAAGAAATTCGTCGGCGCCCCGCTAGTCCTTACGGCGGTTGTGGGCCTGAACAACCGGGGGCTTGCCTTGCAACGCTCTGCCCTGAAATGGGCGTGAGTAAGATGGTCCAATGGGTCACGTGATCCTAGGGAATGGGATCACTCCATAATTCGTAGCCCTGATTGGGTTCGCCACAGTGCATTTTGGCTCATCAGGCGGGCAGGGCAGCATAGGTGAGTCACCGCTGCCTGCCCTTGGATCGCCCGTAAGATAACCCACCATATTGCATACTTTGTATGGAATAAACCTGCAGCAATATTTTCCCAAACAAAAGTTCTGTTGTGTATTTATTTATTCCGTCATGCATGCTTTGGTTTGGGTGGGGAGTGTTGCCTATATAGGCACTATGAAGTAATGGCACTCTCCGAGGAGTAAAGAAGAGACATTAATTATTGCAGCAGTCCCCAGCAGTGGAGAAATGGTAATGAACAAACGGCATAAAACAAACTGTCAAAAACAACATTCCTTCACATTATGATGGCCCAGGCTGGCACGAGACAGTTCGTGCCCGCGCGTGCCCTAAATAACATCAACAAAATACTATAGGCCATGCTCCATTGAGGGCACTGATTTCATTGGGGGATTTGACTTCTGCACTGACATTCTCCTTGACACTCCATAGCTCAGGAAACTGATCAGTGTATCTGAAAAATGAAAGTGTCTTCCCAGATGGGTGAGCATGGCTCTTGGGAACTGGCGAAGGAAGAGTGACCCTGCTTTTTGGCACATGCTGCTTTCCCTTTTCACTGTGGACCTGAAGTAGGTAGGTGTAATTAACACAGAACCTGTACAGGGGTGGGCACTGACAAGCTGTGCTCTGAGTCATGGCCTGTTGTGGGGTCAAGCTCTCCAGTGAGGTCCTTTAAGAAGTCTGTGATTAATCTGGATATTTTATTATTAGCCCACTGAGACAGCATGAGTCTCTTTCTGAACATCTTGTCTCTCCCCCCACCTTCCTCCCCTTCCCCAACTCATCACTTCCTTTCTTCTCCACCTCCTCCACTTCCTTCCTAATTCCTCCTCTACCTTATTCTCCACCTCCATCTCTTTGTTCTTCTCTTCTTCATCCTTCTCCTCCTCCCATACCTCATCCTGCTCCTCCTTCTGCTCCTCGTCCTGCTCCTCATCTTGCTTCTCCTCCTACTCCTCCTGCTCCTTGTCCTCCTGCTCCTCCTCCTCCTGCTCCTCCTCCTCCTCCTCCTGCTCCTCCTGCTCCTCCTGCTCCTCCTGATCTTCCTCCTTGTCCTCCTGCTCTTCCTCTTCCTCCTCGTACTGCTCCTCCTCCTGCTCCTTGTCCTCCTCCTCCTCCTCCTGCTCCTCCTTCTCCTCCTCGTCCTTCTCCTCCTCGTACTCCTCCTCCTCGTCCTGCTTCTCCTCCTGCTCGTCCTCCTGCTCCTCCTCGTCCTCCTCCTTGTCCTGCTTCTCCTCCTGCTCGTCCTCCTCCTCGTCCTGTTCCTCGCCCTGCTCCTCCTCCTTGTCCTCCTCCTCCTCCTTGTCCTGCTCCTCCTGGTGCTCCTTGTCCTCCTCTTCCTCCATGTAGAGATGAGACGTAGTACTTCATATGAGTTTAAGTACTTTATTTACTCAATACAGGCCGCAGGAGAGTAATGTAACAGGCTGCTCCCTTCAACCCCTCCTCCTCTGACTATCCTCGCACTTCCCACATTCCAAACAACATCACAGTGCATTCCCTATGACATAGTAACATACTATGAATACCTGTAGGGGACAATTCCTGACACTTCATCACAGCACACCTGCGTATTGTCCTGCTCCACCTCCTCATCCTCCTCCTCCTCATACTGCTCCTCCTCCTGCTCCTTGTCCTCCTCCTCCTCCTTCTCCTTGTCCTCCTCCTGCTGGTCATCCTCCTCTTCCTGCTCCTACTCCTCCTGCTCCTCCTCCTCCTGCTCCTCTTCCTCCTCCTGCTGCTCGTCCTCCTCCTTCTCTTGCCCCTCCTTCTCCTGCTCCTTGTTCTCCTCCTCCTCCTGCTCTTCCTCCTCCTGCTCCTTGTCCTCCTCCTCCTCCGGCTCCTCCTGCTCTTTGTCCTCCTCCTGCTGCTCTTCCTCCTCATCCTCCTGCTCCTCCTCCTCCTGCTCCTCCTCCTCCTGCTCCTCCTCCTCCTCCTCCTCCTGCTCGTCCTCCACCTCCTCCTGCTCCTCCTTCTCCTGCTCCTCCTTCTCCTGCTCTTCGTGCTCCTCCTTCTCCTGCTCCTTGTTCTCCTCCTCCTCCTCCTCCTTCTCCTGCTCCCTATTCTCGCTCCTTGTTCTCCTCCTCCTCCTGCTCCTCCTTCTCCTGCTCCTCCTTCTCCTGCTCCTTGTTCTCCTCCTCCTGCTCCTCCTTCTCCTGCTCTTTGTTCTCCTCCTGCTCCTCGTCCTCCTCCTCCTGCTCCACCTCCTTCTCCTCCTCGTCCTCCACCTCACCCTGCTCCTTGTCCTGCTCTTCGTCCTCCACCTTCTCCTGCTGCTCCTCATCCTCCTCCTCTTCCTGCTCCCTGACCTGCTCCTCCTCCTTCTCAATCTGTTCCTCCTCTCCCTACTCCTTCTTCTTCTCCTCTGTCTCTGCCCATTCTGTTCTGTGCAACTTGTCAGTTTCCTTTTATGTTCTGCTTCACTTGCACTGAGTCAGTATGAGGCCTGGACACCTTTGTCACATATTTCAAATGTTCACAAAAAATTCCCAAAAATGCAACAAACCAGTGTATGTGGAAAAGGCCACTTTAATGAGGCACATGTGCATCACAATAGCAGCACAATAACCTGGCCATCAGATTACAGATTATCATTGTGTCTCACTAACATGTTTGAACCTGAACAATACACCCCCCTTCCCTAAGGGCCACTCTCTAACATTTCAAACAACACATTCAACTCCTCTACAAGTCTCTACAACCTTTCTTCCAAATTCTCCCAGTCCAAAACTCAATTTTTTACAAACCTGAACTCATAACAAGCTCCCAGCTCCTCACACCCTACCCCCACTCCCAAGCTGATCCATCCACTGACCTTGTCAGTGAACTCCTTCCCTTTCCGCACAGCTCCGCCTAGTACGAGGCCCTCCTCCACCCGCAGGCACCCACCTGCGCCTCATCCCTGTCGGTCCAGTGGGGAGCTTTTCTGCTCTGCCCTCTGTCTCTCTGCCTTTTGCCTTTCTGATCTCTTTTTCCTTCCTTTCTTTTTTCTGTGCTTTTTTCAATTTTTCACTCTTTCTGATCTCTTTCTTCTCTCGTGCCATGTTTTGCACCTTTTTCCCTCTGTGTCCCAGCCGCTGCTCGTCCCCCGCGGCCCTACCCCACTCCAGCGCCCCTTCCTGCTTCCCACTTTCCTGCCTCCAGCTGTCCAGTGCTCCCCCTCACACTGCTTATCGCAGCAGCTGTGCGGTGAAAGGAGATATCTCATTGACCTTGTCAGTGAACTGCTTCCCTTCGAGTAAAGCTCCACCTGGTAGCTGCTGCCCATGACCCTTGCTGGTCTGAGTTCGAGGCCCTCCTCCACCCGCAGGCACCCACCTGCGCCTCATCCCTGGTGGTACAGTCGGGAGCGTCTCTGTTCTGCAGCTGTTCTGCCCTCTGTCTCTCTGCCTTCTGCCTTTCTGATCTCTTTTTTCTTCCTTTCGTTTTTCTGTGCTTTTTTTACTTTTTCACTCTTTCTTCTCTCTTGCAGCTTTTTGTGCCTTTATCCCTCTGTGTCCCAGCCACTGCTTGACCCCCTTGGCCCCAGCCCCCCTCCAGCACTGCTTCCTGCTTTCCCACCTCCCAGCTGTCCAGCCCTCGCCCTCACACTACTTATGGCAGCTGTGCAGAAGGCGCGCCAAAGGCAAGCCAGTCTGCGCCATGACCGTGCCCAGTGCCACGGACCCTGGTTCTTGGATCACCCGCTGCTACGACAGCAGCACCCTCCATACCCTCAACAACGGACTCCAGACGGCCTGCCACCAGACATCGCCGAAGGACACCCATGGCCCTTTTTGCTGCCGGAACTGCACCTTCGCCTGCCACCGCACACCAGCCCCACCCACCACATGACCGAAAAACACCGGACCCGCCAGCCTCAGCTGCATCCTTCGCAACACACATTCCCTCCACAAACATGCCGTGGAGTTCTGTGACCTGCTCGACTCTGTCGACCCCGACATCGCCTTCCTCACCTAAACCTAAATAAACCCCACCTCCACCCCGGACATCGCCACCACCATCCCAGACGGCTACAAGATCATTCACAAGGACCGCATCAACAAAATGGGGTAGGCATAGCCATCGTACACAAAAGCACCCTCCACCTCACCACCCACGCAGATGACCACTCAACCAACATGGAGCACCTCCTCTTCTAGGTCTAGACCAACCCGAACACTACCCTCCGCGGCACCCTCATCTACATACTCCCTGGACCCCGCTCACCCTTCAGCGATTCCATCATTGACTTCATTGCACCCCATGTTCTCGCCTCCACAGACAACATCCTCCTCAGCGACCTGAACTTTCACCTGACAACTTCAACAACAAAAAAAACCTCATCCCTGCTGGAGAACCATGCCACAGTCAGACAAACAACGGGTCACCTCCCCAACCCACTCAGCAGGACACACACTTGACCCCATCTTCTCTGCCAGCGACAACATCACCTTCAGCCACACCACCAAGCTTCTGTGGACCGACCGCCGCTGTGTCAACTTCTCCTTCACCAAACCCACCGTACGCCATCATGCCCACCGCTACCCTCGCAGAAGTTGGAATAAGGTCACCGAAGTACAGCTCACCACCTCCCTCAGCAAAACCTCTCCACCGACATCCATGGATGCTAATACCTCAGCACACAACATCCACCAATCGATCTCTGACTATGCCGACACACTGGATACCCTGAAGAAAGCCCCAGGCAAGTGACACTCCAAGAAAGCCAGCTAGTTCGCACCTGTAGTCGGCTCGAGAAGAGATGGAGGAGCAGCAAAACCCCAGAAGACCACTCAGACTTCAAGACCTCTGTCGCCGCACACCACCACCTCATCAGAACAACAAAGAAAGCAGCCCCTACAAGGATCAACGCTAACGCACTCAATAGTAAAGAACTTTTCGGCGTGGTCAAAGAATTCGCCAGACCCAGCACAGAGACAGCAGACATCCCACCCTCTCAAGACCTCTGCAACAACCTCGGCACCTACTTCCACTGCAAGATTAAGGAGATTTAGGACAGCTTGGACAGCATTGATACCCACGACCCTCCCACCACACCTGCAGCCACCACACCCTACGACACTAGACCCCAACAGACCCTACTCAGCAAGACTCCCCTCACCGCTGACGACACCCTCAAGATCATGAAGAGCATCTACTTTGGAGCACCCTCAGACCCCTGCCCGCATCACATCTTCAACAGAGCCGGCACCACCATTTGCCCCCGAACTCTGCTGCACCATCAACTGTTCCATCAACTCTGCCATCTTCCCGGAAGACTGGAAACACGCAGAGATTAACCCCTTGCTGACGAAACCCTCTGCCAACCCAACGGACCTCAAGAACTTCAAACCCATCTCTCTTCTCCCCTTCCCAGCCAAGGTCATTGACAAGGCCATCAATGCCCAACTTTCCGAGTTCATCGAAACAAACCACATCTTGGACCTCTCCCAATCCAGCTTCCGAAACAACCACAGCACAGAGACAGCCCTCCTCACCGCCCCAGATGACGTCCGCACCCTCCTCGACCAAGGCAAAACTGCAGCCCTCATCCTCCTGGACCTCTTGGCTGCCTTCAATACTGTCTCTCACTTCACTTGCAGTGAGTGGGTACACAGCGCCCCCTGTCTGTGAGCGAGCCTTCCCCAGTGGGGGACGCTGGTCCATTCCCAACAGTGGGAAAGTGAGTCTTGGCCGGGAGCGGTGTTTGGCTGAAATTCAAGTAATTCTTATGGGAGACCATGCAGCAGAGTGTCATTAAAGAAAATGAAAGGAAGCCAGATGCTGAAACATAAAGAGATCAGGAAATATCTCACCACATAAAGCATCATCATTGACGGGAAGTGTCTGCTGGACAAGGCCGTGGAGAGACATTAAAAATACGAGCCCATTAGAGCCGGGCATTGCTCTGAGTGAAGGTAGGGCAGGGAGTCCCATAAGGGAAGAAATGCAAACAAGCGCCGAGAGGCGCAGGGCGCCTTGCCGAGCTACAGTCAGGCGCCTAATGAAATCACAGTTACTTTCAGATGTGTGAACACAGCTCATTTTAATCAAGTCCTCTTGGTAGCCCAGATGAAATTCATTAAGGAAACATTTGATATCAATTACCCGCAGCTGCTGGTTGTAATTTCCCTTTCTAACATCCTCTCAGTACAGTCACTCTGGCACCAGGCTCTGAACGTGACCCTCCTAGAGCCCAGAGCCTGTAGCATCCCCTGGGTCTGCCTCAGAGAGGAGAAGGCTCATTCAGAGGGAGCAGCGGGGGCTTGGAGACCCCACCACAGGCACCTTCTGGTTGCAGCCAAGGCACTAACAGCAAAAATCTCACCACGAGCTCGCTGCAAAGCACAACATTGGAAGAAAATGCATTTTACACCTGGTATTAAGCGTAGCGCCTATTACTAGCGCCAAACAAATGAGGCTGCCCGTGGCTCACACAGTGGACCACCTCAAAAGGGTGGCCACCTTAGTGCCACATTAGGCACACCGCCACCCCTCTAGTTGAGGGGACCCTGGGGAGGAGTCCCCAAGCCCGGCTCGCCGGCCACCCCACTTTCAGTGCACAGAGGGTTGGCTCTTGTCACGCCGCCTGCTCACGTCCCACCGTCTTCGGTCCATCATCGGGAGGTCGTGCTTGTCGACTCGTCGTAAGCGAGGTGAGTGGTTGTTCCCCCCCAGGGTCTCTCCACTATGGGCTATCGCCTGTGGGGGTGACCTCTCGTCATCCCCAAATTCTCCCCCCCTCCGGTGCCAGAGCCTGCGGGATGGTGCCGTGGCAAGGGAAGGGTGGGAAGGGGGTGGTTGAGACACTCGCCTCTCGCTTTCCCCGCACCCTGACCCCTGACCTCAGTTAGACTGCTCAAGGAGTTACCGCACCGCTGCTGTGGTGATCCAGAGGCCACTAAGAGTAGCACCTCACATACAGAACAAGCATTGGAAATGCAATAGGTCTCGCCTTTGTTTGAGTTAGAGCTATTGGAATTGTAAATGGCAATGTCTTTTACCCATGTTATGGAGTGTATGTTTGTGGTGTGCAGTGGAATTATGTGGCTTGAATTGATTAGTTCGTAGTGGAATTGTGTGGCATGGAGTGGATTTGTGGAGTGGAATTGTGTGGTACGGTGTGGTGTGGAATTATGTGGATAGTAATTATGTGGTATTGAGTGTATTGAATTATGTGCAGTTGGATTGTATGCTATGGAGTGTAATTTTGTGTTGTGGAGTGGTATTTTTACAGAGACCATGGTAGTACTGGTTATTGAACTGTACATTAACACCAATGTCCACATGTGGATGAATGGCAAAAGTAGAAATCAGCTATAACCACAAACGTGCAAATAGTCTGCTTACTAATTAATGTGCATCCTTGCAATTTATTGCATGCTATATTGCTCATGATACAGAACCCTCGTCTCACAGCCTCCAACTCCGAACATCTGTTAGAGAAACATCCAATATCAACTGGATTGTCATGCAAGCTAATGGCCTTGCTGATTAAATTATACTGTATGTTTCACTCTGGACTTTATATGAATTCACAGCTGAACCTCCTTCTGAGCGTGTAATCAGTTGATTTATTTCCTGCAGCGTGGCATTTTGTTCTTTATGTAGGGGAGTCTGGGTTTTTGAAATAATGGGTGTAGTGGTGCGATTACGAACAATCATACTGGTAATTTACAAAATGTATGGGGCAGGGGTGTTGTTGAGGAAAGACAGGGGGAAATTAACTGAACTGGAAGCAGTGATGTGTGCCAGGGAGTGACTGTAAAGCCTCAAATACATATACAGCCATACTTGCATTTTTTCAATACCATCACACAGTACATGGACGCGTGGTAACACATAATTAGGGGGTCTGTGATTTTAGACAGTATAGCAACATGGGAACGTTTGTTTTGCCGGAATGTGGGGTATGAGGCTGGGGAGGGAAGGAGCCACGAGAAGCAAACACTGCTCAGGTTAACGTGTGTCCTTAGCAGGCTGGCTGTATTAAAACAAGAACCACGCTTGGAGAGGATAAACAAACCAGCAGCTGCATGTTTCACTAGAAAACCTATTTCTGGGAACTGAGAGGAAATGCAAAGAAAGTGGATGGTACGAAACGAGGTGAGAGAAGCTTTCTTTAAAATAATCTTACAAAGAGATTATTAAATTAAATGAACACTTTGCAAACATACAGGACAATGTGCACCGCCAGCTTCTTTAGTGCTACTCATCAGCCGTGCTTTCAACAGAGAGTCCAAGCGTTAGCCCGGACTACAAACAGGCTTATCTATGTAGGAAGAGAGCTGAGAGCGCCACTGTTTCTTTCTGTCGCTTTAGGATTGACCACTTGCGCAGAGGACAAACTGCAGTGTCTGAAGTAGCTGCAGAGCTAGCTTGGTGGGTTAATGCGGGTGCGTCCTGCGTGCCTTCTGAACATCACGGGTGCAATTCCCAAGTGCTTACATTGCTTTTGCCTGAACCCACGGTCGCTAAAACAAGTTATGTAGAATTGGGTCATAGTAAAGGTTTACATTTGTAGCGCTACGAATCTACGATGTTCTGGTTGTAAGCGCTATGAAAGAAACTAAACTTTGTAGCGCTATGAAGTTAGGAGGTTGCAAGCGCTATGTAACAAACTCATCACTATGTTCCTGTGTAGCTGAGTTTGTGCTATATATGTTACGTGCATGCGTTATTATCTGAAAAGTACTGTGGCACAAAAGGCAAATTTAACTATAACAAGCACATAAACGTGAACACAGAGTGTCTCCAGAAAAGACATCACAGCGCAACGGAGCCAGAGTTGAAGGAAGCCGGCGTGTTTAACAAGTGGCGGCAAAAGTGAAAGCGTTTCACTTGCGGGAGCGAGTGGCGCCAGGAGCGATAATTGATACCATATGGCGCCAGCTGCTCGCTCCCGCAAGTGAATCGCCAAACGTGCAAGCGTTGCCATTGAAGGAATGGAACGCGTGCACGTTTTTGGCTGAAAAGCCGAATCGATTGCAAAAGGTCTTTTTGCCTATGCAGCGCATGCGCGCTGCGTAGGCGAGACCTAAAAACAGTAAAGGTATTTCTGTAGGGGTTCAGTGAGGCACTGCGCACTCTGGCAGCCACCCTGTGCGGGACATAGCAGAGCATTTGAGCAGCGGCGCTGTGTGCAGGCAGGAGCTGGCATGAGGTGGGATCTACAGTGTGGTGAGGGCGCACGGTGAGCCCATCCTAGTAGTGGCGTCACGCGTAAGGGGAACATTAAGGTTGCGCGTTCGCTAGGCCTGCAAGCAGCCCTAGTCCAGATTATCCACCTCAGTATAATTGATCATGTCCTGGCAGGTCGCGGACCGCATGCTCGTACCCCCCGGTTCTCGCCGGGCCGTCTTACGTGCGAGGCTATCCAAGCGGCAGTCACCGGGCCCCCCAGTGAGTCGGCGAGGTTGCCAGGCCTAGGCAGTGGGGGTATCTGTGCTCCGGGGTGTGTCTTCAGCATCGGAGGCCCGGACCTGCCACCCCACGCTGCGTAACATACAAGTACTCTCCTGATTCCCCTTACTCATTAAGTTCTATGCTCAAGACATGTGCCATTTATGCATGCATCTATTAGACTGAATTATCTGGGTCCCTTGGGATATCAGTCATAACGGGTCTTTTGTAGTTGTACTTGCTTCGTTCGGCACTGGCTGGGGTTTGCCTCCCCTGCATGTCCTCGCCTTTAGCTGGGGCCAGGCCCCAGTGATGTGCATGTGCACTGCCTCCAGCCCCGGTCACCCTTGCAGCTGAGTGGAGGCCATTGGCGCCTAGCATGGGTGTGCCTGTCCAGGTTGGGAGTGTATGCAAGGGGGATTGATGTCGGGCAGCTGTGCTTGCCAGGTGTGGTTCTGTGTTTGTTTAGTCACAATGGCATTTCTGTGGATTTGCATTGTGGAGAGGTGCTTTGTGCCTCGTGGCATCGGCCTTTTGGGTGGGTGCATTTGGGGGCGGGTGTAGGGTTGATGAGCGGCTGCTTGGATAATGGCGGTGGGTGCTTGGAGAGTTCATGTTGCACCTTTCCCCAGAGGCAATAGGGGGAATAGTGCGATTCACCCAGTCCCTCACAGGGTTGCGTTTTACACACTTGTTGATGCTTGTGTGCTCCTGCTGTTTATGTGCTACTCAATCAAGCATGGAGCCCATCACAGTCTGTCAGCAACCACGGTGCCAAGCGGCTTTCAGACTGCCTGATGACACTGCTCCACTGTTGCTGGCACCTAACAGTACTAAACGTATATTGCCGTAATGATAATGGTAGGCCAGGATTGGGGGACCAAGCAACAGGACCATGGGAATGGCCCCCCGATGTGCTACAGAGCCCTGGTGCAGTGGCGGCTGGTGGAATTTTAAACTGGTGAGGCGTATGCAGAGCGAATCAACGTATGCGAGCGAGCGCAGCGAGCGAGCCCGACGGCAATAAGGGGGGTTTGGGGGGGTTCTCCTCCCGTGAAGAATTTTTTTTTAAATTGGCATCTTTTTGGTGCGATTTTCAGCACTACATCTGTGATAAATGGACTAAAAATTCAGTAGTTCTAGGCATTCATAAAAGAAAACTCAAACATTATTTCAGAGAATTTCTGGGTTGCCAAGCAAGTCTGACTTCTGAAGAGGGTTAGGTTACTAAGCAAGACTGCTTTGGCTCTACCCTTTCCAATAGAAAACACTAGTTAGTGATGTGAACAAGTTCAATGGACAAACCTGGGGTCTAGGGAGAGTCCCTCTCCTGAGAAAGAAATTTAAAAGATTGGCAAATGGTGCATTTTAAAGCAAATGAATGCAGCGATAAAGCAAGGCTTATTAAGCAATGGGAACGTATAGTCTTGAAATATTAAACACATTAAAAACTGCCCCGTATCTTCTTGCATTAATTTGTTCAACAGTTACTGTAATATGTAAATTGTTCTGCATGACAACTTTAGCCCTTTAAAATGTATGCTTAGCTTGCCCAGTGTCTTGCACTGCATGCAGCATTAACTTTGGAAAAATATGCTCTAACCAGACTTCGGGAAGCACCCACAGCTGCTGGCTGTAACCAGTCATATAGAAATATGTGCAGACAGGTCTTTAAGTGAGATGAAAAAAGTGGGTGCTCCCTATAAAGGAACATGCCAAATACATTTCTGTGATTCCCATAGTGTGCCATCAGACCGGTATTTTGGTTTCCCTCTGAGATGTAATTTTATCCAGATAAATGGCACAGCAACTGACATACGCCTAAAGCCTGTCAGTATGATTGGCTTTGTCACTGGGTGTTAGCTGTTTAAGATAAATGAGTAACAACAATGATTTCTTATAAATAATTAACATTGAAAATGTTTAAATTCTGAAATTCTGAAATAGTGAGTCTGTGAATTAAATAGCATTGAGGCCTGTGGAAGGAGTTTTGGCCTTCAATTATGTTTGCTTTATGTTAGATATGTATCCTCTTTTCTCTGCATATCTTGTCCATCTGCACATCTTCAACCCCCTCTCTTTCCTCTTCAGCATCCTCTTTGCACTCTTCCCCGAATGCCCTTCCTCACATCTATCACTTCACCACCCCCCAACATGCACTGCACTCCCTCAAATATAAGCACCTTAATTTCTCTTACTTTTGCCTTGCAAATATTTTGACGTCAGTGTACCCTCTTCACACACATTTCCACAGAATTTCAGTTGCAAATGGAATACACAAACATTGTTCTGTGTGCTCTGCAGAGAGGCCAACCCACTGACAGGCACTTTGTTTGGCTTTAGCCTTAGCGCCTGCATGCTCAATCAAAGTCCCTCGTAAACACCTGGCATGGCTCAAGCCTCAAAGTATGCACAGAAAAAAATACAGATAAACAACATTATAAAATAGCTAACTCGTGGGGAATGCAAGATTAAGTAAACATATAAAATAAGAGAGGAACTAAATCACTAAAATGCATTCCCTTAACGTTTTTAACATTCATTGTTTGCAAGTCAATCTATGTTTTTGGCATCAGTGTTAACTTAGGGGCATGTACACCGGGCCAGTTTTAATGCCATACATCAGAGGACTGGCCACTGTAAGCACATGTTACACAGTAAGCACATATCTCTCGCTTTGGGCCTGACTCGGATATTTGGATCCATTTCACAAGGGAGCAAATGCTGCAGCTCCACTTCTAAAGGAGCAAGCAATGTGCAGCGAGGGCCTGGGGTGTCAGTGGGGGAGGTAAGCATGGGGTCTCGGCACCACAAGGAACTCTGGAGTGTGCTAGCACGTCTCTTCAACCTTGCCCGTAACAGCTAAATACACAGTCATTTGGACGCCCTAACATAGCCCTCCATTTCCTCTCTTCAGGCCGGATTCCTATTTTGGCCATCACTCCCCCGCCACTTCTCATCTCATCAGCGGCGCTTTGAAGTGCCCACAAGAATGCCTAGGCACTGTCCAAAGACACAATAATATAACGACTTGAACCTGGGCAAACCAGGGGCGTCTGCTCACAAGAGGAGTATCCACTCACAGCCCGATGCCTAGATTACTGTGTCAGCCCCATCCCTCTCGAAGAGACAATAAGTGCCGCCAGCCTCCGTCGGGCACCACAATCATGGTCTGTATGCAATTGTTCGGCAATAACAGCTCACGGAGGGTTCGACGTGCCGGGAATAAGTGTTAAGAAAAGTTTGGCACTCCAATACCCATTTATATTCGAATAATCCTTTAAATAAACAGCACTAATCATCGAGCACAATATGAACCGTTTTACATAAAACGACATGCGACTATTCCCATTTAGGATGGAATTACAAACATGACGGAATCCCAGGTAAGATTACATGAACACTTTCTGTGAAGACATTTAATAACTTTCCCGCCAATCCTTTTGTAACCATATATTCAAACCACAACCATACCTTCACGGTACATGTAGTGCCTTAATGTTATCCGCGGCTTCTAAATCGATTTTTTCAGTCTTAACTTGTCCCCATTCACGTACGCAGATAACCATCGCCCCCGTAATCTCACACACACAAAATCATGCAGCGATGGTAAGTAATTCAACAAACATGCGCCAAGATTCATTGTTGCGCGTTCATTAGTCCGTACATCAAATCTCTTCAGTGCAATTGATTCTTGGCAGTAAAGGACCGCCTACCTCGTCTTAAGCTGGAAAATTAGCAAGCCTTCAATTGAGGTTTTTTTCAGAAATCTGCATTTCTTATGTATTACCAAATAATTGTCACCTTACTTGAAAAGCAGTCGCGGCTCGCAAGTCGCGGGGGGTGGGGGGCTGTAACATAAAAAACTTACCTGATCCTGATCCCGGTCCCGCGCCACCTCTGCGTCCAGTTCCTGGGCCGGTCCGAACTCCGGAGCAGGAAAGGTCTGAGCAGGTCCGGAGCAGGAACAACTTCAGACTGCGCGGCCGGTGTCTCACTCTCAGCCAATCCAGACGCTGCATTAGCAGCGCCAGGATTAGCTAGGGCACGGATACGGTCCGCCCACTAGGAGACCAGGGGGCTGCGATGGCCTCTCGGGTCCCCCCTCCCTCGCTCTCCTGCTGCAGTTATAGTAGTGGCTGCCATTGCGCATGTTCGGGCTGGTCATAAAAATGACCAGCCCAAACCCGAACATGCGCACTACGCGCCGCTGTCAGTGACAGTCTGACTGTCACTCAAATCGGGTTGACTGCGCAGTGCTGCTGCAGCCTCGCCCCCACCCCCTTCATCGGCCGATTGCCGCGCGCGGGTGTCCCATACACAAATTGTATTTAGGGCGATGTGGCTAGTGGGGCAACGCCCCGGCGCCCCAATGGACGCACCGCCCCTGCGCCTGGCGTAGTTATTGCAGGCAATAATTCAATGGCTCCCCGCATCATTGCGACATTTCCTGGAACGTTTTACGGGACTAGCATTTGATTGTTGTCTCAACCTTAGATACGTCGGCGGACAATACATGATTCATAGATTTAATTTGTTTTGTAGCCTTGCAACAACCACCAGCAGGAGGACAAAGACGACCAGGACACCTAGCTGCCTAGGTGCATATGTAAGTCAAAAAATAGGTGCAATGCAGCGCCCTCGGCTGCATACAGGTTACAGTTGGATCAAAGGAATTGGGGTCTTGGTTTGTGCTACGCATATCGAAGTTTGGTCCTGCTAATCTTTCTCACTATTCTAGACAACTACTTGAATGCAACGAGGATGGACTCATCGGGGCTGATAAGTTTGTGGTCGGTACAAAGGACATAGGGTACTCCCCCTCCAAGCCCTAGCAGGTATGCTTTTCACTGAGGCAGTGTCTCACAATGCCTCAAGGTTAGTGGGAGGAGGGGGTTGGGAACATTCTACTCGCTGAACTTCCCTTTTGGTGCGAGATGCAAGGCAGGCCTAGGTGTGTGCTGGCCTCTCACGTGGGAGCCTCTGACGCTGTCTATGCTGGGCAGGCATGGACCCGAAGTACAAATAAGTTTGTTTAACCACACCCCCATTCTCTGTTCCAGTCAAGGTAGTGTGTTCCCTCCATCTTCACGCACGGGTCCCCGCCTTAACAGCGACCAAAAGGGACGATGACGTAAAGGGTAAGTCAGGTCGCTCGCGGTGGGAAGGCTTGGGGGTGGATCCAGACACTGGTGACCAGAGTAGCACAAGCTAGCTTGCCGCAGGATGGTAACTGGTGCTTATCTTTCACACCCAGAATTCTCAGACTACAGTACAAAAGGACCATCGGGTGTCATGAAACAAAGCAGGAAAGTAAGTATGGCATGGTTGGGGTCGCAGCGAACAAGGTTGGGGCAGTGTAAGCCCATCGGGACCTGCTCAGATCAGCAGACAAGGAGGGTGCAGGAACCAACCTCTATCACGTTTCTCTACCCCTGCAGGACCTTCCAAGTTGGTTTCTAGCGCTCAAAGGCAGGAGCAAGGATAGCCAGGGATCACCCCCTCTGTTTTCGCAGATGACCACCTTTCGGGGACTCACAGCACAGCATGTCTCAGGATGCAGATTGGGCAAGTTTTATGGAGATGGTGAAGGCGAAAGGACTGGAGTGGGCAAGGGGCATACTGCACGCGCGAGATCCAGAAGACTCCGGGGTTGAAGTGGACAGACCCGGCGCGCCCCAGCCAGTGCAAGCAGATGCTGGGCCTACAAGGCCGAAATTGGCCCACCAGCCTACAAGCAAGGAATTCCTGCAGAGGCCCTCGCACCGCAAGCTAGAGCCCCAGCACCGCAGCGGGAGGCGGAGACCGTGGCTGTGCCAGCAAGCACCATTGACACAACCTCAGCTAGCAGTGAAAACATTGACAAAATGGGTAAGCTGATGGACTCCATGTTGAGCTTCATGGCGGACTTCAAAATCTGTTTTGTTAACCCAGGGCCACAGCTCCCTTACAAGGACCCAGCTTCTGTGGGGGGAAGGGCACAGGCAATTGCAAATGTATGGGGTGAGCAAGCCAGTGCCAAGCATACACAGAGTACAGTTTCCATCCCCCCCGAGGTGACTCCTTCGACTCAGCCCGAGAAGCAGTCTCAGACAGCTCAGGCCACTAGCAACACCACAGCAAGCGGCAGCCCCACAGCATTGATCTGTCAACCCACACTAGTCCCTCCGTCCTCCCAGCAGGCACACAGGGGCCCAGCACGCAGTGCGTGGTACCAGGCCTACTGGTCAATTCACCTGATGCCAGGCCCCCCACCATAGTGAGCGAGGCAGCTAAGGCAACTTCCCTGGTGGTGGATTGGCTGCCGATGGTTACAGTTTCCCCCTTGGTTTCGGGTCGATGCTCGCTGGCATGGCAGGTGCCATTATCTGCCAAGGAGGGAATCTGGCTGCAGGAATTTGTAGACATATTTACGCTCAAGATGCACGGGTTGGATGGGTTAGACACAAGAAAGATGGGTGGGAAGGATGAGGACAAGAAGGTGAAATACCAGGCGTGGCCGGAAAAAACCATTGAGAACTGGTTAGAGGCTTTTTCCATTTCATCAGCTGGGATGATGGAGAAATATCCAGAACAGGGCCCCAGGCTTTTTCAGAATACCGCTCCATCCATAATGAGGCCATAAAGTCAGGCTCATTGGGTGGTACAACTACAACAGGGAGTTTAGGAAGAAGATGGCCATGTGTCCAGAGCTGGGTTGGGATCAGAAGGAAGTCCAGCTCTGGATGGAGCACATGGGTAAGTTCACCCCGCATCAGAAGGAAGCCTTTAGCAAGACCAGTAAGGGCCAGCACCTTTCAAGGCACAGGGCCCGTCAGGGAGGCGCTACTTCAAGCAGCCCTTTCGGGGCGCAGGGAGCTGCCGGCCGGAGGCAGGGGGAAAGTGTGCACATTCTCCCACAGTTGCAAAAAGTGCGGGCCCCTCACCCAGCAGCGGCCTGCAACAGCAGGCGGGAGACCCCCTCCACATCCATCACCAGACAGGACAGTTAAGCAGCATCAGGAAGCGGAGTAACCCCCACCCGGCCACCCCATCCTCCCCATTTTGCACATCAGCGGCCGACAGCATTGTCTGGAGACTATCCTACCACCCAAGCAGCTCCCCAGCCAGTGCCAGCACAGGTAAGGGACCTTCGCCGCTAATATTGGACAACCTCCTCCCTTTGCTCAGGAATTACCCCAACGCTAAAGAGGGCTTGCTCTTGGCTAATGGCTTTATTGAAGGTTTCAGAATCCCTTATCTAGGCCCTTTGGAAAGCAGGGATGCGGACAACCTCAGGTCAGCGAAAGAACTCCCAGTGGTAGTACAGGAGAAAGTTGCAAAGGAAGCAACTTTGGGAGGGTGGCCGGGCCTTTTTCACAACCCCGCTTGACAACTTTGTGGTTTCCACCTTGAGAGTGGTCCCTAAAAAAGAGCCAGGGAGTTTCAGATTGATCCACCACCTGGTGGAGGGCGATGCAGTGAACCACTGGTTGGAGGACGGAACCTGTTCTGTGTCCTACTGCAGGTTCAGCGTGGCGGTGGACATGGTGAGGAGAGCAGGGAAAGGGGCCTGGTTAGCGAAGACGGACATTGAATCTGCTTTCCGCTTGTTGCTGGTTCACCCAGATAGTCACCACCTGCTGGGTTTCAAGTGGCAGGCTCAGTTTTACTATGACAAGTGTATGTCGATGGGTTGTGCGGTATCCTGTGCTGACTTCGAGGCATTCAGCTGTTTTCTGCAATGGGCACTCACGTGGTCCTATGGTGCAGAGGGGGTGACACACAATGTAGATGACTTTTATTCATTGGAGGAGCGGGGACGCAAGATTGCAGTGAAGCACTACAGTGCTTCCAAAAGCTGACTGATCACCTAGGGGTCCCCTTGGCACCGGGAAAGACCGAGGGTCCTGCGCAGCTTCTTACTTTCCTGGGCATCGAGCAAAACACAGTGGAGGGCGTGTCCAGACTTCCGGCAGGCAAGGTGCAGGCCTTAATCTAGGACATCAAGATCATTTTGGGCAAAGGACAAAGCATCCTTGGGTGTAATTCAGAGCCTCTTAGGCAAACTAAATTTCACAGCAGGAGTGATCCCAGTGGGCAGGGTTTTTGCTAGAAGGCTGGCCAGGGCCACGGCCAACGTAAAAAAGAAACACCACCTGGTCAGACTGAGCAAGGGTTTGAAAGAGGATCTCAAAATGTGGGCAGAATTCTTGGTGGATTTCAATGGCACTTTGATATGGAGAGCAACGTGGGCAGGCATCCCAGAACTGTGCTTGTTCACAGATTTATCAGCAGGGAGGGCTTTGGTGCCATAATGGGTAGTGAGTGGTGTGCAGAGAAATGGCCTAATGCTTGGCGGAAAAAGAGAATCACTGCAAATGTCATGGTACTGGAACTGTTTCCCATAGTGGCAGCCTTTCACCTATGGCCAGAGGCTTTAGCGTCCAAGAGAGTTCTATTCTGGTCAAACAACATGGCGGTGGTACAGGCCATCAATGGGCAAGCGGCAAAGTGACCTCTCGTACTTTGCCAACTAAGGGAGCTAATGAGGGCTTGTCTGCACAACAATGTTTAGTTCCGGCCTAGGCATATCCAAGGAGTCAAGAACATGGCTGCTGACGCTCTCTCTCGTTTTTAGTGGCTCCATTTCCGGAAGGCATGGCTGCAAGCGAGAGCGGAGAGGACTCCTTTCCCTGCTCACCTCTGGCATCTACTCCGGTGGAACAGCGATTAAAGAAACTGGGTGAACTTTCCCTCGTGCCGGAGACCAGGAGGTGGTACAAGTCTTGTGTCTTGTGTCTCCACCTTCTGCAAGGTCTCAGGGGCGTGGGGTCAGGACACGACCTCTCTGGAGCATAAGGTGCAATTATTTGTCCTGTGGGCTAAGGATCAGGGTAAGAGCCACTCTTGGACCACAAGCCACTTAGCCTCTGTGAGTCATCATGCAAAACTCATGGGGTTTCAGGATCCGGCCAGGGCATTTCCTATTCAGGCTGCTCTTAAGGGAGGGGCTAGAGAGGAGATAAGGGTACCAGACTCCAGGTCACCAATTGAATTCCACACATTACAGGGCATGATAGACGCTGTGCACAAGGCCACTTATTCACCTTACGAGGCCAGCCTCTTTGCGGCGGCATTCAGCCTGGCATTTTTTGGGGCCTTCATAATCAACAAGCTTGTAGCTAGATCCAAAAAGGATGGGTCAGGGGACGCTTTATGCAGCCAGGATGTTCAGTTAATAGGAAACTCCCTAAGGTTACACATCAGAAGATCTAAAACTGACCAGGCGGGGCGAGGGAAAGAAATAGTGCTACAGCCCCTGAGGGACAGAAGGTACTGCCCGGTGGGGCTGGTCGCTGACTACTTAGCCATCCGCCCTAGCCCAGCGGGGTATTTGTTAATGCATGCAGACCTGGTGCCCCTCACCAAATTCCAAGTGGACCAGATTATGAGGTCTTGCCTGGAGTTATCAGGAAATGCTGGCCCGGGGAAACAATTTTCCAGTCATTAATTTCGAATTGGAGCGGCCACCTCAGCTTTTATGGTTGGCCTCCCATCTGAGTGCAACAAAAAGGTGGGTAGTTGGGACTCACGGTGTTATGAGCGCTCCATTCTCCCATGATGGTTTTAATGGAACAATGGGGGATGGCAAAGCGAACTAGTTGGGTTTTCAGAAGTGTTATTGCAGTGTTTTTGTTTATTTGCAGTGTTGTTTGCAGTGGTATATTGTGTATATTCAAGTTTGGTGAGTGTATTGTGTAAGCAATATTAAAAAGTGTGTGCAAATTTGCATTCCTTTATTTTTGCCAGGGTGCAAGGTGGGGGGGTGATCGGCCACTCGTGCATCGCCATGGTGGCGCAATGGGCTGAAAACAGAACTTGGAAGCATGGGTTCTCCCAGTCACAGATAGCCTGGTTGGGGTACCCCGGCATGCGATGGCACAGCTTGCTCAACAAATTGTAGCATAGACTAGCTGGCGGGGGGGGAGGGCCCCCAAACATTTTGGTCACCCACCTCAGTGGCAACGACCTCACGGTCATGGGGAGAGGGGCACTGTTACAGGCAATGAAGGCTGATATGGGTGAAATCAGCAAACACATCGGACAATGTGAGCTATGTTGGTCGGAAACAGTCCCGCGTAGGGTCTGGCAGGTCATGTGAGGCAGTTGAACATTCCTGTAGAAAGGTAAACAGTGCCATGCACAGGTTCACGGAGCAGAGGGGTTTTGGCTTCATCAGACACGGGCTAATATATGCCAACACCAAAGGGTATTTTGAGGAGGACGGGGTGCACCTGTCTAATGTGGGCATGGATCTGTTCTTCTTAGATCTGGGAGAGGCACTAGTAACAGCGGGTTGCAAATGAAGTAATCTGCCAGCCTTGGTGGGGGGGGCTCGGGATGTGACGGGGGCCACATCCATAGCATTGGCGGAGTTACAGGGTGATCTGGAGGCGGAAGGGTACCTTTTCAGGAGCACAATAGGGGTGCCTGTGCCAAATCCGGCAGGACATTGGATGGAAATCATCGGCACCCTGCTAGTCCTTTGGGTGGTTGTAAGCATGAGCAACTGGGGACTTGCCTTGCAACGCTCCTCCCTTAAAAGGACGTGAGTAAAGTGGTGGACCGGTAGTTCACAGTATTCCAGGGGGGAATCCCCACATAACTGGTAGCACCGATTGGGTTGGCCACGGTGCAATTTGGCTCTTCATGCGGGCAGGGCAGTTTAGGTCAGTCACCGTTGCCTGCCCTTGGATCGCCCGTAAGTTAACCCACCACGTTGGCATACTTTGGTATGGAATGCACCTGCAGCAAACTGTTTCCAACAAAAATTGTGTTGCGTGATTATTTATTCCAACTGCATGCTAGGTTCTGCAAGGGTGGGGAGGGTTGCCTATATAGGCACTATTGCACTTCCACCCATATGTCTGTCCTGACAAATCCCTTCAGGTAACCTGTAGCAGCCACACAGTGCAAACAGTGCACAGAGGTGAATACTGTGTGGTAACACTGTTCACAAACACACTACCATGTGTGCCCACGCTCACTGGTGTTTGAACTTCCAACATTGTCTCTTATCTGACAACCAAACAAGACATCGCGTGGCCCCCACTCCACGCTCCTGCTCTTCCCACCCACAGTTGTGTTTTCTTTTTTTTTCTTTGCAACAAATTGTCCTCCTTATGACACCCCCTTCTCCTTCCCCTGCAGTGAGAGCAAAAATTATATTCTAGATTTTACTCTCACTAGTTTAGACTTTTTAGAACAGAATTAAAATATTGAAAGAGGACCATTTGCTTTTTTACATTTAATATTTTTTGTACATTTTAACAAAAGCCAGCTCATGTAAACCTGCAAAGGTTCATGCAAAGAAAGAGAGCAAATACCCAAGCAGCTAAGTGAGGGTAAGCAAACTGAAAGGGTTTTTGACATTTCGAAATCTAAAGACGTTGCTGAAAAGTATTTTGAGATAAATAGTCTCTATAAAATCCTTTTTAAAAGTTCTTTAATCGAGAAAAACATCAAATAACTTTCCCCTATTGAATTGCATTTGTATTAAACACACAGGGGCAGATTTACAACTTCTGGCGCATCCCTGCAAATCAGCAGGGATGCGCCAGAATAGATGCGACACGCAATTCTCTCCTTGCGCCACCACGGATGCGCCGCATTTACAATGCGGCACACCGTGGCGCAAGGAAAGGCCGATGCGTGTCGCATCCTGTGGCGTAAGGGCGGCGCATTGCTGGAGTCGTGTCGCAAGCGCGACGCGGCTCCAGCAATGCACAGGGGCCGCCCATACCTAACGTGGTGCGTCACTCCTTACGCCTGCTTGAAGCAGGCGTAAGGATTTGTCGCAGCGGCGTCGGAAAAGTGACGCAGTGAAATCTTGTAGAATTCACTGCGTCACTTTTACGAGGCTTTCCTGCGACGGAACGCCCACCCTGCGAGGGAACGCCCACATGAAACCTGACGCAGGTTTCATGTGGCGCAGGGCTTTACAACGTGACGCATCTCCCTAGGTGCGTCACGTTGTAAATAATGCGCAACGTGGCGCATGGTTTGCGTCGCCGCTGCGTCACAAAAGTGACGCAACGGCGGCGCAAAAGTGGCGCAAGGGGCTTGTAAATCTGCCCCACAATGTTTTTTATGTTTGAATTTGTCCGGCTACTACATGTTGGTGTTGTTTTACCACTGCTTGTTCAATTGTGGCGCAAGCATTGCAAAGGTAATGACATGTTGGGCGGTCATCTTGAAATGCTGTTTTATTCATGTGTGTGCGATTCGAAGGCCATCATTTTGCTTGTACTCACAGTGATTAAATACAACTTGGCAGCCATCTTGGTATGGTACAAAAACACAAACTAACGCTTCAAAATGGCCAGCAGTTATGTTTGCAAGCAATGTGATAGTCAACTTTTAATGGTACAAGAATTAAAGAAGTACCATTTCAGGATAGCAACTATTCCTTTTACCAATATTTTTGAAATACCCGGAAGTAAAGGTGGCGGAAAAATGCCAAACCCAGGGACAAAACAGGGGCTTCAAAACGATGGACGGGTGGGTGCCAAACCAATGGCCTCAGAGCAATGTGCAGGAAGAAGAGGGAGGAGGGAACCCGTGTGCACCAGTGTGTTCAGGGGAGGGAAACAGAAGACAGAGAGAGAGCAGAGCATGGCAAAAGGAGGAGAGAGTGGCGACCCTACGCTGCTGAGAGAGAAAGAGCAACAGAGGTAGAGCTGATAAAATAGTCCCTCATGCTCTGCAATGATAGGAGGGGAGCACACTGAGAACACGAGGTGGGAGAACCTGTGGACTGATATAAATTGTCGATGTGCGAGGTCAAAGGCTGATGCAGGAAGAGTATGGGAAACCAATGGGTGAAGTCAGCCGACACAAAGTCCACTGAAGTAGTTGATAGGATATATTGGATACAAAAGGTCTATCGACAAAAGTTAGCTGAACTGTCACTAGGCTGCACCTAGAACGCCTCAGACCCACAATCGGTGAGGTGTAATGGGGCGTGATGCTTATGAAACATCTGGTGTACAGCAAAACAATATGAAATGGAATGCATCAGAGAACGAAGTGAAGGTTACAAACCATATAGGGTCTGCTTCACTATAGGAAAATGTTTGGAACAATTTACACTTGATTGAAATGCTCTCCATTCACCCAAGGACATTGAAGTGCAGCTTCATGCTTTCTGAGTTGGCATCACAGGTGAGTGAGAGTGACAGAAAGAGGTGCTAATGGAGCAAATCTTCTTCAGGTGGCTTATGTCATTTAGAGGATCTGTGAAAATTCCCCTAATAGTCAAAAGATCTGAGATAGAGCCTGTCCATCAGAAGGCATTGCTCGGCGCTAGGTCTCTGTGAGAAGTTGGCCTGGTATATGCTGTTCACTAGTTAAAGTGGACACCTTGCACCAGTACAAATCGACTCTTATGGTAGGTAGGTTTAAGACAACCTTTAAGAAAGCTATCCTAGTGGTAGCTGTGGAGAGCAGCCTTCAGGCTAAGTCTTGGAGGAATGTAAAGCAGCTTGTTTTACCACACAATCTCTTGAATCACCAAATGAAAAGACACCACACAGGTATATATATCAAATATATATGTATTTATTACTAAACAACTCTCTACTAATCTCTTTATGAGATTAGAAGTCAGGAACATATGTACAAATCAACTGTTATCAAAATAAGTTAGCACAATCAAATATCACAATCTTAGTTTGGCTAGACCCGGGTCTAGAGCATGTAGAATCGAGGGACCCCCAAGAACCACCCCAGGTAGTTGTAGGAGACCCACAGGGGACGGACGCGGTGTTCAGGCACCGGTGCGAGTCCTGTACGAGCCTATGCTGGCAGACGCGATTGAGATTTCAATGTTAAAGGTCCCTTGCGTGTTCGAGGCGAACACACCGATCGGACTCAGTACGAGTCGAAGGACGTGGTTACAGATAGAGTTGCAAGGGAGTTGGACGCGATGTGTCTAACACAGACGCGAACCCTGTACGAGCCAGTGCGATAGTCGCACTTGGAAGATAAGAGTTTTAGGGCACGTCTAGGGTAGCTACAAGCAAGTCACTTACAGGGTAAGTAGTTCTAGGGCCCACACCCACAGGAGCATCGTAGTAGTGCTGAAGTTACCTCACCCAGGGGAGCCGGGTGCATAGGTGTCCTTTGGTGTCGGGTCGCGGCGTCGTTCTCAATGGGAGCCAGTGAAGACTTGCTGCTTGCGGCGACAGAAGAAGTGTCCGGTGGAATCCAAGCCTGGATTCGGAAGATGGAAGACCTGAAAGCAGAGGGGACAGTGTTCAAAGTCACTTGGCAGTGACCCGGGGCAAGGAAGATGAATGCCCACCGTCGTCGATAGGATTCAGGTCGTTCACGGGTGTCTTGACTCTTCGACCACGAGGTCCAGGAGGCGTCGAGGATGGCCAGGAGCTGGATTCAGTGTGTCCCACGAAGTCTGCAGCTGACTGTGGTGTTGGCGACCCGATTGGAGCCAACAAGCCTTGGTAGCAGCAAGTCTCGTGGAGGAGAACAAAAAGTCAATGGTGCAGACCAGCAAGGTCTGTGGAACTTACCCAGCGAGGGTAGGTCAAGGCAGGCCTGGAGCAACCAGGGGAGCCCTTTGGTTTGGTTAGAAAGTCTTCTGGGGACCCACAAGCCAGCTGGCAATGGATTGCAAAGACGCCTCGGGAGGATTCACTCAGCAGGGGCCCACGGTCACTCGGAACGGTGTAGGCCTCTGGTTTTGGGAGGGATCTCTGATAGAGGATGGCACCACACGTGGTCCAAAGCACAAGTTCGTAGAATGTCGTGAAGGGATTGCACTCGACAATAGTGCATGGTACCCAGGGTCTGCGGTTCCTCGTTGCTTGTGGGGTCCACTTGCCTCAGCTTCACTGGGGACTCACGATGGCCTTGGAGAAGTCAGGAAATCCTCTTCCTGGGCTGCAGGGACTTCGGGCTCCGGCAGGAGCGGTGTAGTTTGCGACCTTCGTTGTAGTTTTTGGTGCCTGCCAAGCAGGGGAGTCACTCCTTGACTCCAAGGGAGATTCTTCAGTCTTCCAGAGGTAGTGGAACATCGAAGGTCCGGGATTCTTCAGTAGAGCGTCATCCAGGGGTATCTAGGTTGCAATGCACAGGTTCCCCCTCTTATACTAAAAAGAAGGGAGGGACTAGCTCTATGACCCCACCTATGGGAGGGTCAGGGGAGTGGGTGGCTACACCCACTTCCCTTTGTCCAGTTTCGCGCCAGAGCAGGGGCAGGTAGCCCCTGAGCCGGTTTGAACTGGCATATGCACAGAGGAGCCTTCTGCTCCCCCAGTGCAGGACTTCAAAGCACTCTAGGAGTGCACCCACCCAGCCCCAATACACTAAACCCTGTCTGGGAGGTGGTCACACCCCCTTGGGACAGGATATCTATTGTTGGGCTTCCTCCACTGCGAGTGTCGGTCATCAGCAGGAGGGCAGCCCCGTGTCTGTGACTGGTGGCATCCATTTTGTGATGCCAGGGCTCTTCAGGATTCTACCGCGTTTCCACAGTAGGTACATGTCTATCCCTTTAGAAGGGTGGGATCATACTCCCACACCAGTTACTGGTGTGGGGGTGTGATTCCAAAGTGTTTGACACCAAACACGACATGTTTTGATGCAGCCATTCCACAGTTAGCATTTACCTCGAGGATATAATGCACTTAAGAGTATATGGTTTGACTGCATTCACAAACAGCCCCAGAGAATAGACTCTGAGAGCTGCAGAGGGGCCCTGCTCAGGCAGAGGCACCCTCTCACATAGGAACTAAGCACCCTACCCTCAGGATTGATAGGGCTTGCCTTAGGGGTGACTGATAAGTTTAAATGTGTGTGCATGAGAGATATAGGGGACCTATATCTCAGTGAGGGGTGCTAGCACCTCCTCACCCAGGCTGCAGTAGCAGGCCTGTGGTGTCAGATTTAGTCTGCTTCCCAGGGGTGGCATAATACATGCTTCAGCCCCTGGTAGGCCTGTGAAGTACCTATGCCCTTGGTACCTAAGGTACCATATACTAGGGACTCATAAGGTACCACAGTATCCAATCACTAGTGCACCTAGAGTGCACTCCAAGTCGTTTAGAGAGAACAGAGAGGCTGGGGCCCTGATTGGCAGGGTCCCAGCCAGACTATAGCCAGAAACCAGTGTAAACATCAGAAAAAAAGTGGGGGCAACATAAGAGGCAGATCCTACTCTCCTACACAACCCCTCCCCAAACGCAGGGACACTAAACTAACCTTGACCAGTCGAATCTTCGTGTTCTAAGTGGAAATACCTTGAGAGTCCATCTGCATTGGCATGTTGGGTCCCAGGTCTATGTTCCACTGTATAGTCCATCCCCTGTAGGGAAATGGACCACCTCAAAAGTTTTGGGTTTTGTCCTTTCATCTGTTTAAGCCATAGGAGGGGCTTGTGGTCAGTCTGAACTAGGAAGTGAGTACCAAACAAGTATGGCCTCAGCTTCTTCAGGGCCCACACCACAGCAAAGGCCTCCCTCTCTATAGCTGACCAACGTTTCTCTCTAGGGGTCAGCCTTCTGCTAATGAAAGCTACTGGCTGGTCTTGACCTTCATCATTCAGTTGAGACAGTACAGCTCCCACACCCAGCTCAGAAGCATCTGTTTGGACAATGAACTTTTTGGTGTAGTCTGGACTCTGTAAGATGGGGGCAGTGCACATGGCCTGCTTTAGGTCTTCAAATGCCTTCTGACAGTTAGCTGTCCACTGAACCTTTTTTGGCATTTTCTTTGAGGTCAGATCATTCAAGGGGGTCACTATAGATCCATATCCCTTCACAAACCTCCTAAGTACCCAGTCAGGCCTAAGAAGGCTCTCACCTGTGTCTGGGTGGTTGGAGCAACCCATTCCATTATGGTTTGGATTTTGCTCTGTAAAGGCTGAACCTGGCCTCCACCCACAAGGTGGCCCAGGTACACAACCTGACTCTGCCCTATCTGGCACTTAGTGGCCTTGATAGTGAGGCCTGCTTTTTGCAGAGCCTCCATAACATTTCTGAGGTGGACCAGGTGATCCTGCCAGGAGGAGCTAAAGACAGCAATATCATCTAGATAAGCTGAGCAATAAGCTTCCATCCCTGCCAGAACTTTGTTCACCAACCTCTGAAAAGTGGCAGGTGCATTTTTCAATCCAAAGGGCATCACCACAAAGTGGTAGTGCCCACCAGGGGTCGAAAATGCTGTTTTGGCTTTTGCATCATCAGCTAACCTGATCTGCCAGTAGCCAGCTGTTAGGTCAATTGTACTCAGATACTTGGCTGATGCCAAAATATCAATCAGCTCATCTGCCCTTGGTATGGGATAGGCATCAGTCCTGGTGACTGCATTGAGGCCTCTGTAGTCTACACAAAACCTCATTTCTTTCTTACCACCCTGGGTATGAGGCTTGGGTACTAGGACTACTGGGCTAGCCCATGGGCTATCTGAAGGCTCAATCACACCTAATTCCAACATCTTCTGGACTTCAGTCCTGATACAATCCCTGACATGGTCAGGTTGCCTGTAGATTTTACTCTTGACAGGCAGACTGTCTCCAGTGTCCACCTCATGGGTGCACCAGGTAGTCTGACTAGGGGTCAGGCTAAACATATGTCTATACTGTTGCAGAACTTGTCTGCACTCAGTTTGCTGATGGTCAGTGAGGCTGCTTGCCAAAGCAACACCATCTACTGCCCCATCATCAGGGTTCTGCGAGAGCAGGTCAGGGAGAGGGTCACTCTCCTCCTCCTGTTCCTCATCAGTTGCCATGAGCAAGCCCATGTCAGCCCTGTCAACATATGGTTTCAATCTGTTGACATGGAGCACCCTCAGGGGGCTCCTGGGAGTTCCAAGATTCACCAGATAGGTGACTTCTCCCTTTTGCTCAACTATTGTATGGGGGCCACTCCACTTGTCTTGGAGGGCTGCTGGGGCCACTGGCTCCAACACCCACACTTTCTGTCCTGGCAGGTATACAGTCAGTACAGCCTTTTGGTCATGCCAAGCTTTTTGTAATTCTTGGCTGGCCTCCAGGTTTTTGGTTGCCTTTTTCATGTATTCAGCCATCCTGGAGCGGAGACCAAGTACATATTCCATCACATCTTGTTTGGGGGGCTTGAGAGGCAACTCCCAGCCCTCTTTTACCAAACACAATGGACCTCTTACAGGATGTCCAAACAGAAGCTCAAATGGGCTGTAACCAGTGTTCCCTTGAAGGTGCGCGCCTGGGTGCCCGCGCACCTCAGTGCCCCCGAGCGCGCACTGCTGTGTGTGTGGCGCGCACACACATCCCTGAGAGCATTCGCGCCGCCGAAGCAGCGCGAAAAACGGGTATTTCTGACTTGCTAAGGAAGAGGCATTTAGCAAGTGCTCCCTCCTAAGGAGGGAGCACTTGCTAAATTTCTTTTGTTTTCTAGAGTGCGGCTGTGGGCTCGTTGTGTGCTTTTGTTTAAGTATTCGTGTTAATTGCAGAGCGTGACGAGCTGCAATTAACATGAATGCTTTAAACAAAAGCACACGATATGCCTCGCAGTCACACTCTAGAAAACACAAGAAATGCAGCACCAAACACAGCGTGTACTTTTAGAATCACCTAAAAGCACACGCTGTGTTTCTAGACTTGCTGCATTTCTTCTCTTAATAGAGCTGGGCTGCGGTGTGATTGTGTGCCTTTTTTAAAGTTTTCATGTTAATTGCAGCTCATGAAGGACGCTGCCATTAACATGAAAACGTTAACAAAGGCGCACAATCACCCCGCAGCTGCGCTCTATTAAGATAAGAAATGCAGGAAGCCTACAAACACGGCATTTGCATCCAGGTGCATATGCAGAAGCGCAAACCACATAGCTGCCCAGGTTTCAGATTGCCATGTGTGACATTTTCATAATTTCAGAGTAATCATGAGTGACATTTTAACGAGTATGAGTGATACTTTCTTACGAGCAAAATCAAGCTATGAAGATGAGGGAAACATATAAATATGAAAAATTACACTCATTTAAGGATTGGGAAACTCTGAATTAACTGGTGCACAGCGTTAGAAATAATTGTTAAATGACTTCCATTTATCAGAGTCATGTCTAAGTCATAAAATCATATAAATATCAGAGAGCTCCTTTGCAATATATTAAATCAAGGCGTTTCACACATGCTCAGGAGCTGTTTTTTTTCGGTTGTGTGTTGTTTTGAGGCTTGTGCTTCCAGCCTTTGCCAAACAGAGATTGTCAGCCTTTGTGGTGGGTCCCTCCTTCTCAGCAAAATCAGTAGAGCTTAGGGTCTGGGCCTCTCCGACGTTACGTGGGTTACCTGCCAACAGGGACCCGATGTCAGAGAGGCGCCAACAACATGAAACACTCAGTTAGTTACACACCTTACAGGGTGCCAGTTGAGCCACCTATGTCACCTTCTGAGCATTAACACCAGGAGGCAACGCAGGCTGCAGCTGCCTGATCGCGCTCTGCCACATACAGCCTAGATACTTTAACTTAATTAGGCCGCAGATGGGAGTCAATTCGGACTACGGTGGTGGTGCCGCTCCATTGGAGGCAGTGATGCAGACTCTGCCACGGCTGGCCAGGAGGCTGGAGGTACTGGCAGGCTCAGGCCTGAGCCACTGCAGCCGCGGCAATTCAGGTTTACCGCCGGTCCCCAGCCCGCCTCCAGTGTCGTCGAGGATGGACAGTGAGTCCCACTACTCACAGGCAGTCATAACCATGCCGTGATCTCCAAATCATTAGCCATATCAAACTGTGCAATTAGCTGGACACCCTGCAGTAGCCGCATGCCTGTTTTGCCATATTTGCACACCAGCTTGAATACACACCTCCTGCCAGCACCCAATGAGCACCATAATACAAGCCGGCAGACTGGCAAGCGCCTGAAGTAAGAAGGGGGACACACATGACGTCAGACACACATGTGTGATGTACCTCAGACAGCAGGGTCCCCAGCTGTTTCTCCCTCGGTGCTGCAGTATTCGGTCTCCATTTCAGCTCCTGAGTGTAATGCAGGACTGTATAGGCGACGCAAGATGAGCACTGCTGACGACGTGGCACGTAGCAGGGCTAAAGGGCTGCTCAGCAGTGGGGCTGTCGAGGCGGCCACTGCACCAGTGTCTCTCACTCCTCTCGGTCTTCCTTTCCTGCGGCAATGAATAATTGAATTCGAAGGGGAGCTGACAGTACACAGGCTGTGGCCCTGGCTGGTGCGAGCTGCAGTAGGGAGCGGGATGCTGCGATCGCCATGCTTGAAGACACAGTATAATGAATGATTTCTGCTACATTGTAGCAGTGAGTGTTAGCCTTCAGGCGAGCTCCAAGCCTGCCTGCGCACACCACGGTAGGCGCGCTGCGAGCTGCCACACTTTTAGGCAGCCTTCAGTACAGTGACAGATGCTGACACGCTGACTATGCATATGCCTGACAATGCATTTCAGTGCGGAGCACCACACTGAAATGCGTTAGTCTAACGCCTGATGCGTGGTACTTGGCAGGACTGAAACCATTTGACTCCGAGCCATGCAGCTTCTGTCATCAGCACTTCTCCCTTTTTCCACAAGAGCAGTTCAAGCATGATGGCAAAATATCCTAGTTTGCAAATGTTTTCTATATAATTCTGGTTCTGCAATATTTACCGCATAATGCATCATCTGCTGCAGAATTTGACCATTTTAACTAATAAATTGTTTGTATCTCAAATGGATCAAATGTTACTAAAAAATGTGACTAGTGTTTCTGCAAAGTGGACGGCCCTTTGCAAAGGTTGACTGATCACCTTTGTCACTGCTGGATTTGTATGTTACACTGGTACTAATAAGGCAACATTTTTCCAGAGACTCTTAGCGTCTGTAAAAATGTAAAAATCATAAAGTATCAGAAAATATACTGCATTACATTGCAGCCTCTTTTTTGCTGCATAATTTAGTCAACACTGCAGCATAATTTTGTCTTCCAATGGTGCATAATTCCAGTGGCCCCAAAGCAGGCAGCACAAGTTAAAAGTGCTTGTGCATGAAGCAGAGAGACTGTGAAGATTGTGAACTTAGTTTGGTGTGCTTGCAAATCATGCATTGCCGACCCCTGGTGAGTTACAGCTACTACTGCTGAAACAAGGCCAACGGAGGGACCAATGGGTGAGGCGGCCTGGGCTCAAGGGCAGGGCCGGCATGAGTGCTGGTGGAGTTCTGTGCGACAATGTTTGTTGGTGCCCTCTCAATGACTCCCTCCGCCACTGATTCCCTCACTACCATCCTTTAACAGTGCCCCTCAAGGCTCGATAACCATACTCTCGCTCAGATGAATTTAACTTGATTTACAGCGCCACTCATACCAGTGTAGGGTGGCAGAGCACTTTACATCACACTCATTACACAGAGACAATTAATCATATGTGTGTAAATCTCTGTATAGCAAATGTTACATAAGACAAAGAACTACAAGGTGTAGGAGTCACATGACATCCATACTAGTACGCAGTATAGTTTAATAGTGATTGGTCTGGAGAAACACACTGAAATTAGAACGTAATACCATGATTGGGGGTTCTCTTTAATAACCAGAATTGATTTCTATTCAAATGAACCCTTTTTGCAACATTAGGATAATCAGACTGGGGAAAAACATGCAGCTCTTAGATGAAAGTTAATAGCTCACTGTTCTATTTTAGGATTTTGACTTATAAACTGCAAGTACCAAAAGGATCTCACTGACAAAAGCAGTAACCCACTGACCCATTTACATTATGTGCACTTTGTGATCTGGATGGTACATGTTCTTTGCAGCAGGCAAATTAGCCCTCTGCGCTACCTTTCCATGAGTCAAAACTTCCACTTGACAAAACTCCATCTCTCTCTCGGAAGAACATTAATCACCGGAGTTATCATGACATTTTTATTGTTGCCTAAAATTGCTAGAGGCCAGGAAGGAGGCAGCAAGTGCTTTTAGAAACATAATATACTTGCAAGCATGACACCCCACCCGATGTCAGCGCCCAGTGCGATCGCACCGCCCTAGAGTCACCCTGCTCAAGGGTCCTGTGACCTCAGTGACTGTGCTTCATAGGCCTGCCCGCAAGACTGGAGGTGAACTTCAGTATGGATTGTGGTGGACAAGCCTTTAAGGTTAACCCACAATTGCCACTGCTAGGGTCCACCTGCTGGTGCCAAGACACCAGGGCTTCTAAGGTCTAGCAAGGGAATGTGCTCCCTCAGGAGAGTGGTCTTGTGTGCCGCTCTGACGACAATCAAGTACCAGGATCAAGTGACAAGACCAATACTGTGCCTCAGGTTCACGAAAGTACACATGTTCAGAGGGCACGGCAGGGGCTGAGAAGTTGACTGTTTTGTCAACAATCTCTGTCCAGGCTGATGCGGGGGCTTAGGAGGGAATGGGCCCAGCAGGCTGTAAAACTATAACATCCTGCGCAAGAGGCTCAGGTAATGTGACTTCTCTGCTGGAGGGTGCAGGAAGGAAAACCAACCTACCATCCGCCGGTGTGTCCAATCTTCGAAGCATGTGTGCGCTTCTGGTCACCAAAAGGGTGGTGTGATTGTGGGAAAACAGCAGGCAAGACCCGCCCCATGGATCACCCACGTGATGGCTGGTACCCCCAGCGTAGACTCACCGGAAGGCTGGTTGGGGCACAGCTTTTTGATCTGTTAAACTCTGGCCTGCCTGCTCAGCGCTGTTCATGAATATTCTATTTCTGACACATAGCATTTTAAATTTGAAGGTGCAGTTGCATATATGAATATGTTAGACAATTTTAGCGTGCTGGTGCTGCCTCATTGGCAGTCTGCCTCAAATGCAGTATTGACAGAGGGGCGCTAGAATACGGGACTAATGCATTTTAATGCGGTGATGCGGACACCAGCATTAAAATGCGTTAGTCGAAAGCCTGATCCGGCCCTACCCTGACCCAGCCCTGAAACTGCAAAAAGTAAAATTATAATAATAACGTTATTATAATTTTATTTTTCCTGCTCAAAGAGAGGATTTGTTAAAGTTTCCATTGTAATCGCAGCGCCCATCATGAGCTGAAATTAACATGAAAACTTGAACAAATGCACACAATCACCCGCAGCCCAGCTCTTTTAAGAAAAGAAATGCAGCAACATAGCTGCCAAGGTTTCAAATTGACATGTGGGATGGTTTCAAACCTGCTTTAGCACCGTTCACTTGGATCTGTATGTGAGGAAATGCACTGTCTTTTCACTTTTTTAAGCAAACGTTTGGAGTGATATTTGGCGCTGCACCCACACACGCGGTCTGGTTACTGGCGCACATAGCCTTGGTTCCAGCGCACATAGACCTTATACTGCCGCACACAGAGGAAAAATATTAGAGGGAACATTGGCTGTAACCAACCCCCTTCTGTGGAGCCTCTCTGTATGCAAACAACAGTCAGGGAAGAAGAAGGTCCCATTTCTGCCTAAGCTTCTCTGGGAGTCCTTTAATCATTCCCTTCAGGGTTTTGTTGAAGCGCTCAACCAAACCATTGCAAGTCGTTTAGAGAGAACAGAGAGGCTGGGGCCCTGATTGGCAGGGTCCCAGCCAGACTATAGCCAGAAACCAGTGTAAACATCAGAAAAAAAGTGGGGGCAACATAAGAGGCAGATCCTACTCTCCTACAGTCTCACACTAAAGCATGCAGCGCTGGAGTGCAGTAGTAGTATTCTACTGCTGCCGGAGGTCTGCTGTAGGGCCACCACCAGCACTGCGACTTGAAACAAGCACTCTACCGCCTACCGCTCTCCACTATCAGCCCTTTGTTCCCGCCCTCTCAGGCGAGAGAAGAAAGGGCCACTGGAGAGCCACCAATGCAACACCAGGATTGGTCTGGCCACACAGGAATCTAAATATCTCTCTGCTCCAAGTAGCCTGCCTCCTGTCCTCAGCAAACTGAAATAAAGCAGGCGGGTGGGGTGGAGCCGGCTCTGCATCAATGAGGGGAAACCCACTTAGGGCCTGATTACAAGTCTGGCGGATGGGATACTCCGTCACAAACGTGATGGATATCCTGTCCGCCATATTACAAGTTCCGTAGGATATAATGGAATTGTAATTCGGTGGACAGGATATCCGTCACGCTTGTGATGGAGTATCCCATCCATCAAACTCATAATCAGGCCCTTAGAGGACACAACCTCTGGGTAGTTATGTGTGGACAGACCAGGACAGACATCTTCCACCTGACCCAGGTTTGTCCTAAAAAAAGGGTTTTGGGGTGAAGCCATATCTAGACTGCAGTCAGCTTTGACTCTCTTAACATCCCGCCCCCTTTGAAGGGAGGGAACTCAAATATACAGCGACGTCCTTTGGCCGGCTACTAGCCTGGACATGAACAGCCACTAACCAGCTAAACCAAGCTAGCCCAGTTCAGAATACTCTCTTCAGACCATGCAGAACTGGTCCGAGTTGAAGAGCTCCACAAGTGCCAGTCTAGAGAAGACATCAAGCTCCAGGAAGAGACTGAAGGGCATATGTACAAGCATTAGTGTACCCGCCTGATGATAGATCCCCATAGGCGGTGTGGGTTAAAGATATTGGACTCAATGCAGTGCACAGAGCCTCCTGCATTCCCTTTGTCTGCATCCAACGGCATTTTTTTCGTCTTGAGAAACATTACACAAGTAGAACTCCCCGGGCTTTGCAGAGTTTTGATTGCTTTTGCAAAAGATACATTAACTTTTCAAGTCAAAAGCTTTGCACCTTTGCACACGCTACTTTAGTTAAGTATTTGGAAGGTGTTTAGACAAAATATTGGATAAAATATATTCTGATACAAAAATATCGAATCAAGAATATTGGGATGTCAAAATGATTGTCGATAGGAATATCGTAGGTAAGAATATCATTTTAAGTGTTGTTTTTAATATGGTGTAAAATATCGATTTAGAAAATGTCATATGTCATATCGTTTTTAGTGTTATTGTAGTGTGGTTGATATTATGTTTAATAATTTTTTATTTGTGTTTTTTAGAAAGATAATTTATTAAATAAGAAATTGTTGACATTAGTATTTTTTGTTGTTTTTATGTATGATGGATTTATATTTCTTTTTAGCAGCTGGAAATTGGATTTTTAGGGGATAAGGGTGAATAGATTACTAAAAAGTAAATAATCATTATAGAGTTCTTAATAGTGCATGACTACCCTAACAGGGCTTCCCAGCGCTTAGAGAACCGGCAAATCAGTCTAATAGGAGCTAAAACAGCCAAGTCTTTAGTTCCTAGTGAAAAGTGGAAAGGGAGGTGCAGCATCCTAAAGAGACCAGAAGAGCGTTCCAGAGCCTCAGACCAAGAAAAGAGGAAGACCGCCCCCCCACCCGAGCATACCTAACCCTCGGGACAGTAAACAGGAAGCCACTACTGGATTGCAGGGTGCTGGCCGGATAGTAGGGGCGTGCCAGTTCTTGCAAGTACAGAGGTCCTGCGTGGGAGCGGAACTTATGCATATAACATGGGGATTTCAAATTGATACAATTGGTCACTGGGAGCCAATGAAGTTGCTGGAGAAGCCGAATGTAGAAGACTTTATTGGAAGGCAGAATAGGAGCCTGGCAGCGGAATTCTGAACCACCTGTAAGCGTCTTAGGGACGCCTTATCAGCCCCTAGGTATAGAACGTTGCCGTAGTCGAACCTGGAAAGTATCAAGGCCTGGGCCACAATTCTTTGAGCTTAGAATGGAAGAAACCACAGTATCTTCATCAGCCATTTCAAGGTTACAAAGCATGTGGGGGCCACTACAGTAACTTGAGGCTTCATAGATAGGGTGGAGTCCAGCAAGAAACCAAGGTTCTTTACTTTATTGGTGGGGATAGGTGGAATTCCCAACATGGCCGGCCAGTGATGATGGCCACAGAGTTGGTGGTTCTTGCCCATTATCATCACCTCAGTCTTGTCGCCATTTAGCTTCAAGGAGTTGGTGTTCATCCAGGTGGCGACCAGGCTGAGGCATGAATTGAGATATTCTGAGCTGACTCCTTGTCCTGATGACAGAGAGAAAATAATCTGGGTGTCGTCCACGCAGAACAACAGAGTCAACCCATAGCTTTCCCGAAGGTCCGCCAGCGGGCGGACGTACATGTTAAAGAGCAAAGGGCTGAGGTTAGAACCCTGGGGAGCACCCGAGGACAGGAGGAGAGCTTCCGGCGCTGAATTATTTGAAAAGACCTGGAACCTGCGGTTTGACAGGAAGGAGGAGAGCCATTGTGAGAAGTTGGCCTGGCATATGCTGTCCACTAATTATAGTGGGCACCTTGCACCAGTCCAAATCGACTCTTATGGTAGGTAGGTTAAAGACAACCTTATTGAAAGCTATCCTAGTGGTAGCTATGGAGAGCAGCCTTCAGGCTAAGTCTTGAAGGAATGTAAAGCAGCTTGTTTTACCAGTCTATAATCTCTTGAGTGACCAAATGAAAGAGCACCACACCAGGTATATATTCAAAATATATGTATTTATTGCTAAACACACCCCTCTAGTCTCTTTATGAGGCTAGAGTTCGAAGTACATAAGTTATAAGATCTTAAATCACAATAATAGCACAAATACACGTTTGGGCCCTAGGGGCGTACCAAACCATATACCAATAAAATGGTATGCGAACCACGACTGAACTAGACACTAGGCCTAGAGCCTCTAGAAGTGCTTGGACCACAAGGAACCACCCAAGGTAGTGACACAGGGGACCCACGGGAGACGCGTGCAGTGTAAATACACAACCGCGATACGCCGTTAACTTCTATGGAGAAAGTCGGGATCGGGAAAATAGAGGAAAGGGACACTTAGAAGAGGACTAGGACAAAACCCTTTGAGATCTAGGACTTTGAAGAGTCTCTACCCATGGGAGCACCGGAGTACTCGTGTTACCTCACCCAGGGAAGCCGGGTGCATAGGTGCCTTTCGGGGTCGGGTTTCGTCGTCGATTCGAATGGCGATCTGCTGCAAAGTGCTGCTGGCGGCCAAGAGAAAAGTGTCCGGGTGGATCCAAGAGTGGATCGGAGTTCTGGTGAACCTGAAAGCAGAGGGGACAGAGTCTGGGTCACTAGCCAGTGACCAGGAAGGCGATGGACAGATGCCCACCGATGTCGAGTGCTTCAGGTGCGTTGACAGTCGTCTTGACTCTTCAGCCACGAGGTCCGGGAGGCGTTGTCGGCGACCAGGAGCAGGATTCGGGCTGGTGCTCGATGTCTGTCGAGTGCTGAGGTGTCGGCGACCGGATTGGACCCAACAAGCCTTGGCAACGGCAAGTCTCGAGTAAGATGTAGATCGTCGATGGTGCAGACCAGCAAGGTCTGTGGAACTCACCCAGCGAAGGTAAGTGAGGACAGGCCTGGAGCAACAACGATGCCAAGTAAGGAAAAGATTGGCCTTCGGTAAGGGCTACTAGCCAACGGGCTAGCGACCGCGAAGGAGCCTCGTGACGCCGCACGTGGAGCTGGCTTACAGGACACTCGTGGAGTGGGGGCCAGTGATCTTCGGTCCAGGTGGTGCTGGAGGCTAGTGCTTCTCGGAGCCCAAAGCACGACTTCTTGGGAGACCCAGAAGATGGTGCACTTGCAAATGTGCTTGGTGTCCAGGGGTCACGGTCTCAAGTCACCCACGATAGCCACGGGCCTCAGCTTTGCTGGGGACTCAGGGTAGCCTCGGCGAAGTCTGAGAATCCACCTCTGGTGATGCGATGACTTCGGCGTCCGACGGGAGCTTCAGTAATGCGAACCGGACAGATGCTTCTTTGGTGCCTGCCAAGCAGGGGAGTCACTCCTTGACCCCAAGGGAGATTCTTCAGTCCTCTAATCTTGTCGTAGAGCGTCGAAGGTCCAGGATTCAGTGTCAGAGTTTCGTCCAGGTATAATCTAATCTTGCTGTGGCAAGGGTTCCCCATTTTAACCAGTAAAACAGGGAGGGACTAACTCTATGACCCCACCTATGGGAGGGTCAAGGGAGGGGTGGCTACACCCACTTCCCTTTGTCCAGTTTCGCGCCAGAGCAGGGGCAGGTAGCCCCTGAGCTGGTTTGAACTGGCATATGCACAGAGGAGCCTTTTGCTCCCCCAGTGCAGGACTTCAAAGCACTCTAAGAGTGCACCCACCCAGCCCCAATACACATTATCCTGTCTGGGGAGGTGGTCACACCTCCCTGCAACAGGAAACCTATTGTCCAGGCCTCCCCTGCCGGAGTTTCGTCCAGCAGCAGGAGGCCAGACTTGTGTCTGTGGCAGCAGCATCCATTTTGTGATGCCAGGGCTTCAGAAAGAAGTTACCGGGTAAGCCAGAGTTAACATGTCTTTCCCTCTAGAAGGGTGGAATGCTACCCCCGCTGCCAGGATTGGCGGGGGGTAGTATTCCAAGATGTTTGACACCAAACACGACATGTTTAGGTGCAGCCATTCCAAAGTTAGCATTTTACCGCGAGGATATAATGCGCTTAAGAGTATATGGTCAGGCTGCACTACAAACAGCATCAGAGATGGTCTCCGAACGCTGCAGAGGGGCCCTGCTCATGCAGGGGCACCCTCTCACATAGGAACCATGCACTCTGCCTTTAGGATTGATAAGGCCTGCCTTAGGAGTGACTTATAGGTTTATATGTGTGTAGGTATTTCGTGATATAGGTAACCTATATCACAGTAAGGGGTGCATGCACCACCTTACCCAGGCCGCAGTAGCAGACCTGTGGTGTCAGTTTGGATGGCCTTCCAGGGGTGGCATAATACATGCTGCAGCCCCTGGTAGGCCTCTGAGGTACCTATGCCCTTGGTACATAATATACCATATACTAGGGACTTATAAAGGCACTCCAGATTCCAATCAGAGATGTGCCTAAGGCACATGGAAACCTTTTTACAGAGAAAGCAGATAGACTGGGGCCCTGAACAGCAGGATCCCAGTCCAACTAAGTCATAAACCAGCAAAACACCATAAAAAAAGTGGGGGCAACCATATAGTCAGATTCCACCTTCCTACATAACCCCCCCAAACGAAAGGAGATAAGGCTAACCTTGGCCAGTTGAGCCTTCATTGACTAAGTGGTCATATAAGGAAGCACCTGCACTAGCATGGTTGCCCCCTGTCTTATGGTCCACTAAGCAATCCCTCACCCTAAGGGTATGAGAGGGTCTCCACCATGGGGAATCACTACCTGTGGTGTGCTTAGGTAAAGTACAAGGCTGGTGAGGTGTCTGAGTAGGGAAGTGAGGCCCTAGGAATGTTGGCCTCAGCTTCCTCAGATCACTGGTCACCATGTATGCCTGTCTTTCCATGACTGAGTTGCACTTTGCTCTAAGGGTCAACCTTTGGCTGCCTACAGCTGGGGGTTGGGTCCCTTTGGATGGACTACTGGAGGGACAGGGCAGGTTTGGAACCTTCAGGTCCCAGGTTTGCCCTTGCCTACCAGAGTCCTTCTGGGGGAGGTCCCTACATAAAGGCATGGGGGATCCCTCAGTGTGTAGAGGAGTTTTCACCTGGCTAGGGCTACTAGACTGGGTGCCCCTAATCTGCTGATGGGGGGTTCCTCTGGACAGGGGGCCCTGGGGCGTCCACTGACCTCCCTGACCTCTGCAGCCCTGGGCTGGCTGAGGCAGGGTAGAGAGGGGCAGGTTACCTGCTCCAGACTGGGTACCACCTTGGAAGGGTCCTCTGCCATCAGGGGTGTGGCCAGGCCAGGCCTGACTACCTCTGGGGCAGTTCCTTCACTAGGGGTAGGGTCAGTTCCCTGAGGAGGCTGACCCTTACCTACTGTCTGGAGGGAAGAAGACTTTTCTTCAACCCTTGTGCTCTCTTTTGGGGAGAGTGGGCCATTCTTTCAGGCTCCATCTTTCCAAATTCCTGGGCTGGGGCTGTGGCCATTACAGCCCCACTAACCTTTACAGGGACGCCCAGCATCCTGAGATGGGTTTGGTGTTCCACTTCAGCCCAGGCTGAAATTTCCAGATCATTGCCCATCAGGCAATCGACAGGTAGGGTTGGGGACACTGCCACTCTTTTTGGGCCTGTGACCCCCTCCCAGCTGAGATTGACTATGGCCATGGGGTGATCTGTTCTGACACCATCAATGTTGGTCACCTGGTATTTAAACTCAGGTAAAAGCTGGTGAGGGGGACTAGTTTCCCTGCCACCATGGTGACACTAGCCCCTGTGTCCCTAAATGCCACAGCTTTCTGACCATTAATTATTGGCTCCAATCTGTACCTGCCCAATGCTATGGGACCCATGGTAAAGGTGGCAAATCCTATACCACCATCAGAGTCAGAGGAGTCTGTTGAGGAGTCCCTGTCTAAACTAGGGCCCACCTCTGTTCCTCTTGCAAAAGCACCTAACTTTTTGGGTGCACTACTCCCAACTGGAGGATTACTACTGGTAGTACCAGGAGGGGTGGTAGTAGTTGTGGGAGGAACATTTTCTTTATTGCCAATCCTGGGGCAACTGGGATCAGTTTTCCAGTGCCCAGGCTTTTTACAGACATGGCAATATGGTTTCTTTTCAGGAGAGGAAGGAGTTTGGGACCCACCCCCAGAAGAGGAATTTTGGGGCCCTGTAGGGGACTTATCCTTAGATTTATCCCCACCTTTCTCTTGGGACTTAGTAGAATCTTTCTTCTGGTCACCACCCTGATTTCTAGTTTTTACTCTGGTTCTGACCCATTTGTCTGCCTTCTTTCCCAATTCTTGGGGAGAGGTCAGATCAGAGTCCACCAGATACTGGTGCAAAAGCTGGTTTTGACAATTATTAAGGATCTGCTCCCTCATAATCAAATTGTACAATCCTAAAAAGTCATGCACTTTGTTGCCATGTATCCAACCTTCCAGAGCCTTTGTAGCACAATCTACAAAATCAACCCAGTCTTGAGTCTGAGCTTTTTGGGTGTCTCTGAACTTCAACCTATACTGTTCAGTGGTTAGGCCAAACCCATCTATCAGAGCACTCTTCAAGACTGTGTAATTGTCAGCATCCTCTTCTCTTACAGTGAGGAGCTTGTCTCTACCTTTGTCTGCAAAGGAGAGCCACAAGATTGCTGCCCACTGCCTCTGGGGGACCTTCTGAACTTTACAGGCCCTCTCCAGTGCAGTTATCCATTTGTGGATGTCATCCCCACTCTGGTAGGGAGGGACAATCTTGTTTAGGTTTCTATGGTCATAAGACCTGTCCCTATCTCTAGGGATATTGCTGCCACCATGGGACTCTAGTCCCAACTTTCTTCTCTCTCTAAGGAGATCTAGGGATTCCCTATCTAAAGCCAGTTGCTTTTTTCTGATTTCCAGCTGAGTTTCCTCATACCGGACCAGCCTGGCTCTCCTCTCATGAGAGGATTCCCTCCTGTGAGATGAGACAGAGCTCCCTATAGAGGTGCCAGAGTGGTTAGACTCCTGAGAAGGAGACCTAGACCTTCTGGGCACACTCTTAATCCTTCCTGGGGGGACAAAGAGAGCATCATTCTGATCCTCCTCTTCCTCTTCCTCAGGAGGGGTTGGATTATCCAGGTCAGGGCCATTGTCGCCCTCCTGGCCAGTTTCAGAGGGGGGGCTGGGGGTATTGGTACCCCTGGCCTCCTCCTCTTCTCCTGCCCCACCCTCAGCTCCTACCACTTCAGTCCCCAAGGGCTTACTAAGGTCATAAGCCACCAACAACTCCTTGAGGTGTTGGGTGGTGGGGCTTTGGCCTGACCTTAATTTTCTCAAGTTGCATAAAGCTCTCAATTCCAAGAATGGGAGTGTATCATACTTGGAGGGTGGAAGCTCAATGGCTTCCTGCAAGGATTCTTTGGATCCTCCCTTTAAAGACATTACTAGTGTGGTGTGGTGTATGCACTACCTACTCTAGTGTGGCCTACTAAACTCTCTTGAGTTGTAGAAAGGGTTGTGCTATCCCTTAACACACAACTCTAAGTTCAGTAGAACTTACTGTTATTCTAAGCTTAAATTATATGTACCTTAGGTACCTTTAGTGGTTTTCAGTTGATCAATTCAATTGAGATTATCTGGTAAAACAATAGCAAGCTGGAATCCCACACGCTGCACACCAATGTGAGAAGTTGGCCTGGCATATGCTGTCCACTAATTATAGTGGGCACCTTGCATCAGTCCAAATCGACTCTTATGGTAGGTAGGTTAAAGACAACCTTATTGAAAGCTATCCTAGTGGTAGCTATGGAGAGCAGCCTTCAGGCTAAGTCTTGAAGGAATGTAAAGCAGCTTGTTTTACCAGTCTATAATCTCTTGAGTGACCAAATGAAAGAGCACCACACCAGGTATATATTCAAAATATATGTATTTATTGCTAAACACACCCCTCTAGTCTCTTTATGAGGCTAGAGTTCGAAGTACATAAGTTATAAGATCTTAAATCACAATAATAGCACAAATACACGTTTGGGCCCTAGGGGCGTACCAAACCATATACCAATAAAATGGTATGCGAACCACGACTGAACTAGACACTAGGCCTAGAGCCTCTAGAAGTGCTTGGACCACAAGGAACCACCCAAGGTAGTGACACAGGGGACCCACGGGAGACGCGTGCAGTGTAAATACACAACCGCGATACGTCGTTAACTTCTATGGAGAAAGTCGGGATCGGGAAAATAGAGGAAAGGGACACTTAGAAGAGGACTAGGACAAAACCCTTTGAGATCTAGGACTTTGAAGAGTCTCTACCCACGGGAGCACCGGAGTACTCGTGTTACCTCACCCAGGGAAGCCGGGTGCATAGGTGCCTTTCGGGTCGGGTTTCGTCGTCGATTCGAATGGCGATCTGCTGCAAAGTGCTGCTGGCGGCCAAAAGAAAAGTGTCCGGGTGGATCCAAGAGTGGATCGGAGTTCTGGTGAACCTGAAAGCAGAGGGGACAGAGTCTGGGTCACTAGCCAGTGACCAGGAAGGCGATGGACAGATGCCCACCGATGTCGAGTGCTTCAGGTGTGTTGACGGTCGTCTTGACTCTTCAGCCATGAGGTCCGGGAGGCGTTGTCGGCGATCAGGAGCAGGATTCGGGCTGGTGCTCGATGTTTGTCGAGTGCTGAGGTGTCGGCGACCAGATTGGACCCAACAAGCCTTGGCAACGGCAAGTCTTGAGTAAGATGTAGATCGTCGATTGTGCAGACCAGTAAGGTCTGTGGAACTCACCCAGCAAGGGTAAGTGAGGGCAGGCCTGGAGCAACCAGGATGCCAAGTAAGGAAAAGATTGGCCTTCGGTAAGGGCTACTAGCCAACAGGCTAGTGACCGCAAAGGAGCCTCATGACGCCGCACGTGGAGCTGGCTTACAGGACACTTGTGGAGTGGGGGCCAGTGATCTTCGGTGCAGGTGGTGCTGGAGGCTAGTGCTACTCGGAGCCCAAAGCACGACTTCTTGGGAGACCCAGAAAATGGTGCACTTGCAAATGTGCTTGGTGTCCAGGGGTCACGGTCTCAAGTCACCCACGATAGCCACGGGCCTCAGCTTTGCTGGGGACTCAGGGTAGCCTCGGGGAAGTCTGAGAATCTACCTCTGGTGATGCGATGACTTCGGCGTCCGACGGGAGCTTTAGTAATGCGAACCGGACAGATGCTTCTTTGGTGCCTGCCAAGCAGGGGAGTCACTCCTTGACCCCAAGGGAGATTCTTCAGTCCTCTAATCTTGTCGTAGAGCGTCGAAGGTCCAGGATTCAGTGTCAGAGTTTCGTTCAGGTATAATCTAATCTTGCTGTGGCAAGGGTTCCCCATTTTAACCAGTAAAACAGGGAGGGACTAACTCTATGACCCCACCTATGGGAGGGTCAAGGGAGGGGTGGCTACACCCACTTCCCTTTGTCCAGTTTCGCGCCAGAGCAGGGGCAGGTAGCCCCTGAGCTGGTTTGAACTGGCATATGCACAGAGGAGCCTTTTGCTCCCCCAGTGCAGGACTTCAAAGCACTCTAAGAGTGCACCCACCCAGCCCCAATACACATTGTCCTGTCTGGGGAGGTGGTCACACCTCCCTGCAACAGGAAACCTATTGTCCAGGCCTCCCCTGCCGGAGTTTCGTCCAGCAGCAGGAGGCCAGACTTGTGTCTGTGGCAGCAGCATCCATTTTGTGATGCCAGGGCTTCAGAAAGAAGTTACCGGGTAAGCCAGAGTTAACATGTCTTTCCCTCTAGAAGGGTGGAATGCTACCCCCGCCGCCAGGATTGGCGGGGGGTAGTATTCCAAGATGTTTGACACCAAACACGACATGTTTAGGTGCAGCCATTCCAAAGTTAGCATTTTACCGCGAGGATATAATGCGCTTAAGAGTATATGGTCAGGCTGCACTACAAACAGCATCAGAGATGGTCTCCGAACGCTGCAGAGGGGCCCTGCTCATGCAGGGGCACCCTCTCACATAGGAACCATGCACTCTGCCTTTAGGATTGATAAGGCCTGCCTTAGGAGTGACTTATAGGTTTATATGTGTGTAGGTATTTCGTGATATAGGTAACCTATATCACAGTAAGGGTTGCATGCACCACCTTACCCAGGCCGCAGTAGCAGACCTGTGGTGTCAGTTTGGATGGCCTTCCAGGGGTGGCATAATACATGCTGCAGCCCCTGGTAGGCCTCTGAGGTACCTATGCCCTTGGTACATAGTATACCATATACTAGGGACTTATAAGGGCACTCCAGATTCCAATCAGAGATGTGCCTAAGGCACATGGAAACCGTTTTACAGAGAAAGCAGATAGACTGGGGCCCTGAACAGCAGGATCCCAGTCCAACTAAGTCATAAACCAGCAAAACACCATAAAAAAAGTGGGGGCAACCATATAGTCAGATTCCACCTTCCTACAGCCATGAAAGAGCTGAGCCCTGAATACCCAGAAGGATCAGAATATCTAAAAGAATAGCATGGGACACAGTGTTGAACGCAGCGCTAAGATCCAATAGAATCAGAGGGGCTGTGCCGCCGGAATCCTCAAGTTGTCTTATGTGTTCAGTGACTCCCAGGAGGATGTTTTTGTACTGAACCCTGCTCGGAAACCGGATTAGGAGGGGTGGAGGACATCCTGGGTTTCCACAAGTGCGGTGAGCTGAGAGTTGACCTGTTTCTCGAGTATTTTAGAGAAGATAGGGAGTAGTGAGATAGGTCTTAAATTGGACAGATTGGCAGAGTCCAAGTGAGGCCTTTTGAGCAAGGGAAGGACCATGGCGTGCTTCCAGGCATGGGACAGCAGCCCTTCGCTTAGTGAGATATCCAGGAATTCCAGCACCAGCTGTAATGCTTGTGGGTTTAAAATTCTTAGTTTGGCTAGGGGAAGAGGGTCTAAGGGTGACCCTGATTTAATGGAAGCCAGGTGGGCTATCAGCCGGGGTTGGTCCAGCGGGATAAAGGACTGCAACCCTGCTGATGACTTGCATGTCCCTGGTGCAATGAGATCCCTAGAGAATGGTTGGATCGGGAAATGACTGGATCTCCCGAGCATTAGGTTAGGGTTGTTGGCTCTAGCGTTCATAGGACCAGCCTGGATATCAGTTATCTTTTTAATAATAAAGTCAGCAAGTTCCTGGCATTGCGCCTGTGATAGTGGGGGAGAGGAGAGGTAAGATTCAGGTCAGAAAGGTCTTGGACTACCTTGAAAAGAGTTTTAGAGCAACTTTGCACTTGGTAGATTTTATTAGAGTAGAACAGGGCACGTGCCGTCCTAAAGTGCCTGTGAAACTGGCACATGGCAGTTTTGCATTTGGTTTTTGAGTCAGAGTCACATAGCTTCCTCCAAGTTCTCTAATTGTTTGCAGGACTTCTTTTCAATTTGTAGGGACTTGATAAACCAAGGGGTGGGTAAATGTAATGTTTATTATTTTAATGATATGCAAATTATTATAGTAAAGTATTTACATTTCTTTTGTTACCTTAATTATTTTAATGAAGATTAGTTTCTAAGTTTGAATATGTATTAATTATATTACAGAAAAAAAAAATTGCACATTTTAAAATAAATAATGAATTACAGCACACATGACACATTTAATACATTAAAAATGATGTTAATAAAGTGAAATAAATTATTATTTAAAAAACATTATACTTGAAGATTTTAAAAATATAAAATTTTTATCAAAAATAAATGTATAAAAAAATTGTATAATGAAAATTATACTGTAAATGTAAAAGGTTTTTTGGACTAATTTTTGTTTATATTTACATGTATTAGAAACTTGTTTTCCATGGTGTTTAATTATAATATGTATTAATTATGATGTATACATTTATATTTGTTATATATTTAGATACTAATGGTTAATTTATGAAAACATTGTCAAAAAACAATGACCAGATTTTTATGATGTTCAATATTTGGGTAAGTGTTGTTGGAAATATATATTTTCAAATTTATTAAATTTAAATGTATATTCATATTTTTGTATGATCGTTAATTTTTTGTATGATATTTGATTTACATTAAAATATTAGGAATAGTAGTAAATATTTAAAAAAATAGAATGATTATTAATCGTGATAAGAATAATCCATTATATGTAAATGTTTAATTATGAACATATAGGGTTGCATTTTGGGTAAGCATGTTTTTGAAGTCATTTTGATCAAATTTTATATTAAAAAAATATGCAATAGTATGAAGTATTGATTGTGTATATTAAACTTTAGGGCTTAATTCCGAGGCTGGTGGCCCTCGGACTGCCAGACTCATGGTGGGGCGGCGTTGGCAGTCTTACGACCACCATATTATGACCCTAGTGGTCGTGCTGCCCTGGGACCGCCGACTCTACCAGGGAACCACCTTTCCCTAATGGTGGCGCTGCAGTCCAGGGGCATCCATATGCTTGGCGGGACCGCTGTGGTCCCGCCAAGCATATTACGAGTTTCCTCTCCGCCAGGGTTTTAATGGTAGTTTCTCCTCCATGAAAACCCTGGTGGAGAGAAAACAAAGGGGGTCCTACATGGCCCCCTTGTGCCCCTCGCCCTGTGAAAGCACACAGAGTGGCATAACATTTGCCCCCTGTGTGCATGCACAGAAGTTCCACCATGGCATGGACTTTTCAGTCCATGCCGTGCTGGAACTTTTTTTGATGTTCCCATTGCGGTACCTATTTTAGAGGTACCAAAGCAAACACAAGGAGATGATGGACGGAGCGCTGAAACTTTTCAGTCACTCACCCCCAGTCAAAGATCTGGGTTGAATCCATCATTCTTCACCCTGTGCATTATGTGAACAGTCCAGCCCGAAATGCCAAGCCAGGTCCTCCCTGACCCGGAAACAAGCATCCTGGGACCTCCTAGTGTTAGCTTTATTTTATATGTACCGCCATGGGAACGTCAAACGAATCACCCGCCAATTACAAAAATTATTTTGGGCGGGCGGTTCTCAGGCAGGTTTAGTGGTGCGGCAATGTCTTGGTGTCTTCTAGGCACAAGAGTAGTATGGCTGGGGCTTTTATAATTTGTGCAATTAGATGTTTTAAAGTGGGTATAGGTGGTAGCTGGCCTGTGATGTGTTCAGGGCTTTAGGCGGTATGTGTTTGAGGATTTTGGTTGTGGGTTCATAGGAGTTAGTGCTTGCCTCTCTTATATCCTGCAATACCTTCCTTACTTCTATTTCTGTTACATTTGGAGGGTGGTTGTATTCTCTTACATGAATTGCAACACAATCTTTTGTAGTGGCTCTTCCATAGCATACACTAGATTAATATTTGGTACATTTCCAATTCATATTTTCTGTCAATGTACTTTCTTAGTTGTAGATGTAGTCCATGTGATTTAGTAACTGCTTCCCTTTCTGAGATGGTATATATTTAGCTCTCTGTGTCACTGTATCTGAAAGTAGTGTAATAGTATAAATAAATAATTTTTTAAAAATCTTTATACATTTGTTATATACATATACAACTATGCAACTACTGATACTATATGTACATACATGTATGTTCTTTTTAGATGTTTCATACTGTTTTGCAGCTGTACCTACATGTATGTTCTTTTTAGATGGTCCACACTTTTTTTGCATCTTTTCCGTTGGGGGTGTTGAAATGTGGAGCAGGTGTTTTAGTTTATGTTGGAAGAAAAGAAAGCATCTGTTTCATTTAAAATGTTTATTTGTTGATAGTTTGTAGAGGTTGAGGTCAATTGGTTTATTTTTACTCACCACGGTGGTGAGTTACGTTTTTTAAAATAATTTATGGGTTCTTAATTTGTTGTATGTTTTTGCTTGTTTGTGATCTGTGTTTTTTTCCAGCAGGTAATCAATTTTCTAAGTTGTAGTGTTTTCTTCTAGGAAAGACATGTAAACAGATAGAAACTGGAGAGTGTTTTTGTTAAATATTTGCTATTTTACATTTGTAATTTTATTTACAAGTAAGTTCTAGTTTAACTATAAGTTTCACTTATTTGGTTTGGTAGATGTCGAGATTTATATATTTCTTCTTTAAGGGTTTGGTCAGAGAATCCTCGCCTTGCTGCGTTTGTCATTTTTGAAGAAATTTGTTTATAGAATTAGGGTTCCAGTTATAATGTTGATTTAATTGTCTGTCTGATATTATTGGTTAAGGTTGTTTATAGTTTGATTTTATGACTTAGCTTAGTTTTAGTTTTAATTTGTTTTTATCAGTTATGTCCTTCATTCTCACGGACCGCAGAGACCACGTTGCACAATTCAAATCGATCGTTTTCACGAACATTCTTAAGGAACCTTGCCTTGAAAAAGCTCTCGGCCATCCGGCCACCGGGCGAAACACGTGTTGGCTGTTTTCTGTTCCTTTTTCAACGTTACGAGGTGTAACAAAGAAAAATAAAAAATAAAGAAACTAAATAAAAAGGAGCAACCACTGTCTACCGGAACATAATCATTGGATATTACTTTCCTCTATCATATCAGGATTAAGGGGTGCAAACCTCCACCAACTACCTCAAATTACCTTTTTACAATGGCTTTTGGGTGTAGCCATTTGTGAGGCATGTACCAGCATTATATTGGGTCACTACAAGGATAGCGTGAATCCCAGTTTTACCAACACCCTGGTTTTCCTACATTAACATGTCCTTCAATAGTACATGCTGAATTAGGTTTTATTTATAATGTTTGATATATAGTTTGACAGTTTTGCATATAATTGTATTTACATATAAATTAATTAATGTTTAGATTGTTGTATAAATGTTTTGCCTTAATGCAAATATTTGTGGGGGTTATATTGTTATGAATTTATTTATATATTTTATTTAGGTGATTTATAAATATTTTGGTGAGGTAATATATTGATTTTAAAATCGAACATGTGTATATATTTGTTATGTCAATTTTAACAAAACTGTTTTACGTAAAAAGTGTTTTTTATATTTATTAATAATAATTTCATTTTTTAATGATATTATTGTAGCAGATACTGTGTGAATCGATATTTTCTACATATTATATATTTATTTAAAGGTGACAATATTTATGTTTCCGATATTTGAGCTTTTGATAAAAGTAAAAATCAATATTTCTAAAAATGATATTTGTGTTCTCGATATTTGTGGTTTTATTTGTTAAGTATAGGAAGGTGACATTTTTGTTAACAATATTTAACTTTCAAAATGTTTGTGTTTCGATATTGTATGAATCAATATTATGTCAGTGATGCATTTGAAAATGCAATCATTTAATGAAAAATGAAAAATGACCTATGCCCAAAGTTCAGATTCTAGTTGAAGTACCAGAATCACCTGTACTCTCACATCAAACGCTCTTTCAGATATGAAAAATCAGCTTAAAAGTCAGTTCCCAGACAGTTCTTCAAACATGAGAAATCAACCCATGCTCTAATACTCAAACCCTACTTCAAATATTCAACATCAAGCAGTGCCCAAACCTGACAACCAACTCTGAATAAATACCCCACTTCACCAAATCTTCAGCGTAACATCAGTCCTTCAAGTATCAGACACCAGCCACTAGGAATAACCAATTCACAGAAGTCTATAGTACGTGCAACAAACTAAGGGGGGCGTTCAAATTTTGGCAGATGCAGCCATCTACCAAAAAGAGGTGGGTAGCCATCCATCAAATTCTCAGCTTGCTCATCCCATTTATTGGTGGTCGAAACACCACGTTTTCCCAGTGAAACCTCAGCTGACTTTGTTTAAGGAAACCTTTGATCCACAGCCTGTACACCATAGGGCTGTTGGTCAATAGACACCACAATGTCTGCCGAGCTTATGGCAATTCCTCAGACATAGAGCATCTCAGTTCAGGGCCATCAGGGAAAGTCTGGGGGTCCTGAAGACGACACAAGAAAAGTAACACTCGCACCATGCCAGAAATCTCCATGGTACCAGGACTATTGTTTGTTTTACAGTGTCAAATTCCATTTTTGCAAGTTTGTTATTGAAAAGCAAAAAAAGCTTTACAGGTAGGTGCATCAAACATGTGACCTGTTCATCAAATGATCAGAGCCTCCAATGGAGATGCTTCAGTGAAGACACTAAGATTACTCACAGCAGGTGGACTTTCTCTAAATCTGACAAGAGGCAGTACTCTGTCACAGCAACCCGGCTGGCAGACAGCACACCAGACTCTAAATTAATCTGTAATTTTCAAGGAGTGATGGGAGAATTGAATTCTCACCAATGTATGTAATATAGGCACACTTGGGGTGATTCCCCTTACATTGCACTCTGTGGCGCTTTTTTTGCAACAAATCTGTGAAAATATGCATAACATTAATGCTATATTGTGCAATTGAATAGACTATGTAATGCTGCCTGAGACTTCTTCAGAACATAGAGCCATCCTATACATAGGCAGATATCGGCTGATTGTAAAATCATCACACCGTCACTGGGGCACAGACACTATTTGTGGTGTGAGCGACTGCCATGAGTGGGGCAATAGCGTGTAAGGGTAGGTTTGGGAGTTGACTTATGGCTCCCTGAAGTGGAGGCAGCCCGCTCATTTCTGCAATCGTGGTTGGAGTGGTGGATGAAGTGGTGGGATTGAGAGCTGGCCTGGAAAATCCCAATCATAACACCATTGGATCTCCTTCACTCTCCAGACCCAGGGAGCAGGGCGCCTTTAAGGCACCACCCAATAGAACTGACTGTCAAACTTGGAGGGACATAGGCACAAGGAGCAGGAAGCTTTCCATACATTAAGAGAATCACCCTATCAACCTTCATGGAGCAGAATACCAGACAACTTGGGTCCAAGAAGTGTGGTAAACCTTACAGGGTGTGGTAAGGTAGATGTGAGGGACCTAACAGGACGTTCTCTCTTGTGATCCTTCTATTTTGCTTGGTGGATGGTATTGTGCAACCAGAGCTGTTGTTCTTAACCTGTGGTCTGTGGACCCCTAGAGGTCTTCAACACCTACTCAGGGGCCCACTACTGTTTAGTAAATTCATTAATAGTAGCCAATTATTAAAGTACATGTAAATAAATAAGAATAAAATGCAAATTGATTTTTTTACAATGTTCTGTGAATGTAAAAGAATTGGAAATGGGAAGCTGAAATTTAAATTGGTATTCTTATCTGGATTTTTGGGAGCAGCACAAATGCAGCGAATGAGTCTGGTATGGACGATTGCTGACCCCATCGAAGAAGCAGAGGTATGCACTGATAAAAGAGAGCATGCACTAGGGCAGTTGTTCCCAAACTTTTTAGAATCAGTGCACACTTTTAAGAATGACAAACGTTTGCAACCCATGAAGCTTTAATTGACATGAGGGGGGCATTTTTTTAATGTAAGAAAAGGATTGTGGTAGCACACTGTCTTTTACAGACAGCACATTTTATGTTGAAATGGCCACTACATTTGAGCAGACATACAGTTTCACTGATAAAAATGTATTGCACACATAAGATTATGTGTGGCAATCGGGATTCAGTGAATATTCATCATTTGTGCTAAGTAAAGTGTCATGATATCTTTCGATCCTATTAAAATTTATGTTTCCATTACACTTCAGAATTCCAACCAAGTATGCTTCATTTCTGCTTTCCTAACTGTTGAATATGTACAGTGTATTTACAGGTATTTACATTTTCTTGTGTGTTACAAAAATGACATTCTACAGCCTTTCCTTTCACACACCTGTTCCCCAGCAGGACTGTCAAATAATTTGCTTTACTTTTCTTTCTCTGACTGCAAAGTAAGAGGAGTTTATGAACATCAATACTCATGTTAAAAAAGCTGCAATTTGACAGAAGACCCTGACATTTGACTTTTGTCTTTGAAGCACAGCAAATGTGACATGATAAATACAGAATTGAAAGGTATCTTTATTAATTGCTTTGACTTTTGCAGCAAAAATCAGTTTGTGACCACCAGTTGATTGTAAACTACAATTTGGGAAACAATGCACTAGGAAATAAGGGCCTCATTACGATACTGGTCGGACCGGCTTCGTCGGAGGCGGTCAGACCACCGCGGTCTCGTCAGAATTGGTTGGTTCGACCGCCGAATTACGATGCATGCGTCAGGTACTCTGATCGTCCACTGACCGACCATCAACACAAAACAGCCTTACGCTGTCCACTGAGATGGCAGTCAGAGAAAAGCAACAGCCATAAAGCTGTACAGGGAGTTCCAACTGCCGATTATGATGTGCACTTCCGACGAGTTGACCGTGGTAGTCCGACCGGCTGCCTCGACTTGTCAGAAACAAATGTTTTGGGGTACATACTCACCAAAATCAGCTTCTACCTGGCAATCGCCATCGTAGATCCCTTTCTCCCTACACCACAGAAGCTGAACCCTGAAAACTATGACCCTGAGGGCACCGGAATGCAGGAAAGTCTGTAGGCAGCATGTATCCCCATTGGCTAGACTGTGCACAGATCGCCACACTCCAACAATGGGGTACATGCAGCACAATGCAAATTTACACATATGGCATGCATAGTTTGTACACACTTGCAGCGACATATTCGAGGGGTATGTGGACCTCAGTAGATGAGACAGCCATGGTCGCAGCGGTTGCATCGTAATATGGCGGTGGGAACTTTCCCGGCCTCAGCAGTTAGAATAGAATCGCGGCGGTTGGACGGTCGGTTCGACCACCATCATAATGAGGCCCAATATGTTGAAAAGCTCAGCCATGGCATTAAAATTAAATTTTCTTTTGTTTGTGAATTAAATAAAATAGTTTTTAATGTGTTTATTTGTCTGATGTTTAATTATTTCTGCGTTTTTCTAAATTCTTTTGAGCAGTGCTCAGTTTGTGAAAGAATGAGTGCTGGTGCCCAAAGCTCTGCTCTGGTGGAGCCAAATATCTGGGCTGCGCAGTGTTGAATTCACCTCAGGTCACTTTAACGCACTAGGAATATCCAGAGGGGTAAAAATCCTGGAGTTACCCTATGTAATATTGGCTTATTTTGAACTGCTTTTGGCAAACTCCAAGAGGCAATACCCCTATGTCCACAAATATAAAAATATTTTTAAAACAGGGGAAGTAAGTAAATTCTAATAACAGTAGACATATGGTATAGGTGTGATATATGTAAATTGTACAGTGGCCATGTTTTACAAATAGTAGTTATGTCATAATTCATTTTGAAACAAATAAAAACATGGGTCAGCTTCTATTTTATTTTAAGGCAACAGAAAGCTTGGGCTATCCAGCATCATTAGAAGCGTGCCGCTGTGGCTCTTTTACAAAGCGTATCACTCAAGAATGAAGATCAGCCCTCCTCGCCTGCTCTCCCAGGTGAAGCTCAGCATGGCTGCTCTGTACCCTGAAGGGACAGGATAAGTCTAGGACAAAGACTGAGGTTGTTTCTGTACCAGATCTGCACAGCCACCATATTTCACTCATTCATTGAGAGAGAAAGCACTCACAATGCACACACTGTGCCATTCATGGCATCCTTTGGCATGCAGCATTGTGTGGCATTCATCAATTGTTGAGTAAATTGTATAAAAGCATTGATTTTACTTTAAAAATACAAGGACTCCAAACACTGACTGTGACCACTGCCAGGAGGAGGTCTTCTTGCTCAAATAAAGAATTGCCCTTGCAGGTGATGCTGACCTTATGGCTGAACCCACATCATTAAACTTCTTTTTATGTTATGTTTTGATTATTTATAAAGTGAAGCCAGCAAACTCCACTGCATCGAAGTGGAAGCATCATCAAGAAAGCTGGGAAAGGGACACAGACCAGGTCACTGGAAGGAATTTAAGGCTTCTCTACACTATGTACGTGTAGGAAGTTTCTGTAGTTCCAGTGGCAGTGAACCCCTTGGCCGGCACAGGTAACAGCAGTGGGGCGGTGGGGCAGGGGCAGCGTGGGGCGGGCAGGGGCAGTGCGGTGTACAGATGACGGGATAGGGAAACAACTGCCCCACCGCTGTTATCTGTGCCGGCTGTGCTTGGAATGTGGTTGAATACCTAGAATTTTTGGGGCAGAGTTACTAAGGTTTCATGCAAAGCAAGGCAGCAGGCAAAGTTACTGCGTTGAGAGAAACAGAGAGAACAGAAATGCACCATATCTACGAAGATATGCAGCAGCAACACTTCTGCTCCCTGCTTGCACTGGTGCACTATGTGCAGCCTAGCACCAATGCAGGCACCCTGTTACTAGCAGAATTGTTTTTATGCAGGAAGGAGTACCTTCCTGCTCAAAAACAATCATTAAAAGCATTTTACTTTTTAGGTTTCCCCTACAGCACACTTGCGCCTTCAACAAAAGCTACATTTCTTTAAAAAATCTTAAATGGGGCTTAGAGCCCCCCCCCCATTACTTCCCTTTACTTACCATTGGTTGGCTCCCACATTACTCTTGTTTCTTTACTTACCATTGGTCAGCGCTTCTTTTTCACCTTCGGCTTTCTCCTGGGCTTTGAGTCTTCATCGGTGCCCTGGAGCATGGACCAACTTCAGCTTTCTGTGGCCAGTGTCCTTCCACTGACCCAGGATCCTGCAGGTACTCTTTCATTATTTTGGACATGCACTGTTATTGAATGAATGTCCAAAAGTAACTCTCCTTCATCCCATCCATGTTTCCCCCCACGCCGCCCTCCATTGTTGTTCACCCACCCTCTGCCCTTCTCCTGTTATCTGATATGTTGCCTCCCTAAACATTCCTTGTTGGAACCAGCACTTTCTGGATGGCTGAAGGGGTGCCCCTAGTCAGGCAGAACCACCCGTTCATGTCAAGGGCGGGTGATTACACGTACAGTACAACCTGTGCTCACCTTTGGGTAGCTTGGCACTGAGCAGTCATGCTCACTATAGAGGCAATGTGTAAAGTAAATGGACAGAAGGCAGTCACAATAAATAAACTGAGCATCAAAAAAGAGACCTCACACAAGGTGTATGTAAAAGCATTTGTATTAAACACACATATTCCATCTTTATACCATGAACATCAGGTACTTTTGGGCATAAAACACATTTGGGATTAATATTAGCAATACTAGGCCCATTTGTATGATTATGGTATTAAAATTATGTACATGGGGACAATTCCTAATCTAACCACCCCTATCCCCCACAGAGTGATCACCCCTACGAGGTGCGACATGCTGTCCACCCCAGGCCCACCCTGGCAATTCTGATAATACAGTCCCACACAGTTATATGGCACATGGCGGGTCACAACGATATCAAAAATATGTACATACATAAAATGAGAACACTTCTTAGCAGCACCGCAGGCCAGTGCCACGCAGGTGAACCCAATGTCAGACGTGTTGTGCTTTTGCACAAATCAACGTATAATGCAGCAATGCCGGCCAGTGTGGGGAATCACAGGCGGTACGCACACTATCACTCTCCCTTACAAACACTCACTTCGCACTGCTCTACTGTGTGACAGGTAACCAGCCCAGTCCGTACGGAATGCTCTTGCACACATACGCACTCAGCAACCTAACGTGGTGCCACTGGTTCTCAGTAGGTCAATAGTTAACACTCTGCAGACTCCGTGGTCCCAGACTCCCTCTAACCTCCAGTTCACCCCAATTTTCCTATACCCCTGGATGGTAATTAACCAACCCCGTCTCCCAGACACGAGGCCGCACAAGGCCAGAGTCACTTAATCTGGGTCTTTGGGAAGCAGGTGGGAATATGTAGCAAGTTTGAGTAAGAGGTTGACATAAACAAGGGGAGTTTAGCAGCCACTCGGGAAGTTCACTCACATGTCTCAAACACAAGGGAGTCACGCAGTCTCTTGACCAGCTTCCAAACTGACTTGGAAGCATTCCTTTGACCCAGTCAATTTCTCCCGCTACTACCTGGCACCAAGATATCTTCGGGAGAGGCCAAGTGAGGAAAGGGCTGTTTGTCTGCCACAATGAGGGTCAAAAGGGAACAACGATGAATGGGGAGTAGCACAGGGAAGCGTCTCGATAAGATGAGGCACCCCGACAGGTACACAATGATAATTGTTGTGCCCAGGCAATCCGGGCACAGCCTCTGGTGCACGTTGGTATGAGTCGCACCAGACACTTCAGATCTCAAACATGATGAGCTGCAATTCTGTACCTTCCTGGGAATGAGACACTATGACCGGTGCACCATGAAATGGGTTGCACCAGTCATTTTGGGTCATACACAACAAAGAGTTGCAAGTTCCGTGCCTCCCTGGACAGGAGGCACCACGTCCAGTGCACAATGATCAGTTTGCACCAGACCAGTCTGGTCACATGCACAGGTGCACGTTCAGCAGAACCACACGTGGTAGAATGCAGCACTACCAAGGGTACACTACCACATTCGAGGGTTGCACCCTGGGAATCAGACACTGCATTCAATGAGTTTGCCGTCAGCATGTCACGTGAGACAGATGTGACATGATCGATGAAGCAGGTCACTTTGGATCCCGCAACCGGTAAATCCGCTCACCACCAACAAGACGGTTATGAGAGTCTGGGTTTCTGCGTTTCCAGAACCACACACCCTAGATAGAGGCAATATTTCTGGCCTCCGCACTAGGTGATCCAGTCTCCAGGCACAAGTCTTTTCCACGCTCACACTATGCTACCCAAAGGGATTTAGTAGCAGATGTGGGCACTTGAGAGGGCACTACTTTCCAGATGTAAGGTAGATGGTATAGTCCCTTGCAGGAGACCTTTGATGTCCCTGAGATCCCTCAAGAGAACAGGATGCCCGCAGACAGGCCGTTGGGCTGCACACTTCAGGGAGCCACTCTTCAGCAGGTCTTGGTCCAGACCAGCCACTATTCCAAGAGGACACTCTGGCCCCTTCGTGGGCAGTAATCCTCCATGTGCACAACAGATTCCTCTGACAATGTGCACCAAGCAGTCTGGGTTCTCCGGTCCTGCGTCCCTGCAAGCGTATCTCCCCCTTTGCTGAAGGATAGCTCCCATAGTTATACTATTGTGTGCCTTTGAAGTTAGGGGGCAGTGTAGGGTTTTTCCTTTGAACCCCAGGTGTCTAAATTGTAGGCCTGTCTGCCATTCGGCCGTGGAATGTAGATCTTAATCTTTAGTGGGGCCATGATCCGGCCCCTAGAGGCCAAGTGTCCAAACCTCACTCTCCTATCATCCCATCTGATCCTCAAATGGCAAAGGCCTGTTATTCCCATTGTGTGTCCATTGTTTATGGCTGTTGCTGGGGAATGCACAGATGTGTTCCCCCGACCCCTGGTGTCCAATGGAGCCAGGCAACACGGCATACAAGACTTTGAGAGCATAGAAATGCCCATATTCCATAAGTGGCATTTCTAAGCAAGTTATGCCAACATCCCCTTTACTATTGGAAAGGGTTTGGCACAGCAAATCCAGTGATATGAAACATCATGAGGCTGCTCCACTGCAATCCACCATTGCAGCCTGAAGTAATGTCAATCAATTCCCTATGCCAACTTATGGGCGCATGTGTGCTATTGCGCACATTTACCTCCATTGGCAGGTCAGACACATAGGGCCTGATTCACAAAGGTAAACTGAGACGAAAGTTTAACTTTACGACTTTCTGTATTCACAAAGGTCAATTATGAGTCATAAAGTTAGACTTTGAAGAAGTAGCAAAATGGATGGTACACTCGCATCTTAAACTGAACGGTGACAAGACTGAGCTTATGCTCCTTGGCAATCCTTCTCTTTTTACAGCAGACACCTTGTGGCCAGCCTGTATGGGCCCCGCCCCCGTCCCTAAGCCAGAGATTAAGAGCTTGGGGTTCTGGCTAGACCAAGACCTTAGTTTCAAAGTCCAGGCCAGGAAGGTGGCATCCTCTTGCTTCGGCATCATAAGGATGCTTCGTAAAGTGCTCTCTCTGCTTCCCTTTCAGGCAAGAAAGCTCATGGTCCAGGCCCTTATTCTTTCACGCCTGGATTACGGGAATGCCCTATATCTTGGGGCTCCCAAATCGGTCCTTGTCAAGCTCCAAATAGTGCAGAACTGTGCCGCAAGGGTCCTTGTGGGTACTTCGAATCGACAGTCTGCAAAACCGGCCATGAAATCCCTTCATTGGCTTCCGGTCCAGGAGAGAGTCTACTTCAAGACCCTGTGTATTTCCCATAAAATGATGGGAGGAAATAGTCCTGCGATTATTTCATCGATGGTTCAGCCCTATCGAGCGAACAGGACGCTGCGCTCTGATGGGCTACATTTGGCCGTCGTCCCCAGAATTAAAAGGGCCAGAAGTGGCGGCCGATTATTCTCTTATAATGCCGCCAAACTATGGAACTCCCTCCCTCTCTACTTATGAAAGGAACCCAATCATATGGCCTTTCATAAGCTGTTGAAAGCCTGGCTTTTTCCTAAGTGATTTTTGAAGCTTCAGCTTTACCGCTTAGCGCTGGGATGCCTCCGGGTAGCTACGCGCTCTATAAGTGCTGTCTCACTCACTCACTTTTGTCTCAGTTAAACTCAAGTTTTGGTTTTAAGTTCAACTGAGGACAAAGTCCTGGTCTCAGTTAAACTTAAAACCAAAACTTAAGTTTAACTGAGACAAAAGTCTATCTTTACGACTCGTAAATGCCCTTTGTGAATACCAAAAGTTTTAAAGTTAGACTTACGTATCAGTTTACCTTTGTGAATTGGGCCCATAGGCTCTAGCACCAGAGATGCCAGTGCGCCCACACCAGTCTGCAATGACAGACTTGACACAGGCTTAAATAAGACAGGGGTCAGTGCTCACGCAAGCCTGCAATGGCAGGCTACACACTCGATCACGGGCACCATAGGTACATCTGCGCACACACAGTGACCTGCACTCAGGCTGCTCCTGTATTTACTCAGTATAAATGCTAGCGCGCCCACACTGGTACGCACTTACAAATCGGCCCAAGTTAGAGAATATTGAGTCCACGCCACTTCCCAACATGGGGAAGGACACGTAGGAATGACGCGCGCACTTTCACACTGCATTTACAGTGGGAAAGTGCCCAGAGGCCACACAAGAGAATCAACAAAACCCCAGTGAAAAAAGCAAAAAGGTTACGGAAACGCTACCTGACGAGTATCAGATCCAACACTCCTGCTATGTTTTGTTTACATGTTGCACAGCAGCACAGGCGGTCAATGCTGATCATGTCATAGCGCTTTGTGTTTTACTTTAAGCTATGTTGCACAGTAGCTAGCCCTGCTGTGCAACATGTAAAAAAATATTGACAAAGCCAATTGATATTCCGTAGGCAAAACCTCTTGAATTTGGCAATGCTTCTTCAATTTGTGATGCAAAATGCATCATACATAGAAAAAGTAAGTAATGAGAATAAATGAAGATATTTCACTGCGCTATGCCTGGGTCTGCGAGGCGCTCCATTTTGGTGCAGTATCAAGTTTACTGACCTTAGTAGATCAGGGATTGCATCATAACCCATGGGTTGATGCATGGAACACCCATGCTCCACTCATGAAATGGTTTCCCGTCACAAAGTAACGCAAGGCAGCGCGTATTTTTTTTCTGTTTGTTTACAAAGACACACAAGGCACCGCAAATCGTCCCTTGAGTGGCTTTATAAATCTCTATGAACATTTTGCATCAAAGCTGCGTAAAAAAAGAATTACAACGCAAAATGTTAGTAAATTTGCCAAATTTGGGGAATTTAACAGGTTTTGTCGCCACATTTTACATTTTATTTTGACTTAGCAGCAGAACCGTTTTAAGGATATTTGGGGTCCTGGGCTAGACATATGTGGGTGGTCACTTTCAGAACACCTTTGCATTCATTACCCATTTTCATCTTAGTCAAGACCTGATAAATTGGACTGATTATTAGCTTGGCTATTAGTTAGTGCCACTCCAACCTTACCTGTCACACTGATCAGGCACCCCGAGGGCATTTGGCCACAAACCAGGTAGATATTCATGAGGCATTCACTGCACACTACCAAGCCTTAGATGATCCGCCGTTTGTGGATCGGCATTATTCCTTGCTTCTACAGCCCTTACGGAGGTGACTCCGTTGGACAGGGAAGAACTTAATGCACATCTCACTCTGCAAGAGGTAAAGAGTTCCCTAATTATGTGAAATTCCAGAAAAAATTTGCAAAATTACATGAAATGCTATCTTAGTGTGAAATGTATCGTTGGCTCGAAAGTTGATGCGAGGATGCACTTCACGCTAAAATAAATACAACAGAATTGCATGAACAACTGAGACTTGCATTCTGGTTCTCATTGTCACAAACGGTAGCTTAATTATGTGACATGGCATATTGGCAAAATTTCACATAAAAAGTGTAACGTTTCTTAAAAATTACCAAAATTACACCCATTGTAATTTACATTTTGACCAGGGTCGAGTTGTATTGCCATGTCCACAGCCAGCACCTTCCTGCACAAAAACAATCCTGCATGCAATGTAGGCGCCCTTGCGCCAGGGTGCAAGGGTGCCTGCATTGGCACTAGGCAGCCCATTGTGCGCCAGCGCAGAGGAAAGGACAGGAATGCTCCGTATTGCTTTAAATACGGGTCATTCCTGCCCTTTCCCAGTGACACAGCACAGCGCCACTTTTTCATAAATACGGCCCTGAGTTTGTAAGTGTTTTTGGTTGGGCTTATATTTTTTTTCCTCTACAGGTTTTTATTTTTAATGTCAGACTTTATTTTTAACCTTAATGGGGCATATTAGCAAGACCCAAGTTAAAATTATCGTCGTTTTAGCGGCAGGAAACTGCCGCTAAAACGGCGATAATGGGTTTGCTAATATGCGTTATAGAATTCCAATAGAAGCCCAGGTTAGATGTGCAGGACATGTAACATGGGCTTCTATTGGAATTCTATAGCGCATATTAGCAAGCCCATTATCGCCGTTTTAGCGGCAGTTTCCTGCCGCTAAAACGGCGATAATTTTAACGTGGGTCTTTGTTAGAAATGGGGGTCTCTAGTTGGCAATGGCTGGCCACTGTCCAAGTAGGGACCCTTCTTCCTAAGTCAGAGTGAGAGGGCTACCCTCTTTAATACCCCTGCTCAACCCTGTGGTAACGTAGCACGAGCAGGTAGGCTTATCTCAGAGGCAGGGTGTGAAGCATTTATGACCATACACAGTAACACAGTGAGGAACACTACAAAGGGACACCACACAAGTAGTTATAAAAATAAGTATCTTTATATAAAGGCAGATTTATCACAAGACCAATAACTGTAAAAGCCACAATACTGTCAAAAATAGGATGGCTGTTGAAGGACTGTCAAAGATAGTTCAAAGGTTGCAAGAGTAAGGTTCAAATTCAAAGCAGGGGTCTCTGCGCCCTTTCTCGTTCAGAGGTTGCAACAATAAGGTTCAAATTCAAAGCAGGGGTCTCTGTGACCCTTTCTCTCACAAAGTACCTGTATTCAGTAGCAAAACCAACAAAATGTCGCAAAGAAGTGTTAGCGATGAATCTCCTCACGCGAGGCCGGCGATGCGTTAAAATCCTTGCCGCAAGGGAGGATGATGCGCCGATCTGCTGATGCGTGCGGAGACGATGCGACAAACTTCTTCACGCTAGGCCGCCGATGCGCTGAGGCCTTGCCGCGAGGGCGAAGACGATGCGACGATCCTGTTGCGTGTGCGATTGTGTTGCGATGCGAAGAAATGGCGCTCCGCGAGGGAGCGACGAAATCCGGTGCGATGCGATCAAAATGGCGGACGCACGGCGTCCGCAAAGCGATGTCTTGAAGCGATGATTTCTTTGGGGGTTGCGAGCGCTCGGCGACAGCAGCGCGACGATTCTTCCAGCGCGTCTCAGCTGCAGCGGCTCGCAAAGGGGCGTTAGCGATGGTTTCGTGTTGCGAGCACCCAGCGGCAGCAGCGCGATGATTTTTCCAGCGCTCTCGGCTGCAGCGGCTCGCAAACGTGCGTTAGCGACGATTTCCAGCACTCTTTTCTCTGAAGCAAACTAGAGGCCCTGGAACTCACAGGAGCCTCATCAGCAGATAGCAATCCTCGCAGGGAGGAAGCAGGAGGTTGGTGGTGGAGTCTGATGTGCCTGAGACTCCAGCAGGAGGCTAGCTCTTTTCCTAGCCCTTGGGTAATTGCTGTAACAAAAATAAAAGTTCTCTCAAAAGTCCTTTTCTCTCTTCAAGGTCCAGTGGTCACTGCTGCAGGCCAGTGCAAGAAAAACACACAAGCACAAGGACAGTCACTTCCTGCAGATTCCTCCAGTGGCACGGACAGAGTTTCCTCTCCAGATCCAAAAGCAATACAAATTGTAGGGGTTTGAGCACAGATATTTATACCCCAAAAGTCTTTGTTCTCAGAAGCTACAAGTCACTGAACCTAGCCAGAACCAGTTCTGCTCAGACCTGGAGCACTTTGTTTACAAGGCTGCATCCTTCCTTTCAGAAAGAGGGGCTCTGCTAGCAGACACACAGTAGGAGGTGGAGCCAGCATTCACCTTGCCAGGCACAGCCCTATTCAGATCAAAGAGCCACCCCTCCCCACACTCTAAATGCAGATCTCTCTATTCAACCCAGGTCTGACTCAGCCTGTCCTGCCCCTCTAAAACCAGACAGCCAATACACATAACGGCAGAGCACACTGGAAGGCTTAGGCAAGAAAATACCTACTTTCTAAAAGTGGTATTTTCAAACACAGAATATAAAAATAAACTTCACTAAAAGATGTATTTTATTATTCTGAGCTCAGGCATACTAAATTCGTTTTTCTACCATGTTCCTGGGGTCAGTTAGGACTATAGAATGTAATAGTCAAACTGCCCATTCTAGCCTATGAGGAACAGGTAGCCTTACAGTAGTGAAAAACGAAATGGGGTGTAATTCACTACCAGGACATGCTACACACACCAAGGCATGTCCTACCTTACACATACAATGCACCCTACCATAGGGGTGACTTACAGGATGCCAAGGGAAGGTTCAGGGGCTGGGAAGTGGGTGCACTTCACAGCCAAGATGGCAGTTCTGGACTGCACACAGACACTGCAGTGGCAGGTCTGAGACACACTTTACAAGCTGCTTCTGTGGGTGGCGCAAACCAGCGCTGCATGCCCACCAGCAGCATTTGGTTTACCAGCCCTGGGCACACACAGGCCACACTACTAGGGACTAACAGGTAAACCAAATAAGCCAATCAGGGATATACCAATTCACATAGACATATTTACAAAGGGAGAGCATATGCACTTTAGCACTGAACAGCAGTGGTAAAGTGCCCAGAGTCATAAAACCAACAGAAACAGGTCAGCAAAAATACAGGAGGCAGGCAAAAAGTTTAGGGGTGACCCTGCAAAAAGGGCCATTTCCAACAGTCTTGCTAATATGCCCCAATGTGTTTAACTTTTTCAAGAAAAAAAGAGTTGGTTATTTTTAACCTAATTTAACTTTTTATATTTTCCTTGATTTTTCCATTTTTCTAGAGCGTTTATTTGTTTCCTATTTTTTAAATTTTGGAACAATGCTTTAGTTTACTGTAAACTTACTGTACACTTATTAATTAGATATTCTATTTTTCTCTGGTCTATTTTTGCAATTTTTGAACTCTTTTTTTATCAATATTATTTTGAGATCGTCATTTCACCGACCAGGAGTTTAGCTACAAAATCATATTTGTTTATTTATGTAATTGGGTGGGCAATGTTAATTTGTTTATCTTACGTCTGTTTATTAATTTGTTATACATATGTGTTTTCTAGTGCTATCATATTCTTACAGATGGCAGAAAAGCGTTTGTTTATTTAAAATAAAATTGGTATCTTGCATTGTATATTTACTCATTTGTACTATTTATCTTAGTAAATTTTAATTATCAATCTGAAGCTTTGTCTTTTGAATTATTTATTATTCATATTGGTATTTTATATTTGCATTAATAATATCTGGAAATGAATAAGTATGAGTGTGTTTTAGAGAGTATAAATGATGTTGTTGTTAAGTGTTTTTTAAGTATATTTCTTACCATTGAGTCTAGTTATGGTAGGCCTGGGTTTTTATTAAAGAATCTTATGCTGAATGCTAGGAGTTCAGGCATTTGTTTTCTTTGGAGATTTTTAGTTTGGTTTGAGTTGAGGATTGCTCTGTTCTTAGTTCTTCGTAGCTTTGTTCTTTTTTCGTATTTTTGGGAGTCTATGGTGGCTTCTTCCAAGTGTTCTATGGTAGGAATATGCCACTCTTCCACTGTATTATTTGTCTTAGCTTCCTGTGACATGGTGCCGTCATAGTTATGTGAAACCAGTGGTCGAAGTGGGGGGAAAAAAGTAGGGGAACTGTGGGCGGAGAATCAGAGGGCGGAAATAACCCGTGGATTGGGTCAGTGGACGGAGTCAGAGGTGTGGCAGAAAGAGCAAAATATCCCAATTTTTAGTATTTGTTTCCCATTTCACTAACCGGTTACAGCTTATTACATTATTTAATTTAATCAATGGATACACATGTTTATTTAAGGTTTAATATGAGTCATTGACATTAAAATACATTCACAAAGTGGGAAACGTTTCCAATCACAGAATGTCCCAAATATCCTTAAAAGTGGAATCGCAAGCCATTTGTCTCCCAGCCATGGAGTTTCTGTCATCAGCATCTCTCCTCCCTTTTTCCACAAGAGCAGTTCAAACATGAATGGCAAAATATCCTAGTTTGCAAATGTTTTCCACATAATTATGGCTCTGCCATATTTGCCACATAATATATAATCTGCTGCATAATCTGACGATTTTAACTAATACATTTTTAGCTCAAACGGATCAAAAGTTAGAAAAAATGTGACTGGTGCTGCTTGTAAGTGGAGGGCTGATTGCAAAGGTTGACTGGTCACCTTTCTCACTGCTGCAGTTGTATGTTCCACTGGTACTAATAAGGAAAAATCTTTGCATAGACTGTTAGCATGTGTAAAAATGTCAAAATAATAAAGTATCAGAAAATTTACACCACCACTAATACCAGTGTAGAGTGTCAGAGCACTTTACATCACACATATTACACAGAGACAATCAATCATACGTGCATAAATCACTGTATAGGAAATGTTACATAAGACAAAGGACTACAAGGTGTAGGAGTCACATGACAACCATACTAATAGGCAGCATAGTTTAATAGTGATTGGTCTGGAGAAACACAAACTCAGAATTTAAAACATAATACCATGGTTGGGGGTTCTCTTTAATAATCAGAATTGATTTCTACTCAAATGAACTCTTTTTTGCAACATTAGGATAATCAAAGACTGGGGAAAAAAACATAACGCTCTAATTTATACCTTGCAGTTTGCATGCAGCTCTTAAAGGACAGTTAATAGCTCACTGTTCTATGTTAGGATTTTAACTTATTAACTGCAAGTAACAATAGGGTCCTCTGACAAAAGCAGTAACCCACTGACCTATTTACATTATGTGCACTTTGAGATCTGCATGGTACATGTTCTTAGCAGCAGGCACATTAACCCTCTGCGCTTCCTTTCCATGAGTCAAAACGTCCACTAGACAAAACACCATCTCTCTCTACTAAGAACATTAATCACTGGAGTTATCATGACATTTTTATTGTTGCCGAAAATTGTTGGAGGCCAGGAAGGAGGCAGCAAGTGCTTTTAAAACCATATTATACTTGCAAACACGAGGCCCCCACCTGAAATCAGCGCCAGACGCGGTCCCTGCAGGTAACGGCGGTGGATCGGTGGGGCCGGGTAAGGGGGGATTTCGAGGGACAATGCAGAGGGAAAATTAACTATTTATTTAATTTTCCCTCGGCAACGTTCTTCGAAATCCCCCCTTACCCAGCCCCTCTGCCCCACTGCTGTTACCTGCACGGACCGCGGCTGGTCAGCGCCTGGTGCAGTCGCACTGCCCTAGAGCCACCCTGCTCAAGGGTTCTGTGACCTCAGTGACAGAGTCCCTGTCACTCTACGGTGTGCTGCTTAATAGGCCTGCCTGCAAGACTGGAGGTGAACTTCAGAATGAATTGTGGCGGGCAGGCCTTCTAGGTTAACCCACACATGCCACTGCTAGGGTCCACCTGCTGGTGCTAAGACACCAGGGCTTTTAAGATCTTGGAGGCCTTCTAAGGTCTAGCATGGGAATGTGCTCCCTCAGGGGGAGTGGTCTGGTGGACTGGTCATGAAGGCTGAACCTGGTTCCCCAGTTCCAAATTCAGCAGCTCTGACCATAGTGTCACATCCTCTCCTCCACTGAACACCATACTGCCACACTGAGAGAAACTTGCACTGCACTGACCCGCTATAAACACCTGGATGTGACTCAATTCAAATTACTCACTAGACAAGAGCAATATGCTACCTAAAAAAATATTAACAACATCCTATAAAAAGCAAACACTCATAGGGAATGCAAGATTAAGTAAAGCATGTGAAATGTAAGCAGGAACAACATGGTTACCTTTTTCTTTTTACACTCATTAGTCAGAAATTAGTGAGTGCTTTTGCCTGAAAAATTAAGGCCATGACCGCAGGGCCCAGAAGGGACCCGTTTCAATGCCCATTGCTTATATCCATACAAAACGCCTCCGCAGCATACAAAACGCCTCCGCACGCCTGATCCTCGATGTACCACGCCACAGCCACATCACCCCCCACCTGAGGAACCTGCACTGGCTCCCCGTCGACAGGAGAATCTCCTTCAAACTCCTCATCCACGCACACAAGGCACTCCACAAGACTGGCCCAGCCTACCTCAACAGACGACTCCTCTTCTACGTCCCCAACCGCCAGCTCCGCTCCGCCGACCTCTCCCTCGCAACCGTCCCTCGCATTCGAAGAACTACCACCGGCGGCAGATCCTTCTCCCACCTCGCCGCCAAGACCTGGAACACCCTTCCACTGAGCCTACGACAGACCCAAGACCTGCTGACCTTCAGGAGTCTACTCAAGACCTGGTTGTTCGACCAGTAGCAGCACCCCCCCCCACCTTTTTTCTCCCCAGCGCCTTGAGACCCTCGCGGGTAAGTAGTGCGCTCTACAAATTCTGTGATTGATTGATTGATTGGTTGATTGATTATATCCTTACAAAATATAAGCAGTATGGTTTAAAAAGACCACATTCGTGAACACACAGCCGCTGTACACATTTTGGGCCAGATGTACGACTGAAAATTCTGTGTGCAAACAGGTTTGCGACCCGTTTGCACATGCAGTTTCTCTGGGCCATGTACTAACACTATTTTACGAGTCGCAAATCATTTGCGACTCACAAAATAGTGTTTTGCGACTTGCTATTAGGAAGGGGCGTTCCCTTCCTAATAGCGACTCACAAGCCATGTACAAATGTTTTGCGACCGCAATTGCGGTTGCAAAACACTCGCAATGTATCGCCCTCTTCAAGAGGGTGGTAATGCAATTGCAAAAGGGAAGGGGTCCCCAGGGGACCCCTTCCCCTTTGCATATGCAGGGGAAAATATTTTTAGGGGCAGGCAGAGGTCCCAGGGACCACTACCCGCCCTTCAAAAATGAAACAAAAACGTTTTTTTTTTTTTTTTTAAATGCAGCCCGATTTCCCTTAAGGAAAACGGGCTGCATTTGGGGAAAAAAAACTGCTTTCTTTAAAAGCAGTCCCGGACATGGAGGTCTGCTGAGCCCAGCAGGCCACCATCCCTGTGAGGGCCAGCCATTCCCAATGGGGTCACAAATTGCGAGAGGCTCAACAATATTTATGAGGCTCGCATTTTGCGACCCCATTGGGAATAGCAATCAGTGTCTCAGACAGTGATGTACATTTGAAATTGCGACTCGCAAATTGCGACTCACAATCGAGCGCAATTTGCGAGTCGCAATTTCAAATGGTCGCACTTCTGGCCCTTTGTTTTCCAATTCACCCATCAAGCTGGTATTTCAGTACCTCCAGGAATAGTGCACTTTCCAGCCCAGGGAAAACAATGTTGTTCAAAGAGAGACGAGAAAACAAAAGTAGCGCTTCACTGGCAAACACTGTAAAGTGGTGCTAATGTGTTTAGGTGTGAATAAATCAATCTGGCCACCTTGCAACCATTCTGTCTTGCTTTAATTAGTTAGTTATTTTTCATATTTTGAATGTTTTATTTCTCTCCACCACGAGACTGCATTTAGAAATTGATAAATTTCAGAAAAAGACGACGTTTCCAGCAAAAGTGTTTTTCTTTTTTGGATCCATTTCACAGTGGAGCAAATAAATGAAAGGAGGAAAGAGAAGGTAATACCCATTTATTGAAGTCTCAGTTTTCACCAAATGAGGAGGAGCGACACAGAGAGAGAGGGAAGAGGGGGAACAAAGAGAGGGGGGGGCAGTTGCCAGCGGCAGGAGAACTGGACACTGTCCTTGTCTTCTCTGGGCACAAAGGAAAAGACAGAGTCCTTTTCCTTCTCTGCCCGTTCCACCCGTCCCCAAAAGCCGAGCCTTAACTATCGGCCTTAGCGATTTCTGCCGTCCGGGAGGCATGTTTAAAATAAGAAAGTAGGGGAACGGACTCTATGAAATTAAAGAAGTAGGGGCACGCCGTGCCCTGCTGATCCTGCCCACTTCGACCACTGTGTGAAACTTGCTATGGCATCTGTGCCCTGATCAGTGCTAGTGACTAACCCAACAGGGGCGGCTCCTCTGCTAAGGCAGAGGAGCGTCGCACCACTGCTCTCAGAGCAGTAGAAAGGGAAAAATATAATGATAATACCGTTATTAACATTTTATTTTTCGTTGTTGTGGGGATGGGTTAGAGCAGGGAGGGGCTGGTGGCACAGGGAGGAGGAGTGGTTCATGCACACTAATAAGGGGCCGATTATGATGTCGTACAGAAAGCCTCCGACCGAAGGTCCGATTCTCCTAGACCGTGTTGGAACCCATCCACCCGACTCGGTCGGATTCAATTCTGACCGACTGATTATGATGCTCGCGGTTGGAAGGGAAACCATTCGGTCATTCCAAATCGTTTCCGACTGGCTCTCGGAGAATCCGTGTCAGTCGGAGTCGATTCATACAGCTCTACGAACAGCGTTTCCGACCAACCGATTACGATGTCGGATTCTGACAGCCTTTCTGACTTGGTCTATCTGACACAAAAAGGCTGTCGGAAACTGACTTTGGGGGCCCCTAGAAGGCCCCCCTTCATCCTGAGGCCTCCGGTTTGGGACCGAGGGAGTACCCAATGGACCCCCCTGTTAAACAATGCACTGTGGGGCGGGCACCAAGGGGTGCCCGCGACAGGGTGCAAGGTTTTCCGCAGACACCCATTTTCCCCATAGGAGCCTGTGGTGTCAGTCAGAACAAGGGCTCCAATAGAAGGCAATGGGAGTGCTTCCGAACAGTGTTCGGAAGCCTTGTAATCTGTCATGCGGAACTGCCGATCTCGAGTCAGTCGGAACCGAATCCGACAAGGAGTTGGGTGGAAAGTTTCCGCACAACATCGTAATCGGCCCCTAAGTGCGCATGACTGCTTGGCTGGCCGTCTTGGGCCAGCCAAACAGTCATGCGCACTTAGCATGTTCTCCACCCAGGCTGTGATACACAGCCCGGGTGGAGAACATGCATAGGTTCCCTGTGCCCATCTGAGTGTCGAACCACGGTGCTCAGACCAATCACAACGCTGCATTGCAGCGTTGTGATTGTCTTTGGGGAGCCTGTGTGCTTCTGGGACTCATCAGCAATGACGGAGGGGAGACAGAAAAGGCTGCGAGGAGGTAAGTGTTTTTATTTTATTTAATATTTAGTTCCCCACCCTGTTCCCTGCAAGCCGCCTCTGCAACCCAAGAATCTTTAAAATAATCCATTAGTGGAGTTAGTTTTGTTACATGCTGTTGGTAATAGGGGGATTCAATTAGCATTACATAATGTTTAGTGGCATCTGTTACAGGGAGGCATGCTGAAGCTTTTTTATTTCATGTACAAATTGTAGGTTAGATGCATATTCTATTCTCAGGGTAGAGTTTTGTAGGTATCTCAAAATACTGTGGTTAAAGTGATAGAAGCAGCATGAGGGTAGATTTCTAGAATGGTCGAACTCATGCCCATTCGAATTCTATGACTAATTGTAGGTTATCGGTGTGAGTTTGTTATTGTATATGTATTAGCAATTCATTATAAGTTGCTTTTATTTCTGAGGTAATAGTGCACACACTAATGAGATGTTTGCATTTTGATATTGCCGCTGTATTGGGTATATTTGACTAAGTGGTGGGGACTGTGTCCAATCTGCCATTGCAGGTGAGTTTTTGCACTAGCCCACATGCGCCCCGGTAGTGAGGAATACCTGTGTGTGTTTTCACTGCCTAGGAGGCTTGCTCATCTCTTAAGTTAACATGGAGAAGTGGTTGACACTACCTTAGGCTGCAATAGTGGATTGCAGTGGAGCAGCCTCATGATGTTTCCTATCAATGGATTTGCTGTGCCAAATCCTTTCCAGTCGTAAAAGTGGTTTTGGCATAACTTGCTTAAAAATGCCACTTATAAAATATTTCTGTGAGTTCCCCAGCAACAGCCATAACCATGGACATACAATGGGAATGACGGGTCTCTGTTATTTGAGGGTCTGAGGGAATAGATAGGAGAGAGAGGTTTTGATACTTAGCATCTCAGAGCTCGATCATGGCCACACTAAATATTAAGATCTATATTCTACAGCCCCATGGCAGACAGGCCTACAATATAGAGGAGACATCTAGGGTTCAAAGTGAAACTCCTAAATCGTCGAAACCTCGAAGACATACTACAGTATATCTACGAGTGCCATCCTTCAGCACGAGGTGATATACGCTTGTGGGGACGCGGGTCCGTAGAGCCCGGACTGCGTGGTGGACACTGCCAGAGGACTCTGTTGTGCACATGGAGGATTACTGCCCTTGAAGGGGACCGCGTGCCCTTTCTGAATAGTGGCTAGCCTGAAAACCTGCTGAAGTGTGGCACCCTGAAGTGTCCTCTCCAAGGGCCTGTCGGTGGGCTTCCTGTTCTCTCTGGGATCTCAGGGACATCAAAGATCTACTCCATTTACATGACATCTGAGGAGCGTTGCCCTTTCAAGTGCCTACATCAGCTACTAAATCCCAACGGGTAGCGCAGTGTGAGCGTGAAGCTAAGACTTGTGCCTGGAGACCAGATTGTCTAGTGTGGAGCCCCAGAAATCTTGCCCCATATCTCAGGAACCCTGAAACTCATAAGTGTCGTATTAGTCGGGAACAAATTCACCAGTTGCAGAATCCAAGATGAGTCGCTTTGTCGATGGTGCAGCATCTCTCTCGCAGTTGGGAGTGTACCTGTAGAAGTGCGTTATTCTACCTCAAGTGGCTCTGTTGGACTTGCGCCTGTGTGTGTGACAAGACAGGTCTGGTGTATCCTGATCATCGTGCACCGGACGTGGTGCCCCCTTTCCAAGGAGGTACAGAATTTGCAACTCTTCATTTTGTTTCACCGGAACTGCCTGGTGAGACTCATACCAACACATACCAGACGATGTGCCCAGATTGCCTGGGCACGACCCTGATCATCGTATACCTGTCAGGGTGCCTCCTCCTATTGAGATGCTCCCCTGTGTTCCTCCCCATTCATTGGTTGTTTTTTTCATTGACCCTCATCACGGCAGACCAACAGTCCTCGCCACACCTGGCCCCTCCCGAAGACATCTTGGTGCTAGGTAGTACCGAGAGATGTTGACTGGGTTGAAGGAACACTTCCGAGATAGTTCTGAAGTGGGTCAAGAGACTGCGACTTGTGTTTTGAGACCTGTGGGTGAACTTCCAGAGTGGCTGCTAAACTCCCCTTGTTTACGCTTACCTCCTAATTAAAACTTGCTACTTATTCCCACCTGCTTCCCGAGGATCCATACTAAGTGACTTAAGTCACGTGCGGTCTAGTACGCGGGAGGCTGGGGTAGTTATCTTCCATCCAGGGGTATAGGACACTCGGTGTGAGCTAGAGGGTGGAGGGAGGCTGGGGCCACGGAGTCTGCAGAATGTTATCAATTGACCTGCTAGGTACCAATGACACTGCATTAGGGTGCTAAGTGCGTATGAGTGTTCCGTACTGACTAAGCTGGATACCTGTCACACCATAAAGCGGTGCAGAGTTAGTGTGTGTGAGTGGGAGTGATGGAGTGCGGACCACCTTTGATTCACCACATTGGTCAGCAGTGCCATGTTATACGTTGATTTCATCCTAAATGCACAATACATTTGACATTGGATTTACCTGTGTGGCTCCAAACTGCGGTGCTGCTAAAAAGTGTTCTTGTTTTGTGTATGTACATATTTTATATATCGTTGTGACCCGGGGTTTACCTTATAACTCTGTAGGACTGTATTATCCGGATTGCCAGGGTGGACCTGGGGTGGGCAGTGTGTGGCACTGCATAAGGGTGCTCTATCAGTGGGAGGGGGGCTGGAGGGGTTAGATTAGGATTGTCACCTATGTGCATAGTATTGATATCGAGGGAAGAGGTGTGGCGCAGCGGCCAGGGCAGCTGACTCCGGAACACAGGGGCTCACGGTTCGATCCCCGACGTCAGGTTAGCCCAGCACCAAGTGACTCTGGGCAATAGCTCGCTTAATCTTCCCGACAGCCCAAAGCGCTTTGACACCCTTGGGTACCTGTTCGTGCTTTACAAATACTGGATTTCATTTCATTCAAAGCATAATAATACTAGAGGGCCTAGTACTGCTAGCAATAATTCCAAATGTGTTTTATGCCCAAATGTTCCTGATGTTCATGTTATAATGATTGAATGTGTGTGTTGAATACAAACATTTTTACATACATCCTGTGTGAAGTCTCTTTTGTGATGCTCAGTGTATTTATCGCGACTGACTGCTGTGCCTTTGCTTTATACATAGCCTCTGGATTAAGCCTGACTGCTCAGTGCCAAGCTACCCAAGGGCGATCATAGGTTATAGAGCTAGTGTAACCACCTGCCCTTGACAGAAGCAGTAGGTTCTGCCTGGCTGAGGGTATCCCTTTAGCTAACCAGACACTGCCGTATCCAACATGGGGTATGTCTATATCTTCCTATTTGTGGGTGCGAGTGGTGTTTCCCTAGCTGTTCTATGTGTTCTGGTGATTAATAATTTTAGGGTTGGCATACCAGGGAGTTGGCCCATTGCTTGTTCTTGAAAGTTTGGTATAATATTTTTAAGCATCATTCCTATTGGTTCTTGTGACCTTGTGCTGGCCTTTAGGTCCTGTGAAATATTTCTGGCTTCTATTTCGGTAGAATTAGGGGGATGGTTATGTCGCCTCTTTCAACTATTACATTTTTAGTGGTAGATCTGCCATAGCATGAATTTGAATAATATTTGGTCAATTTACTCTATTTATATCCTTTTTAATTTAATAAGTTTCCCATTTTGGAATTTGATGTATTTTTCTTTTTCAAATATTTGTTTCTGTGGATTTTTGAGTACAGAAACTATGCATTATTAAAGAAAACAAAAAACAATATGTGATGTTACATTTATTTTAACAATTTTACAATTAAAGTGCACATTTAACTTACATTCTTTACTTAGTATTAGTTGTAGATTTTTGCTTTGCATAACTGTTTGTTATTGCTTTTGGCACAGTTTTTTGCTGGAGTCCGTCTGTTCAGGGGGATTTTTTGTCAGTTGTGTCAGTTTATTTTTTATGCAAATTTCAGTTAGGCTATGTTTTATTTTATTTTTTTAAATATGGTAAAGTGCAATTTTTATTTTTATTTAAGTTTTGTGCTTTGAGTACCATATTTACTTTCTAGGTGGCCTTTTTTGTATTTTGAGTAATTTGGTGCTGTGTCTTTATTTTATTTTCCTTTCAGCATATTTTCCATCTTGAAGGGGGTGCATCTGTAATTTGGAGAAATAAACATGTAGCATGTTTTTGTTTTATTTACTTCTATACTTTTGTTTATTGATTGATTTGGTAGTTTTCAATTGTTGTCAAACTTGCTTTGTAGTATTTAGTGGTTCATTGAAGTGCTGCAGCCCTCTTTTCCAATCAGTAGAGTGATGCTGTCCTGCTGTAGATTTATTTTAGGAGGCATTTTGTTTTGCATTTATATGGCGTTTTTATACGGTTTGTTAATTGGTAGAGTGTTTTATTTCATCACTCTTTTTAAGTTTAGTTTGATAAGTTGAATGGAGATTAATTTAATTGTATATATTGTATCATTTACTATAAATGCTAATTGATGTTTTTGTTATTTCTTTAATGTATGTTCATTTTTATTTTGACATATTTTTAAATGTGTGTATATAGTTAATGTAATATTGTGTGGTTTATTTTAGAATTATGTCAATTTTCTAGTCCTTAGTTTTAATATGTAGGTGATTTTTTTTTTTTACTTTTCTTCTATTTTAGATTTTTTTTACAGTATTTTTGCCATCAATATTTGTATGTTTACTGTTAAATTGTAGGGTCACGATAGTTATATTTTCAATATTTGATTGGACGATATTTGTGTTTGCCAACATTGTTTTTGTCGATGTAGTGTTATACAATCACTTATATGCATCAGTTTACAGTATCTAACGCCAAGATAGGTACATCAGGTATCAGAGCTAAATGTGCAAAGATACCAGGATTTAACTTTGGGAACCAACCTATGTTCTACTGGGTCAGTTCACAATATACTGTATTGGAGGGGGTTGCAGAATTACCTGCCAAATCAATATTCATTAGGCGAGTTGCAAATTATGACTCCCTCTTATTTGCTACATTCATAGAGATGGTGGTCTGCAAGGGATAGCAGATCACCATCCCATTTGGTATAAGTGATTTATATTTTGATTTTATATTTTGAAAAAACTAATATATAAAATAGGAATGTATGGTAAATAAAATGGATCTTATCTTTCGTGTACTGGGTCAGGCAGAAGTATCAATTTCTGACACACCAACAGGCTGAAAGGTACTCTCTAGCAAGTCTTCAGTAGGTGTTGGAGGTGACTTTTTCCCAGGCCTCTGCAAGTCCACTTGCCACCTTTTCTTTGGCATGGACCACAGATCGTACCAGAGCTTTCTAATTTCTTCAATTGTGCTCTGTGTCACTCCCAAGGATTTTCTCCTTGATGACCTTCCAGGTTTTTTGTTTCTGACTATCTGATATAGGGAAAGAGGTTTTGCCAAATAGTTCTTCCTGGTGCGCCACACACTTTTCAGTGAGCACCTCAAGCTCCTTTTCACTGAACTGAAGCTTTCTTTTGCATCCTTCCCATTATCCTCACCACACCCACTGACTCCAAAAGTAGCAAAATGCACCAAACACTAGAGCTGCCTTCCTCTGGTAATCTATGAACTCAATAGAGCATGTGTGAACTCACTTACTCATTGTGAGGTCATCAATCTGCTTCTGAACGCTACTTATACAATTTGTAATTACCAAATAGCAAATCGCTGTTCACAGAATAGCTGTTCACTAATCACAAAATAGCTATTGTGAATCCTAATAATTATGCTACATTAAGAATAGCAATTTCCTAATTGCTATTCGAATGCAATCGCAGTTTTGAAATCGCTATTGTAAATCTTAGTACATCTGGCCCTAGATTTTGGAGACTCATCCTTTCCGGTGGTAGGTTGGTTCATGGTACTACCCTGTACAGGACCACAGGGTAGATGGCACCAGTTATGTGGCAACCTTCCTGTGTGTGCCTTCATGTGTGCCAGACAAGTAGCTGGGAGGGGTGGGGGGGTATAGTAACCTAATCTAAATACAGGAGTCATCTATGAAGGCTCTCACACAGTTGCTGGATTCCTTGTTTGGTCTTTGTTCTCACTAAAGGCCCCTAAGAAACCAGTAAATGTTAGCATAGTCGAAAAACCACTGCCTGGAGCATGTGGCTTGTCTGGGGCAGGCTTATCCCTGGGCAATGGAAGTATAGGGGTTGAATACAGACAGAAGTGAATAGAGGAAGGCTGAATACCACAAATGCATCTAAAGTTGGTTAACATTTTTGCAGAACATTCAAAATTAGTAGTGATACAGGTTGTAAAAACATTCCGAGCCTCCTCAAGGGGGTTGCAGGTGAAGGTGAATCTTTATTCTTCTAAAACATGTTGATATATTTTTTGATTTTCTTGAAATTATAATTGCAGAGCAATGATAATTTATGGGTTAGCAGTTCTTGAACATAGTGTACAGCCAACGCTTAATGTGTCCTCTGTGGCAGGGTAGCCTAGGACATTTTAAGGCACGAAGCAACAGCTGAAGCACTGATGTCAGTGGAGGTATGTTGATCTCTGTCATAGTCAGTACAGGGTTGCATGGTAGTCTAGTGTGTTTTTGTTCATTCTGCTGAGCATAACAATGTTGTTTGAGTTTCTATCCCAGGACAGTTAGGAGGTGTCTCATCCGATCCTTTATGTCTTACGTGCCCTCATAAAGCTCTCTCTAACTTCTCCTAGGTTCCCTCATTGCAATGCACAGTGACGATATCTCTTGGGACCAGAATGGCCCTGGGGAATATTCCTGGCTTTGTCTTAAAACCATCCTTATAATAGTCACTTCAGACCTTGTTTTGCAGAGGGTCCTCTTCATCCTCCATCAGAAACTGTCCCTCCAAGCTCAGATTCTCCTAAAATAGATCTTCCGTCCACCTGACCCCACATCTCATGGCCAATGTGGGTTGAAGCCCCAGAGAACTGCCCTTCTGGCTACTCAGTACTTGGGTCTTACTCTCAGGAACAAAGCTCCAGAGCATTCATTCCTCAATCTTTATGAGACACTCCCCTGAAACAGCCATTCAAACACATCACTTCAGGTACCTTCGGTCACAAAACTTGTCTCAGGCAGTAATGTGTGACCAAAGAGTCAAGCAAGATACATGCTCTCCCAGTTTCCTTGGCACACTAATGAAACCTACTCTCCACATACATTCTATACATTCTGTTGTAGAGAAGGGAAGAGATCTGTTGGACTTGATGCTCTCTGCAAGGTCACCCTCACACGTTGTGTGCCTCACCCCTCCTATTTTTCTGAATTTGTTTTTGTTGGCCTTATGACTCTGTGCACTTTACCACTTCTACTCAGTGCTAAAGTGTTTATGCTTGCTCCTTAAAACATGGTTAGATTGGCTTACACCTGATTGGCATATTTAATTTACTTGTAAGTACCTAGTAAGTTGGAATACCATATACCCAGGGCTGGTAAACTAAATGCTGTTAGTGGGCCTGCAGCACTTATTGTGCATACAACTATGAGTTATTTTTCGAAATTTGAAAATTCATAACAAAATAAGTACTTACCTGTGAACAAAGTTCTTGCTCTGAAAAATTATATAAATTAAGTGTTATTTTTGCAAATTGGTCTCAGTTTATTCTTTGAGTTTCATTTATTGCCTCATTTATTGCCTCAGTACAACAAACGCTTAGCACTACCCTCTGAAAAGCCTAACTGCTCGCCCACACTAGCACAAATAGAGTGTTAGTATTATCTACCTTTGCCTCTGTAAACCAATATGGGACACACTGGACTCTCTGCACAGTGTACTTTGTTTTAGTGCACTATACAGAGAGCCAGATTCCTACAAATACTTTATACAGTGACTGCTTTTGTGCCAAGCAACCAGAGGGTTAAGCACAGGTTAATTTAGGGACTTTAGCAGTTCACCCTAACTGGGATTGTGGCTGTTGCTTGGGGAGGGCCCACACCCATCTCAACCAACAACCCAGTTTCTCACAAAATCTATACAACTGTACTAGAAGATATTGTGACTTGGGTTACCTTAATAAGAATAAAATGAGAAACACAAAACACTCTGTAGTTGCATTGAGAATAGACCTCAGAAAGGAATCTAACAGTTCCCAAAGAGAGATACATGTAGCTAACTCAATTTAGTAGAGAACAACATAGAGTATTTTAGTGGCTTAATTCATAAAGACCTATCTATGAGTTGGCAGCAGCATTATATACCCTGGTACACCAAGAAACGCAGAAGATTCACCACTCTAGCTCCAGAAGAGAGTGCAGGAATATTGTCGACTCATTGCCTTCGGTTCCATGTCAATAATCGGAGAATTCTTGTTTCAGGTCAGCCCGCTAGAGCGAGGTTCTTTGGCTTTTCAGATGCAAAAGCCTAAAATGCCTTGCCTTGTAGGATGAAGGTGATAAAGTTGTATTATCCCTTTAGGGAAGCTCTAAAACAGCCTTACTTGAGTGATCTTCTGGGAGAGGGAGACCAGTTTCATGCGCGCTGCTAGGCTCGACCTAAAAACATGTGGGAACCACTGCCAAGGGACCTTGCTAATAAAACCAAATGTTATGCTACAGTGGAATAGATAATGAGTGTAAATTCAGAAACTGGATGCTAATTGCAGTTGCTATTGCCCTAAATGGTTTCAAATTCTAAAAGTGTGCGTGCTAACATCGCTGTGTATGGTGGTTATGCTACTCACCTAACTGGATATATGTCAGCTCGCTGTGAACCTCAGCCTGTGATGTCATTTTCTTGTAAGTATTAATTGTGATGAATGTTGACCAGGAACGGACATTAAATGACCCTTGACCCTAATTTTCTTTCAAGGAAGGCATGTCACATGACCCTAACATCACAGCAATTGACATCGCTGAAGTTCCAAGTCACAAATGCACAGCTGCAAATGGATGTCATTTAGGGGTCACCAGCTGCGACCCTTGGCCTTGGTAGTGTCAAAATCAACGACAAGAACACAAGGAGGCTCCTCAGTCCTTATTTTGCCAGTTTTTTGTTTTACTAATAGTGAATAATATTGCATTATTCCCTATTAATGTAACTGACAATGGAGCACACTAAGCTGGTACAGGACCTTCGGCTGCAGCTTTGGAGACTGACAATGGAGCACACTAAGCTGGTACAGGCCCTCTGGCTGCAGCTTTGGTAAGTGACAATGGAGCACACTAAGCTGGTACAGGCCCTCTGGTTGCAGCTATGGTAACTGACAATAGCAAAACCAAAGGGGATGATGGACGGAGTGTTGAACATTGCAAGCACTCACCCCCAGTCAACTGATCTGGGTTTAATCCATCATCATTCTTTAGCTCACTCCGCCACCCCAGTTCAGACATGGCCATATGCAAATCAGTCTGACCCTGTGCCTCATGGGAACAGTCCAGCCCGAACTGCCAAGCCATGTCTTCCCTGGACCGGAAACAAGCATCCTGGGACCGGTTTCTGGCTTACAGCCATCATCAGCCAGGCTATCTTGAATCCAGTGGCAAAGTGAGCAAGGGACCCACGTCTGGGCATACCCTGCCAACTTAGGGCGAACATAGCAAAACCAAAGGGGATGATGGACGGAGTGTTGAACATTGCAAGCACTCACCCCCAGTCAACTGATCTGGGTTTAATCCATCATCATTCTTTAGCTCACTCCGCCACTCCCAGTTCAGACATGGCCATATGCAAATCAGTCTGACCCTGTGCCTCATGGGAACAGTCCAGCCCGAACTGCCAAGCCATGTCTTCCCTGGACCGGAAACAAGCATCCTGGGACCGGTTTCTGGCTTACAGCCGTCATCAGCCAGGCTATCTTGAATCCAGTGGCAAAGTGAGCAAGGGACCCACGTCTGGGCATACCCTGCCAACTTAGGGCGAACATAGCAAAACCAAAGGGGATAATGGACGGAGTGTTGAACATTGCAAGCACTCACCCCCAGTCAACTGATCTGGGTTTAATCCATCATCATTCTTTAGCTCACTCCGCCACCCCAGTTCAGACATGGCCATATGCAAATCAGTCTGACCCTGTGCCTCATGGGAACAGTCCAGCCTGAACTGCCAAGCCATGTCTTCCCTGGACCGGAAACAAGCATCCTGGGACCAATTTCTGGCTTACAGCCGTCATCAGCCAGGCTATCTTGAATCCAGTGGCAAAGTGAGCAAGGAACCCACGTCTGGGCATACCCTGCCAACTTGGGGCGAACATAGCAAAACCAAAGGGGATGATGGACGGAGTGTTGAACATTGCAAGCACTCACCCCCAGTCAACTGATCTGGGTTTAATCCATCATCATTCTTTAGCTCACTCCGCCACCCCAGTTCAGACATGGCCATATGCAAATCAGTCTGACCCTGTGCCTCATGGGAACAGTCCAGCCCGAACTGCCAAGCCATGTCTTCCCTGGACCGGAAACAAGCATCCTGGGACCGGTTTCTGGCTTACAGCCATCATCAGCCAGGCTATCTTGAATCCAGTAGCAAAGTGAGCAAGGGACCCACGTCTGGGCATACCCTGCCAACTTAGGGCGAACATAGCAAAACCAAAGGGGATGATGGACGGAGTGTTGAACATTGCAAGCACTCACCCCCAGTCAACTGATCTGGGTTTAATCCATCATCATTCTTTAGCTCCGTCCATCATCTTGTGTGTTTTGCATTTCGCCCTATGTGGGAAGGGTATGCCCAGACGTGGGTCCCGTGCTCACTACGATACTGGAGTCAAGCTATCCTGGCTGATGAAGGCTGATAGCCTGAAACCGGTCCTTGGATGCTTGATTCCGGTCCAGGGAAGACATGGCTTGGCAGTTCGGTCTGGACTGTTCCCATGAGGCACAGGGTCAAGACTGATTTGCATATGGCTATGTCTGAACTGGGGTGGCGTGGTGAAGCAAAATAACGATGGATTAAACCCAGATCTGTGACTGGGGGTGAATGTTTGCCAATGTGCAGCATTCCGTCCATCATCTTGTGTGTTTTGCATGGTAACTGACAATGGCGCACACTAGGCTGGTACAGGCCCTCTGGTTGCAGCTTTGCTAACTGACAATGGAGCACACTAAGCCGGTACAGGACCTTCGGCTGCAGCTTTGCTAACTGACAATGGAGCACACTAAGCTGGTACAGGACCTCTGGCTGCAGCTTTGGTAACTGACAATGGCGCACACTAAGCTGGTACAGGACCTCTGGCTGCAGCTTTGGTACTGACAATGGAGCACACTAAGATGGTACAGGACCTCTGGCTGCAGCTTTGGTGACTAACAATGGAGCACACTAAGCCGGTACAGGACATCTGGCTGCATCTTTGGTAAGTGACAATGGAGCACACTAAGCTGGTACAGGACCTCTGGCTGCAGCTTTGGTAACTGACAATGGAGCACACTAAGCTGGTACAGGACCTCTGGCTGCAGCTTTGGTAACTGACAATGGAGCACACTAAGCTGGTGCAGGCCCTCTGGCTGCAGCTTTGGTAACTGACAATGGAGCACACTAAGCTGGTACAGGACCTTTGGCTGCAGCTTTGGTAACTGACAATGGAGCACACTAAGCTGGTACAAGACCTCTGGCTGCAGCTTTGGTAACTGACAATGGAGCACACTAAGCCGGTACATGACCTCTGGCTGCAGCTTTGGTAACTGACAATGGAGCACCCTAAGCTGGTACAGGACCTCTGGATGCAGCTTTGGTAACTGACAATGGAGCACAGTAAGCCGGTATAGGCCCTCTGGCTGAAGCTTTGGTAACTGACAATGGAGCACACTAAGCTGGTACAGGACCTTTGGCTGCAGCTTTGGTAAGTGACAATGCAAACTAAGCTGGTACAGGCCCTCTGGCTGCAGCTTTGGTGACTGACAATGGAGCACACTATGCTGGTACAGGACCTTTGGCTGCATCTTTGGTAAGTGACAATGCAAACTAAGCTGGTACAGGCCCTCTGGCTGCAGCTTTGGTGACTGACAATGGAGCACACTAAGCTGGTACAGGACCTTCAGCTGCAGCTTTGGTAAGTGACAATGGAGCACACTAATCTGGTACAGGACCTCTGGCTGCAGCTTTGGTAACTGACAATGGAGCACACTAAGCTGGTACAGGACCTTTGGCTGCAGCTTTGGTAAATGACAATGAAACATACTAAGCTGGTACAGGACCTCTGGCTGCAGCTTTGGTAACTGACAATGGAGCACACTAAGCTGGTGCAGGACCTCTGGCTGCAGATTTGGTAACTGACAATGGAGCACACTAAGCCGGTACAGGACCTCTGGCTGCAGCTTTGGTAACTGACAATGGAGCGCCCTAAGCTGGTACAGGACCTCTGGCTGTAGCTTTGGTAACTGACAATGGAGCACAGTAAGCTGGGACAGGCCCTCTGGCTGCAGCTTTGGTAACTGACAATGGAGCACACTAAGCTGGTACAGGACCTTTGGCTGCAGCTTTGGTAAGTGACAATGCAAACTAAGCTGGTACAGGTCCTCTGGCTGCAGCTTTGGTAACTGACAATGGAGCACACTAAGCTGGTACAGGACCTTTGGCTGCAGCTTTGGTAACTGACAATGAAACATACTAAGCTGGTACAGGACCTCTGGCTGCAGCTTTGGTAACTGACAATGGAGCACACTAAGCTGGTGCAGGACCTCTGGCTGCAGATTTGGTAACTGACAATGGAGCACACTAAGCCGGTACAGGACCTCTGGCTGCAGCTTTGGTAACTGACAATGGAGCGCCCTAAGCTGGTACAGGAACTCTGGCTGTAGCTTTGGTAACTGACAATGGAGCACAGTAAGCTGGGACAGGCCCTCTGGCTGCAGCTTTGGTAACTGACAATGGAGCACACTAAGCTGGTACAGGACCTTTGGCTGCAGCTTTGGTAAGTGACAATGCAAACTAAGCTGGTACAGGTCCTCTGGCTGCAGCTTTGGTAACTGACAATGGAGCACACTAAGCTGGTACAGGACCTTTGGCTGCAGCTTTGGTGACTGACAATGGAGCACACTAAGCTGGTACAGGACCTTCGGCTGCAGCTTTGGTAAGTGACAATAGAGCACACTAAGCTGGTACAGGACCTCTGGCTGCAGCTTTGGTAACTGACAATGGAGCACACTAAGCTGGTACAGGACCTCTGTCTGCAGCTTTGGTGACTGACAATGGAGCACACTAAGCTGGTACAGGACCTTCAGCTGCAGCTTTGGTAAGTGACAATGGAGCACACTAAGTTGGTACAGAACCTCTGGCTGCAGCTTTGGTAAGTGACAATGGAGCACACTAAGCTGGTACAGGACCTCTGGCTGCAACTTTGGTGACTGACAATGGAGCACACTAAGCTGGTACAGAAACTCTAGCTGCAGCTTTGGTAAGTGACAATGGAGCACACTAAGCCGGTACAGGACCTTCGGCTGCAGCTTTGGTAAGTGACAATGGAGCACACTAATCTGGTACAGGACCTTCGGCTGCAGCTTTGGTACTGACAATGGAGCACACTAAGATGGTACAGGACCTCTGGCTGCAGCTTTGGTACTGACAATGGAGCACACTAATATGGTACAGGACCTCTGGCTGCAGCTTTGGTGACTGACAATGGAGCACACTAAGCCGGTACAGGACCTCTGGCTGCAGCTTTGGTAAGTGACAATGGAGCACACTAAGCCGGTACAGGACCTATGGCTGCAGCTTTGGTAACTGACAATGGAGCACACTAAGTCGGTACAGGACCTTTGGCTGCAGCTTTGGTAACTGACAATGGAGCACACTAAGCTGGTACAGGACCTTCGGCTGCAGCTTTGGTAACTGACAATGGAGCACACTAAGCCGGTACAGGACCTCTGGCTGCAGCTTTGGTGACTGACAATGGAGCACACTAAGCTGGTACAGGACCTCTGGCTGCAGCTTTGGTGACTGAGAATGGAGCACACTAAGCCGGTACAGGACCTCTGGCTGCAGCTTTGGTAACTGACAATGGAGAACACTTAGCTGGTACAGGACCTCTGGCTGCAGCTTTGGTAAGTGAAAATGGTTTTAAATGTATGTGGTTCCACGACTCTATGCAGTGTTAGGGAAAGCAATGTGTTTACAACGCTGGAGCCGCATCGTTTCTGCCACTTTATATCTCTGAACTGGGAGCCCGTCTGCCTATTGACCACCAGGTCAAAATGACAGTGTTAATGAGTGATCATGATGGTGACAATGACGGCGATAGTAAGTGACAGTGTTGTATTCTTCTTAGGGTGTCCATAAACGGGCTTTCTAGAATCATGTCCTTAAATAGGCACAATTCGCCCTGCCCTTAAATAGGCATAAAATCCCAGTCCTTATTTAGGCATAAACCGTGCACTCCAAATACAGGCATGGTCTCCGACATCCGTCCACCCTAATGTCACAACGAGTTCATGAAAAAACAGACCCTTAGGCAGCGGGACTTTCCCTAGCCCAGGACTATTGATTTCTTCAAGGACTCATATATTATGCATGAACCATTATTCCTTAGGGGTTCATTCATGACGTCTTCCGCTGTCCGACTCACGTCAATGCTAACATTCTTAGGTAATTCTCAGGTATAAATATACCTTCCCGAGCCCCTGTAAATCAGAGGAGACCTCGACTTCAGAGGAGCCCGTTTCCCGGCCGGACGCACTGAGAAGACGCTGTCATTCCTGCACGCAGAGAGTCCAGCTTCCAGTGATCTAACTTCCCTTGCGGGGTGTTGGAGTTCGAGTCTGGAAAGAGATTCCTACCTCTCTCATTCTTCAGGTATGGAGCTGACTAGAACCTAGAGGGACTCTTGGCATACTAGGCATACTAGGCTTAACATACTCTTAGTATACTATAGTAAGGAATACTTCACCTACTTCATACTTCTCCCTACACCTAGGACAGGTTAGGTACATTGGGGTAGAACTAGGTTAGAAACGCATCGTATGAGTACTCGCATTTTTAGTCTGTGTCATTTTATGTAAATGCATATATGCTAAAAAGATAATGCTATCGCAGTATTATTTATTTCTACTGCTCACTCTGTACATTATTTATCTCGCATACTGTCTTGTGATCGTAACAGCACATTTAACTTACACCAGAAACAAGACTGTTCAATAAATCTTTTATTGAAACGCCCGTCTGTTCTTTCTGTGTAACTTTGAGGAAAACTAAGCATGCACGACTGAGCTGAGTGAAATAGTTATCTATTGTTTCTACGACTCTGGGACACGTTCTGATTCTAAAGAGAAACAAAGTGGTCATGTTTTGCGGCTGCCAGAAACTACTCCCTTCTTGTCGTCAAGAAGTTTCTAGTGGCCTCTGAGCTAGCTGGCACAAGTAATTAAGTTTAATATACTCGATAGGGACATACCGACCTTAGTCCTATGTCAAACCTATAGGATATATTATTCCAATGCGCAGAGCCTATTAGGGAAATAGGAGCTACACTACATGGCGCCCAACGGTTTGGTAAGGCAGTAATTCAACGTTAGATACTGAGTAACTCAGCCGTGCTTCTTCCTTTCTCTCAGAGACCCCTACCCATATACTCCAAAAGACGTCTGGAGTGGGCAGGGTTAAGTATCCACCACGGCTACATAGGGCAGTACCCTATATATTAGCTGTTTGGTTTGCTCAACGTTGAAGGATACAGTGTCCCAAAATATTGTGCACCTTATCTTTGTTTCCTTGAAACTTGTTCTACATTTTTCATAAAACAAAATGACTGAAGACGCCGGAAACGGTGGAGCTGCGGCTGATCCAGCCCAACCAGCATTTTTTAACAATACCGGTTTAAATGAAACCGAGGAGGGTGTCATTGACATCGCTCCAAACTTAAGAAGAGCCATTACTCTAAAACTTATAAAACATGGCCTACCACCGAGAGGAGGTAGAGCAGTTTTCGTGATAGAGGCACACGAATCCTTTCAGACAGAGGTATTCTATTCATGGGTAATACTTCCTGAATCCAATCCAGTAACTACACATGTTTCACTTCTACAAAGAAGATGAACCACCAGAGGAATACATTCCTTTCGAGGATATAGAAATTCCATTAACATACCAAGAGCATCAGCTCTGGTTTAAAGGCGCCCTAAAACATCACAGAAACATTACCAGGCTCGGTCCACTAGGTAGACCAGGAGCAACATGGCCGATTCTAGCCGGCTACACACCTCATCCTGAACTTGACACAATGTCAGATGAGGAACTACTTACTCAACTCACAGAGTTAATAAAAATCTACAGACAATTGGTCCAATATGTCATGCGGACTTTCACAGTCCAACCACCATTAACAATTCCAAATCAAACTCCTCACCAGGGGAATACACTAAAAATTACACCACAGACTCTATACGCAGTCATGGGTAAAATGCCCACAAAACGTGAGCAAATTCCATTCTGGATAGCTCAAAAAATTACTCAAATCGAAGCAGTATTTCCAAATACTAGCCCGCATGAGAAACACAGAATACTGACAATCAGTTTACCGATGGGGATCACACCACAACTGGAAGACTGCACCACTTGGGGCTCAGTCTTTGCTGCCATCTACACTAAAACACACGGCATTCCGTCAATTGCGGTAATACCTGATGTCCTAAAACAAATTCAAAACGAATACGGGGCAGAGCCTGCTCTAAATTTAGGTATGAAATTACTGAAAAATTTCGACCAGGTCTCAACAATAATATTATCTAATATTAAAGGGGAGGCAGCAGCAGTGGCGATCCGCCAAAAGTTAAGGGAATTTGATGTTACAGAACATCAAACAGAGCTACCCAGAATAATAGAACAATCTTATGCAGAATTAGGCAGAGATAGTTTGGGTGGAAGACCAGTTAAACCAAAACTATCTGAAAGTCCTGAGAAGGACTCAATTAAACAAACTCCTACATCTTCTAAAAAGAAGTGGGAGACTAATAAACAAAATTCAAACGAGAAACGTTCTCAATCCCGAGGTAGGTCTCCTCAAAAGGAGCCCTCTGAAAGGAGGTATAACCTCAGGAATAGGGATAATTTGAGAAAACCTGATAGGTATCAAGATACTGATACACGTTCCTCTCGTCCCTTTCAGATCTCATCACAGACTTCGGAAAGAAGAGGACGAACAGAACATAGAGAAGAACGCGTGAAATCGAAAGACGACAAACACGCTCCAAAAACTAAAGCAAAACCTCAATTCTCCAAAAAGAAAGTAGCAGGTCTAAAGATCAGACATGCCGAGAATACTGAGAACACAACTCAAGAACGGAGAATGGGCTCAGACAATGCTGGACAGTGCAGCAGAAGTCACAATAGCTCGCCAGAACCTGAAGGAACTTCTGGAGATAGTGGACTTGAATGAGTACATTACAGTAGAGACTGTAGACACCAGGGTTAGTACTCCACAAAAGTTATATGACATAACACTCCGGATGGAGGGAGACAAACCTAGACAGGTTAAAGCACTTTTTTGGGAAAGACTATCAAAGGGCTATGACATACTTCTAGCAGAAAAGGACTGGCCACCACAATTTGTCAGGGAGTGCCCACACGGCGAGGACATTATTATGCCTGCCTTCTCCAACCATATACCAATGCATCTAAGATATACATATGCCAGGAAATGGGCAGTGGCCCAGGCCCCAGCATTATATAAAAATCATGTAGGATGGGATGAGGACTCACCTCACCATAAAATACATCTGAAACATGAACCAACTGCACAAAGGCAGTATCCAATAAAGCAAGAAGCTAAAAAACAGGTCAGGGAGATCTTAGATCAACTTGAATACCAAGGGGTGATTGAAACATGCACCTCCTCAATGAACAATCCTTTGTTTCCTGTCTCCAAACCAGACAATACATATCGTCTAGTTTTGGATTACAGACACTTAAACACTTGTTCTAAAACTTTTGCAGTGCAAAATGCACATAGCACAGCATTAATGAATAACATTGTGCGTAAAAAATACAAAACAACATTAGACATCTCAAATGGTTTCTTTTGTCAAAACATAGCACCTGAAAGCAGGTACTTAACAGCATTCTCCATAATGGGGACCCAGCGTCACTTTTGTCGACTCCCACAAGGGTTCAAGAACAGCCCAGGTTTATTCTCAGCGAGGGTAACGGAGTTACTACAAATTTATGACAATGAGGCATTGTCCTATGTCGATGACATCTATCTGACGGACGATGACCTGGAAAAACACTTGAACAGGGTGAGCACCATTATACTGGGTTTCGCCTCTGAGGGCTACAAGTTCAACTTTAAAAAGTCCCGAATTGCCCATCTCAATGTCCTATTTTGGGATATGAGCTTTCAAGTGAAGGCAAGAGCTTGGCAGCTAACTTTCTAGAGAAATGTCTGCTGCTCCAACCTCCAAAGACGCTAAAAAACTTACAATCCATCCTGGGTTTCCTAAACTTTGGAAGAACATACATTCTAAATTACGCAGAAAGGGTTAAACCTCTCTACGCATTAATCAAACCTGATTTTTCAATCAAAAACTGGACACAGGAACACACAGAAATTTTGCGTTCACTCCAGGCTAACATGTTAGCAACAAATCACTTACAAACACGCGTAAGTCAAAGAAATTTGGTGATCGGAATACTTTCGGGTCAATGTGGATTCACCTACTTAACCTTCAATGAGGGTGAGAAGATACCAATCGCATACAAATCCCATTTGTACACACAAGCGGAAATGCGCTTCAGTTCCACTGAAAAAATTCTGACAGCAGTTCAAACTGCTGTAGCAAAAGAAAGAGCCCTAGCACAAGGGAAACGCATTATTGTCGTAACCCCGGTACCAGCTTTAGAAGCGGTCACAAAAGCAAGCATTCCAAATGCTAAAGCATTACATCAAAGATGGATACAATGGGTTAATTCTCTTGCTGCAACAGATGTTGAATATGTTTTTGATCCAGATTTAAAAACACAAGCATTCCTGCAATATGAACAAGAATGTCCTCTGCCCACTGAGATTCTGCCTCTCGATCAGTACGAATTCATAATTTACACTGACGGATCCGCACAACCCGCAACAGGGAGTAAGCAAGCTTACAGTGCAGCGTGTGCTATCGTTAAAGGTCGCATGCGAAATGGCATCTTCAGACCTATGGTCACAAAAACTCAGTCACTAGGAGATTGTACAGCTCAGCGAGCTGAACTACAAGCATTCAAACTGGCACTTGAGAGTACGGATCGAGAATTCCCCACACTGATAGTGTGCGATTCCTTTTACTGTGTTCAGTCGTATAATGACTATATACGAAACTGGCTTGAAAATGGTTTCAAAGATGCGAAAGGTGGCACAATAAAGCATAAAATGCTTTGGGAACAAGTAGTTCAGTTGAAAAACGAACTACCAAAGGCTCACGTGATTCACACACTGAGTCATCAACGTGATGGCGTTCACGTTGCAGGGAATTCATTGGCTGATGAAGCCGCAAAGGGGGCTGTTCAGACGGCTTCCGTAGCTGCGATCACTCGTTCAAAAACAAAAATAGACGGTGAGATAATGTTGGCTGTCAATGCTTCAAGCAAAGGCAGCAGTGCAGCGTTACCAAAAAAGTTTCCACTCAAGTACTCTTATGTAATTGATGCGAACAACGTTCCTTTTGCTCGAATCCCTGGAGTGGGGGATAGGGTAATTCCAAACATGGAACGTAGAGCTGCCTTGATTTATGAAACACATTTGGGGGAGGGTCTGTCACATCAAGGGATCTCTAAAACAATTTTGACATTAAAAGAGATGTACTGGTGGCCTGGAATGAATACAGAAATTCACATATTCATCAACAACTGCTTAGACTGTAAATTACAGTGAGAGAGCCACCAGACACCATGCTGCGAATGCGGCAGCCCAGTACAGACACCACTGTTAGACAGCATTAGGCTATCTACTCGCCTGCGTCCTACTGGACAAAGGCATTCCCACAAATACTGAATCTAGGTTCCTATGGTTATGGCCTCAGCGCTCGGCTGACGCTCGAACTGTTATAAAAGATTTGCGAGTCTTTATCGGCACATACGCAATAGGCACGCTACATTCTGACCAGGGTCCTGCGTTTAGCTCTAGGGCTTACAAAGAAGCCATGGCCAGTCTGGGCGTTGCATTGCGGTACTCCTCTCCATTCCATCCTGAGGGAAATTCGGTTGTGGAAAGGAAAAACCGGGACATAAAGCAGTCTATAACAGCTAGGGTATTAGGTTCGGGTGATGGGTGGGTCAAACACCTCAATGGCGTACAGCGCTCAATGAACAATCTGCCAAGAAGTTCTCTAGGGGGGTCACTCCATATGAGGTCCTATTTGGGACAAGAATGTGGGTACCAGACCTTGAACACGTAGGCACAGTGGTGGAAAATAAACCGTTTGATATCAAAGATCGTTTGGCTGTTTTACAGGAACTGAATCAACTAAGAACGAAACAAAGCAACGTATTCCTACAGCCAACCACCACTGGGGAAACATCGGCGGTCCCAGCAAGGCCTGTCTGGATTCCAAAAGTTGGGGATCTAGTCAGAGAAAAGATTGCGGACAAGAAGGAATTTGGACCTTCTTACAGACAACCAGTACCTGTTCTAGCAGTTCAAGGAACAAGAACAGTACTTCTGCCGCCCCTTGCTGGAAGAAAGGAGAAAAGATTTGTGTCCATCGACCTCATCAAACCACAGTATGTGGCCAATACTGAACAGTAGGCCTCGTGGACTCCGACCTAGTAGCAGACGCACTCCTCTCGCTACTATCCAAGAGGTTCAGACTGAAAGACTGATAACCATCGAGAATTCAGCTGTACACGATGAAGGACTAAGCAACCAACGCTATGGAACTCATCCCTCTTGACAACCAAGTAACAGTTCGTCCAAATACACCTGTCTACACCAACGTGGCACGTGATGAACTGGTTCCTGTGATTTCTACGAATCCTGATGCAATTCCAACAATTGACAGAACTGCTTCTGGCTATTTCATTGACTTTGATACGTTCTCAGAAGATCCGAGTGAACCTGAAACGACGCCAGCATCATTCCAACTCAAGCAGCAAGTACAAGACTTTGTTCACTTTCTGAAAAAGACTTATCTGGTTTCTCCATGGATTGAACTCTGGATTACATCTGGACTTTTTGTTTTCCTGCTATGGCTAGCTTTGGTAACAACTGTGAGCGTGCTTATAAGTGGCAGATACATCCATGTGAACACTGAAGGAAAAGACGTAAACGTACTTTTGAAACCTCATAAATCTTCCCACCGTGAAGCAAGAGACTTGTCATCAGTGAACATCACAGCCGTTCCTATACAGGATGGTATAGTGTGGGACAAAACAGATTATGATATCTTCGGCCCGAATGAACAATTGAACATTCCACATTTGTTTAAAATTTCACTAAGTGATTTAATATACGTCCAGTACCTATTCAGATGATTGGGACTTTGAGACTGTTAATGACATAATGTTTGACTCTAGAAAAATCTGCTGCATTTTCTAAAAATGAATATTTAGAGGGTTCATCAGACTATGAACAAATGTATTGTTACAACCACTATGGTCATCATTATTTGCATAAATCAGCATATCCAAGAAATGTGTTTATGTTTAACCAATGGGAACATTGTCCTACACCACCAAAAGGTAGTTCAAGAACATTTGCTAGTAAGTTTCCATATTTTTCAGGATACAATACATCTGACCCAGAAACGTTTTACTATAAAAATGTAAACAAAACAGGACTGAAAATTATGTTAACTAATACAAAACAGATTTACTCTGCAGCATTTATTGCCCAACTGTCTACACAGGGTTTCGACTTATGGAAAGACACAATAGAGACAAAAACTGTCTGGGGTAGTAAAGATTGGCAAGTACAGGGTATAGAAGCTTTATTTAGAGCCTGCATCATCCCTGAACAAATGTTGTTTTTGAATGAAACCGTCCAACAAACATCTTGTCTTGGATTAGCCAAGATCAAAGAGATGAAAACACCTTCTGTGCCAACACCTGCCAGTGATAATGATACAAAGGCAGTGGTGACAGTTGACAATATACTACAACTCAACAGATCTAATCCTGATTGGAAAAAATGGTTGATCTGGCCCACAGACACGAACAACTGTCAGGAAAGATTCCTGAATAAAACTCAGGGCTTTACTATTCATAGGCCAGACCCAAGATATGTCCAAAGACAACATCCGGGGGTAGTAACAACATACAGTGTAGGAAAATTATGCCTCGATTGGCTGCATAAATCTACACTACAGGATGTGAAAAAACACTTATCCTTACTTGCAGACGACGCAGACCTTAGGGAATTCTTGCTTGGACCAAGAAAACCGCGTCAAAAACGTTTCATATATGCCGGCATTTATGCTGCCTATAATGAAGCATGGAAAGTGTCACAGATGGAGGCCGCAGAACGAATACGTGAACTTGATCGTATTAATTTAGAGAAAACACTCTCTGTGGTCGACAATGGGTTAACAACTCTGTCCTCCAGAATATATTCATTGGATGGCATTGTATCCTCTGCTATCGACATTCTAGAACAAGATTTGGCGATGTTACAACAAGGTCAATCTCAATTACGTTCTATAGTGTTATTGAGCTGGACGCTGCAATCTTTGCGAGCGGGCTATGTGCCTTGGCGTTTCATCAACACGTCAGTCTCTGTTTGCAGAATACAATCTAACTGATAAACAGATCGAACTGGCACAAAGAGGAGCAAAGTATACAGTGCTGAGCATTGAAAAACTGGAAAAATTACCATTCACAGTGGCAGAAAAACCAGCTACAGAATGGCTCATTCATGGCAAAATAACATTACCTGTGACTACTTTTCAGTTTCAGTATTGCCTCAGACAAATGCAAGCAGGCAAATATGAAAGGTTGGGTAAGGAATACATTAAGACATCTTGGGATTTACCGTATACACATAGATGTTGGAGTGGGGATCGTGAAGTGTTTTTGAGCGGTACTAACTGTAAACATGCACTGAGCCGGTTCACTTATATGTCAGGACATTTCTTTACACGGGGCTTGTAATGGTTCTGTGGCAAATTTGTCTTGCCATCAGCAGGGTACACCAGCTGCTGTGATTAATCCAACGTTTGGACAACTTTCTAATGGGAGTTACCTCATGTTGAATGATCAGAGTTGCTGCGGAATGTTGCCAGGCATCCCATATCTAGTAACGGTCAACTCCAGGGTCACTTGCTGTATGCAAGTATTGTTTCCCCCAATAGACACAGTCAGGGAGTCGCCTCTATGGCCTTCGCTGAACGTCTCTTTTATAAGATTTGATACTTTGAGCAGAATGAAAGCCATGCTTTTACAGCAAACAGTGCCTTTGACCTCGGCCAAAGAAACCTATGATCTACAAGTAGCAAGGACTTCGGCTGAGATACAGACTTTAATACGTACAAACTGCCCTATACATTTCGTAGAAATGATAACACGTATCTTTAACATGTCAGATACGACAGGAATTGTACATGTATTTAAGAGCATCTGCTCCGGTCTGTTAGCACTTTTCCAGGCGATACTTGGAATCATCCCGAACTTTGCACATTCGGTGTTTGGTGGCATACCATTAATTCTAGCACTTGTTGCCGGAATTCTATTTCTCTTCCTGCTATTGCGCTATGGCCAGCCTATTCGCAGACATCACTCCGAGCGAAATGGAGAAAGCTCTCCTTGAAAGAAAGTGCCGTGAGCGAATAGTACAGCTATTGGGCATGACTCGTCTACGGGACCTTAATACAACTTGGTTCCTGTCATTCAGACCAATCTGGCAAGATTGCATCTTACCTGTTCTACGATGCCTGCTATGCGGTGAAGAATGCGTGTTGGACACCTGTCTAACATATCCATCAGCCACGCCAACGGATGTCGATACTTTGCTGGTCCCGATAACGGCCCATGCTCTGTGTTGTCCCCAGAGGCTACCAATCCTGATGTCAGCATTCATTGAGATCTCACAGACGCTTCCGGCTGCTGCTGAGGTACGAGAAAGATCTACAGGCACACAGGTAACAACGGACGCGAACATTGCTGCGGCGACCTATGCTGAGAGCGATGCTTCACATCTCTGTGCAGTTAATCTTCTTCACGAGGTGTTCCAACTAACACCAACTACAGTGGATGATGTTTTGTCTATAGAAATAGATGATCTCATGTTTACACCAGACCCGCAAACTGACTCTGATTCCGCATACAGTGTTCCAGAGACTGCAGTAACAATTTGGCCTTCATTTTTCAAAAACTTGGAACTCTACCAAAATTGAACTTTTGTCCCATTTTTCCGAACGAAAATGGCACTTCAATCTGCTTAAAGTAGAACTAGCCTTATAATACAGACTTCGCTGTACTTCCACGGACACTTAGTCATCTTGTGTGTCTAAATCAGTTCATTACTTTTCATGACATGAAATTGACTTTGGTATTTGAACAACTTATCGATCATTTTTTTGTCACATGTAAATATTACTGCTTATTTTCATTCCAATTGCATTTGATTTAATCCTTTATGCCTGAAATGAATAAGCATTGCTTAATATGTACAGTACCTTTTGCATTTTTAAATATGTTTTTTAATGCTTTTAGGAAATATTTTTTAATATGCAGTACTCCATTTTTATGTTTAGCATTTTAAATGTTTAGCATTTTAGTATTATCGTACACACGAAAGAGGAGTGGGTGTTGTATTCTTCTTAGGGTGTCCATAAACGGGCTTTCTAGAATCATGTCCTTATATAGGCACAATTCGCCCTGCCCTTATATAGGCATAAAATCCCAGTCCTTATTTAGGCATTAAACCGTGCACTCCAAATACAGGCATGGTCTCCGACATCCGTCCACCCTAACGTCACAACGAGTTCATGAAAAACAGACCCTTAGGCAGCGGGACTTTCCCTAGCCCAGGACTATTGATTTCTTCAAGGACTCATATATTATGCATGAACCATTATTCCTTAGGGGTTCATTCATGACGTCTTCCGCTGTCTGACTCACGTCAATGCTAGCATTCTTAGGTAATTCTCAGGTATAAATATACCTTCCCGAGCCCCTGTAAATCAGAGGAGACCTCGACTTCAGAGGAGCCCGTTTCCCGGCCGGACGCACTGAGAAGACGCTGTCATCCCTGCACGCAGAGAGTCCAGCTTCCAGTGATCTAACTTCCCTTGCGGGGTGTTGGAGTTCGAGTCTGGAAAGAGATTCCTACCTCTCTCATTCTTCAGGTATGGAGCTGACTAGAACCTAGAGGGACTCTTGGCATACTAGGCATACTAGGCTTAACATACTCTTAGTATACTATAGTAAGGAATACTTCACCTACTTCATACTTCTCCCTACACCTAGGACAGGTTAGGTACATTGGGGTAGAACTAGGTTAGAAACGCATCGTATGAGTACTCGCATTTTTAGTCTGTGTCATTTTATGTAAATGCATATATGCTAAAAAGATAATGCTATCGCAGTATTATTTATTTCTACTGCTCACTCTGTACATTATTTATCTCGCATACTGTCTTGTGATCGTAACAGCACATTTAACTTACACCAGAAACAAGACTGTTCAATAAATCTTTTATTGAAACGCCCGTCTGTTCTTTCTGTGTAACTTTGAGGAAAACTAAGCATGCACGACTGAGCTGAGTGAAATAGTTATCTATTGTTTCTACGACTCTGGGACACGTTCTGATTCTAAAGAGAAACAAAGTGGTCATGTTTTGCGGCTGCCAGAAACTACTCCCTTCTTGTCGTCAAGAAGTTTCTAGTGGCCTCTGAGCTAGCTGGCACAAGTAATTAAGTTTAATATACTCGATAGGGACATACTGACCTTAGTCCTATGTCAAACCTATAGGATATATTATTCCAATACGCAGAGCCTATTAGGGAAATAGGAGCTACACTACAACAGGTGACTGTCACTCCTTATCACTACCTGTGCCCTGCGTGCCTTGAAAGACAGACACAAACAGGGAGAATGTAGACTGGCCCCTGTGTACAGGAAAAAAAGTCCTCTACGTTTGGGCTATTTGTTTCCTGTATTGAAAAAAGAAACCCTCACTCTCAATGCCAACAAGCATTAGCAAAGTCAATAGATTGCCCTGTTTTAGGTGACTGTGTTCGCTTTTGTGAGGGCTGCGCGTTAGATGGATGAAAAATTGCTGTATATGGTAATGCAGATTATGGGAGTCACTAAAGTCTTGGTGCTGAACGGCTGCACAACAAACAAACAGAACAACCACAAGCCTCATTAACTATAATGAGCAGTATGAGAACTACGGCTCCTAAAATGGGTAGGAAATATCACAAGGCCAATGGTGCTATATCCGATGTGAGCTGGATTTTCATATATCAGGTCCCGTTGGCCATGCTTTTGGGAATAAGCATTTTGAGGATTCTTGGAGCAAAGCAGGGAAATAATGGACGAGAGAGCACCACTACATAAAAATTTAGTCGGCTAGATTCATATAAGTGACACATGAGTATTTCGGTGTGTCTAGTGTTAGACTCGGCCCATACAAATACTTACGTAATGTTATGTTTTAGTTAGCATTCGCTGTGCCATTTTCTCTTTCAGGTGCCATTTTGGGCTGCTCGAAACTGATCTCATTCATTTCTGAGAAATGCCCTCTTCTAAGTTTTGTTTCTGGAATGTTAAGTTTTGCTTCAGTAATGAGTAAACTGTTCATGTCAGCGCATAGCTCTCTGAATAGATAGAGGCCCTCTCACACTTGTCTGGTGGCGGGCCCAGGGTGAAACGACCTTGGACTATGTTAGGTTGTGCAAGATACGAGAACAGAAATCTTTTTTTGTATTTCACTGTCCAGTTGCATCTGCCTGGAAAATTCCACTGTGGGCATGCCTTAGCCCGGGTATGAAATGTACATAATGTATCTCTATGTTTCTTGATTTCAGTTTCCTCTGTAGCACTCCTAGCCACTGTACAGATGGGGCTCCGCTCTGAGTGTATATGAATAAACAGTTATTGGTTTGTATTCTCTACTGTCTGGCAGGCTCTTCATTTGGTACAGAAGGCTGAGAGGAGGTCAGTGGTGACCCGGGTGGACCTTTTCGGGTCAGTTCCTAACGTTGGCGCATGAACAGGGACTCCTTCGGGTTGTTGACCCATCCCCTTTCCGCGGACGGAGGGGAGGACGAGGACATCATCAGGTCAGACTGACGGCTCAGGGATCCCTGCACAAAGAGTTTCTGTTACTCGCAGCTGTGGCCTTTGTCCCACCGGAGGGTGCCTCACCTAGTGGCCATCACGACTGGAGTCCTGAATGGCGGAACCCTTGATTTGACTGTTTGGTCTGAAGATTCGGCAGTGGAGAGATGGTTCGTTTGTACTTCTGATATCAGGTGAGTCTGTTTTGGTTCTATGTGGATAAGGTACCATTGTGGTTTGAGTTTGTTACAGTCTAAGGACTGTTTTGATGAAAAGTGTTTGCAAATACTTTGCCAGGTAAAATAACAATTTTGTTCTTCCTTTGTAATGCCTGGTCTTAGCAAATTTTGGAGTTTGTGTTGTTGTTGTTGTTCTGCAGATGCCTAGTTTGGAAGAAGCTCAGCCTGCGCCTATTGAAGGTAGCCCTAATTTTGATATGTATGTGAAACATGGTCTTGGCCCTATTATGTTTAGTACATTACGGCACAAATATACGAGGGACAATGCTGAGCTGCAGTGGCCTTTGACAGGCTCTTTTGATGAACATAAGTTTGGATCTTTACAGGAACAGTTGTTTAAGAGGCGTAGTAGACAGTCGATGTTTGACTCCCTTCGACCTTGGCAGAAGGAGGCCAAACAAAGGCGGATAAAGATGGAGAAGGATGCACGGAAAGGGAGGATGCAGATTCTTACACAGAAAGCTGTAACGTATGATAGAGAAAAATAGGAGACAGGAATGGAATGTGAGGATAGGAGATTTCGGTTGCATATTGACAAGTCCTATGTGGCCAAAGAGGAAGATAATACTTTTGTAGAGGAGTTGTTAGATACTCGACCCCCACCTCCCACAGAGGATATATCCCGTTGTTCCTTTACAGCCACAGCCATCTGTCTCATCCGCTCCAGTTGCCCTGGTATCTACAGCTGTTATACCAACAGCTAGTTACTGTGCCCCCTATTATTTCTCTCCCCTCGCCATCTCTGACGACTGTGACCTCTACTGTCCCGACTCCTGTGTCCTCTGTTCTTTCTTCTCTGGTGCAATCATTGACTACAGTTCTACCTACTACTCCTATCACTCCTCTTCCTGTGGTCATTCATCCTCTGCTGTTTTTAGATGCTGATGCCCCTGTATGTTGTTTTGAAGACAGGGATTTGGCGAGATTTAGGGAACGAACAGGCCCGTCGATGCGATCTGGAGTAGGGGAGGATGAGAAGAGGGTAATAGCGAGTCAGGCAATACGGTGGGCTCATAATGCGGTTTATAGTGTTGAGGATAGTTGGCGAGTTATACGTGATTTTGAACCTTTTTTACAACAGCATGCCCTTCAAAATATGTCTGCTACATTTATTGACCTTTGGCATTCACACATTGAGTCGGAGGCTCCCCAAATATTATTTGATATTAGAGACCGCGTTTATGTTACAGATTTAGCGCCAGAACAGGTGTTTTGTAATAGTTCTACCATAGTCTCTTATAGAGGTTGATTGTATGGTAAGAGTTCTACTCAAATAAATCAGTTCCCTATGCGTGAAGTCCACTCAATTTATCATCCAGAAATACCTACATTGACGGATCAGCACGGTGTGACCACTAGACCGGCCGTGGCTGCCCGCTTTCAGGAGCAATGGGTTTATACTCCATGGAAAAGGAGTGAGGTTTTAGCCCTTAAGACTACTTTGCCCGATCCTAGGAAAATCCCTACAACTTATCATAAGGAATTAACAGGAGCTGCCTCTTCTACTGTAATGACTCTTGCTGTGATTGAAATGTTTATTGGTCTTCTTGTTCCGGTCGATATTTGGTGGCAGGTGCATACTCAAGATCATGTCGCCGAGTTAGGTGGTACCTGGGATGTGATTAAGGGATGGGATCAAGAAAGGAAGCCAGGAGATAAGCCTCGTGCTGAGATACTCGCTTTGCCTGGTCGTATTATTACATATATGCATACACTTATTCCACCTAAGAAAGTAAGCTGAGATAGATTGACGGCCTGTCGACAGAAGAAGGATGAGAGTGTATCTGATTTTTTTACTAGGTTTAAAGATGCGTTTTTGGATTATAGTCGGCAGGATATGTCCAAGGAAGGAGGAGTTTGTTTGTTTGTCGATAGGTTTGTCACTAATCTTCTTCATGAAATAATGACTCATTTGCAGGTGTCTGAAAGTACTTGGTCTAAGTCTTCTCCCTCTGTTATTTTGAATATGGCTCAATATTATGAGCATCAAGATCAGGAGGAAAAGGATAAAAGTGATAAAAAACATAAGGATTTAAAGACGAAAGTGTTGTTGCAGCAGGCATTTTGGGGTAATACCAGAGGACGGAGAGGTCCTTCTCAACAACTTCCACGTTCTAGACAGCCTTCAATGACAACTTTGGGACAGAATCAGTGTGCGTATTGTAAGGAGGAAGGACATTGGCGAAGCCAGTGCGCTGTGCTTTTACAGAAGGTTTTGTCCCCTAGAGGACGCGGTTCTGGTGGTAGAGGTCGTGGGACCAACAGAAATCAGAATGCTGCTGCTCATGTGGGCCGCTCTGATAATAATTATTTTGATGACCCCAGAGATGGACAGTATTATCATGATGACTATGATATTGATGATGTGACAGGTATGTCTTACAGCTAGGACAGCCAGGGACAGGGTAAGGGACCAGTTCAGATACCTGTAGATCATTGTGGTCCTTATGTCAAAGCGGATTTGTAAGGCTCGACTAAGAAATTTCTGGTGTACACAGGTGCGACAAAAAAGTTCTGTTTCTCGACATATGGTCCCCGGGGCGGCCCTGTCTGGCCAAAATAATGTTTCAGTAGGTTTTTCCGGTGTATCGGTTGTCAGCCCCATTTCACGCCCCTTGCACTTACTGTTGGTCCTTTCACTGTGGAGTCTCAATTCTTGTTAACATCTAATTGTGGTGAGAATTTGCTGGGTTTGGACTTACTGAAGAAGTTGCATGCTACTATTTATTGTTCTCCTGATGGTGTCTATATTACTATGGGTCCGGATGTGAGTACTAGACAGTATTTGTCTTAGGATGTGCCCCTTCCAGATGAGCTTGCTCAGGTACCACCCACACTATGGGCCACATGTGATACAGACGTGGGTCTGTTGCATATACCATCAGTTTCTATACAAGTTAAAGATAATGCTATTCTGCCCCGTATTTCTCAGTATAAAATACCACAGGCAGGGGAACACGCCCTTCTTCAGATTATTGAGGATTTGATACAAAATAGTAGTTGTAGAAATATCGGCCAACATTTGTAGTAGTCCTATTCTCCGGTCCTTAAGAGGACACCCTCGGGTTCTTCTGATGCTATTGATGATGTCTATCGTTTTGTGATTGATTTGCGAGAAGTTAATAAAATAATAGTTCCGCAATTTCCGGTGGTTCCTGATATCACTACGCTTTTAACAATGATCCTATCTACTGCTAAGTTCTTTTCTGTTATTGATTTGAAAAATGCATTCTTCAGTATTCCTATACACCCGGTCAGTAGGTATTTGTTTGGATTTACACTGGCCGGAAGAAGCTTTAGATTCTGTTGTGCTCCTCAAGGCTATACAGAGAGTGCTAGTATTTATAGTCAAGCATTAAAGAGTCTGTTGGATTCACTATCGCTTGACCCAGGTAATGTATTGGTGCAGTATGTCGATGATCTGTTAATTGCTTCTGATACGGAACAGCGTTGCAAGGACAGTACAGTGAAATTGTTGTTGCATTTGGCACATCATGGACATAAGGTCTTTCTTTCGAAATTTCAGAATTGTCGACAGGAGGTTACCTATTTAGGTCACCTACTGTCGAAGGAGGGTAGGAGGTTGACCCCCTGAGCGCATCAGTACCATTATTAAAGTGCCCATTCCACAAACTCAAAAAGATGTACGCGCTTTTATAGGTATTACTTCCTACTGTCGCCAGTGGATTCTGAATTATTCTTTATTAATCAAACCTTTGCTTGCATTAACAACAAAAGCAGTGCATGAGCCTTTGCCTTGGACGCCAGAATGTCAGCAATCTTTTGAGCAATTAAAAACTGTGCTTTGCTCGGCTCCAGTGCTTGGCACACCTAACTATAGGAAACCGTTTGTGCTTTATGTTCATGAGATGGCCGGTTGCGCACTTTCTGTCTTAACACAGAAATTTGGGGATAAACAGAGGCCTTGTGCTTATTTTTCTGCTGTGCTTGACCCTGCTGCTAGGGCCCTTCCGAGATGTCTGAGAGCAGTCGCGGCTGTGGCCACTTCAGTCAGGCAATCGGCTGGACTCGTACTTGATACAGACCTCACAGTTATGGTACCCCATGCTGTGGAAACACTTTTGAATAAGACAAAGATACAGCACCTCACCAGTGCATGTCTTACTGGTTATGAATTGACATTGTTTGCTAAACACATTACGATCAAAAGATGTGCCACTCTGAACCCAACCACGTTACTACCCCTCCCTTCTGAGAATAATGCAGATAACAAACAACTGCATTTTCCGGACAGAAGAAGAGACGAAGGGACGGGTAGACCTGACTGATGTTCACTTATCTGACCCCCAAGGAGAATTATATATCGATGGCTCCTGTTTTAAATTACCAGATGAATGAATGAAGCAGCATTTATAGAGCGCGTAGCTACCCGTGGGAATCCCAGCGCTGAGAAATAACTGAAGCTTCAATAAATCACTTAGGAAAGAGCCATGTTTTCAACAGCTTACGGAAGGCCATATGAGTGGGTTCCCTTCGTAGCTGAAGAGGAAGGGAATTCCATAGTTCGGCAGCATTATACGAAAATAGTCGGCCACCACTTCTAGCCCTTTTGATTCTGGGGACGACGACCAGGTATTGCTCGTCTGAGCGCAGTCGCCTTTTAGCTCGATAGGGCTTGACCACAGAAGAAATAATCTCTGGTCCTTTCCCTCCTATCATCTTGTGGCTGATACACAAGGCCTTGAAGTGAACTCTCTCCCGGACGGGGAGCCAATGGAGAGCTTTCATAGCAGGTTTTTCAGACTGCTGGCTCGGAGTCCCCATAAGGATCCTTGCGGCACAGTTCTGTACTGTTTGAAGTTTAGCAAGGACCGAGCTCGGGGCGCCAAGGTATAAGGTGTTGCCGTAGTCCATGCGTGAAAGAATAAGCGCCTGGACCATGAGCTTTCTTGCCTTGAAGGGGAGCAGAGGGAGCACTTTACGAAGCATCCTTAAGATGCCAAAGCAGGAGGTCACGACCTTTCTGGCTTGGACTTTGAAGCTGAGGTCTGAGTCCAGCCAGAAGCCCAAGCTCTTTATCTCTGACTTGGGGGCAGGTGCGGAGCCCATAGAGGCTGGCCACATAGTGTCTGCCTTGAAGAGAGAAGGATTGCCAAGGAGCATAAGCTCGGTCTTATCACCATTTAATTTTAGATATGAATGTTTCATCCAATTGACTACTTCTTCAAGGCAGGGACAGAGGCAAGTAGAGGCCCTGTCTGTATGGTTAAGCGCAACAGCCAGTTGGGTGTCATCAGCATAGGTCACAATATGCACTACCACTGCAGCTTATGCTATCACTACGTTGCGTACGGTGGTAGAGACATCACAGGTCCCCTATCAGTTGGCTCAAGCCGCTGAGCTTGCTGGCCTTATACAAGCTTGTGAATTGAGTGAAGGGCTGGTTGTCAATGTTTATACAGATAGTCAGTATGCATTCGGCGTTGCCCATAATTTTGGCCGACGGTGGGCGGAGAGAGGGTTCCTTACTTCTCATGGTACTAGGATACAGCATGGACACCTCATATTGCGATTGTTATCGGCATTAATGCTCCCCAGAAATAGGCAATAATTAACCCCTTACCTGCTGGGCCTTTTCCCCCCCAGTGCTGAGCCCTTTTTTGGCTGTTTGGGGTAGCTCGCGCTTAGGCCCCTGTAACTTTTTGTCCACATAAGGTATCCACGTCAAATTTGCGTCCTTTTCTTCCAACATCCTGAGAATTCTAAAGGTATCCAGGGTTTGTGGATTCCCCTGGGGGGGACCCAGAAATTAGCCAAAATACAGCTAAATTTTTAGTTTTTGGTGAAAAATTGGAAATAAAGTGCTGAAGAGGAAAGCGTCTGTTTTTTTCTCTGCAAATGGTATCAATAAAGCGTTTATGGTGATAAAATCACCATTTTCCCAGCTTTCAGGAACAGGCAGACTTTTGTTAGAAAACCAAAATTTTCTACACAGTTTTGGCATTTTAGTGGGAGATAGCCTATTTTTTCGATTTTTTGTGCTTTCAATCTTCTTTCAGTTAGTGCTAGAAATTGATGTAAACCCAATAATGGATCCCAGAAAGCTATACATTTCATAAATGTAGACAAAATTCTGAATTCAGCAAGGGGTCATTTGTGTAGATCCTTCAAGGTTTTCGTATAGAAAGTAATAGTTCAATTTAAAACATATTGAAAATAAGTTGAAAACAATTGCTATTTGTGTCTGCATTTTCACCTGTAACTTCTAAGGATGACAGATTTTTACAAGCAATATCCCGTTATGTCCACTGGAGCCTTATGGTTGCAGGGGTATATAGGACTTGTAGGTTCACCAAGAATCCGAAGTGCCCAGAGCCAATAACTAAGCTGCACCTTGCTATAGTTTTTCATTGTGTACCGGGCATACAGCAATTCACTTGGTAAAATAAAAAGTGTGAAAAATAGGTATCAAGGCAAACTATGTATTTCTGAAATGGGAACAACATATGGAGTTTAGAAGCAGTGTTTATTTGCACAACTCTGTATATGTGGGTACCTATACCAGCATGTGAATTAGAGGGCATTTTTGAAAATGTATTCTTTTTTACACACAGTCTTACATTTTGTAGGGATAAATGCATAGAAAGTCAATTGGCATAAACACTTGTTCTACTATTCGGTTTCTCTAAGTCTCCCGGTAAAAATGGTACCTCACTTGTGTGGGTAGGCATAGTGCCTGCGACAAGACGCGGCCCAAAATGCAACGTGGGCACATAATTTTTTTCCAGTGAAAATTCACCCTTTTTTTTGCAGTTTGCCTAGTTGTGGTTTTTGGACCCTAGCTCTGCCGGCACCTAGGGAAACCTAGCAAAACTATACATTTTTGAAAACTAGACACCCAGGGAAATCCAGGATGGGGTGACTTGTCTGGCTCTCATCAGGTTCTGTTACCCAGAATCCCTTGCAAACCTCAAACTTTGTCAAAAAAACACATTTTCCTCACATTTCTGTGGTGGAAAGTTCTGGAATCTGTGTGGATCCACAAAATTCCACCCAGCCCGTATTACCAAAAGTCTCTCGATAAAAACAGTACCTCACTTGTGTGGGCAGGCCCAGTGCCTGCAACAGGAAACGGCCCAAAACGCAACATGGAGACACCACATTTTTACAGTCGAAACGGACCATTTTTTTGCAAAGTGCCTAGCTGTAGATTTTGAACCCTAGCTCTGCCGGCACCTAGGGAAACCTAGCAAACTATACATTTTTGAAAACTAGACACCCAGGGGAATCCAGGATGGGGTAACTTGTCTGGCTCTCACTAGGTTCTGTACCCAGAATCCCTTGCAAACCTCAAACTTTGTAAAGAAAAAAACAAATTTTCCTCACATTTCTGTGGTGGAAAGTTCTGGAATCTGCCTGGATCCACAAAATTCTACACACCCCGCATTTCCCAAAGTCTCTTGATAAAAACGGTACCTCACTTGTGTGGGTAGGCCTTGTGCCCGCGACAGAAAACGGCCCAAAACGCAACGTGGAGACACCACATTTTTACAGTCAAAATTGACACTTTTTTTGCAAAGTGTCTAGCTGTAGATTTTGAACCATAGCTCTGCTAGCACCTAGGGAAACCTAGCAAACTATACATTTTTGAAAACTAGACACCGAGGGGAATCCAGGATGGGGTGACTTCTCTGGCTGTCACCAGGTTCTGTTACCAAGAATCCCTTGCAAACCTCAAATTTTCTTTAAAAAAAACACATTTTCCTCACATTTCTGTGGTGGAAAGTTCAGGAATCTGTGTGGATCCCAAAAATTCCACCCACCCCGCATTTCCTAAAGTATCTCAATAAAAATGGTACCTTACTTGTGTGGGTAGGCCTAGTGCGCGCGACAGGAAACGGCCCAAAACGCAACATGGAGACACCTCATTTTTACAGTCAAAACGGACCCTTTTTTGCAAAGTGCCTAGCTGTAGATTTTGAACCCTAGCTCTGCCGGCACCTAGGGAAACCTAGCAAACCTATACATTTTTGAAAACTAGACACCCAGGGGAATCCAGGATGGCATGACTTGTCTGGCTCTCACCAGGTTCTGTTACCCAGAATCCCTTGCAAACCTCACATTTTGTCAAAAAAACCACATTTTCCTCATATTTCTGTGGTGGAAAGTTCTGGAATCTGCGTGGATCCACAAAATTAAACCCACCCCGCATTTCCCAAAGTCTCTCGATATAAACAGGTACCTCACTTGTGTGGGTAGGCCTTGTGCCCGTGACAGTAAACGGCCCAAAACGCAACGTGGAGACACCACATTTTTACAGTCAAAACGGACCCTTTTTTTGCAAAGTGCCTAGCTGTAGATTTCGAACCCTAGCTCTGCCGGCGACTAGGGAAACCTAGCAAACCTATACATTTCTGAAACCTAGACACCCAGAGGAGTCCAGGGAGGTATGGCTTGCGTGGACCCCCAAACTCTTTCCTACCCAGAATCCCCTGCAAACCTCAAATTTAGCAGAAAAAAACACTTTTTCCTCAAATTTCTATGTGGGAAAGTTGTGGGATCACCGGGCTGACACGAATTTCCTACCACCCAGTGTTCCCACAGATCTCCTGATAAAAATGGTACCTCACTCGTGTGGGTGGCCCAAGTACCCGCGACAGGCAAGGGCCCAAAACGTATTGAGGAGACATCAAAATTGCCTATCACAAAACGACCTGGTTTTGCAAGGGGGGTCACCTGGTTTTTTGGCTCCGTGCTCGGCGGCCTTCTAGGGAAACCTACCAAACCCACACAATTCTGAAAACTAGACACAGAGGGGAGTCCAGGAAGGTATGGCTTGCGTGGACCCCCCAATGTTTTTCTACCCAGAATCCCCTGCAAACCTCATATTTAGCAGAAAAAATCACTTTTTTCTCAAATTTCTGTCTGGGAAAGTTGTGGGATCACCAGGCTGACACATATTTCCTACCACCAAGCGTTTCCACAGGTCTCCTGATAAAAATGGTACCTCACTCGTGTGGGTGGCCCAAGTACCCACGACAGGCAAGGGCCCAAAACGTGGAGACATCAAAATTGCCTATCACAAATTACCTGGTTTTGCAAGGGGGGTCACCTGGGTTTTTGGCCCCGTGCTCGGCGGCCATCTAGGGAAACCTACCAAACCCACACATGTCTGAAAAATAGACACTGGGGGAGTCCAGGGAGGTATGGCTTGCGTGGATCCCCTAACGTTTTCTTATCCAGAATCCTCTGCAAACCTCAAATTTAGCTGAAAAAAACAATTTTTCTCAAATTTCTATGTGGGAAAGTTGTGGGATCACCGGGCTGACACGAATTTCCTACCACCCAGCGTTCCCACAGATCTCCCGATAAAAATGGTACCTCACTCGTGTGGGTGGCCCAAGTACCCGCGACAGGCAAGGGCCCAAAACGTATTGAGGAGACATCAAAATTGCCTATCACAAAACGACCTGGTTTTGCAAGGGGGGTCACCTGGTTTTTTGGCTCCGTGCTCGGCGGCCTTCTAGGGATACCTACCAAACCCACACAATTCTGAAAACTAGACACACAGGGGAGTCCAGGAAGGTATGGCTTGCGTTGGCCATTTCTTTTTTACTCTGCAGCAGTACCACACTTTACTGCCTTTCATGTAACTTCAAAGAGACTCATTCTAGTTCTTTCACAGTCTCATAATTTCAGCACTGAGAATTCTCTCTGAAAATATATATTAATACATGCGATCAAGACCGTGGCATCGCGGTCGAAACGAGTCAGGCTGGGCATTGGCCAGTATTTGACTGACATGCTGTATCTTTGTCTGCATTAAAGCACTGCAATTTCTAAAATTACAAGCTGTGGTCCGTACCTGATTTCCATGTGTCTGTGGATTTGGCGCATCAGGAGTTTAGCACTATATATATATATTTCAACCAATTGATTCCCAATGTCAGCGCGCTCAATACCTGGTGCAGGCAACAACGGGTGGAATCCTTACCCGATATTGAAATTCAGAAACACAAATGATGCCGCACTCCAGAGATAGGTTTCAGAGTTGCTCTATTTTCACCACCACTACCACCAGTGGTGGTGAAAATAAAGTAACTCTGAAACCAATCTCTGAAGTGTGGCATCCTTTGTGTTTCTGAATATATATACATATATATATACATAATGCACAATCGAATTCCTTAGCAGCGTGCTCTGCGACGGGTGCATTCGCGGTGGGGCTGAATCCAAGCCCAAATTGAATTTTTTGTACAAGGATGCGATGCACACCAAATTCCAGGATTTAAAGCTTATTTTTTAAGCTTTCTCTGGCTCCAACCAACGCGTTTCAGCCCAGCAAGGCCTTTGTCACGGTTAGTGAGTGTTAGAAATGGGGGTCTCTAGTTGGCAATGGCTGGCCACTGTCCAAGTAGGGACCCTTCTTCCTAAGTCAGAGTGAGAGGGCTACACCCTTCGATAACCCCTGCTCAACCCTGTGGTAACATAGCACGAGCAGCTAGGCCTATCTCAGAGGCAGTGTGTGAAGCATTTATGACTATACACAGTAACACAGTAAGTAACACTACAAAGGGACACCACACGAATAGGTATATCAAAAATAAGTATCTTTATATAGGCTTATCACAAGACCAAAAACGACCATAAAGACACAATACTATAAAAATGGAATTACTCTTGGAATGCTGCAAAAATAGTTCAAAGTGTTCAAGAAGAACTCAGTTCAAGGCAGTGGTCTCTGCGACCCTTCTACTCACAAAGTACCTGGATTTGGCATGGCAAAGAAGTAAAATGTTGCACTGAAGCGGTAGCGCTGAGGCTCTCCCCGCGGGGCTGACGGTGCGCTGACTCCTTGCCGCGAGGGAGGAGGTGATGCGCCGATCAGCGGATGCGAGGGAAAGCGAGGCGGTGCGCTCCTGCACGCGAGGTCATTGTTGCGATGACTCCTTGCCGCGAGGGAGGAGACGATGCGACGATCTGTGGATGCGTGCTGCAAGCTGGTTGCGATGCCGAAGAATGGTGCTCCGCTCGGGAGCGACGAGCCGGGTGCGATGTGAGGGAGCTGGCGGGCGCGATGCGTCCGCGCTGCGATGTCGTGATGCGCCGATCGCGGGGATGCGACGCTCTTGGTGCGATGTCGTGGTGCGCCGATCGCGGGGATGCGACGCGGTTGGTACGCTGCAATGATCCTGGATTTTGCAAGCGCTCAGCGGCAGCAGCGCGAGGATTCCTGACAGCGCTCTCAGCTGCAGCGTCTCGCAAACGTGCGTTAGCGGTGATTTCAACCCGCGTTCTCTGCAGTAGAACTAGAGGCCCTGAGTTCCTTGACAGGAGCCTCACCTGCAAATAGAAGTCCTCGCTGGGAGGATTCAAAGCGTCGATGGTGAAGTCTAATGTGCCTGAGACTTCGACAGGAGGCTAGCTCTCCTCTAGCCCTTGGGTGATTGCTTTAGCAAGATGAATTAAAGTGTCTCTCCAAAAGTCCTTTTCCCTCTCTTTCAAAGTCCAATGATAACCACTGCAGACCAATCCAAGAAACAGTATACAAGCACAAGGATAGTCCCCTCCTGCAGATTCCTTCAGTTACACAGACAGAGGTTCGTCTTGATGTCCAGGAGCAATACCATTTGTAGAGGTTTCAGCACAGATATTTATACCCCAAAAGTCTTTGTTCTTAAAAGTTACAAGTCACTGAGCCTAGCCAGAACCAGTTCTGTTCAGTCCTGGAGCACTTTGTTTACCAGGCTGCATCCTTCCTTTCAGGAAGAGGGGTTCGGCTATCAGACGCACAGTGGGAGGTGGAGCCATCATTCACCTTGCCAGGCACAGCCGTATTCAAGTCAAGGAGCTACCCCTCCCCATACTCCAAGACAGATCTCTCTATTCAACCCAGGTCTGGCTCAGCCTGCCCTGTCCCTCCAAAACCAGACGGCCAATACACAGAACAGCAGAGCACACTGGAAGGCTTAGGCAAGAAAATACCCACTTTCTAAAAGTGGTATTTTCAAACACAGAATATAAAAATAAACTTTCCTAAAAGATGTATTTTAATATTCTGAACTCGGGCATACTAAATTCGTTTTTCTACCATGTTCCTGGGATCACTTAGGACTATAGAATGTAATAGTCAAAATTGCCCATTCTGGCCTATGGGGAACAGGTAGCCTTGCAGTAGTGAAAAACGAAATGGGGTGTAAGTCACTACCAGGACATGCTACACACACCAAGGCATGTCCTACGTCACACATACAATGCACCCTACCATAGGGGTGGCTTACATGATGCCAAGGGAAGGTTCAGGGGCTGGGAAGTGGGTGCACTTCACAGCCAAGGTGGCAGTTCGGGACTGCACGCAGACTCTGCAGTGGCAGGTCTGAGACATACTTTACAAGCTGCTTCTGTGGATGGCGCAAACCAGCGCTGCAGGCCCACCGGCAGCATTCGGTTTACCAGCCCTGGGCACTCACAGGCCACGCTACTAGGGACTAACAGGTAAACCAAATAAGCCAATCAGGGATATACCAATTCATATGTCATATTTACACAGGGAGCATTCGCGCTGTGGCACTGAAGGGCAGTGGCACAGCCACAGAGCATCTAACACCAGCAAAACGGAGGAGACAACAGCGAAAAATGGAAGGGAGACCCACGCCAATGGTGCCAGGTCTAACACGTGTCCCCTCCAGCTGAAATGTGGGGAGAACTACCCATTCCCTTGGGGGTTCTCACCACTAAGGCGGAAAAATCTGGACAGACCATCAGCATTGGCGTGTTCTGTACCAGGGCGGTGTTCCACCGTGAAGTCCATACCCTGTAGGGAAATGGACTACCTCAACAACTTGGGATTCTCACCCCTCATCTGCATCAACCATCTGAGGGGCCTGTGGTCTGTCTGAACCCGGAAGTGAGTCCCAAACAGGTATGGTCTCAGCTTTTTCAGTGCCCAGACCACAGCAAATACCTCACGCTCAATTGCACTCCACCTCTGTTCCCGTGGAAGTAACCTCCTACTGATGAAGGCTACAGGTTGGTCTAGTCCCTCCTCATTGATCTGTGACAGAACGGCCTACACCCCATGCTCTGAAGCGTCTGTCTGGACAACAAATTCCTTAGCAAAATTGGGCGCCTGGAGTACTGATGCTGTACACATGGCAGTCTTGAGGGCATCAAAGGCTTTCTGACAGGTGTCAGTCCAGTTCACAAACTTTGGCTGCTTCTTGGAAGTCAGCTCAGTCAAGGGTGCAACAATGTTGCCATACCCCTTGACAAACCTCCTGTAGTAACCCGTGAGTCCTAAGAAGGCCCTCACCTGGGTCTGGGTCCTTGGGGGCTCCCAAGCCAGGATGGTTTGAATCTTGGGCTGCAGGGGTGCCACCTGGCCACTCCCCACCTGGTGTCCCAAATACACCACAGAACCCTGCCCAATCTAGCACTTACTGGCCTTTATTGTGAGGCCTGCTCTGCGCAGCGCCATCAACACTTCCCAGAGGTGGCGCAAGTGGTCCTCCCAGGAGGAACTAAACACTGCAATGTCCTCCAGGTAGGCGGCGCTGAAATCCTCCAGCCCAACCAACACCTGGTTGACCAACCTCTGAAAGGTGGCAGGGGCATTCTTCATCCCAAAGGGCATCACACGGAACTGGTAGTGCCCATCTGGTGTGGAAAATGCTGACCTCTCCTTTGCCCCATCAGTTAAGGTGATCCCCCAGACGTCAGATCAAACGTGCTGAGGTACCGGGCAGCCCCTAACCGATCTATGAGCTCATCAGCTCTGGGGATGGGGTGCACGTCGGTCTTCATGACCGAATTGAGACCTCGGTAGTCCACACAGAACCTAAGTTCAGGGGTGGCACCAGGCGTCGCAGCTTTTGGTACCAAGACCACGGGGCTGGACCAGGGGCTGTTAGAGGACTCAATCTCCCCTAGGGCAAACATTTTGGAGACCTCCTCCTTAATGTAAGCCCTGACCCTGTCAGTCACTCTGTAAGCCTTGTGCTTCACAGGAGGACTGTCCCCGGTATCTACCTCATGGACGCACCAATCAGTGACACCAGGCACCAGGGAGAACAAATCAGAAAATTGCCCCAACAGTTGGTGACAATCTCTCTGCTGCTCAGGGGTCAGTGTGGTGGAGAGGATCACACCCTCCACTGACCCGTCCTTCTCTTCTGCACACAGGAGGTCAGGAAGAGGCTCACTCTCCTCCTCCACCCCATCATCTGTGGCAAGAAGCATGCCCACTTCAGACCTCTCAAAGTGGGGCTTCAGGCGGTTCACATGAAGGATCCGCAAGGGGTTCCTGGGAGATTGAAATTCCACCAAGTAGGTAACTGGACTTTTACGCTCCACCACCTCAAATGGACCGGTCCACTTATCTTGGAGCGCACAAGGCTCCACTGGGGCCAGTACCCAAACCTTCTGACCAGGTTGAAACTCGACCAGAGTGGCATTCTGGTCGTGCCAACGTTTCATTTCTTCCTGGCTGGCTTCCAGATTTGCCTCAGCAATTTTTCTGAAACGCCGAGTCTGGTTCCTGAAGGCCAACATGTAGCTAAATACATCTTGGGGAGGTTTCCTGGGAGATTGCTCCCAGCCTTCTTTGACCAGACTCAGAGGTCCTCTTACCTGATGGCCATAGAGGAGTTCAAAGGGACTGAACCCTAAGGACTTCTGTGGCACCTCACGGTAGGCAAACAACAGGCATGGCAAGAGGACGTCCCACTTACGCCTCAGGGGCTCTTCTAGGCCCATGATCATGCCCTTCAAGGTCCGGTTGAACCTTTCAACCAGACCATTACCTTGGGGGTGGTAAGGAGTGGTGAACTTATAAGTTACCCCACACTCCTTCCACAGAGACTTCATGTACTGGGAGATGAAGTTGGTCCCCCTGTCAGACACCACCTCTCTGGGGAACCCCACACGGGAGAAAATCCCCATCAGTGCACGTCCCACCACAGGGGCCGTCACTGTCCTGAGCGGGTTGGCTTCAGGGTACCAGGTGGCATGGTCCACCAAGACCAGGATGAACCTGTTGCCCGTGGCTGTCTTGGGGTCCAGAGGCCCCACAATGTCAATGCCCACTCGCTCGAATGGGGTACTAACAACTGGAAAGGGCTGGAGTGGGGCCTTGATCTTCCCCCCACTCTTCCCACTTGCCTGGCAAGTCTCACATGTCCTGCAATGAGTGTCTGAACTCTTGCGCATCTGGGGCCAATAGAAGTGGGTGGCCAGCCTCTCAAAGGTCTTGGTCTGCCCCAGATGTCCTGCCAATGGAATGTTGTGAGCCAACCCCAGTAGGAAGGCTCTGAAGCACTCGGGTACCACCAGCACACGGGCTGACCCCGGCTCAGCAGCCTTAAGCTCGCTATACAGGAGACTGTTCTCCCAATAAATCAGATGTGAACCAGACATGTCACCTTCTGCCTGGGCTGCAGCCTGTCGCCGCATACCCTCAAGAGAGGGGCAAACTCTTTGCTGCTCACAAAATTCCTCCCTGGTGGGTCCCCCTTCCTGCTGCCAATGGGTCAGCTCAGGCAGGTCCCCCAGTTCGGCGATCTGCTCCCCGGTAGGCTCCAGGGCATCCCACTCAGGGTCTGCTCCCTCCTGGGCCGTGGAAACCAATGGGTCCGGCTCCCCGCGCCCCCTGCCCCTTCTCTCTAAGGCAGGGATCTGGGCCATACTCTCAGGCTCCAGGTCCTTCTCAACACCCTCCTTGGCTGCCATGGACCGAGTGGTAGCACACGCCCACTCAGGCAGACCCAACATCTCTAAGTGAGATTTCCTCTCCACCGTAGCCCACGGGGAGTTCTCTAAATCATTGCCCAACAGACAGTCTACAGGCATGGCGGGCCTCACAGCCACCTGAAGAGTTCCTGAGACCCCCCCCACTCAAAGGGAACCTGAGCCACCTCACATTGGCTCTCTGAGTTGTCTGCGGACACTACTGGGTAGAATGCATGGGGGACAACCTGCTCTTTGGACACCAACCGGGAGTTGACAGCAGTTATACTGGCTCCTGTGACTCTTAGAGCCTCCACCCTATGGCCATTGATGGTCACCCACTGCCTGTACTTTTTAGTGTTAGCAGGCAGTGCAGGCTTAGGGACCATCTCAAAGTCTCCTAATGAGACAAGGGTCAATTCTATGGGATCCCACCCACCTTGGGCACCCATCTCCTCCCCTCCCAGGGCTACACTAGCAAGCTGGCGGGGTGGTGCACGGGGTGGTGCATTGGTATCCCTCTGAGGACACTGGGGATCAAAGTATCTGTGGCCCACTTGACCACAATTAAAACAAGTAAGGGGCCCCCTCTGAACAGGCCTACCTGTAGGGGCACTGGCTTCTTCTCTTGGGGAGGCTGGGACATCACTGCTTGGTTCCCTTGGGAATTACTTTGGGGCCCTCTTTGGAACTCCCTCGGTTTACCCCTGTCCCCCCCACTTCTCTGCTGGGGACCCTGCCCACCTTTGGCGAAGTCTCCCACTGGACCCTTGCGAACCCGGGTGCTCACCCAGCGGTCCGCCTCCTCAGCAAGCTTCCTAGGGTTAGTTAGCTTGCAATCAATCAGGTGCTGGCGTAGCTCAGGAAAACAGTTACTAGATAAATGCTCCCATGCAATCAAATCATAAAGCTGCTCAAAAGTTTCTACTTTGCTACCTTTTACCCAGCGTTCCATTGCTCTTCAAAAAAAAGACACATATTCAACCCATGTGGTACCCTCTAGCTTCTTGCAGGTCCTAAACCTCTGCCTATACATCTCAGGGGTCAAACCATAGCGGGTAATCAAAGCTTCCTTCATGTGGCCATAAACCATTTGACTTTCAGGGGGCAGGTCCAAAAAGGTATCCCTCCCCTCACTCACAAAGCGTCCCCACAACCCCGCTCCCCAATCCTTCTCAGGGACCCGGTGGGACACCATGGCTAATTCATAAGCGGCAAACCATTGCCCAATATCTTCACTTTTGTGGAAATCCTTAATAACCTCCTTGGGTATATACACTCTATTCTCAGTATGCACTACAGGTATGCTGCCACCAGAGGGGGAGATCTCTACACTCTTTGCTTTAATCTCCAACTCCCTCAATATTCTCTCATGCTCAAGTTTCATTTTCATAATCTCAAATTCTAACTTCTTGTTCTCTAGGTCCCTGTGACCATCCATTTTAAGCCTCGCCATCTCCATATTATGCCGTCTATCTCTCTCCCTGTCCTCCATCTCTTCTGGGGACAGGCCCTTGGCGGACACACTAGTGCCCGGGCTGGAAATTGCTTTGTCTCCTACTAAGTCTACTACTTCGCCCTGCTGCTCTCCTGCATTCTCTTCCCCCTCCACAAGCTCTCCCGTATCCTTAGGGGCATCCCTGGCTTCTAGCCAGGCCTTCAGCGCCTTGTAATATTCCTCCCTTTTAGTGAGACCTGTGATAGGGACTGTGAAGTGTTTGCAAAAATATTTGAGCTGCTTGGCATTGTAGGTTTCTAATTTCTCTTCTTCCCAGGAGAGATCCTCCGAGGCATTGGATCTGGGCTTGCCCATTGTAGCAATAACTGGCAATATCAATAAAGGATAGAAGAAAACTTCTCAAGAAAATGTATGCGGGTATAAAATCACCGGCACTATCAATCACAATATAGGATCCAAAAACTCTCAAAAATGTATGCGGTACGTTATGGTCTGCACTCACTAGTAGTGTACACTATAATTACTGTATGCGATCATAAATGCAAGTCCAGATCCTCACCGCTGACCACCAATGTTAGAAATGGGGGTCTCTAGTTGGCAATGGCTGGCCACTGTCCAAGTAGGGACCCTTCTTCCTAAGTCAGAGTGAGAGGGCTACACCCTTCGATAACCCCTGCTCAACCCTGTGGTAACGTAGCCTATCTCAGAGGCAGTGTGTGAAGCATTTATGACTATACACAGTAACACAGTAAGTAACACTACAAAGGGACACCACACGAATAGGTATATCAAAAATAAGTATCTTTATATAGGCTTATCACAAGACCCAAAACGACCATAAAGCCACATAACTATAAAAATGGAATTACTCTTGGAATGCTGCAAAAATAGGTCAAAGTGTGCAAGAAGAACTCAGTTCAAGGCAGTGGTCTCTGCGACCCTTCTACTCACAAAGTACCTGGATTTGGCATGGCAAAGAAGTAAAACGTTGCACTGAAGCGGTAGCGCTGAGGCTCTCCCCGCGGGGCTGATGGTGCGCTGACTCCTTGCCGCGAGGGAGGAGGTGATGCGCCGATCGGCGGATGCGAGGGAAAGCAAGGCGGTGCGCTCCTGCACGCGAGGTCGTTGTTGCGATGACTCCTTGCCGCGAGGGAGGAGACGATGCGACGATCTGTGGATGCGTGCTGCAAGCTGGTTGCGATGCCGAAGAATGGTGCTCCGCTCGGGAGCGACGAGCCGGGTGCGATGTGAGGGAGCTGGCGGGCGCGATGTGTCCGCGCTGTGATGTCGTGATGCGCCGATCGCGGGGATGCGACGCTCTTGGTGCGATGTTGTGGTGCGCCGATCGCGGGAATGCGACGCGGTTGGTACGCTGCGATGATCCTGGATTTTGCAAGCGCTCAGCGGCAGCAGCGTGAGGATTCCTGACAGCGCTCTCAGCTGCAGCGGCTCGCAAACGTGTGTTAGCGTGATTTCAACCCGCATTCTCTGCAGTAGAACTAGAGGCCCTGAGTTTCTTGACAGGAGCCTCACCTGCAAATAGAAGTCCTCGCTGGGAGGATTCAGAGGGTCGATGGTGAAGTCTAATGTGCCTGAGACTTCGACAGGAGGCTAGCTCTCCTCTAGCCCTTGGGTGATTGCTTCAGCAAGATGAATTAAAGTGTCTCTCCAAAAGTCCTTTTCCCTCTCTTTCAAAGTCCAATGATAACCACTGCAGGCCAATCCAAGAAACAGCATACAAGCACAAGGATAGTCCCCTCCTGCAGATTCCTTCAGTTACACGGACAGAGGTTCGTCTTGCAATACCATTTGTAGGGGTTTTAGCACAGATATTTATACCCCAAAAGTCTTTGTTCTTAAAAGTTACAAGTCACTGAGCCTAGCCAGAACCAGTTCTGTTCAGTCCTGGAGCACTTTGTTTACCAGGCTGCATCCTTCCTTTCAGACGCACAGTGGGAGGTGGAGCCATCATTCACCTTGCCAGGCACAGCCCTATTCAAGTCAAGGAGCTACCCCTCCCTATACTCCAAGACAGATCTCTCTATTCAACCCAGGTCTGGCTCAGCCTGCCCTGTCCCTCCAAAACCAGACGGCCAATACACATAACAGCAGAGCACACTGGAAGGCTTAGGCAAGAAAATACCCACTTTCTAAAAGTGGTATTTTCAAACACAGAATATAAAAATAAACTTTCCTAAAAGATGTATTTTAATATTCTGAGCTCAGGCATACTAAATTCGTTTTTCTACCATGTTCCTGGGGTCACTTAGGACTATAGAATGTAATAGTCAAAATTGCCCATTCTGGCCTATGGGGAACAGGTAGCCTTGCAGTAGTGAAAAACGAAATGGGGTGTAAGTCACTACCAGGACATGCTACACACACCAAGGCATGTCCTACCTCACACATACAATGCACCCTACCATAGGGGTGGTTTACATGATGCCAAGGGAAGGTTCAGGGGCTGGGAAGTGGGTGCACTTCACAGCCAAGGTGGCAGTTCGGGACTGCATGCAGACTCTGCAGTGGCAGGTCTGAGACATACTTTACAAGCTGCTTCTGTGGGTGGCGCAAACCAGCGCTGCAGGCCCACCGGCAGCATTCGGTTTACCAGCCCTGGGCACTCACAGGCCACGCTACTAGGGACTAACAGGTAAACCAAATAAGCCAATCAGGGATATACCAATTCATATGTCATATTTACACAGGGAGCATTCGCGCTGTGGCACTGAAGGGCAGTGGCACAGCGCCCAGAGCATCTAACACCAGCAAAACGGAGGAGACAACAGCGTAAAATGGAAGGGAGACCCACGCCAATGGTGCCAGGTCTAACAGTGAGTCCCTCATTTGTTTCACTATTTATACCATTCACATATAGCCCACGATGAGGCATTGTGGGAAACGTAGTGCTTGTTAGTATTATACATGAATATTTACAATATATACAAAGTTGTAATTTCCAAGGTGTAATCCATTGCTTTACATACAGTGATTTATCATTGCAAAAATCGAAATTGCACATTATTATGTGTTTAGTACATCACTAAAGTCTTTTCTCTCTTTCGATTAGACCATAGTTTATAATCATTTTTTAGCCGGTTTTTTGCTGCTTGAATGCAGAGAATGATACCATTGCACTAACAATAGATCAAATACCAGACTTGCAAAACATGTTGGAATTAATGTTCAATCTAGACGAAGGAGAAGTCACAGAACAGGAAATTGTTCAAGACCTACAAATAGAAACCACCAAGCATCCCCGCACCGGCCTAAAGAGAAAATCTAGGTTCTGCCCAGCTATGTCACCTGGCAACAAATTCGACCTTTTCTCAGAAGCAATCACAGAGGAATTGGATAAAATGGAAAAAGTTACACATCCTAATAGAAAAGAAAATCTGACCTGTGGAGAAAGGAAAGCATTAAAAGATCTAATGGAGAATAAAACACTGGTAATCCAGCCTGCGGATAAAGGTGGAAATATTGTTATACAGGACATAGAAGCATACAAAAATGAGGCATATAGGCAATTAAATGATACTTCCAAATATACCAAGCTTCAGAGGAATCCTATCAATGAAATGACAATACAGCTTAATGTTGATTTGAGTTGAGTTGTGCCACGATTATCCTATCTTTGCTACTACTGGGTAACGCACCAAATGTTTCTCATTAGATTATCATTCTATGTCAGGAATATGCGCACATAGGTGCAACGTATCCAAAGAAGGTCACCAGTGTGTGATCGTGTTAGTGAGTAAAAACAGTAATAATCATAAAATTAAAATTAAAATTAAATGTGAAAAAGTGTTTCTAATCTCGTGACACATTAGAGCGGCGGTAATGACCATACAAAGGTGCCCATATAGGAACATCTGGCACCTCTCCAAAGATATATCTCTCAATTAGAATCAATTCCTGGTTTTCAGAAGTTCCCTTTTTTTTGGGGGTGGAGGAGCACTCAGAAGTTCCCGGCATACTGATTTATGCTTGTTGGATATTACAGCTGCCATAGGGCTTCTACGATTGTGGGCATATTCCTAAGTTACCTCCTATTTAAAATTAGTATGACTTAAAACCTTTCTGAAAGTAGGCCATTGCCGCTCACTGTCCTGGATCTCAGCTCCCTATGTGGGTGGCCAATTCCTCTCCACTATTTAACCCATTGGGAGTTTTCGTATTGAGATCAATAATATGTCTTGACTCTAAGATACGGAGGCGTTTCTCTCTATCGCCGCCTCTCTGATGTGCGCATATTCCTGACATAGAATAATAATCTAATGAGAAACATTGGGTACGTTACCCAGTAGTAGCAAAGATAGGATTGATACATACTCTCGTATATGCAGTTGTGGTCTCAATCTAATGAGGGTGAATATTGCCAGCATCATTTATGCGTATTTGGTTTACTAACATATTGTGATGTAAGAGTCAGATGTTATTATGACACGAGTATCAATTGTGTCAGCCAAAGAAATTATTAAGGCTGCTATCAAAGCAAATGAAATATTGTATATTCTTAAGATCAATAATCGCAAATTTCTGGCTGTTTTGAAACACCTGGCAATGTTTATATATCACTGATGCTTATCATGCATGTATAGATTGAGAAGTTGTATGACTCCAAATGTATTGCTTTCTGCTATTGCGAACACACTGCTCTGAGTCATAAGTCTATGGCGCAGCTCCCTGTTTTTTTTTAAAAAAGAACAGGTCCTGATCAAGTAACTTTATTGCCATGTGTGATAATAACATTGTAAACAAACACGAATTGCCAACAATGATTGATCAAATGGCTACAGTGTAATAACGGCTTTATAATGCCTATTGTGATCAGTATTACCGATGAATGTTTTGTAATATTAACGATGGATGAGTTTATGTATTTAAATCATACAGAGCAATGCACAAAGTATTTTCTCACTTTGCATGAATCATGGGTTGTATTTCTAAAGGAATTTGCACATACCAATTTACTCGAAAAAGGCTAACACCGAAACGTGTCGTCTTGGTGCACAATAAAATGATTGTGCAGTCACCCGGTGTGCCGCTTTGTTTTCTTTCTGGAATTCCGGATGAGAATACGTGGTGAAAAGTTATTTATGATGGCTGCTGCCGCCGTAGCAGGCACCGACACCGCTGGAAGGTGAATTGCCAAGCGCAGCAACTAAGGATATCATATATATATATATACATACATTATCTACTGGCGGTCGCCAATAGATAGTTATAGTTAGGACCTATTATTCATAGGAAATTCGTAACATTCTATTCCCAATAACTTCGGCGTCGTTTGACGAATCATCGCGAGATTTTCAAAACTAGTGGGGCGCTCCGGTCAGCTCCTGTCTTGAAAGTTTCGGGGTGATTCATCAAGCGGGGGCCGAGAAAAAAGGGGGGGTCCCAAAACGTGTTACAGCCCGAACTGCTGAACGGAATTACACCAAATTTGGCAAAAAGGTAGCGCTTGGTTCAGAAAGCGACCTTTTTTAAATGGTGTAAATCCGTTCAGTAGTTGCGGAGAAATTAAAAAAATAAGAGTCAAAAAATCAATTTCCCATAGGAAACTTTATGCAAGGCTCCAGCCAAAACTGCTGAACGGAATTACACCAAATTTGGCAAAAAGGTAGTGCTTGGTTCAGAAAGTACCCTTTTTAAAAATGGTGTAAATCCGTTCAGTAATTGCTGAGAAAATCAAAAATAAAAGTTTCGATATTTATGGCCGCAGTGGATCCGCGCACCCTCCCGACCACGAGCTGCATGCTAATTGGCTGTCAACACTCCAAAGCAGGAAGTGTTGGCAGCCATCTTGTGCCTCGGTAGAACCGAGGCACAAGAAATCCGAGAAACAAGGGCGCAAAATGGGGGCAGGGTAGAAACACCCTGACCCCCTAGGCCTGCTTAGGGGGTCCCACAAGGACCCCCAGGGCCAAAAAAAGCATTTTTTTAAAAATACAAAATTGCGAGGTCCGCGCTGGATCCGCGGATCCGGACGCGAAAAAGGAAGCGCAGCCTCCCGCGCTTCGTTTAATTTAAGCCCCCGGGTGGGCCAGGTCCCGGGGGCATGTTTAACATAATTGCGGGGCCCAGGGGGGCTCCCGCAGCCCCGGGGACCGCCACCACCCGGGGCTTGTCTGAAATATTTGCGGGGGCACCACCCCCTGGGCTTCTTTTTTTTTTTTTTAAATGCACCTGTGTGGGGGGTCCAGCCCCCCCACACGCCCTGGGGACCGCCACCTCCCCCTCCCCGGGGCACTAAATATTTAAATTTGGGGGTCCGTTACGGACCCCCGAGCCCCGGGGACCACCACCTCCCCTGGGCTGTGCAATAGGTGGGAGGGGGGCCGCACGGCCCCCTCCTGGAGCCAGTGATGGCCCTGGGGACTGCCACCCCCAGGGCCGGCTCCTGCAGTGTCCAGGGGTGCCCACCCCCGGGACACTGTAGTTTGCTATGGCAGGGCAGGAGCCTCGCGGCTCCCGTCCTGCCATAGCAAATTGCTTTGGTTTTTGGAAGAGAGAGCAGGAAACCTGCTCTCTCTTCCAAAAACCAAAGACGATTGCTTTTCCACACGGGGAGCTGCATCTTAGCAGCTCCCCATGTGGAAAAGCAATGCCGGCTCCCGAGGGACGCGGGGAGCCGCCGGGACCGTGGGGGGATTGGGGACCCCCCCACGGTCCCCAACGGAGAGGGCCGGCCCTGGGGGATGGGGTCCCCGGGGCCATAAGTGGCTTGAGGAGGGGGGCAACGCAGCCCCCCTCCAAAAGATTTTTTAAAAAGATAAAAGGCCATGCCCCGGGGGATGGGGTCCCCGGGGTCGATTAAGGCCTTGGGGGGGGGCCACACGGCCCCCTTCCAAATTTTATTTAAAAAAAAAAAAAATTAGGGGGCAGGCCCTGGGGGATGGGGTCCCCAGGGCCAATAAATTAGAAAAAGAAGGGGGGCCACACAGCCCCCCTTCTTAAAAACAAAAAAAACACAAATCCCGGTATCGCGCCGGAGGCCACGCCCCCTCCTTGCAGCACTCTGCAAACGCGCCCCCTGGCGTGTTTGCAGATGGGGAACAAATTCCCCTTGAATACTGGGGGTCCCTGGGGGCCAACTAGCCCACCAGGAACCTCCAGTATGCGCCAGGGGGCTGCGTTGCAGAGAGGTGTTCTGAGGCCACGCCCCTTTTTACACCTCTCTGCAACGCAGCTCTGTGGCGCTTAATGGAGGTAGCTGGTGGGCTAGTTGCACCCCAGGGACCCTCTGGATTCAAGGGGAGTTAATCCCCCAACTTAAAACACGCCACGGGGCGCGTTTGCACAGTGGTGAAGGGAGGGGGCGGGGCCTGAGGTGACATGTGTGAGGTGAGGAGTTTTCCCGTGTTACGTAGGCGAGTGGAAGGTCTATCAGTCTCGCAATACTTAATGCTGCAAGTGTCCATAAAGGAAAGGGAGCTTCAAGCCTACTAACGCTTAAGATTTTAAAGATACAAAAATAAATAATATATGGAATCCAGGCCGGCATAATAAAAGCAATTTACAGATTACATATTTTAACGGCAGCAATCTAGAAAGAATGATTTTAAATAATTAAAAAAATTAAAAAAAGAAATACATTAGTGGCAAACAGAATCCGTGAGCGTGAGGAGATTTCCCCGACTTCCAACAGATGTGGGTGACTGAGGGCCGATATTATGCCCTACAGACAGACATAGATGAAATATTCCGAATGAGATAAGGATTGTTTTTTTTGGTAACCATACAGTGCCAATAAGAGAGTGCCAATGGTTGTCTTGATAAAGATGAAAAAATAAATTAAGCCATCGAAACGCGTCGACGCTGTTCTTGCATAATCTTTTGAACAAGCTTACCCTGCAGACAAAAGATAATACAGTGTATCCAGGAGAAGCGAGAGAATTGTTCCTTTTAGATGTGCTTTTGGATGACAAAGTGTACTGTCTATGTGTTTCTCTCTTGTATTTGTGTTATGAATGCTTGAGGCCATTTTTGGCCAGATTTCCCCATCGGAGTCGAGCGCGGCCTTACCTGCGGCTGTCCTCGGCTCCGGTGGGGAAATCAGTGACGTCCGAGAGCCTTGCGGCGCGCTGACGTCACAGATGGGCGGGATGGTGAGCGGGGGGAGATGCGGAAAGCCTTCTGGGTCTCCCCCAGAGGGAAAAAAACCCAACCTCTGGTGATGTGCACCAGAGGATTAAAGGGGGCCCTCCCTGGTGTCGGCCATTGGATGTGCGCCGCACCAGGGAGTGAGTGCTTGCGACGGACATTGGCCGACACAAGCACCAAAAGGGTTAGGTGCAGCGCCCATAGGAAGGTTACTGATGACGTGGGTAGAGGAAATGCATTCGCAGATCTGGTAGCCAATGAGACGGCCTGAAATAAAATGTTTGTTGCAGGTCCAGCTAGGTGAGCTCCTGAGGTTGCACTTGCTATGTTTGAAAATACCATTGAGAATGTAAACGAGATACAAAGTGAAGCCACGATAGAGGAATTCGCGAAATGGCAGGAGAGCACAGCACAGTTAAATGAGGAAGGATGTTGGATTGATAAATCTGGAGAACAGAAATGGATGTTGCTCGATGCATATGTACTTCCTGTGGTTACTATGGCCCATGATTCAGCCCATATTAGTGCGAAAGGCATTTGTAAATTGTTATCCCCTGTTTGGCATAATGATAACATCTCTAAAACAGCTGCGCATTTGGTGAAACATTGCATGATCTGCATGAAACATATTTCAGGGAAAGGTACCTCTACACCGCCTGGCAATTTTGCACCGCCCACTTTTCCGTTTGAGGTTCTACAAATGGATTTAATTGAATTAGAACGATGCAATGACCTTATGTATGTTTTAGTGGTCATATGTGCGTTCAGCAAATGGGTTGAGGCTTACTCCTCTAAAGACAATACGGCCATTACAACTGCAAAAGTACTCCTTAATCAGTACTTTCCTCAATTTGGTTTGCCCCGAGTTATCTGGAGTGACAACGGGTCTCATTTTGATGGGAAAGTGATCAAATGAATTTGTGAGGGTCTGCACGTTAAACAGAAATTTCACGCTGCCAATCACCCGCAGTCAGCTGGCCTTTGTTGAGAAGTACAACGGTACTCTCAAATTGAATTTGGCAAAAATCCAAGAAAAAAAACAGGTTGCAATGGCCAGATGCACTTCCATTAGCCCTTTTGTCAACTAGAACAACAGCACACTCTAGAACTGGGTTGTCTCCGTTTGAGGTGGTCTTTGGGCACCCAGCGAATGTCTGGGGTGTCCCCCGACCTAAGCGTTTCTCAGAGATTGAATATCCTGTGTTGCTTGATTATCTTGGCCAGTTAACAGAATGTTTGCGTTCTATTTACCAACAGGTCCAAGACTCCCTACCTCCGAATCCTGAGGGACCGGGCCACGATATCCAACCTGGCGACTTCATACTTGTGCGGAATGTTCAGAGAAAGAAAAGTCTTGAGCCAAGGTGGAAAGGTCCTGAGCAGGTTCTACCGGTCACTCAAACTGCTGTGAAAATTGCAGGTCGGAAGAATTGGGTGCATGCCACCCACTGTAAGAAGATACCTTCGCCATTGCCTTATGACCAGTGGGTCAAGGAAGGAGTAGGGGACGACAAATGTGAACAAGTGCCTAGGTTTGTCCCCTTTAGTAATGCCCAGCTGATATGGACTAAGATGGACAAGGAGAATGATGATGTTTTAAACTAGGCTGTTCCCCCTGAAATACGAGCTATTCAAGAGCCTTTGTTCCCAGATCCTACAGTGCCTGGGGCTGCCAGGTACAATTTGCGTCCTCGGACGAGGACCACCGAGCTGAAAGAGAAAACAGATTAGGTATGGACTGTTTAAGGTAGGCCCGTACGGAGTAGCAGTACCAACAGGAGGTTTTAAAAAAAAAAAAAAATCTGCATTTGCTTTGCTTTTGTTGTTTGAAAATTAGTTAGGGAAGAATGTATGCTCTGAGAGTATACCACTTTTGTCGACGTGGGATAGAGCTGGTCGAGCTTAGGACAGAGCAAGCTGCACCGCCGGTGTTCAAGAGCGCCAACTGAATGATGGACAGTAGGAGCCTGTACCAGTGAGGCTCTGACGGACACTGGGCACATTTACGTGCTTTATTATTCTGTGTTTCTTTACTTATTCCATAATGCATCCTTTTGGTAGACCAGTTGATGAGGAGGAACAACCAATAATTCCAAGACAACTTTGTGTAATCTGATCCATTCGAAGTAAAATTATATGTGTCATTGCTTTGGTAATGGTGAAGATATTAGTATTTGGGGTGTTATGGTTTTTGGAGGATGTATATGATGCACCCAAGCTTGATCTGAGTGGACCCATCTCTTTGGGAAGAGACAAGAGGGCTATGACAAATAATGTGATTTGTGGCAGTGCATAAGAGATTCTCATCCCCTGCTGCACCTGTCAGTTTCAGCGCTGGGACGCCCCGTTGCTGGGGCAGCCATGCCATTTATAAGAACTCATAACATAACATTCTTTGGGAATGGGACTGCTTGTTATCCTATTGGTTCTGTTGCTAGCCTTTGGACGGCATATCACTTGTCGCTTGTTGATTATATGTACACCCGGCCACCAGATTTTTTCGAAGTCAAGGGTATGTTTGAGCTTGGTTATCCCGGGCCATGTCTATATTATAGAACGCCACAGGGGGAGGGTTATCCTGGGTGTGACAATAGCACATATTGTGATCATTTTGATATGGAAGAACACAATATAACACTCTTGGGTTGGCATTATAAAGAAATAACTATACCTCAGAAATCTGGTTACTATGCTGCTTGTTGTCCAATAGTGAATTTTACGGATACAGCTTTGTATCTTAATTGTTTGGGAACAATACTATATAAGCAAACAATTTCCCTTGAGCACAAATCTGATCCAAATACACTTGGGATGAATTCCAGGTATTCCGCAGTAAATAATGAGGGACCGATCTATGCACACCCTGGGTTTTATTTTCTGTCCAATGGGACTTACTGCAATGTTTATAATGGGACTGATGATGTGGCTCTTGAGATGGTGTTGCCTTTAGGTGTCCCATGTAAGGATATCGAGCCGAAAAAGAGATGGGTGAAGAGAACATTAACAAAAGAATTTTGTGAAGGAGTCACGGATTTAGAAGTGAATAGCTAAAAGCAATGGTATCACATTTGGGTACATCTTGTCTTCCATATTCACCTCGGGTGGTACAGCTATGGCCAGGGAAGAAAAGGCCAGGGAATATTTTGGATGTAAATTACAAATCCTGTCCAACACTACTGTGGCAGCTTTGAGAGATATTACTACCCAATTAGAAAGCATGCGAGTATATTCTGAACAGACTAGATATGCTGTAGATTTTATATTGGCTAAGTCCGGTGGTGTTTGCACTTTAATTGGCGATCAGTGTGTTATGGGGATAGAAAATTTGGAGAAAAACATAACACAACACATTCTAGACATCATCAAAAATGTCAAGGGAATGGAAAGTGGAAATTGGAGTTGGTCCTTTTTTGGTAATTGGGGTTGGATTCTTCAGCAGCTGATTTATCTCGTAGTGGTGTTGGTATTATGCTGCATCCTTATTCAGTGTCTTCCCCTTTGTTGTTCTTACTGTGCTTCTGTTTTCATGCCCAAACAGAAAATATCAGCTCATATTACAAACGCCGCCATGATGTTGCAGAATGACATTAATGATCTAATGCATGTTGATGAAGGGATATTTGAGGATTCCTCTCTGCTCTCTGTACCCCTCTCTAATGATGAGTCTATGGAATGCTCATGATTCCATTTTATATGCATTTTGCTTCTTATGTCTCATTGATTTTTCGATATGTTGCTCTTGTTTTAGTATTATTGCACATATATCAGTTCTATTTCTTTTTGATTGTTTTAAAATGTTATTAGCTCATGCTAAAAGGAGGGTTTGTTAGATTAGGCCCCTAGAATGCTAGCGTAATGTTATAATGTTATGTTTTAGTGAGCATTCGCTGCGCCATTTTCTGTTTCAGGTGCCATTTTGGGCTACTCGAAACTGATCTCGTTCATTTCTGAGAAATGCCCTCTTCTAAGTTTCGTTTCTGAAATGTTACGTTTTGCTTCAGTAATGAGTAAACTGTTCATGTCAGCGCATAGCTCTCTGAATAGATAGAGGCCCTCTCCCACTTGTCTGGTGGCGGGCCCAGGGAGAAACGACCTTGGACTATGCTAGGGTGTGAAGATACGAGAACAGAAACCTTTTTTTGTATTTCACTGTCCAGTTGCATCTGCCTGGAAAATTCCACTGTGGGCTTGCCTTTGTCCGGGTATGAAATGTACATAATGTATCTCTATGTTTCTTGATTTCAGTTCCCTCTGTAGCACTCCTAGCAACTGTACAGATGGGGCTCCGCTCTGAGTGTATATGAATAAACAGTTATTGGTTTGTATTCTCCACTCTCTGACGGACTCTTCATTTGGTACGGAAGGCTGAGAGGAGGTCAGTGGTGACCAGGGTGGCCCTAAGCGGGTCACTTCCTTCAGTGGCTACCTAGGTGCTCTAAACAGAGTCAAAAAGAGTGCATGTGACACAGGTATTTTGTTAATACCAGATAGTGAGAACGGAAACAAATGCAGCAGCCGTGGTCCATGCAGGTAACAGCGGTGGGGCGGTGGGGCCAGGTAAGGGGGCATTTCGAAGGATGATGCCGAGGGAAAATTAATTATTTATTTAATTTTCCCTCAGCATCATCCCTCGAAATCCCCCCTTACCGGGCCCCACCGACCCACCGCTGTTACCTGCATGGACCACGGCTGAAATGCAATAAAGTTAAGTGCCCAGGGTCAATAAGTGTTGTCCGACAGGGAAGAGAGGATTTGATCTTAGGGTTGATGGATGACACTCCAACATGTCTCTAGGCCATAGTGCTCCTATAATTCCAAGCATTTATCATAAAATTTGACTAAATAAAAATGTCCCTTCAATCCTAACATTATATGACTTTCAATGCACTTAAATGATTGCCTGATAATTGTGAAGTGCTTTTACTGTGCAACCCCAGCTATAGTGGTGTGCTTATGTGAACAATCACTTTATATTAATAATCACTATGTGGAAGGATGTGCAAAGAATTTCCACTGTGCATCTGGGTCTGCTTCTTGTCGGTCCTCAGTACTTGCAAGAAGGATACTAGACCAGACACCCGCAAGATGATCCAGGCAGATTTCTAATCTTTCTGAAATTCCTTTGGAATGTAGTCAGTCTTTTGGCGTGTGATTTCAGACGCAGAGCAGCGATAGGAGACAGCCCCTGCATCGCCCCCGGCCATCCCAAACCTGTCTACATCCTGTCCTCACCAGCTACCCGCAGCGTCCAGATTTCTGCTTGAAATAAAAATGTGCGCAATTTTCGCCCGTCCGAAACAAAGCAGGGCGTCCATAAAGCGGGCGCCGTGCTTCTGCACAGCCGAGGCAAACATTTTAACCCTGGGCGTAGTTTGCGTAGTAGCGCTACGCGTAGCTACGTGAAGTGCACTTCGCACTACGCACGCTACGCGTAGCTATGCGAACTGAGTAGTGCGACAGGGAAATGCTGTTCGCACTGATTGCACAGTGCCGGATGCTTGTCCGCACTGTGCAATCATTGCAAACGGCATCTTGCACAGTGCAAGCAGTCGTTTTCTGCCGCTCAAGTAGATTTGTACTCGAGCAGCAGCTTTCTCAACGCGGACTGGTAGTTTCTCATCGCGAGCGGTCGCGAGCATACGCGACCACTCGCAATGAGAAACCTGACCTCCCCGCGTTGAGAATCTTGCCGGGAGGTTTATTTTCCACGCTCGCGATCGGCAACTTGATGTTGCTGATCGCGAACAAGGAAAAAGTCTCGCCGGGATGTTGATTTTGCTCGCTCGCGGTCACCAACTTGACGTTGAGGACCGCGAGCAAGCAAAAAATGCCCGCTACGTTACGCGTTTTTGCACTGTGTTACGTGCAATTCGCGTAGTGTGTAGTAGCGCAAACTACGCACACTCTGCGAGCGTAGCGTAGTACTACCCCAGGGTTACAAACAATAAGAAAGGAGTTCGCAAAGAACTTTAAATTTAAAAAAAGAGGAACACCACAGTAATGGGGCCAGTCGCCTGGGAGGTTCGGAAACACTAAAAGGTGGGACCAACTAAACCTATCCACCAAACAAAAGCAGCCCTTTATGGAGGGCACTAACAGGAGCCTACAGAAAACATGGGCGGGGCTTCAGGTCCATATTCAGACACTACCAGCCTCGCAGAGCAGCGCATGCGCGCTGCTAGGCTCGACCTAATCAAACCAGGATGAGTACTTTAAAAACAAGATGAAAGTCAATATACCACCAATTCCCCAAATTTCCTAACTGAATGCCACCTACTTTCTAATTTATTAAGAAAGCGATTCTTCACTAATGACCCTAAACTTCCTTTTATCAAGCTGCAGTGTAACAGACTTAAGAAGAATGGCTGACACCAGCAGGTGCTTCACCGTGGGCCACTGTGGAAACATCAAGCCAAGTCCTGCAGTGATGCTGCCAAGTTCAATCATTTCAATCTAACACTGAACAAGCACTTCTTACTCAGCCAACCCGACCTGGCTTCATCACTCATCATAATTTCCTTCTCTTTTTAAATGGAAAAGATTTTCTCTCACTTCCTTTGTATGATTGCTATGTACACTGCCATTTCTTTAGCTCCCCGTCCCTCTCTCTTTGCTAGCCTTACTTAAAAATTGATTTGTTTGCCTTACATTTTTTTGTGGTGTGAAATTGAATTTTTTGCTCCTATTCACTTGTGCTTCATAAATACTAAAATAGAATATAAAGCTTGGTTATTCCTTTCACAGCAAACTGCAATCACTAACTTTCAGGTTATCAGTTTTTTTTATAAAAAAATAATTTTTGTATTTATGTTGTTGACAATTTCACTTAAATTGATTTGTTGTCTTTCAAAGGAATTAAATGTTTTAGTATTTTGGATTTTGTTATTTGTGGCTGGAAATCAAGTTTAGATAGCTTTTGTTTTTATTTCCGCTTTCAGATAATGGGGCTCCTTTAATTGATCTTTACAATAGGGCAGAAGAGAGTGAGCTGCGTTTGAAATCCATAACCTGATAACCTCGAACAGGGAGGTCATTGCTATACATCACAAGGTCTGTTACGGTACGACCATGACCTCAATAACAGAGCTTCATTTCTGCCATATGTATAAATGAAGAAAGTAACTGGAACATTAGCATGGGGTGATAAACTCCATTGCTGAACCATGATGCGTGGGTGTCTCTCTTTCTCAACCAATCAGAAAGCCAGAAGTTGTTAATGCTACGATTCAGTCACTTCCTATTCGATTAGCTCCCCGAGGTGATGATATAAACAAATGTTTTTAGTGACATTCATAAATCTAACCCTTAGGGCCAGATCACTCGGACCGCCAGACTTGTGGTGGCGCGGAGGTGGCGGATCCAGCCTACGCCGTACGGGCGGTCCAACCGCCCGTTTACAACTCGGGCAGTCGGACCGCACTAGGGCTGCCAACTCTGCCAGGGTCCGCTGTTCCCTCGCGTAGGAGCGGTAATCAGAAGCCGTAATGTGCTTGGAGGGACCGCCATGGTCCTGCCAAGCATATTACGAGTTTCCTCTCCGCCAGGCTTTTATGGCGGTTTCACCACCATGAAAAGCCAGGCGGAGAGGAAACAAAGGGGGCCCTTTAGAGCACCTCTATGCTTCAGACATATGTGGATGCACACAGGGGGGCATAACATGTGCCCCCCTGTGTGCATGCACATAGGTTCCTGCACGGCATGAACATATTAGTTCATGCCGTGCGGGAATCGAGTGAGGCGTTCCAATTGTGGTGCCTTTTTAAAAGGCGCTGCCGCCTTTTAAAGGGCACAGCAGGGAGAACCGCCAATCCGCCCGCCAGACCACTGAAAAATAGTAATCTGGCAGGCGGCGGTGACCTTTGGCAACCTTCGGCAGAGCGGTGGCGCTCTGCTGTAAGGTCATAATTAGTCCATAGGAGCCTGACTGAGAGGAAACTCGCAATATGCTTGGCGGTACCGGGGTGGTCACGCCAAGCATAGTGCAGCCTCTGACCGCTGCTCCTACGCCAGGAAACGGCGGTTCCCTGGCAGAGCCGGCAGTCCTAGTGCAGTCCGACTGCCTGAGTCATAATCGGGCGGTCGGACCGCCGGTGCGGCGGTGGCTGGATCCGCCACTGCTGTGCCACTACAAGTCTGGCGGTGCGAGGACTGCCAGACCCGTAAACTAAAAAAAACAGCGCAAAACGACACAAGTACCATAAAGAAGAGCTGCTCGTGTTCTGCCCGTTCGCGTTCTTCTATTGCTTCTGTGATAAGAATTACCCCCAGTGGCATTATGGCATAATTTTATAGAATTTTATGTAGAACTTTGTAACACGAATCACCAGATATTACACAATTTACACCAGCATAATTGAAATTTCACCTGAGCCTATCAAATACCTTTAGGCATTGTTATTATTATTAGCTCCAACCTGTGAAGGCCCATGACTTGGAAATAAAGCTTTGTGAAGTCTAGGTGAGACCTATAGAGGCCTATGACCTGGAGATAAAGCTTTGCACAGGCCATTACCTGGAAGTAAAGCTTGGCAAAGTCTATCTCAGACCTATTAAGGCCCAAGACCTGGAAGTAAAGCTTTGTGAATTCTAGCTCAGACCTATAAAGGCCCATGACCTGGAAGTAAAGCTTTGCGAAGTCTGGCTCCTACCTGTAAAAGCCATGACGTTTTCTAGAAGGTTCAGTTACAATTTTCAGAGCCCCACATAAATAGGTTTTTATTGATTTTGAAAGATAAGTACACCAGAGTTTAATATGCAAAAGAAGGGAGCAAGAGAGACTCAGAGAGATGGGAGGACGATGTGAGCAGCCAACACAGTCAGACACCGAGGACAGACAGACAGACGTACAACAGTTAAAGAAAGATGCAAAGCCGGTTGCTTTACTGAAATGTTCATCATTGCAAATGAGCACGTGGAGCAGAAGAGATTGTAGGACATCTCTGACAGGCCTGGTGATGTACGAGTCTGATGTCGGTTTATAAAAAGATGAGGCTAACAGCGCTCGGTTTCACAGACAAGTGAGCTGTAAATAGACGTGGAAATGAAACGCAGCGCGAGTCTTGACACTCACGTAGGAGGCACAAACGCGGCGTGGATGTACCATCGTCAGACAGAAGGGGGTGCTGCGCCGTGTAACATGTCTGTTAACTGAAGAGTCGGTTTCCGTGTTCACAAGACATGTCGTCTCACTTAAAACCCTCCCCTCCCTCTCTCTGTCTGTCTGTCTCTCTCTCACACACACACCTAATTTAGTGGCAACCCTTAGATGTGGGCGTTGAGGTACAGTCACTCGGATGTCACGATGATGAAGTCATTCATGATGTAATATGTGATGTCATTTGACAAGTAGTTTATGATGTCAACTATAATGACGTGAGAAGTCGTGAATACTGCACCGGAGAAGGAAAGGATGCACAGGTAAACTAACTAGAGAATGTATTTTTTATTTTTTATTTCAAGTAATTTTTATTTTATAGATGAATTCATAATGATGCAGTACAATGACAATAATTAATATCTTACATCGTCCAGATATGAAAGAGTCATCGAAAACAATTATTTGGTAGACATTGAGTTGTGCACTCTAACGATTATTTATACATTTGTGCAAAGTAGACAAGAAGAAAGGAGGAAAGAAAAAGGAAAAAAGGATAGGAGGAGAGAAGAGAGGAAAAAGCAATTATTAAGAACTATTGAAATCTCAGCACCTTGTACATTCAAAGAGGGTTGTTTTTGTGGATAAAGAACCAGTTTGGACCATAGTAGGAGAGAGGATTTGCTATTAAAAGTAACATTGTGAAATATATTATCTTCAATTCTGATTAAACATACCCACCCCCACCATGTATGGTATGAAATGTTATTGGAATTATTACAGTTGGAAAGTATAGTTTTAATACCTATAGGGGGATATTCACAAGAACGTGCGATAAACATCGCCAAAATAGGCCAACGCAATTTCTCATATCGCCGTCTATCACGGGAAAATAGCTCTGTGTCAACGTTGTATTCCCAACACGGCGGTAACATGCGATAGTATCCCGATAACGCCTCAAATGTCCGCGATACAACCACCGCAACGGCGATAAAAAAGGAAACCCGAATGTGAAAAAAGTTGCGATTGGCCCAACCGCGATAGAAAAATCGGCGACAAGCAGCGCCAGGCTTGCAATTCCCACGTCAGGCGGGAAAAATCTCCATACAAGCAGCACAAAAAACCCCCCCAAAAAAACACATAACAACTGCGAAGCACAATGGAGGTAGCAGGAGCAAGTACAGAGGACAACCCGGACCCCACAAGCCCCACGGAGGACCAGCCAGGGACCTCGGGGTCAGGGAAGGGCAAGGAGAAGAAGAAGAGGAAGACGCGGTTCAGTCCGCAGGAAAACAGGATCCTGATTAAGGAGGTGATAGAACACCATCAACATCTGTTCGTCACCTTCACTGTGTCATTGGCAACAAAAAATGGAATATGGCAGTCCATCGTGGACAAGATGAATGCAGTCAGAGTGCTGAGGAGGACCATGGACGAGGTCAAGAGGCGCTGGAATGATGTGAAGCGCAAAACCAAGCAGAAACTCGCAGACAACCACAAAGCAGCAATGCAGACTGGGGGTGGGAGTCCAGCGCCACAGGAGGAGCTGGATGAGATGGAGGAATTGGTGTCCACAGTCATCAGTGTGGAGAAGGTGGCAGGAGTCGGGGGACCGGACACTGCTCAACATGACCTGACACAACAGCAACAGGGTGAGTAACCACCAGGGACTGGGGGACGGGGGGAGATGGACACAATGGCACACATGCACAATGGAGTATAGTACACTGCACAACCACAATGACTCTGGATCATGTCCCTGATCTCCTTGCCATACTGCAGTACACATAGTAACAGCAAGTAGTCCCCCCCGTCCACAATGTGCCCAGAAGGGGCCCTCCCCACACATCACCAATTTCGCGATTCCAGCTCCTTGCGACACGCAGTCCCTTCAGAAGTCCCAAAACAGCAGCAGGCACTTCCAAAGGATTCTTGGGGAGCTGGTGGTTGAAGTCTGTTGTCCCTGAGACTTCAGCAGGAGGCAAGCTCTTCTCTCAAGCCCTTGGAGATCCTTTACAAGTTGAATAAAGTGCACACAAAGTCCTTTCTCCTTCCTTTGGCAGTCAGGCAACCACTGCAGGCAGATCCCTCTAGTTTAGGGATAGTCTTCTCCTCAGTTTCTTCTTGGTTCCGCTCCTCAGCAAAGGTTTCTTCTTGTTTTCCCGAAGTGATCTAATTTCCTAGGGGTCTGGGTCCCCTTTTTATACCCAGTTTCTCTTTGTTCTCTGAAGGCAGAGAGGCCTCTGCCTAGTCCAAAACCAGTTATGGTCAGTCCTGGAGCATTTTGTTTTTCTGACTCCTTCTTTCCTTTCAGAATGTGGGGCAGAGTGCTCAGCCGCCCGGCAGGGGGTGGAGCCAGGTTTGTGGAAGGCAGGCACAGCCCTATTCAGACCCAGGTGCAACTCCTCCCTCCACTCTGGATGCAGATCTTTCTATTCAGCCCTGTGCTGACTCACCCTGTCTCCTGTAGCCACCCCCAGCCCCTGTCACTCAATCTCCAGACAAGGAATACACAACCTAGCAGAGGCAGGCTTGGAAGTTTAGGCAAGAAAATACCCACTTTCTAAAAGTGGTATTTTCAAACACAGAATGTTAAAACCAACTTCACTAAAAGATGTATTTTATCATTCTGAGTTCAGGCATACTAAATTAGTTTTTCTACCATGTTCCCTGGGTCAGTTCTGACTATAAGGTGTAATAGTCAGTCTGCCCATTCTGGCCTATGGGGAGCAGGTAGCCTTGCAATAGTGAAAAACGAAAATGGCTGTAATTCACTATTAGGACATGCCACACACACCAGGGCATGTCCTACCTTATACTTACAATGCACCCTGCCCTAGGGCCTACTTTAGGGGTGACCAACATGTAGTAAAGGGAAGGTTTAGGGACTGGTAAGTGGGTGCACTCACCAAGTCGACATGGCAGCCCTAGGCTGCACACAGGCTCTGCGATGGCAGGCCTGAGACACATTTTACAAGCCGCTCCTGTGGGTGGCACAACCAGTGCTGCAAGCCCACCAGCGGCATTGGATTTACAAGCCCTGGGCACACTCAGTGCACTGTACTAGGGACTGACAAGTAAACCAATCATCCAATCATGGAGTCACTAATACATAACACAATTTTATCATAGGGAGCACTTGCACTGTGGCACTGAATAGCAGTGGCACAGTGCCCAAAGCATCTAACGCCAGTAAAAACAGATCAGTAACATAGGAGGCATCATAAAAAATGGAAGGGAGACCCACGCCAAGGATGCCAGGTCTAACAGTGCACATATGTCCACCGTCCCGCTTCAAATAGGCAGCACATCCTAAACAGTCACAATGTACATTGTCATGCAGTCTGTTTTGAAACTTGGCCAATGCGTGAACATACATGGAACACACTGTTAAACTGCATCTCCCCTATACATTGCAGAGGGAGAATTATCTACTCCTGCAGAGCAGACCGAACACCTCCTCACTGATGACGAGGAGGACCTCCCCACCTTCGACACCGATGCCCTCCAAGAGCTCATGGACAGCTTCGGCACCCCACCCCCAGGAGCAGGGCAGCCCAGCTGCATCGAGGAGACCCCACCCCCTGCACAGACCACACAGAAGGAGGCACCCACAAACCTGGCTGTCTCCCAGGCCCCCCACGAACAAAACATGGCCTTCCAACGCCGTGTGTTAGAGGGCCAGAAGGAGATGGCTGATCAGGTGCGGGTGGGGTTCGACCTCATGGCAGCCAAACTAGATGCCATCCATGGGTGTCTACGTCCCATCAGGGACCACTTACAGTCCCCAACGGACACCCACAGTCCGCTCCATGGTCTCCAACGAGCCCTGGCTGACATCGCTGGAGTCCTGTCTCGGAGACAAGAACACCTGTCTGGTCAGAGTGGCTCCAGCGATCTCAGCCGGGAGATGGGACACATGCGGAGGCTCATGGAGAACATGGTGCGGATGGAGGCAGAAAGGATGGCTGCCATGGCTGCACATCAGCGAGATGTAGCAGGGATCTACCATGCCCTGCAGATCCTCATCATGGCATTGCTGCCACAAGGCCTGGCGCAGATGAATGCTGCTGCTCCTACACCATCCACATCTCTGCCCCCTGATGTGTCAGTGCCCCACAGTACGGCAGACATTCCACCTCCGGCACCTGATGTGTCACTGCCACACAGTGCGGCCGACAATCCACCTCCGGCCCCTGATGTGTCAGTGCCACACAGTGCTGCAGCCGAAACACCACCACCGCCAGGTGAGGCACATCACACATCAGGGGACGATGATGTGGATGAGACTGCCATTGTGGTAATGAGAAAGCGGTAGCATTCATCTCCGCCATATGGCCTGTTTCTGCTTGGTTCGGCCCTTTGCATCATCACCTTCCACTGTCCCCGATACACTCTGCAACACTCACCTTGGACCTCGACATGGACTGCCATATACTGTTTGGTTACCAATGACACAGCAATCAGACTGCGGACTGAACTCTTCCTCTTCCGATGAACTTGTCCATCCCTAATCGACTCTGGCTGGCCCTCCACGGGGCAACAATGTCAAGTGGGGTGTGCATGGCTCTGTACTGCTCCAGCTGCTACACTCCAATGAATGTGATTAAAACATTCAAATTCACACAGATGTGTCATGTCTATGAACCTTCAAGTATGACAGTATGGATGAATGTCGGGTCACTGATTCCCCCTCACGTCCATTTTGCACATGTTGTGGGGCTTGGGTCACATGGTGCAACATTACCGATTGCGGTCCAGTTGGCGCAGACACTACAACGGAGACACACGCAATGGTTACTTCCTTGTCCAGGCCAGAACTGAACCACGCCCAGAGCCCCGGGCTCATTGTTCACACCCCTACGCTGGACTGGCATACGCCAGCCCAGCCCACTCCGCTTATGCTCACAGGGGGTGACGACACAGCTACATGTCCCAGGTCTTCCCCGTAGTGATATGCTGGTCACTGGTCTAGTTGTCAGCGTGCCACAGCCACTCCCTGAGGGCTGGTTTACACCCACACCACACCCATCCAGCACAGGCGTCACGGGACATGTGACCCTGCCAATAAATGGGGCCCACCACAGCACATCCCCCACTGCCGGAGGTGACATGATGGCGTCCGCACCACGAGACACCATGAGACTCAATCATGAGGGGGCCGCGACTTGCGTTGCACTGAGTTAGTGGCACCCGATGGCCTGCGTCCGGCATGGGCCGTGACGATGACTTGCGTTGCACGTAGTTAGTGGCACCCGATGGCCTGCGTTCAGCACGGGCCTACCGCCATGTGGCGATGACTTGCGTTGCACTGAGTTAGGCCCACCTGAAGAGCTGAGCGGGTGTGCAGCCTGCGATGATGCGTTGGCCTCGATACAGCGTCCAGCAAATCAAGACTCAAATTGAACTGTGAGCCCTGCTGGACCGCAGTGTACGCGCAAGCAGCAGTCAGCACACACATGACTCCGCGGTGCAGTGCCGCAGGGTGCGCTGGGGGCCTGTGGCACGGAATCCAGTGATCGGCTGAGGGGGTTGCACCGGCACGTGGAGGGCCCTCTTGGAGACACGCCGGTGGCTGCAGGTGAGCATTGAGGCCTGGGTGCGTAGGGGCAGGCAGTCATCGCTGGGCGGTGGACCGGTCTGGGGACCAGGGCTGGGGTGCAGCAGGCGCACAGGATCGCGCAGGCACCACCGGTCACAGCGGCGGCCACGTGGCTGGGTGGGGGGCGCCGCCCTGGCAGACACGAGCCTGCATGCACTGACGAGATGTACGCGGGTTGGCTTGGGACATAGTCACCTCGTCTCCAGTGTGAATACGGCCGTTGAATGTGGTCGGGCACGTGTGTGTAGGCCTATGGTCACGATATGGTGGACACAGAGGCACACGCAGTAGTTACTGTGGTGGCCATCCCGGAAGTGGACCACGCCCAGGGCCCCGGGCTATTCATTCACGACATATGCCAGCCAAGGCCGCTCCACCCAGGCTTACAGGGGGGGACCACATGGCTACATGTCCAAGGTCTTCCACACTGCCTGGGGTAACCTGTTTGCATCCACTGGACCTGTCTGTGCTCTGCATACTGCAGTCTGTCCAGCACATCTCCGCCACACTTGGCATTGTGTCCTTCCTTATTGCTGGGTCACTTGCCTCCTTCGAACATTCTTGGTTCCCATCTCTCCCCACATTCTGCAATTGTGTGGCAGAGGGGCTCTGCCTTTGTGGATGGTTTGTCTACATGTCTGCCCCCTGTTACCATGGTTACTTGTGTTGTCATGTCCGGTAGTTGGGCCTGTTGGCTGGCATGTTGTATGTGATATTGTTACGTGTGCTCTCCCACAGTTGTGAGTTGTGTGATTGTGGAGTTGAGTTGTGTGGTGTGTTCAGTTAGTACTTACCAATGAGCAGTGCATTGCCATGGGTGCCATCCTGGAAGCGCTGGTTGATAATGGACTGTTGGAAGATGTATGTATCATGCACACTGCCTGTGAAGTTGGCAACGACATTGGGGAGCTGTCCCCGGTGGTCCACTATCGCCTGCACATTGATGGAATGCGTGTGCTTTCTGTGGCGGTTATTGTGTGCAGGGTCGTCAGGGGGCACAAGTGGTACATGTGTACAGTCAATTGCCCCCGACACGTGCGGTAAGGCAGCTATGGCGTAATTCTTTTGCATGGTCTCCAGCTGTTCATGCACAGCGTGGGGGAAGTGAAGGTGCAGGGGTATCAAGATGATACAAACCGTGATGATTACAGGTATGATGAATCCTGCATGATGAGACCGTAACAGATGTTTGTGTGGTCGTAACCTTCCTTTTCTTTCCTGCGGAGGTTACGAGCACACAGACTTCTGTTACAGTATGTTTGGACTGGATTCATCGTACCTGTATGCATTCCGGTTTGTCCAAGTGCAATACACTGTGCCAGATTACGTTTATGACTATGAGGACGCTTGACCATTGTCACCATTTCTCCAACAGGTTTCTGACTACTGATTTCGGAATATGGAATGGTATTGGGGAGTTCCCGCAGCATTTACAGTTTTTGGATCCACACGTTGCCCTGGTGAAGTTCCCCATTGGGAATGGAATGCGTTGGCTGAGCTTTTCGTCTTGTTGTTTCTGTATTTGTAATAAAGTTCTGTTTTTCCACTACCGTTGACTGCTGGACTTCATGACCTGGGGGGGAGGGTCCGGAGGGTGGTTGCGGTGGGTGTTGTGGCCCTCTTGGGTCTCCAGGCTGCATGATCATTGTCTCCATGGCATCTGTTGGTCTTCAGATGTGGCTCTAGGCTGGGCTCCCTTTCATGCTGCAGGTTGTCGTCCTGCTTAACACCAGTGAGAGATACGGGTAAACCCAAATTAGCCACTGGGACCTGGGTAGAGGACAGTACAGTAAACAGTAGGTCCCAATAGAAACAATTATTTAAGAACACACAAAGTTAAATGTCATCAGGCATTAATACAATCATACTCAATGTATTTGAGATCAATAATATTTAATCTTATCGATCAGCAGACGGATGCACGCAGACTGCTAAGAGATTAGAAGCACCCGAGGGGCTTCAGAAAGGTCGCGACTTTGGTCCTGCCTTTGAGTTATTTTGGAACCTTTGAATTCACTTGGGCACGACCATTTTAATTCTTGACATAAGAGGTGGCATTGAAAGGGAAACATCCCTATTTCATTTATTAAAAGTGTCTATAACCCGCTCTCTGCGTTTGGAGCCTACAGGCCCATATGTTGTAGTGAGCCTCAGCAAGGCCTACCAGTGCTTAGGGGTTCTCCCTTCTCTGCACAGAGTCCTCAGACACTTAGGAAGAAGTTGGCACAGAAACTGGAAATAGAAAAGACAGAGTTTATTAAACCTCATGAGGTGGAGCTAACATTCGCACATCACCCTTCAGTAATGCATGAAGTAGCACACTGAATGGAAGGATCCTGGTCCTTTTATACCCACACAGGGGCTCAAATGAAGGCGGTACTAACACAAATGCTGGTTTTAGGCACATATAAGGTCATACAGAGAATGCACAGTCGACAAGTGGGTGGAGCTAACAGTTTCTACTTTTAGTAGACACATCCTGACATTTATAAACTCGGAACAGCTGCAAGCTCAACTGAGCATGTGCAAAGCAAGAGGAACTAAATATAACTTGTCTCTAGGCAGATTTCAAGAGCAGTTGACAGGAAGGTAGGACAGAGCACATGGCGAGCACATGGTAGCACATGGCAGCCAAAATGGCTGCCAGAAATACAAAATGGATTCCACAAAGCGGACAATTTAGCCTCTAAATACAGGCTGTCTTCAGTTAATGCTTAACTTAAATGCTGCCAAATTACAACAGACGACCCTTTCAGCATTGGCTGAAGACATTCGTTTATCTGGGGTAATCTAGATATTCATCCCGTACATCTATTAACATTATTTCGGCCACCTCTTTATTCAACATTTGTTGGGCCTTTGTTTCAGCAATGTTCCCTCTGGCAGGTATACAAGCAGAAATGCAAATGGAGCAAAGCATTGGACCACATTGGATACATACACAGCATGTAAAAAATATTATAATTATTACACACAGGATAGTCAGTAGCTTCCAGCCCCAAGCAGAAACAAGAGTCCAAAACCATCCAGCAAAAGTCCAATTTCCAGTCTCTGGATGAATTTCTGCAGCAATCTTATGCAATTTTGATATTGCGTCATATACTGAAGGTGAGTGATCTGGTATGAATACACAACAGCTGCTACCGATGATGCGACATGCACCACCTCGATCAGCCAAAATCACGTCTAGCACCATCCTATTCTGGAGTGCTACAATCCTTGCAATCTGTAGTTCCTCTGTAATGTTCCCAAGTGCCATAGCTGTCTGATTAGTAACAGCTTCCACAACACGAGTCAGTCGTCGGATTTTCCTGCTGTTTAATGCAGCACCCACAAAGAAAAATAAGCCCAAGTTGAAATCAACATATTGTTGTAGGGTAGTGTCGGTTTGGTCAACTTCATCCATACTTATTGTCCTCTTATTTCTGTTTTTGGAAATGTCATTGTACAGTTTAAAATCACGGTGATACAATGCAGGTGCCAGAAACACAGGGGGCAACAGAAAAGATACATAGCAGATTCCTGACCACCCAACAGGTAATTGATAATATCCGTTATTTCCACACACAAAATACGTGTTATGCGAGGCTGTGAAAGTGCTCTTATTGGCACCTTCAATGGTCAGGATTACAGTACACTCGCTCCTCCCCACTGGAATTCTTCCAACACTACAAATACACAAGTCTGCTTTAGCTTTTGTCACAGAAATCACAAAAGGTCCAATGTTCTTTATTATTCTCACATTTGTGAAAACATATGGTGTTGAAATATTGTCCGGTTGATACTCTTCCCATTCCCATTTAGTCCCTTTGGCTTGTGGATAACCTTCTTTATTTTGATAACATACTTTATTAAGTTGAAAAATAATCCCACCTACTGAAGGCTTTCCATATGCAAACAAAAGCGCATACCAAGCTTGACAAGAACCATTGTGAGAAAATGGAAGAGGAATAAAAGGTGTTCCTCCTTTCTTTTGATGTGCAGGTATCATCCCACACACCCAACAGTTGGTAGTATTCGTAGCATTGTGAGTATGGTGCAACATCTGGATAAAAGTATTGTTCAGGTAAGATTGTCGATGCTTTTGCTCATGGTAAGGAAGAGTAAAGTAGTGGTGTTCCACGGGTACTGTTGTAGTGGCAACAAAAAGCTGTCGAACAGGAGCCACCTTCTCGATGTACCACGTAATTGCTGCCATAGCCACCATAGCAACAACAAACCCTACAGCACAAATGATTTGTTTTTTCATTTTAGCAGCAGTAATGATTGATCTTTCTGAAAACTTGTTGAAAACAGTCGTTGGAGCTCTTCTCCCTGGGCAGCCGCTGATTTCTTCACCATGGGCCAAAGCGGGTGTCACTACACTAATACAGGGCTGATCCCCCTCCCCTTGCCACAATGGCTCTCCGTTTCACTAACCCAGGGTGGTAGCTCAACCAGTCTTTTTCAAAACTGCAGATCCTTTCCTCGGTCTTAATTGATATCTGGATACTCCAGTGATCGTGTGGTCCGGGAAGAATTCCGCAGATTCGTCAGGTGAGATAGCTTGGCCTTTCTCCGTCTCCAGAATCTCTAGATGGTCGGTCAACACAGCAGGTTCCACCAAGGCAGGCGACACGCGTTTGCAGTGTGTGCTGTGGATCCAATTCTTTCTGTTTGTCACTCGAACTGCTGTCCTTGTCGCAAGGAGCACCTGCTCTGGTCCTCGCCACCTTGGCTCCAAGCTGTTCGATCTGTCAAAGACCTTGACCATTACATGGTCACCAGGACGGAGTTCATGGGCCTCACCTGTAGATCTGTCAGGAAGAGCTTCTCGAACCTGTTGATGAATAGAAATCAAACTGTCAGTTAACTGTGCCAAATAATCATTCATCAGAACACAAGGAACATCATGTATGGGGCGTGGCTTAGGAATTCCCCAAATGTTCATTGGTCTCCCAAACACCACCTCATAGGGGGTAAGACCTGATCGTGAATGTGGCACCGATCTTATGGACAACAATGCCAAAGGTAGGGCATCTGGCCACTTTAGAGACGTGGAAGCCAGTATTTTCGCCAACTTTGTTTTTAGAGTAGCGTTATACCTTTCCACCAATCCTGCTGATTGCGGGTGGAAAACTGTATGGAATTTCTGTTTGATCCCTAATCCTTTCAGGACATGCTCAACAACTTGCCCAATAAAATGAGGTCCATTGTCACTCCACAAAAGTTTACAAACACCGTATCTAGGGAAAAACTCCTTTAGAAGCACCTTTGCTGTGGTGAGAGCAGTATTATCCTTCGTAGGGTATGCCTCTATCCATTTGCTAAAGGCACACACCACCACTAGGACATATTTCAGATTATTGCAGCGTTCGAGTTGGATGTAATCCATCTGCAAAACTTCAAAAGGTGCAGTTGGTGTAGCAAACCCTCCTGTAGGAGTTCGTGTCCCTTTTCCAGGATTATACTGCCAACAGATCAAACAGGACTGTACTACCCTTTTGGCTGTGCTAGCAATTTCAGGATGCTCCCAAACTTGTGTAAGCAATTTAGTTATTGCTAGAGCTCCAACATGTGCCAGCCCATGTGCCATTTGAACCATAGGTTGTAAATAGGCCGCAGGCAATTTCCATTTATTCATGTCTTTGTTACGCCAACAACCCTCATCATCTAATATTCCTTCTTTAGACCATTGCTCAAGCTCTTCCACAGAAGCAGATCTCTGTATATCCAATACTTCCTCTCTAGCATCATGCCAACGCTCAGCTTGTGATTTCACTACGTACATGGGTGTAGTGCTTCGCTGCATCGCAGTCTCACGGGCTACGCGGTCTGCAAAGGCATTGCCTTGTCCTATTTTGTCAGTCACTTTCTTGTGTGCGCTACACTTCATAATAGCAACTTTCTTTGGGTATGTAAGTGCAGTCAAGAGATTATGCACTAACTGTCCGTGCATTATCTGCATCCCATGGGATGTAAGAAAGCCTCTTTCCTTCCAGAGTAGGCCAAAATCATGAACCACTCCAAAAGCATAGCGACTATCCGTGTAAATGTTCACACACAAGTCAGTGCTAAGCTCACACGCTCGTGTCAAAGCTATTAGTTCAGCTGCTTGAGCTGACTTCTGAGGTATGCGAGCTGTTTCCACTACTGTCTCAAGCGTGGTAATTGCATAAGCAGCTGAAGTCGTGCCATCTGGTAACTTCAAACAGGACCCATCAACCCACAGTTCCCCATCTACATCTGGGAGGGGCGTATCTTGCAAATCGATGCGACCCTTTGTCTGTTCCTCAGTAAGGAATATACAATCGTGAAGCTCCTTTGACTGAGACTGAGTCGCAGGATATGGCAACAAAGTGGCTGGGTTCAGTGTCGCACATCTTTTCAAGGTAATATGAGGTGCTAGCAGTGTCAATTCGTATCCTGTCAAACGAGCACTAGTTAAGTGCTGAGTCTTAGTCTGATTCAAAAGGGCATCTACTGCATGGGGTACTAGCACCAACAGTTTGTGTGACAAAACTATCCCTTCACTCTGACGTATGGACACAGCCGTCGCTGCAACTGAACGGAAACACCCAGGCAATGCACGAGCAACAGGGTCAAGAACTGCAGAAAGGTATGCACAAGGACGCTGTTTGTCCCCGTGTGTCTGTACTAAAACTGACAATGCACATCCTTCTTTCTCATGTACATAGAGTATAAAAGCCTTCGTGTAATCTGGTGTGCCTAACACTGGTGCAGAGTAAAGAGCTTGTCTCAACTGACAAAAAGCATTTTGACATTCATCTGTCCATGGAAGGGGGATCGGTGTGTTTTTAGTCAAAAGTGCTAGCAAGGGTTTAACAATGTGTGAAAAACCCAATATCCATTGCCTGCAAAACGAAGTCAGACCAATGAATGCACGGACATCTTTCTGCGTGGAAGGTACTGGGGTGTCTAAAATTGCTTGAATGCGATCTGGTGTCAGTGCACGGCCCTCCTTAGACAGAAGGTGTCCTAAATAGGTCACCTTCGGTCTACAATATTGCAATTTCTTTCGTGATACTTTATGGTGGTGTGTAGCAAGAAAAGAAAGCAAAGACAAAGTGCATTTCTCACACTGCTCAGGTGTATCGGCTGCCAACAAGATGTCATCGACATATTGTATGAGAGCCACTCCTTTAGGCAAGGTAAAGGAATCAAGCTGTCTCTTCAATGCTTGACTGTAAATACTAGGACTCTCAGTATAGCCTTGAGGAACTCTACAAAATCTGTATGATCTATTATTCAAAGTGAAACCGAACAAATATCGGCTATCAGGATGAATAGGAATCGAGAAGAAAGCGTTCTTCAGATCAATTACAGAAAATGTAGTTGCTGTTGGAGGGACCAGGGTAAGCAATGTCGTTATGTCAGAGACTACAGGGTACTGTGGTACTACAATCTTGTTGACTTCTCTCAAATCGATAATAAATCTATAAATCCTAGTGTCAGTATCTTTTTTCAAAATGGGAAGAATCGGACTATTGCAAATATTGTAAGGAACTTCTTCCACAACCCCCACCTTAATTAAATCATGTACAATACGTGTGAGTGCTTCTTCTCCTTCTCGAGAAATTTTATACTGAGGCAGTCTTGGCAATAAAGCGCCCTCCTTGACACTAATATGTACTGGTGGAATAACCATTTGCCCTACATCAGTATCCGAAGTAGCCCACAAAGTACTAGGGAGTGAGGCTAGTGCAATGTCCTCTTTAACAATACAAGATCTCTCAATCATAGGGTAGTTGTCATTCAAAATAACCCGTACTCCTTCCGGAGAACACCGTATCGTAGCCCTAAAATATTTAAGCATATCAAGACCCACAATATTGTCTGGTGTGTTTGGAGAAAGCAAAAACGGACATGGAGCAGTAAACTTATCAATATCAAATGCAAGTGGTTGTGACAATGGGCTAAGGGAAGGTGTTCCATCGAAACCTATCGATGTAATGGTTAAGCCAGACAGGGGAGCCCTTGGAACCAATTGTTTAGACAAGGCGCTACGAGTAGCTCCTGTATCAACCAGAAACTGATCAGTAGAACCCAAAACATGTGCTGTAACATAGGGACCCCTCTGATCTACTGGAACTTCAACTGATTCCTTACCCCATCCTAGGCAATCCTATGCATAAGCAGAATCTTGAAAATCAGAGGGCACATAGTCAGACATTTGATATTGGTTCCTTCTATCAAAAGTGTTAAACCCATTCTGCCCACGTGTATTAGCATCAAACCGAGCACGATCATTCGCGCTTCCTCTAGGCCCTTGATATCCTGAACGATTTCTCATTTGTCCCCGACCACGTAGATTCTGCTGAGCACGCAGCACTGGACAATCAGAAAGCCAATGTCCAAATTTTTTGCAGTACGCACACTGATCAACAGACAAATTCGAACGGGCAGAGGAAGGAAAGGACGAACCATAAGATCCACGTCCACCTCTATCATTATCTCTAGAAGGCGGACCATAAGCTTGAGCCAACATAACCTTTGTTTTCAACTCTTTAGACTTTTTGTCCTCATTACCTTTGGCTTCTAATTCTTGCCGCTCATAATACTGGGCCATAGTTAAAAGAGAAACCGGAGAAGATGTAGTCCATGAACTCTCACTGGCCTTTAAGCGACTAGCTATTCCTTGTAGGAGAGTAGGATCTGCTTCACAGGGGTACCCCCACTTTTTGCTGATACTTCACTGGTTTTCGACATTAGTCTGGCTGGGGCCCTGCTATTCAGAACCCCAGCCTAGCTGTTTCCTCTTTAAAAGGGTCTCCATGTGCCTTAGGCACATCTCTGATTGGGATCTGGAGTGCCCTTGTAAGTCCCTAGTATATGGTATACTATGTACCAAGGGCATAGGTACCTCAGAGGCCTGCCAGGGGCTGCAGCATATATTATGCCACCCCTGGTAGGCCATCCAAACTGACACCACAGGTCTGCTACTGCAGCCTGGGTAAGGTGGTGCATGCACCCCTTGCTGTGGTATAGGTTACCTATATCACTAAATGCATACACACATATAAACCTATAAGTCACTCCTAAGGCAGGCCTTATCAATCCTAAAGGCAGAGTGCATGGTTCCTATGTGAGAGGGTGCCCCTGCATGAGCAGGGCCCCTCTGCAGCGTTCGGAGGCCATCTCTGATGCTGTTTGTAGTGCAGCCTGACCATATACTCTTAAACGCATTATATCCTCGCGGTAAAATGCTAACTATGGAATGGCTGCACCGAAACATGTCGTGTTTGGTGTCAAACATCTTGGAATACTACCCCCCGCCAATTCTGGCGGCGGGGGTAGCATTCCACCCTTCTAGAGGGAAAGGCATGTTAACTCTGACGAGTCCGGTAACTTCTTTCCAGAGCCTGGCATCACAAAATGGATGCTACTGCCACAGACACGAGTCTGGCCTCCTGCTGCTGGACGAAACTCCGGCAGGGAGGCCTGGACAATAGGTTTCCTGTCCCAGGGAGGTGTGACCACCTCCCCAGACAGGACAATGTGTATTGGGGCTGGGCGGGAGCACTTTCGGGTGCTTTGAAGTCCTGCACTGGGGGCACATTTGGTGTCCCTGTGCATACCCCAGTTCAAACCGGATCAGGGGCTTGCAGCCCCTGCTTTGGCGCGAACTGGACAAAGGGAAAGGGGTGTAGCCACCCCTCTGCCCTGACCCACCCATAGGTGGGGCCACAGAGTAGTCCATCCCCTATTTTTGGAATAAAGGTAGGAACCCAGTCCTTAGGACTTTAGATTATACCTGGACGAAACTCTGAAACAGAATCCTGGACCTTCGACGCTCTACTCACGATTAGAGGACTGAAGAATCTCCCTTGGGGTCAAGGAGTGACTCCCCTGCTTGGCAGGCACCAAAGAAGCATCTGTCCGGTTCGCATCACTGAAGCTCCCGTCGGACGCCGAAGTCATCGCATCACCAGAGGTGGATTCTCAGACTTCCCCGAGGCTACCCTGAGTCCCCAGCAAAGCTGAGGCCCGTGGCTATCGTGGGTAACGTGAGACCGTGACCCCTGGACACCGAGCACACTTGCAAGTGCACCATCTTCTGGGTCTCCCAAGAAGTCGTGCTTTGGGCTCCGAGTAGCCCTAGCCTCCAGCACCACCTGCACCGAAGATCACTGGCCCCCACTCCACGAGTGTCCTGTAAGCCAGCTCCACGTGCGGCGTCACGAGGCTCCTTCGCGGTCGCTAGTCCGTTGGCTAGTAGCCCTTACCGAAGGCCAATCTTTTCTTTACTTGGCAGTCTGGTTGCTCCGGGCCTGCCCTCACTTACCCTTGCTGGGTGAGTTCCCCAGACCTTGCTGGTCTGCACCATCGACGATCTTCAGCTACATCGAGACTTGCCGTTGCCAAGGCTTGTTGGGTCCAATCTGGTCGCCGACACCGCAGCACTCGACAGACATCGTGTACCAGCCCGAATCCTGCTCCTGGTCGCCGACAACGCCTCCTGGACCTCGTGGCTGCAGAAACAAGACGACCGTCAACGCACCTGAAGCACTCGACATCGGTGGGCATCCGTCCATCGCCTCCCTGGTCACTGGCTAGTGACCCAGACTCTGTCCCCTCTGCTTTCAGGTTCTTCAGAACTCCGATCCACTCTTGGATCCACCCGGACACTTTTCTCCTGGTCGCCAGCAGCACTTTGCAGCAGATCGCCATAAGAACCGACGACGAAACCCGACCCCGAAAGGCACCTATGCACCCGGCTTCCCTGGGTGAGGTAACACGAGTACTCCGGTGCTCCCGTGGGTAGAGACTCTTCAAAGTCCTAGATCTCAAAGGGTTTTGTCCTAGTCCTCTTTAAAGTGTCCCTTTCCTCTATTTTCCCGATCCCGACTTTCTCCATAGAAGTTAACGGCGTATCGCGGTTGTGTATTTACACTGCACGCGTCTCCCGTGGGTCCCCTGTGTCACTACCTTGGGTGGTTCCTTGTGGTCCAAGCACTTCTAGAGGCTCTAGGCCTAGTGTCTAGTTCAGTCGTGGTTCGCATACCACTTTATTGGTATATGGTTTGGTACGCCCCTAGGGCCCAAACGTGTATTTGTGCTATTACTGTGATTTAAGATCTTATAACCTATGTACTTCGAACTCTAGCCTCATAAAGAGACTAGAGGGGTGTGTTTAGTAATAAATACATATATTTTGAATATATACCTGGTGTGGTGCTCTTTCATTTGGTCACTCAAGAGATTATAGACTGGTAAAACAAGCTGCTTTACATTCCTTCAAGACTTAGCCTGAAGGCTGCTCTCCACAGCTACCACTAGGATAGCTTTCAATAAGGTTGTCTTTAACCTACCTACCATAAGAGTCGATTTGGACTGGTGCAAGGTGCCCACTATAATTAGTGGACAGCATATGCCAGGCCAACTTCTCACATTGGTGTGCAGCGGTGGGATTCCAGCTTGCTATTGTTTTACCAGATAATCTCAATTGAATTGATCAACTGAAAACCACTAAAGGTACCTAAGGTACATATAATTTAAGCTTAGAATATCAGTAAGTTCTACTGAACTTAGAGTTGTGTGTTAAGGGATAGCACAACCCTTTCTACAACTCAAGAGAGTTTAGTAGGCCACACTAGAGTAGGTAGTGCATACACCACACCACACTAGTAATGTCTTTAAAAGCAGGATCCAAAGATGCCCTGCAGGAAGCCCTTGAGCTTCCCCCTCCAAGTATGACACACTCCCATTCTTGGAACTGAGAGCTTTGTGTAACGTGAGGAAATTAAGGACAGGCCAAAGTCCCACCACCCAACACCTCCAGGAGTTGTTGGTGGCTTATGATCTTAGTAAGTCCTCAGAGACTGAAGGGGTAGGAGCAGAGGGTGGGCCAGCAGATGAGGAAGGGACCAGGGGTACTACTACCCCCAGCCCCCCTCTGAAACTGACCAGGAGGGGACAATGACCCTGACCTGGAAAACCCAATCCCTTCTGGGGAAGATGAAGATGAGGATCTGGAGAACCACACCTTTGTCCCCCAGGAAGGATTATGAGTGTGCTCAGAAAGTCTAGGTCTCCTTCTCAGGAGTCTAACCACTCTGGCACCTCAATAGGGAGCTCTGTTTCTTCTCACAGGAGGGAATCCTCTCATGAGAGAAGAAAGAGACTGGTCCAGTATGAGGAAACTCAACTGGAGATCAGGAAGAAGCAATTGGCTTTAGATAGAGAATCCCTAGATCTCCTTAAAGAGAGAAGAAAGTTGGGACTAGAGTCCCATGGTGGCAGCCATATCCCTAGAGATAGGGAAAGGTCCTATGACCATAGGAACCTGAGCAAGATTGTCCCTCCCTACCAGAGTGGGGATGATATCCACAAATGGATAACTGCTTTAGAGAGGGCCTGTAAGGTACAGAAGGTCCCTCAGGAGCAGTGGGCAGCAATCTTGTGGCTCTCCTTTGCTGACAAAGGTAGAGACAAGCTCCTCACTGTTAGAGAGGAGGATGCTGACAATTACAAGGTCTTGAAGAGTGCTCTTATTGATGGGTTTGGCCTAACCACTGAACAGTACAGGTTGAAGTTCAGAGACACCCAAAAGCACAGACTCAAGACTGGGTAGACTATGTGGATTGTTCTGCCAAGGCTCTGGAAGGCTGGTTGATGGGCAGTAAGGTGTGTGACTTCTCAGGATTGTATAATCTGATAATGAGGGAGCAGATTCTTAATAACTGTCAAAACCAGCTGTTGCATCAGTACCTGGTTGACTCTGATCTGACCTCTCCCCAAGAATTGGGAAAGAAGGCAGACAAATGGGTCAGAACCAGGGTGAAGCAGAAAGGTACAGAACCAAGGTGGGGAAACCAAGAAGCAAGATGCTAAGAACTCTGACAAGGGTGGGGAGAAGGGTAAAGATCAAAAGTCTTCATCAGGCCCCCAAAAATCTTCTTCTGGTGGGGATTCCCAGTCTACCAAGGGTAAAGGCCAAAGAAAACCATGGTGCAAGGTCTGTAAGCAAAAGACCCACTGGACCAGTGATTGCACCAAGTCCAAAGACTCCAGTCCAGCCTCCACCAATGCCCCTAAGGCACCTGTTCCCCCTAGTACAGTTGGTGGAAGTGCTCCAGCAAAGGGTTTAGTAGGGTTCACCCTGGGAACTGAGTTGGGCTCTGACTTAGTCAGGGAGCTGACTCAGGCTGTGTTAGTCTGTGATGGGGGCATGGATGTGACCTCCACTGTGAGTCCCAGTAATCTGGGCAAGTACAGACAACAGCCTTTAATCAATGGACGAGAGGCTTTGGCATTTAGGGACACAGGGGCAAGTGTCACAATGGTGACACAAGACCTTGTGCTACCTGGGCAAGTTATACTTGGTGAAATGTACCAAGTGACCAATGCTAGCAATGTCAGAACAGACCATACTCTGGCAGTTGTTAACTTCTCCTGGGGAGGGGTAACTGGCCTTAAGAAGGTTGTGGTAAGTGCAAACCTACCAGTCGAATGCTTGCTTGGCAATGACTTAGAGACTTCTGCTTGGGCAGAAGTGGAGCTCAGGACCCATGCAGAAATGCTGGGGATCCCTGCAGATGTGTTTGCTGTGACCAGGTCACAAGCTAAACTGTCTAAAACTGAACAGGCCTTGGATTCTGGAAGAATGGACCAAGTGCCTTCCAAGAGGAGGAGTAGTAGGGTTAAGGCAGTGCCTTCCCCCTTGGCTCAGGAGGAAGATCAGTCCCTTGAGGGGGATGATCTCAGCCCTGAAGAAGGAACTGTCCCAGAGGAACTTGAGCCTGACCAGGTTGAGTTCTTGGGGACAGGGGGACCTTCTAGGGCAGATCTGAGCCAGGAGCAGCAGAGCTGCCCCTCCCTTGAACCCCTCAGACAGCAAGCTGCTGCTGAGGCTGCTGGGAAAGCTAGTGGTCCCCATACAGTGTATTGGGATGATGGACTCCTGTACTCAGAGAGTAGAGACCCCAAGCCTGGTGCTACCAGGAGGTTGGTAATACCTTTGAAGTTCAGGGGCTTCCTATTGACCCTAGCCCATGATATTCCCTTAGCAGGACACCTGGGCCAGAACAAGACTTGGGACAGAATTGTCCCTCACTTTCACTGGCCCCACATGTCTGAAGACAGTAAGGAGTTTTGTCGCTCCTGTGTAACCTGCCAAGCCAGTGGCAAAGCAGGTGGCACTACAAAGGCCCCCTGATACCACTACCTGTGGTGGGGGTGCCCTTTGAGAGGGTAGGGATTGACATTGTTGGTCCCATGGATCCCCAAACAGCATCTGGGCACAGATTTATACTGGTGGTAGTGGATCATGCCACCAGGTATCCAGAGGCTATACCCCTTAGGACCACTACAGCACCTGTGGTGGCAAGGGCCCTCCTGGGAATTTTCTCAAGAGTGGGCTTTCCTAAGGAGGTGGTATCAGACAGGGGTGCAAACTTCATGTCTGGGTACTTAAAGGCAATGTGGAAGGAGTGTGGAGTTACTTATAAGTTCACCACACCCTATCACCCACAATGCAATGGTTTAGTTGAGAGATTCAACAAAACCTTGAAGGGCATGATTAAAGGGCTCCCAGAAAAGCTTAGGCGTAGATGGGACATACTCTTGCCCTGCCTTTTATTCGCATATAGGGAGGTGCCTCAGAAGGGGGTTGGTTACAGCCCTTTTGAACTTCTGTTTGGCCACCCTGTGAGGGGTCCACTGTGCTTGGTGAAGGAAGGATGGGAGTTACCTCTCAAGCCCCCAAAGCAAGATATAGTGGACTATGTACTTGGTCTCCGCTCCAGGATGGCTGAGTACATGAAAAAGGCAACCAAAAACCTTGAGGCTAGCCAGGAACTTCAAAAGGCCTGGCATGACCAAAGAGCTGTCCTAACTGTTTACCAGCCAGGACAGAAGGTGTGGGTGTTGGAGCCAGTGGCCCCAGCAGCTCTCCAAGACAAATGGAGTGGACCCCACACTATTGTTGAGCAGAAGGGTGAGGTCACTTACTTAGTAGACCTGGGAACACCCAGGAGTCCCCACAGGGTTCTCCATGTCAACAGACTTAAGCCATATGTGGACAGGGCAGACATGGGCTTGCTCATGGCTACTGATGAAGGGCAGGAGGAAGAGAGTGACCCACTCCCTGACCTGCTCTCACAGAACCCTGACGATGGGTCAGTTGATGGTGTAGCCTTGGCAGGCAGCCTCACTACCCAGCAACAAACTGATTGCAGGCAAGTCCTCAATCAGTTTAGACATATGTTTTCTCTGACACCCAGTCAGACCACCTGGTGCACTCATGAAGTGGACACTGGGGACAGTCTGCCTATTAAAAACAAGATTTATAGGCAACCTGACCATGTCAGGGACTGTATCAGGACTGAAGTCCAGAAGATGTTGGAATTGGGAGTGATTGAGCCCTCAGATAGCCCTTGGGCTAGTCCAGTAGTCCTAGTACCTAAACCTCACACCAGTGGTGGAAAAAGAGAGATGAGGTTTTGTGTAGACTACAGGGGCCTCAATGCAGTCACTAGGACTGATGCCCATCCAATACCCAGGGCAGATGAGCTCATAGATACTTTGGCCTCTGCCAAATATCTCAGCACATTTGACCTAACAGCTGGCTACTGGCAGATCAGACTAGCTGATGCTGCAAAGCCCAAAACAGCATTTTCAACCCCTAGTGGGCATTATCAATTTGTGGTGATGCCCTTTGGTCTGAAAAATGCACCTGCCACTTTCCAGAGGTTGGTGAACACAGTTCTCACAGGACTGGAGGCCTATAGTGCAGCTTATCTAGATGATATTGCTGTCTTTAGCTCCACCTGGGAGGATCACCTGGTCCACCTCAGGAATGTTTTACAGGCCCTGCAAAAGGCAGGCCTGACTATCAAGGCCACTAAGTGCCAGATAGGGCAGAGTCAGGTTGTGTACCTGGGCCACCTTGTGGGTGGAGGCCAGGTTCAACCTTTGCAGAGCAAGATCCAGACCATCATGGACTGGACTGCTCCCACTACCCAGACTCAGGTGAGAGCCTTCTTAGGCCTGACTGGGTACTATAGGAGATTTGTCAAGGGGTATGGATCAATAGTGACACCCTTGAATGACTTAACTTCTAAGAAAATGCCCAAAAAGGTTCAGTGGACAGTTAGCTGTCAAAAGGCATTTGATGACCTCAAGCAGGCCATGTGCACTGCTCCAATTCTGCAGAGTCCTGATTACTCCAAGAAGTTCATTGTTCAAACTGATGCATCTGAATTGGGGGTAGGGGCTGTACTGTCACAATTGAATGAAGAAGGTCAGGATCAGCCAGTAGCTTTTATTAGCAGAAGGCTGACCCCTAGAGAGAAACGTTGGTCAGCCATAGAGAGGGAGGCCTTTGCTGTGGTCTGGGCTCTGAAGAAGTTGAGGCCATACTTGTTTGGTACACACTTCCTGGTTCAGACAGACCATAAGCCCCTCTTATGGCTAAAACAAATGAAGGGTGAAAACCCCAAACTGCTTAGGTGGTCCATTTCCCTACAGGGGATGGACTTTACAGTGGAACATAGGCCTGGGAGTAACCATGCGAATGCAGATGGACTCTCTAGGTATTTCCACTTAGAACATGAAGACTTAACTGGGCAAGGTTAGTTTAATGTCCCTACGTTTGGGGGGGTTGTGTAGGAGAGTAGGATCTGCTTCACAGGGGTACCCCCACTTTTGCTGATACTTCACTGGTTTTCGACATTAGTCTGGCTGGGGCCCTGCTATTCAGAACCCCAGCCTAGCTGTTTCCTCTTTAAAAGGGTCTCCATGTGCCTTAGGCACATCTCTGATTGGGATCTGGAGTGCCCTTGTAAGTCCCTAGTATATGGTATACTATGTACCAAGGGCATAGGTACCTCAGAGGCCTGCCAGGGGCTGCAGCATATATTATGCCACCCCTGGTAGGCCATCCAAACTGACACCACAGGTCTGCTACTGCAGCCTGGGTAAGGTGGTGCATGCACCCCTTGCTGTGGTATAGGTTACCTATATCACTAAATGCATACACACATATAAACCTATAAGTCACTCCTAAGGCAGGCCTTATCAATCCTAAAGGCAGAGTGCATGGTTCCTATGTGAGAGGGTGCCCCTGCATGAGCAGGGCCCCTCTGCAGCGTTCGGAGGCCATCTCTGATGCTGTTTGTAGTGCAGCCTGACCATATACTCTTAAACGCATTATATCCTCGCGGTAAAATGCTAACTATGGAATGGCTGCACCGAAACATGTCGTGTTTGGTGTCAAACATCTTGGAATACTACCCCCCGCCAATTCTGGCGGCGGGGGTAGCATTCCACCCTTCTAGAGGAAAGGCATGTTAACTCTGACGAGTCCGGTAACTTCTTTCCAGAGCCTGGCATCACAAAATGGATGCTACTGCCACAGACACGAGTCTGGCCTCCTGCTGCTGGACGAAACTCCGGCAGGGGAGGCCTGGACAATAGGTTTCCTGTCCCAGGGAGGTGTGACCACCTCCCCAGACAGGACAATGTGTATTGGGGCTGGGCGGGAGCACTTTCGGGTGCTTTGAAGTCCTGCACTGGGGGCACATTTGGTGTCCCTGTGCATACCCCAGTTCAAACCGGATCAGGGGCTTGCAGCCCCTGCTTTGGCGCGAACTGGACAAAGAGAAAGGGGTGTAGCCACCCCTCTGCCCTGACCCACCCATAGGTGGGGCCACAGAGTAGTCCATCCCCTATTTTTGGAATAAAGGTAGGAACCCAGTCCTTAGGACTTTAGATTATACCTGGACGAAACTCTGAAACAGAATCCTGGACCTTCGACGCTCTACTCACGATTAGAGGACTGAAGAATCTCCCTTGGGGTCAAGGAGTGACTCCCCTGCTTGGCAGGCACCAAAGAAGCATCTGTCCGGTTCGCATCACTGAAGCTCCCGTCGGACGCCGAAGTCATCGCATCACCAGAGGTGGATTCTCAGACTTCCCCGAGGCTACCCTGAGTCCCCAGCAAAGCTGAGGCCCGTGGCTATCGTGGGTAACGTGAGACCGTGACCCCTGGACACCGAGCACACTTGCAAGTGCACCATCTTCTGGGTCTCCCAAGAAGTCGTGCTTTGGGCTCCGAGTAGCCCTAGCCTCCAGCACCACCTGCACCGAAGATCACTGGCCCCCACTCCACGAGTGTCCTGTAAGCCAGCTCCACGTGCGGCGTCACGAGGCTCCTTCGCGGTCGCTAGTCCGTTGGCTAGTAGCCCTTACCGAAGGCCAATCTTTTCTTTACTTGGCAGTCTGGTTGCTCCGGGCCTGCCCTCACTTACCCTTGCTGGGTGAGTTCCCCAGACCTTGCTGGTCTGCACCATCGACGATCTTCAGCTACATCGAGACTTGCCGTTGCCAAGGCTTGTTGGGTCCAATCTGGTCGCCGACACCGCAGCACTCGACAGACATCGTGTACCAGCCCGAATCCTGCTCCTGGTCGCCGACAACGCCTCCTGGACCTCGTGGCTGCAGAAACAAGACGACCGTCAACGCACCTGAAGCACTCGACATCGGTGGGCATCCGTCCATCGCCTCCCTGGTCACTGGCTAGTGACCCAGACTCTGTCCCCTCTGCTTTCAGGTTCTTCAGAACTCCGATCCACTCTTGGATCCACCCGGACACTTTTCTCCTGGTCGCCAGCAGCACTTTGCAGCAGATCGCCATAAGAACCGACGACGAAACCCGACCCCGAAAGGCACCTATGCACCCGGCTTCCCTGGGTGAGGTAACACGAGTACTCCGGTGCTCCCGTGGGTAGAGACTCTTCAAAGTCCTAGATCTCAAAGGGTTTTGTCCTAGTCCTCTTCTAAAGTGTCCCTTTCCTCTATTTTCCCGATCCCGACTTTCTCCATAGAAGTTAACGGCGTATCGCGGTTGTGTATTTACACTGCACGCGTCTCCCGTGGGTCCCCTGTGTCACTACCTTGGGTGGTTCCTTGTGGTCCAAGCACTTCTAGAGGCTCTAGGCCTAGTGTCTAGTTCAGTCGTGGTTCGCATACCACTTTATTGGTATATGGTTTGGTACGCCCCTAGGGCCCAAACGTGTATTTGTGCTATTACTGTGATTTAAGATCTTATAACCTATGTACTTCGAACTCTAGCCTCATAAAGAGACTAGAGGGGTGTGTTTAGTAATAAATACATATATTTTGAATATATACCTGGTGTGGTGCTCTTTCATTTGGTCACTCAAGAGATTATAGACTGGTAAAACAAGCTGCTTTACATTCCTTCAAGACTTAGCCTGAAGGCTGCTCTCCACAGCTACCACTAGGATAGCTTTCAATAAGGTTGTCTTTAACCTACCTACCATAAGAGTCGATTTGGACTGGTGCAAGGTGCCCACTATAATTAGTGGACAGCATATGCCAGGCCAACTTCTCACATTCCTGGCAAAAGGTTTGCGACATATTTATCGACAAACAGATGCCTACCTGTGTCATCTGTCAATGACTGGCCACTAAAATCGTGAAATGCTTCTTCAAAGCGTGTGAAGAAGTCAGAAACTGATTCATCTACCTTTTGCTTGCAAGACGCTAGCACTGTCCAATCTATCTTTTTAGGGGGAATGATCGTCTTTAACTTAACTAATATAGCTGCCGGAAGATTTAAAATTAACTGACACGGTTTCTGTGCAGGTTCTCTATCTTCATCTAACCGCTCTAAATCTTTCCACAATGCTCCAAATGTCGCATTATCATCTATTTTGCGCACAGTTCTCCACATATCAGGTGGTAATATTAATCCAAAAAACAAATCAATATCAGACAGAGTCATAGTACAAGAGCTGATTGCACCCTCAACTTCCTCATAAAAGGCTGCTGGATTCTTTCGCGGGTCAGGCAATGCATTTTTAAGGGCCATAACATCTGCTCTATTCCAAGGAGTGTAAACCCAATTATAAATAAAGTACCCTTTCGCATTAAGAGAAGTCTTATCATCCTCTGTACCCGTTCCTTTAGGAGGAACATATAAAGCGCGGCTTCCCGCATGGGTTTCACATGAATTACAGCATTCTTATCTGTTTCAGGAGTAGAAGTTCGTGCCATGCTGATCTGAGATGCTAGTGCAGCTGCTTCTGCTGCCTTTTTCTCCTCTTGCAAACGGGCTGCTTCAACACGCAGTTTAACCAAGCGTCTGATTGTGTCAGCCACCTGGGAGAAGACAAAAAGACCGTCACGTAATTGTTTACAGTTAGTTGCTACATCATCGGGCTCCACTTCTACCGAATACTTCCTAAATCGTTCAATAACCTCTGCAGCAAATGTATCGGTAAAATATATTTGCTCCCTTTCCCTGCCATCCTTTTATACTATCTAAAAGTTCAGAAGCACTGGTAGTACTACGAACGGCTTTACTGCGCAGTAGATCTGATGTCAGATGCACGCTCAGCAGATAACATGGAACGAGTTTCTCGAGCTTTGTCCTGGTCTGAAAAGAGTCCTCATCTGACTCATGAGGAGCAGAAGAAAAAAATATACGGAGGTGGAGAACGATCTAATAACAGGAAATCATCTTGCGGTTTATTAAGGATAGGATAAAGGGGCTGCCTAACAGCATATTGGCCAGTTACCTGTAAATGGCGTTCCCTATCTTCCCTCTCTTTAATTTCTCTCATCTCCTTGTTTTTTAACTCTAATGCTTTCGCATAAATGGTCTTTCGCTGTTCTTTGTCAATCAAGGCTTGCTCACGCTTCATTCGCTCACGCACTTCTTTCTCCCACATTCGCACACAATCAAACATATCTTGCCTAGTCTTTCGTTTAAACATACATTGTTCCACATACTGAATTTTTCGCAAATCAAATGACCCATACATAGGCCAACGCAACTCAGGATCTTTACTAGTATATTTGTTCCATAACGTGCAGTACATTATAGAAGAAATACCATACTTAATATACATATCCCTATTAGGCGTCCCCTCCCGGGGAGGCTGGTTGTGCTTCGTCAAGTCTCAAATTGGTACCACTACAAAAGCAACACATCCTACGAAGTGTGCTGAAAACAGGCATGCCAAAAAATTGTGCAAAATATGCAGTATTATAATCAAAGTAGCGCTTAAGGTACTTTTCGATGCGTTGCGCTGTTCAAACAATTTTAAATAGAGAAAATTCTCCTCATTACCTGCCTATATGTATTGCAATACATATATAATTACAAAACAGATTCCAAAATTGGCCAATCATACAAACAAAGCCACAGTAAGTGTTACTAAAACTACCTTACCAATCAAAGGCATCAAACCAACAGCAAGTGCCGCAAAACGGCTCTTACCAATCAAATGGTGTCCAGGTTCCAACTGCCAAGTTCTCAAATCGACCAAATGGTCACTGCACGGCGAATCAACAGAAGAGATCTCAGTCAAGGACCGGCGCCGCCGGGATGGTCAGATCAGAAAGAAAGGAAAAACGCCGTGGGTGCCAAGACTCAGGTCTCCTCAGGCAGCGATCGCGTCCAAAAGCGAGATTCCAATCCTTCGTCGCGACCAGTCCTTCGGGCATCCGAGTCGCTGATGAGTCCCACGTTGGAAGCGCCAATTTGTTGTAGTGAGCCTCAGCAAGGCCTACCAGTGCTTAGGGGTTCTCCCTTCTCTGCACAGAGTCCTCAGACACTTAGGAAGAAGTTGGCACAGAAACTTGAAATAGAAAAGACAGAGTTTATTAAACCTCATGAGGTGGAGCTAACATTCGCACATCACCCTTCAGTAATGCATGAAGTAGCACACTGAATGGAAGGATCCTGGTCCTTTTATACCCACACAGGGGCTCAAATGAAGGCGGTACTAACACAAATGCTGGTTTTAGGCACATATAAGGTCATACAGAGAATGCACAGTCGACAAGTGGGTGGAGCTAACAGTTTCTACTTTTAGTAGACACATCCTGACATTTATAAACTCGGAACAGCTGCAAGCTCAACTGAGCATGTGCAAAGCAAGAGGAACTAAATATAACTTGTCTCTAGGCAGATTTCAAGAGCAGTTGACAGGAAGGTAGGACAGAGCACATGGCGAGCACATGGTAGCACATGGCAGCCAAAATGGCTGCCAGAAATACAAAATGGATTCCACAAAGCGGACAATTTAGCCTCTAAATACAGGCTGTCTTCAGTTAATGCTTAACTTAAATGCTGCCAAATTACAACACATATACTACATCTTCACCATCCAGATCAGGGTGGCGCATGGTGCCCCACACCCAGTCCTGAGGTTGACCCCGCTGTAAGGACATAAGCAACCTACTACTAATTGGGGTCGAAACGTCGACTGTGTTACCGCCCTGTGCCAGTTTGGCCAACAGTGCTTTTTCACTATGGCATTGTTTTAAACTATGCAAAAACAACAATTGATGGACAGAATGCAGAACAATGTCATACATTCACCCCAGTACAGAGATCTGGGCCTAAATCCATCGTTTTTTGCTCACCATGCCATTCCAGTTTGAACCCAGCCATATGCAAATCAGTCTTGACCCTGTGCCTCATGGGAACAGTCCAGCCCGAACTGCCAAGCCAGGTCCTCCCTGGACTGGAAACAAGCATCCTAGGACCGGTTTCGGGGTTTCACCCCTCTTCAGCCAGGATAGCTTGATTCCAGTAGCATGGAGAGCACGGGACCCACGTCTGGGCATACCCGTCCCACTCGGGGTGACAAATGCAAAAACAACAATTGATGGACAGAATGCAGAACAATGTCATACATTCACCCCAGTACAGAGATCTGGGCCTAAATCCATCGTTTTTTGCTCACCATGCCATTCCTGTTTGAACCCAGCCATATGCAAATCAGTCTTGACCCTGTGCCTCATGGGAACAGTCCAGCCCGAACTGCCAAGCCAGGTCCTCCCTGGACTGGAAACAAGCATCCTAGGACCAGTTTCGGGGTTTCACCCTCTTCAGCCAGGATAGCTTGATTCCAGTGGCATGGAGAGCACGGGACCCACGTCTGGGCATACCCGTCCCACTCGGGGTGACAAATGCAAAAACAACAATTGATGGACAGAATGCAGAACAATGTCATACATTCACCCCAGTACAGAGATCTGGGCCTAAATCCATCGTTTTTTTGCTCACCATGCCGTTCCAGTTTGAACCAAGCCATATGCAAATCAGTCTTGACCCTGTGCCTCATGGGAACAGTCCAGCCCGAACTGCCAAGCCAGGTCCTCCCTGGACTGGAAACAAGCATCCTAGGACCGGTTTCGGGGTTTCACCCCTTTTCAGCCAGGATAGCTTGATTCCAGTGGCATGGAGAGCACGGGACCCACGTCTGGGCATACCCGTCCCACTCGGGGTGACAAATGCAAAAACAACAATTGATGGACAGAATGCAGAACAATGTCATACATTCACCCCAGTACAGAGATCTGGGCCTAAATCCATCGTTTTTTTGCTCACCATGCCATTCCAGTTTGAACCCAGCCATATGCAAATCAGTCTGACCCTGTGCCTCATGGGAACAGTCCAGCCCGAACTGCCAAGTGAATGTTTTGATTTGTTCTGCATTCCGTCCATCAATTGTGTGTCTTTTGCTTTCTCGCCCTAAGTGCGCCAGGTATGCCCAGACGTGGGTCCTGGGCTCACTGTGCCACTGGAATCAAGCTATCCTGGCTGAAGAGGGTGAAACCCCGAAACCGGTCCCTAGGATGCTTGTTTCTAGTCCAGGGAGGACCTGGCTTGGCAGTTCGGGCTGGACTGTTCCCATGAGGCACAGGGTCAAGACTGATTTGCATATGGCCAGGTCTAAACTGGGGTGGCATGGTGAGCAAAAGAATGATGGATTTAACCCAGATCTCTTGACTGGGGGTGAATGTTTTGATTTGTTCTGCATTCCGTCCATCAATTGTGTGTCTTTTGTTTCAAACTATGGCCATGTATTATGTTATTATTTAACTAAAAGGCTGAATGAAGCCATTTTCTTTTTCCAAACCATGTTATGATGGATATATTGTCACTACCTTTCCTTTCACTTTCTCAACCCTCACTAAGTGCACACAACTTCTTCCCCTCCCCCTCTGAGTGGGGCACATCTGTGATACACTGTTTACCGGATTAAGTACTGGATCGTGATTATTTCATGCTGATCGATAAGATTAAATATTATTGATCTCAAATACATTGAGTATGATTGTATTAATGCCTGATGACATTTAACTTTGTGTGTTCTTAAATAATTGTTTCTATTGGGACCTACTGTTTACTGTACTATAACACCAGTGAGAGGCAGGTGTTGAATACCTGCTGCTAATGCGCCTTATCGCCTGTTTTCGGCTCGCATCGCTGATCTGGCTGCTCGTTGGGAATATCGCAAAGAGGTGTTTTCGTGTGTTTTTGCACGGGAACGCCTACTCTGCATATCATTAGCGTTAGTTGTCGCTCTCATCCGTGGCGATGTGTTTTGCGGCAGCTATCGCGGGAAAACTGGCGATGTCGGCAGTTTGCACCATCTTTTGAATGGGGCGATAAGTCTATCGCCACTTTTGCGGCGCTAAAGTGCCGATAAATCGGCGATGGCTCCTTGAGAATATGCCCCATAGTCAGCAGAATGTCTATGAGGACGCAGTCCCATGTAGTTAGAGATTTCATCAAATGTGTATCAGAACAAGAGACTAAAGTATGAGTGAAGGACAGGTTGACAAAAAAAAATATTGGATAATGTTATTTTGCTGTCTTTTCAAACAGGACGAATATACCTGCAGTAAAATAGCAAATTGTCTAGGTCACCCAGATGTTTATTTCAATGCCAACAATCAGTCAAAGACAAAAGTCCCTTTTTGGATAAACGTTCAGGAGTCCAGTATGATCTATAGGCAGTTCAAAATTTACACTAAGATAAGAGATGGGACATTTTATATCGCAGCAAAGAGCTCCACATATTGTCCCATTAATTGGAAGGAAGGAATTCATCATTATATTTAGAACCTGAGTTGTCCAATGTTCATTGAATGTTATTTATCTCCGGTTTGCAGATCTTTTGTAAGGTTTTATAGATTAGTGATGCTGCATGTGTCTTCAATCAATGAAGGTTTCTTATAAAGTGTAACTACTCACCCGCAAGGGTCTCAACGCTCCGACGGGGGGGGGGAGTTGGATCTGCGGTTCAGTAGAAGAGCCAGGTCTTGAGTTCCTTCCTGAATTGCAGCAGCGATGGTGATTGCCTGAGGTGCAGAGGCAGGGAGTTCCAAGTCTTCGCAGTGAGGTAGAAGAAGAAGGATCTTCCTACAGCCGTGGTCTTGCAGATCCGTGGGATGGTGGCCAGGGCCAGTTGGGAGCAGCAGAGATATCTGGTGGGAGTTTAGAAGAAGAGGCAGTGGTTGAGGTATGCAGGTCCAGCATTGTGGAGGGCTTTGTAGGCATATGTGAGGAGCTTAAAGGTAATTATTTTGTTGATAGGAAGCCAGTGAAGGTCTCTCAGGTGGCCTGTGATGTGGCTGCAGCGTCGGATGTTCAGGATGAGTCTGGCGGAGGCATTCTGGATGTTCTGTAGTTTCTTTAGGAGTTTCTGGGTGGTGCCGGCATAGAGTGCATTGCTGTAGTCAAGTCAACTGCTGACAAGAGCATGAGTGACCGTTTTCCTGGACTCAGTGGGGATCCACTTGAAGATCCTATGAAGCAGGTGGAGCATGTGGAAGCAGGAGGATGAAACAGCATTGATTTGGCGGTTCATTGAGAGCGAGGAGTCCAGGATGATGCAGAGGTTTCGTGAGAGGTCCGTGGGTGTGGGGGGGGGTGTTCCAATTGCTGCGGGCCACCAGGAGTCGCCCCAGGTGGAGGGGGTGGAGCCCAGGATGAGGACTTCAGTCTTGTCTGAGTTAAACGTACGGCAGCTGTTTTTTACCCAGTTGACGACTGCTTTCATCCCGTTGTGGAAGTTGCTTTTGGCGGCTGTGGGTTCATCTGTGAGGGAGAGAATTAGCTGGATGTCATCGGCATAGGAGGCAATGTTGAGTCCATGGCTTCTGATGATGGCTGCAAGCGGGGCCATGTAGATGTTGAAGAGGGTGGGGCTCAGGGAGGTTGCCTGAGGCACTCCGCAGCTGACCTCTGTGCATTCTGAGTTGAACGGTGAAAGTCTGACTCTCTGTGGTCAGCTGGCGAGGAAGGAGTGGATCCATTCTAGGGCTTTGTCACGGATGCCGGTGTCGTGGAGTCTTGCGTGAGGGTGTGGTGGATGAAGGTGTTGAAGGTGGCTAAGAGGTCCACGAGGAGGAGGGAAGCAGTTTTGTCTCAGTCGATGAGGGTGCAGATGTCATCTGTAGCGGTGAGGAGAGTGGTCTCGGTGCTGTGGTTGCTTCTGAAGTCTGATTGGTAGAGGTCCAGGATGTGTTTTGTTTCGATGAACTCAGAGAGTTGGGCATTGATTGCTTTCTCAATGACTTTGGCTGGGAAGGGGAGCAGAGAGATGGGCCTGTAGTTTTTGAGGTCCGTTGGGTCAGCAGAGAGTTTCTTCAGCAGGGGATTGATGTCTGCATGCTTCCAGTCTTCCGGGAAGCTGGAGGACTTGATGGAGCAGTTGATGGTGTGACAGAGTTGAGGTGTGTTCGAGGTGCCGGCTCTGTTGAAGATGTGATGAAGGCAGGGATCCGAGGGGGCTCCAGTGTGGATGCTCTTCATGATCCTGAGGGTATCATCAGAGGTGAGGGTGGCCCAGTTGGGCAAGGTCTGCAGGGGGTTTGGAGCCATTGGGTGCGGTGGTTGTGGGTAGGGTGGGTCTTAGGTTGTAAGCTGTCATAGATCTCTTTGATCTTGTGGTGGAAGAAGGAGGAGAGGTTGCTGCAAGGTCTTGAGAGGGGCGAATGTCTGCTGTCTCTGTGCTGGGTTTGGCAAATTCTTTGACCACGGCGCAGAGTTCTTTGCAGTTGTGTACATTGGCGTTGATGTGTTCCTGTATGGCTGCTTTCTTTGTTGTACTGATGAGGTGGTGGTGTGCGGTGACGGTGGTTTTGAAGGCTGCGTGGTCTGCCCTGATCTTGCTCCATCTTTTCTCGAGCTGTTTGCAGGTGCGCCTGGACTCTTGGAGGGCTGGGGAGAACCAGCTGGCTTTCTTGGTGGGCTGCTTGCCTGAGGGTTTTCTGAGGGGAGCCAGTGTGTTGGCGCACATGGCAATCCAGCGGTGGAGGTTGTGTGCTGAGGTGTTGGCATACGTGGATGTCGGTTTTGGGGCTTTACCGAGGGAGGTGGTGAGCTTGTCTTCGGTGACCTTGTTCCAGCTTCTGCGAAGATAGTGGTGGGCGTGTTGATGTACGGTGGGATTGGTGAAGGAGAAAGGGACGCAGTGGTGGTCGGTCCAGAGTGGCTCGGAGGTGTGGGTGGCGGAGATGTTGTTGCTTGCGGAGAAGAAGAGAAGATGGCATTGAGCATGTGTCTTGCTAAGGGGGTTGGAGTTGTAACTAATTGTTTGAGTCCGATGGTGGTGAGGTTCTCCAGTAGGCATGAGGTGTTGTGGTCATCGAGGTTGTCCAGGTGGAAATTGAGATCGCCCAGGAGGATGTAGTCTTGTACACAAGATTCTGAAGAAAGATTAAACAATCAGCCTTCTGAGACCTTTTCATGCCTCTCAGTGGCACTTTTAGTGTTAAGAAATGGTAGCAGTCCAGAGGTTGAAGATTGAATCTTTCGGATACCATAGCAAATGAAATGGGAGTGTCAGGTTGAATAATATCTATAAATAGAGACTTCCCGCGGAAGACCAATGTTTCCAGAAAAGATAATGGAAGGATCTAGTTTAAAACCTTTATTAAACCTTAAGGACGCAACCTCTGACCCCTTTGTTTTATGAAGAAAGTATTTATTTTAATGTTTAATAGCTAAAAGTGAGTAATTATTGATTTGAAAGAATGTGGTACTTTAATTTGTTTTATTGACTAAGTATTAATACATGAAAGAGGATGAACCAACTCTGATTCAAAATCAGCCCAAGCAGGACAGATGACCGCTGTTGGGTGAAGCCACCAGATGGATTGCCTGGCCAAAAAAGCTGTTTGATAGTTCCTAAAATTAGGAACATTTAAGCCACATTGTGATTTGTCTGTCTGAAGCTTACTGAGCGATATTCTCACCCTCCTACCTTTCCATATAAAAGATGATAAGATGGCATTAATTGAATTATGAAAAGAAATGGAAAGACTAGCTGGAAACATGCTTAGGAAAAAGTTGATTTGATGTGCAAGCATCATCTTAACCAATACAACCCGGCTCGCCATGTAATACATTTTGGTGGCCATGCCTCAGTTAATACTTAATTTTGGCAAGTAGGGTTTCCTAAATGTAAATCCTGGTGTCAACGATGGACCCTGAAAATTCAAGACCCAAATATTTTAATCTTCTCGGTTGCCATTTTAGATAAAATTAGCCGCTATATGAGGAAGATAAAATACATTGAGGGGAAACTTTCAGTTTTTTCCTTATTCAGAGTGTAACCTGAAACATTTGTGGAAGTTGCAATAATCCTAAGTATTTGCAGAATTGCTTGATCAACATCTTTAGAAAAGATCAGCACATTGTCAGCGTATGCTGCCAGTTTTTGTGTACCACTTTTAAAATGGGATGCTTTGGATTGTGGCATTAATCCGAATGGAGTGTAGGAATGGTTCAATTGAAAGCAGAAAAAGGGGAAGGGATAATGGACAACCTTGTCGGGTACCTTGTAACAAACTAAACTTTTCTGATAGTTGGCCGTTAAGTTTTATTCTTGCCGAAGGCTTCTGATAAACTACCATAGATATCCATATGAAGCAAGTACCTAAATTACATTTTTCTAGTGTTGATCTTAAAAAGGTCCAAGAAACTTTATCAAAGGCCTTCTCCGCATCTAAGGCCACAGTAGGAGAAGGGATCTGTTTAGCTTTCTCAGTTACATGACAAAAGGTCCTAATATTGTCAGCCACCAAACGGCCCTTGGCAAAACCAGTTTGTGAGGAGTGGATGAGAGATGGAAGAACCTTTTCCAATTCTAAGAACCAAAGGTTTAGTATATATTTTATAATCGGTATTAAGTAAAGAGATAGGATGGAAATTCTTCATTTCCAATGGGTCCTTAACATCTCTTGGTATTACCACTATATGGGTCTCAGAAGTGGAAGCTGAGAGTTCAACTCGCAAATTGAAAATGTTAAAAAGGGCCGAGCGGTGGTGCAGCAATATATAAAATTGATTAAAAACTCTTATAAAAAGATGTGGGGAATCCATCTGAACCTGGGTCCTTTTTGGGTCTAAAAGAGCTAATGGCTTTAGTTATTTTGTCTTGTGAAATTGGTTTATCAAGAAAGTCCATGTCATTTATAGAGAGTGTGAGAAGCTAGAGAGGATCTACAAAATCTTTACACGCTTCTAGATTGGACGTATTCTCGGTTTGAGGAGGGTTATATAAGTCGGAATGAACGTTCTGGAATGCTCCAACTATTTTAGCTTGATCTGTTTGTAAACAACCATTTCTATCTTTGCTAGCTAGTATATTAATAGATTTTTTTGTGTTTAAGGGTCAGAGCAAGATTTCCCACTTTGTTATGTTCTCGAAGATTATTAGCTTTAGATTTAGTAGACCATAAATGGGCTCTATCACTTAAGAATTTATCATATTTATATTTCAGATTTTAAATTTTAGATGTTGTTGAAGGCTTGAGGGTTAATTTCGTATCCTTTTCCAGAGAGCAAATTCGTTTCTCCAAAAGATTTAGTTTTGCATTCAGCTGCTTGTTCTTATCTGATATTATGTCAATCATCTCACATCTAACAGCAGCTTTCATTGCATCCCATATTGTTTTAATGTCCCTCTCTGAAGTGGCATTCTCTTTAAACAAAATGGGTTAGATTGGGCAATTTGATCTTTGGAAGTTAGATAAGTGAATAAATCATCATTCATTCCCCAAGAACAAGATTTAGATTGTTATATAGATAGATTTAAGGTTAGTGTGATACATGCATGGTCCAATATGAGAATGGGCTCAATAGTGGAATCTGTGGCTGATTGGACCAAGTTTTTGCTAATGACAAAATAGTAAATTCCAGCCGGGGATTGTGAGTTTGCAAATCGAACATAAAATCAATACCTGTCAGAAGGTGTAGTCTCCAAATGTCAAGTAAATCATCATCCTTTGCCATTTTGGTCATCTCCCGCTTGGACTATGCTAACTCACTCTATGTCGGCATTCCGGCATACCAATTAAAACGCCTTCAGCTGGTCCAGAATCAAGCTGCCAGACTGATTTTTGCGCAACCTAAATGGCATCATGTTAAGCCACTGATGAAAAGCCTTCATTGGCTTCCAGTGGCCAAGCGCAGTGCATTCAAGTTAGGATGTACTGTTTTTAAAGCCCTTCATGGCAACAGCCCAGCCTTCATTGCTTCTAAGATTTCTCGCTATGTCCCCTCTCACAATCTGCGTTCCTCCCATCAGAATCTTTTGGTTACTCCTATTTTTAAACGTAAGAAACACGGAGGGTCCAGATTTATGGTCTTAGCCCCTCTGTTCTGGAACTTGCTCCCTATGGAGATGAGGTCTCTGACCTCTCTCACTCTATTCAGGAAACAGCTAAAGACCTGGTTGTTCGCACAGGCGTATGGAACTTAAGCCATCCATTCCTGATGCCACCTTTTCACTCCCCCAGCGCCAAGAAACCTTTGGTGAACGTGCGCTAGATAAATGCTTTTAACATAACATAACATAACATTTTATGGAGCTGTGTATGAGAACAGTTAGGCATATATGTGTATTGTGAAAGTCTGTCCACAGTGGTATCAAATAGGAGAGTAAAATAATACGCCAAGATCAGTTTACTATTCTGAGGGAGTTCATGTAGTTTTTGGATCAGAGAGGACCAGAAAGATGGGTAAACTGATGTTGGAGCGTAGATGTTTGCAATAAAAAAGAAAACAACATTTTTAGTGATTTTAGAAAGTAGCCATCTAACCTGATCATCATGCACAAACGTATCAACTAAACACCTGGCAAGTTTTGAAATCAGAGTGAACACTCCATTCTTCTTGTTAATTGCTGGAGTGCACACACAATCAGAAACCCAGGTATGTTGCATACTACGAGCTTCCGTCAAACCAGCTCTGGCCTCCTGAAGAAGTATAATATCACTCTTCAGTTTTCGACAATAATCTAAAACCTTCCTTCTTTTGATTGGGTGATTAAGAGCTTAAATGTTAAGAGAAGAAATGATTTTGAGCGATGCTTGAGTCATTATGCAGCAATCTTTCTGAAAAACAACATAGTATACGCCAAGAAAGACCCTCTATAGAATAGGAAAAGAGAGGAAAAGTACAGAGAAAGAGGAAAAGGAAAAGGAAGAGCAGGAAAAAGGGAGAGGACAAGTAACATCATAGCAAACATAATAATTGCACTGTCATTGAAAAAAGATAACCCTTCCCCCAATTCAAACCCCATGCCACCCCACCCCTACCTTGGAATCACCCAACAAAGCCACCCTCTGTCCCCCAAAGCAGAAAAAGGATCCTTGTAGGCCTGGGAACACTAGCACGGTCACAGGCAAAAGGTCCGGACCGAGCGATACAATGGGTATAAAAAATTCCAGCCATATAATTTATGAACAATATTAATGAAACATCCTGCAAACATGACATTTGGAAAAGAACAAAGTAAAAACATTGTGACATCAAATCAGTAACTGAAAATATGTAAACAAGGTACAAGCTCAAGTAATATGAGTTAAACAGTTGGTGTAACATATGGAAAGACTCAAGTACCTTATTAGTTCATAAAAGACAGTGTATCTAAAAATGATAGATCTGCCTCTAAAGGAATATAATTGACCAAAAATTATTGAAAAAGGATATAATCCAATGTATAAAAGAACTATCGTATATCAACTCATCTAGTTTAGTAAACCGAGCAAAATTCATGAGGAAGGGTGTTACCCAGTATGTGATAAAATGAACTTACACATTACCATCTGAACCAAGGCAACAAGCAACATTCAGAAAGGAGGATATTATCCAATGCATGGAGAAAATAACATAATATAATCACATCTGGACCAAGAAAACAAGTCAAATACCTGAGAGAAAAGTAATAATTGAGATTGAGGAAAAGTACTGTGTACAGATTTATCTGCGAGTCAGAGCTGCAAACCTGAAATATCACAAGATAGATTAGTGTGACATTTGGGAATATATTAATAACTGTTTCACAAACGTCTATAAATGTCTAGGCTCATCAAAAATCTGCAAATTTCCTTCGTGAACAATCTTCGATTTTTGCTGGAGCTATAAAAGAAAAGGTAATGTTCAAGGATCTAAACTCAGTACGAAATGCAAAGAACTTTTTCCTTTGGACCAACATAGCCTTGGCATAATCTTGTGAGATGCCCACTTTATGACCCATCCAGTCAATGGCTTTAATACGTTTCATACGATCAAAAATCATTTCCGTATGTTGACAACTCAATGTTCGAAATATAAGAGCCCTTGGGTGATTAGCTGAAGTAGAGCTCATACGTGTTGGGACCCTGTGAGCTCCTTCTAACTCAAAGCTGTGATCGAAAGTTAACTCCAGGACTCGTGGGAGCCATGACTCAAGAAAGGCCACACAGGACTTTTCACTGTTTTCCTTATTCTCTGGCAACCAAAAATTCTCAAATTGTCTCTCCTATTTCTGTCTTCTAGGGCACACCTTTCTTTTTCCAACAACACTACTTTCTGTTACATTAGGTCTGTGCTTTTCAAGAGAGAGGTCTGAAGGGCATATTTACAAGCCCCTAGCTCCACAGGAACATCACTTTTAGTGGCGTTCCTGTGGTGATGTGGGATTCACCTTATTTCCAAGGCAGCGTTAAGCCACTTAAAGTAGCTTAACGCTGCTTTGTAAATAAGGCACACTTTCACGCTATAGTTAGCGTAAAAAGGGGATGGCAATGGGTGTTGTGGTGGGCGTTCCACCGCAACACCCATTGATTTTGATGCTGCCCCATATTTACAAGGGTGGCATAAATATGGGGCAGTGCCAAAATTAAGACCAGGGAAAACCTGGTCTTGCCCTGGCGAAACAAGGAGAAATGCTTTATTTCTCCTTGTTTTTACTGTTTCTATGTGTGCTGCGTTGTGCAGCACACATAGAAAAAGCAAAACGCCATTGATTGTTTATGTGCGGGAAGGTGTCCCTTCCTGCACATAAACAATCAATAAGAAAAATGACATTTTGCAACTTCTATGTGTACTGCATTAAGCAGCAAACATAGTTTCAAAACGCCATTTGAGATTGTTTATGTGCAGGAAGGGGGACATTCCTTGACATAAACAATCTTCCCTTCAACGTAGATACCCTTGCACTATGGTGCAAGGGTGCGTGCGTTGGCGCTAAACAGCTAAATTAGCGCCAGCGCAGGGGGAAATGCACTCCGCCACTTCCTTGTACATATGCCCCTGAGTGTCCTCAACTTTGCTAATCCTGGTTTCAGCCTCCTCAATTCGATAGGCTAAAATTCGAATACCTTCCCTGAGGCCCTCCATTTCGATCAGTAGACTCTCTGTATTGACTTTGGTGGATTGCATCAAATCATGTAGTGAATTTAGCTTCAGGAGAATGGTTTCAGTGTTGTTAGAAAGATCTTGTTTCCCCTTAAGAGGGACGTAGGGTCTTGTTTGGTATGTTTTTTACCAGGTTTCTGTTCTCTTTCGTCTTTGGCGCCTTTATGTTCCATCCTGGGTTCTCTTTCATTTGATTCCGCCATGTTGAGGAGCAGTTTGTGTCTTGAGGCAATTAAAAGGTGTTTCTGCACACTGCTTTCTGCTCACAGTTTGCACTATAAATGTAGTTATTTTCAATCCCACTCAGCACTTCTAAATGAATATAGCAACATTGTGAGAAGTTGGCCTGGCATATGCTGTCCACTAATTATAGTGGGCACCGTGCACCAGTCCAAATCGACTCTTATGGTAGGTAGGTTAAAGACAACCTTATTGAAAGCTATCCTAGTGGTAGCTATGGAGAGCAGCCTTCAGGCTAAGTCTTGAAGGAATGTAAAGCAGCTTGTTTTACCAGTCTATAATCTCTTGAGTGACCAAATGAAAGAGCACCACACCAGGTATATATTCAAAATATATGTATTTATTACTAAACACACCCCTCTAGTCTCTTTATGAGGCTAGAGTTCGAAATACATAGGTTATAAGATCTTAAATCACAGTAATAGCACAAATACACGTTTGGGCCCTAGGGGCGTACCAAACCATATACCAATAAAGTGGTATGCGAACCACGACTGAACTAGACACTAGGCCTAGAGCCTCTAGAAGTGCTTGGACCACAAGGAACCACCCAAGGTAGTGACACAGGGGACCCACGGGAGACGCGTGCAGTGTAAATACACAACCGCGATACGCCGTTAACTTCTATGGAGAAAGTCGGGATCGGGAAAATAGAGGAAAGGGACACTTAGAAGAGGACTAGGACAAAACCCTTTGAGATCTAGGACTTTGAAGAGTCTCTACCCACGGGAGCACCGGAGTACTCGTGTTACCTCACCCAGGAAGCCGGGTGCATAGGTGCCTTTCGGGGTCGGGTTTCGTCGTCGGTTCTTATGGCGATCTGCTGCAAAGTGCTGCTGGCGACCAGGAGAAAAGTGTCCGGGTGGATCCAAGAGTGGATCGGAGTTCTGAAGAACCTGAAAGCAGAGGGGACAGAGTCTGGGTCACTAGCCAGTGACCAGGGAGGCGATGGACAGATGCCCACCGATGTCGAGTGCTTCAGATTCGATGACGGTCGTCTTGACTCTTCAGCCACGAGGTACAGGAGGCGTTGTCGGCGACCAGGAGCAGGATTCGGGCTGTTGCTCGATGTCTGTCGAGTGCAGAGGTGTCGGCGACCAGATTGGACCCAACAAGCCTTGGCAGCGGCAAGTCTCGAGTAAGATGTAGATCGTCGATGATGCAGACCAGCAAGGTCTGGGGAACTCACCCAGCAGGGGTAAGTGAGGGCAGGCCTGGAGCAACCAGACTGCCAAGGAAAGAAAAGATTGGCCTTCGTTAAGGGCTACTAGCCAACGGGCTGGCGACCGCGAAGGAGCCTCGTGACGCCGCACGTGGAGCTGGCTTACAGGACACTCGTGGAGTGGGGGCCAGTGATCTTCGGTGCAGGTGGTGCTGGAGGCTAGGGCTACTCGGAGCCCAAAGTACGACTTCTTGGGAGACCCAGAAGATGGTGCACTTGCAAGTGTGCTCGGTGTCCAGGGGTCACGGTCTCAAGTCACCCACGATAGCCACGGGCCTCAGCTTTGCTGGGGACTCAGGGTAGCCTCGGGGAAGTCTGAGAATCCACCTCTGGTGATGCGATGACTTCGGCGTCCGACGGGAGCTTCAGTGATGCGAACCGGACAGATGCTTCTTTGGTGCCTGCCAAGCAGGGAGTCACTCCTTGACCCCAAGGGAGATTCTTCAGTCCTCTAATCGTGAGTAGAGCGTCGAAGGTCCAGGATTCTGTTTCAGAGTTTCGTCCAGGTATAATCTAAAGTCCTAAGGACTGGGTTCCTACCTTTATTCCAAAAATAGGGGATGGACTACTCTGTGGCCCCACCTATGGGTGGGTCAGGGCAGAGGGTGGCTACACCCCTTTCCTTTGTCCAGTTCGCGCCAAAGCAGGGGCTGCAAGCCCCTGATCCGGTTTGAACTGGGGTATGCCTAGAGGACACCAAATGTGCCCCCAGTGCAGGACTTCAAAGCACCCGAAAGTGCTCCCGCCCAGCCCCAATACACATTGTCCTGTCTGGGGAGGTGGTCACACCTCCCTGGGACAGAAACCTATTGTCCAGGCCTCCCCTGCCGGAGTTTCGTCCAGCAGCAGGAGGCCAGACTCGTGTCTGTGGCAGCAGCATCCATTTTGTGATGCCAGGGCTCTGGAAAGAAGTTACCGGACTCGTCAGAGTTAACATGCCTTTCCCTCTAGAAGGGTGGAATGCTACCCCCGCCGCCAGGATTGGCGGGGGTAGTATTCAAGATGTTTGACACCAAACACGACATGTTTTAGGTGCAGCCATTCCATAGTTAGCATTTTACCGCGAGGATATAATGCGTTTAAGAAGTATATGGTCAGGCTGCACTACAAACAGCATCAGAGATGGTCTCCGAACGCTGCAGAGGGCCCTGCTCATGCAGGGGCACCCTCTCACATAAGAACCACGCACTCTGCCTTTCGGATTGATAAGGCCTGCCTTAGGAGTGACTTATAGGTTTATATGTGTGTATGCTTTTAGTGATATAGGTAACCTATACCACAGCAAGGGTGCATGCACCACCTTACCCAGGCTGCAGTAGCAGACCTGTGGTGTCAGTTTGGATGGCCTACCAGGGGTGGCATAATACATGCTGCAGCCCCTGGCAGGCCTCTGAGTACCAATGCCCTTGGTACATAGTATACCATATACTAGGGACTTACAAGGGCACTCCAGATCCCAATCAGTGATGTGCCTAAGGCACATGGAGACCCTTTTAAAGAGGAAACAGCTAGGCTGGGGTTCTGAATAGCAGGGCCCCAGCCAGACTAATGTCGAAAACCAGTGAAGTATCAGCAAAAAGTGGGGGTACCCCTGTGAAGCAGATCCTACTCTCTACACAACCCCCCAAACGTAGGGACATTAAACTAACCTTGCCCAGTTAAGTCTTCATGTTCTAAGTGGAAATACCTAGAGAGTCCATCTGCATTCGCATGGTTACTCCCAGGCCTATGTTCCACTGTAAAGTCCATCCCCTGTAGGGAAATGGACCACCTAAGCAGTTTGGGGTTTTCACCCTTCATTTGTTTTAGCCATAAGAGGGGCTTATGGTCTGTCTGAACCAGGAAGTGTGTACCAAACAAGTATGGCCTCAACTTCTTCAGAGCCCAGACCACAGCAAAGGCCTCCCTCTCTATGGCTGACCAACGTTTCTCTCTAGGGGTCAGCCTTCTGCTAATAAAAGCTACTGGCTGATCCTGACCTTCTTCATTCAATTGTGACAGTACAGCCCCTACCCCCAATTCAGATGCATCTGTTTGAACAATGAACTTCTTGGAGTAATCAGGACTCTGCAGAATTGGAGCAGTGCACATGGCCTGCTTGAGGTCATCAAATGCCTTTTGACAGCTAACTGTCCACTGAACCTTTTTGGGCATTTTTTTAGAAGTTAAGTCATTCAAGGGTGTCACTATTGATCCATACCCCTTGACAAATCTCCTATAGTACCCAGTCAGGCCTAAGAAGGCTCTCACCTGAGTCTGGGTAGTTGGAGCAGTCCAGTCCATGATGGTCTGGA